>OY282410.1:10921156-12121156 GCA_958295455.1 Coleophora deauratella | reverse complement strand
GGCACACGATCGCGTTCAGCCACCACGTTTCGTACACTGCATCACTTCACTTTCACTATTGGGATTCACATTACGTCATTTAGCAGACACACCGGCAAGGCCTTTCACTGAATGATGTTATTGTAGCTTCGTATGACCGAAGGGCAGATGATAGAGTTCATAAAACTTTTCTATTTTTATTTTTAACATTTTTTGTCTTAACTATCACTAAGTTATTGTCATATTTAATTAACAGTCTTCTGTTTGTTGTGATTGCTTATTATTGTCGTGTGTGTGAAATAATTGTGGTTTCTGTGGAAAAATATTCAGTTTTATTACATGCAGATAGACGTCAATGTCAAACAGAAAAATAAAATAAAAAAATGAATGAAAATAAAAATAATTTCGAGGGTTAGTTTATCTGATGCTATCCAGGACCAGTTAAGGACCATCTTTTACGTTTTGAAGATATTTTTATTTAAGATTTTTTTGGTTGGCTCTGACAGTGGCGTCTATTTACTTTTAATGACGGGACTAGAATATTTGATTGCAAAGAGATTTTATATGTCGTACTGACGAGGTATAAATACTTTTTTACTCTGAGAACGCGCGACTTCATTGTGTTATAGCTACAGTAAACTAATTTATGTTGATTGTAAAATATTAGTAATATTCTTTTTTTAACATATACGCAGTATTTCGAATATTTAAAAGGATGTAAACGAATGTTCCTGTGTTATAATTCAGTTTTCGTCAAGCTAGCGCTCTAGATAACAAACTGCCATAATTTCCGCTCTGAACCACTGAAACTTCTGCAGCTGGTGTTAAATAGAACATTGCGAATAACTGTGTGTGTATCAGAATCTCCTGAAAATGGCGGGAAAAAAAATGACGAACAAATATGTACTACACAGGGTGTAACAGAAAGGTGTGATAATACTACAAGGTTGGCTTTTACCCATCAAACTGAACAACTTTTGTTCTACAACTTCGTTCAAATCGCATTTTTTTTTGGACTTTTCATACAAATCGATCAGCTGGCGAACCAAGTTTGTATGAAAAGTCCGAAAATTTCTTTGCGATTTCAAGAAAGTTGTAGAACAAAAGTTGTTCAGTTTGATGGGTAAAAGCCAACCTTGAAGTATTATCACACCTTTCTGTTACACCCTGTATATTATAGTATTATTCTGTTTATAATTAGCGGTAAAAATTTACTTTTTTAAAAAGGTTACTTTTTAAAATTCTATATTGTTCACAAAAAAAATGTTACATACAAGGTGATTGATTGTAATAGTGTGTGTGCACTGAGTGACCATTCCCGGAATGATGTGTGATTCGTGGATGGAGCCGCCAAATGTGAATATTCAAAATGCAACTACGGGTATACCTGAACTGTATCTATATGATCAAAATGACAGAATGATGTATGATCAAAATGACAGAATGATGTATGATCAAAATGACAGCTGTTAAGTCCATACTCGTACCTACCGAGAAATAGTGATCTAATTTCCCAATTACTTTTTGTAAGTCTTAACTTAAGCTAAAACCAATAGTATATGTTTTGGGGATTGGCGTCTTTCTAACTTCTATTTTAATATAATAGGTAGGGGTTGTGGGAGCTGTCATTCTGTTCAACACAAGTTACAATCTGTCTGAGCGCATCATTTATTTTCTTCTCAATTATTTACTTTATAATTTTATTATTTTATTTTATTAATTATTTTATTTTCAAGACTTTCTTGACAGACTGTAATTTGGGTTACCTGCCCTTTAACTGGAGCTTCTCCTGTAATTGTAAAATCCAACTCTTTTTAGTGCATGCTTTAAAAAAAAACTATTTATATAAAATGACATTAAATAGATACTTGTATGTAAGTAACTGAATAATTTATCCAAGAAATTTACACAAATTATTGTTGGGCAACCATTAATGGAGAGCCCAATTTTTAAGCGACATTTCGGTCGCAGTTTTGTTTGATATTGAGGGAAACTATTTTAACTTAATTTTTTTTTAGATTTTTGAAGTTAAGCCAGTGATTTTCAATATTTATTACTTAGAAATAACTACTACTATAAGAGTAATGTATTCCTCGTTGATGTCTTTTGTATTGGCGAAAATTTTATAAATAGGTACGATGAAAAAAAAAGAGGCTCTCACTACAAATTAATGTCGATCCAAACAAAGCCATCAAAACTTTATCGCCTTTACCTATTCCATAAAGGTTTTTTTTCAATTTTCATTTAATTTGTTTATGACTTATGTCATTTAATCTGTTGAGTATTATTATTAAAAGGGCGTCCAAGCAAAAAGGGTCCAGTAGTGGGTTATTGAGTTAAGACTGGATTCGGAATTTAGAATAGTCAATAAATATTTTCCAGACATTTAAAGTTGAAGCTCTGAAATATCTTGGTTTGTTAAAAAAGCATTTTTAAAGTTTGATTATAAAAAAAACACACACTTCTACTCGCTTGTTACATAGATTAAAATCATATAAAGTCATTTACTATAAGAACTTTCAGATAATTAAGATATAATTATTAAAAAAATAAAATCGCGTAATGCCGTTATGTCACCCAACTTTACAAAACTGCGTATATCTCTAAAACGAAATGCCGACCACTGGACACTTTTTGCTTGGACGCCCAAATTTATTATTTATAGTATATAACGAGGAGACGCTCCAGCTGCAGGTTGTTTAGGTTATTTTTTAATTGCGAATGTAAACATATTTACGTTTTTACTCGAGTCAAATACAGATATGAAACTTTTTGATAGGTACTAAACTCTTTGCTGTTCTGCATAAGACCAAAAAGCTGGTCATAGTTTTAAACAAAATTGAATTCAATTATACAGGGTGTAACAGAAGTGTGTGACAATACTTCAAGGTTGGCTTTTACCCATCAAACTGAACAACTTTTGTTCTACAACTTTGTTTAAGTCGCACAAATTTTTTTGGACTTTTCATACAAACTTGGTTCGCCAGCTGATCGATTTGTATGGAAAGTCCAAAAAAAAATTTGCGATTTCAACAAAGTTGTAGAACAAAAGTTGTTCGGTTTGATGGGTAAAAGCCAACCTTGAAGTATTGTCACACACTTCTGTTACACCCTGTATACCAAAAAACCTTCTTGCCCTTTTTTCTTTTGAGCAGTATAGACTATTTACATACTACTCGTACTTTACCAACCCACTAAAAAACAGTAACTAACAATTCGAAAAACCTGCCTACAATTTCCACTATACATGTACATACAAGGCACAAACAAATCTACAATACTTTGGCACATATGTAGTCTCTTTTTAACCACAGCTGGTAAGCCCTTGGCATCATCTCGGCTGGTGGTAAGTGACGATGATGCCGAAGATGGAAGCGGGCTCACCAAGATTCCCCAACGCAATGGGGACCTGGCTATCTTATCTCCATGGACGGACACATTGATGTTTTGGCGGCAATATACAAGAATTATAAAGTTGTACCAAAATGTTCTGTGATTTGACCTTTAAAAAAATGTGGACATAGAGTAAGTACTGAATCAGTTTTTGATTGTGTATTTTTTCTGGAAATAAACCTACTAATAGGTACTGTTGTTTGAACTGATCGATGTAATTTAAACGTTAAAAATATATAGTTAAATATATAAAGTAAGAATAAGAAATACGAATGATTATAATATTTAGTTTTTTTCCCCCAATATTTTGTAAGTAAAATTTTCAGAAAACATTTGATAACTACAGTAAGGTTAGCGTAACTTACCCGCCATTTTAGCTTTTGTATTTCTAGTGCTTGATTTGACAAAAAACACATTAAAGTTAGATAATAATAGTAACTACAATATTTAATGAACTCTATAAATTGATTACGTCTAAAAAGTATAAAAATGTAGGTACTTATATTAAAAAAAAACTATAACAATATTTCAAATGCTCCCCCAATTTTTGTGTTTCACTGAGTAAAGGCAATATTAAAACATCAAATTTTTTTAAATAATTACATAGGTATTACTCGAGAAAAAAGTATTTTTCTCCATTAGGGCTGTATGTGCTATACAGATTAACACAGAAAAAGTAATTAACTCGAGAAATACATATGTAATTGGCAAGTAAGTAGTAATTTTTGCATATTCTACAAAAAGCACTCCAAAAAATTTTAAAGGTTGTGAATTTTATTCAAACATTGTGGTCAGATGTTAGAATATTTGATAAAGAATTCACTGTTTAATTTTAAATAGTTATAATTAAGAATAAGTGAGTAGTTAAAAACGGTTAGTTTCATAAATACTTATGCTTAATGTTATGTTTCAAGTACGTTTTTTTTCTTGTTTGTTTTGTAAGTTTTTTAAATGTTTTGTGAGAACTAGGCACAATGGGTAAGTGCAAAATTGTTGACCTTTAAAATTTTACGTTTTTTAGTCATCAACCATTTTTATATTTCCAGTTAATTTCGGTTTTTATAAGGGGCTGCAAAAGCTCAAAACTGTATAAATTTTCGTTATTTCCTAGCCAGACGGAAACTAAATAACGCACGAGCGAACCGCACGAGACGACCGAAAAAATCAATCCGCCTTGATACCGAATTCAAATATCGAATCCCACGATCACCATTTGAAATTAGAAAGCATTTTTCTTTCTTTTTTATTTATTTGTTTTTTTTTTATTATTATTGAGTACTTCATAATGAATAATAAAGAGAATAAATAATATTATGTTTGAGTTTGGTTTTATAGTAACATTTTCCATGGTGTCCCGATAGTATGTAGGCACGGGCGAGCCGCGACGCGGCGGGGGTTGGACTGAGGACTGGAGCCGCGGAGGGGTGGCGTTTTCCCGCCAATTTCCCGAAATCAAGGGAGATTTCCGCCATTTTATTCTAGATTTAGTTTCTAGAGTGCTTCTGCGAAAGGGCAAAGGCTTCTCAGACATACGGTTTATTCTTTCGTAACATACATATATGCTTTAGATTGTCTACAGTCAAATTCTTCTGAAGATTAATAATCTCTTTTAGAGCTTCTAAGGCGTTAGCTAACACATTAGTTCTAGCCTCTGTAGGTTTTGTTAAGTAGCCACCAATTTTTTCAGCTTCTATAAACGACTCTGTAATAATAACAGTTTTAATTTTTAGGAAAAGTAGGTAATTACTTAGTTTTTCTTTCACAGAAACTTTTAATATTTGTTTTACTAGTCTTAATAAATGATAGGTAATAAAATAAAAGCGCTGATGATAAAATAAGCATATTGAAAAATGAAACTGTAACGAAAATGGATATTATGTGCAAAACAAGTTTAGTATTATTACCTGTAAGTACTATTAAGTTTTCTATAATATTCATAATTACTTATTGCAATCACAAGTACAAATTGTTGTTACATTTATGAAATACGTCCCATTGTGATACCTTCATAGGCGCAGCAATATAGTCGCCTGGTATTGTTAAATATCAACGCCAATACAACAATAATTTCCAAAGTCAATTTTGTTAGTATTACAATTTTACGATCGATAGTTATGTCAGTATTACTATATAATTATGATAATATATTACATTAAATTACAATAATATACGATACAATGTCAATTTTAGGAACTTACTTGCATTTAATTTAACTTTAGGGTGCTTTAGGACGTTTCATAGATATGTCAAGTGAACAGCCAACTATGTATCTTTAAGGGTCTGAATTTTTTTCCACATTATGTTAGGGTTTATTTTTGGCAAGTTGTTTAGTTTAATGAGTTTCTGGAAGATAGAGATACATGTAAGTTTACCTGCCTATTCCTTATTCTGTGCTTTCCTTTAATAATGCCTGTTCTGCAGGTATATGACAGTGTCTATGACTACTTCGTTGAGTGTACAAGTTCCGAGTGGTAGGAATTTTGTACTAGGTAGAAAAAAGACGATTTAGAAGTATGCGTAGAGCATCTACTTAAATAAAAAATAATTTGAATTTGAATTTGGACCTTTCGATGTGTTCAATATGTTAGGTTTCATAGGATTCGTCTTATTTAAACCTGTGACTGTCATAAAAATCGATAGAGTGAATTTATTTTGCTAGCAAGTAGCAAAAGTATGACACTTTTTAAGAAACCCATGTAGTTATTTGTTTACTGTATACTTCTCAGAAAGTGAGTAAAAAATAATTTGCTAAAGTTGTCCAGTTTATTGAGATGCAATAAGAAATCACTCTATTTTAAGCAGATTTTCGTTTAAATTAAGGTTATTAAAATTACCCCGAGAATTTGGCGGGAACTATTATAAATAGAGAAGATAATAACTTATATTTCTATATATTTTTCTTTCCCGCCAAATTCTAGGGGTGATTTGTGTCCAAGTATGGCAACACTACTACGCCCGTAACCGTAGACTCGCAGACCCCGCCCGCTACGCTGCTTTGAAGCTGCACATACCAAGTATGTGTTGAGTACATTATGTATGTATGACTATCTCTACGTATTAGCAGCACGCATAAAGCGGACCAGACACTATCAGTAATAATGACAGTATTTTCAGGTAATGACAATATACTGACATTATACTGACAGTGTAGTGGTTGGAATGATGGTCTGACGCATACTAAACGATGGAATGTCATTATACTGATGTAAAAATACTGTAATTATTACTGATAGTGTCTGGTCCGCTTAAGTACTGTCACTATACTATCCGCTATTACGCCTTGCCTCTAACGGAGACCTGAATCTGTGGGTAACATCCGCTGATCTTATTAATAGGCAACACAAAAATGTTACATTTTTTTTTTATAAGAAGTAGATAATTATAATAACGCGACGACGACGTATCTATTGTTGAAGTGTCCGCGGTGTGAAGTACATAGGTCCTGTTTGTTATTTTGCTTACGGATATGAATATTGTTTTTTTTTTGCTAGACATCAGAATTCAGAAATTCGTCAAACACCCAAGTCCCCTTTTCTCAATCTCACTGCGATTTGATGTGCATTAAAATAATCGTTCCACCCCGTTTTGTAGCTCCTATCCGCTAGGGTTGCCATTATTGCGTTAAATGAGCATTTTATTTTTGTTTTTTGCTGGTGCTAACAGTAAGATAAACATATTTAATGAAACACTTAAAAATAACAATTTGTAGTTAACACTGTGTCATTGCAAAGATCCATATTTCTAACCAATTTTTTAACAGTATGGAAAACTGTTAAATTGAAAAAATATTTTTTTCTTATTCTTTTTTTAAGGTGGTTTGATTTACATTTAAAGTTCTTACTGTTCAGTAAGATACTTAAATATTGAAATTAAGATAAAGAAAAAAATTCCGCGTGATATACGAAAAAATAACATCTGGTATAAGTAAATAAATACACAGCGAGATAAAAAAAATGTAAACAAACATACCTACCAAGGAAAAAAGATGAAGAAAAAGACGTAGCTTATTACAAACCTCACCCGATGAGAAAGTATGTTTTGGATCTTTTTTTTTGTGCCTGGCAACCCTAAAACACCCTCGTTCAAAAAATATTGTTTACACAATGCATCATAGGGGATAACTACTATGAATCTGTTTTGATTACTTACCTATAATATCTACTGAATTATTTAAGAAATTAACTTAAAAAAATAACCACGGCTTCTACTCATGAAACTGAACAACTTTTCCCAAGGAACCTATACTCAATTTGCAAAAAATTTTGGAGTTCCCATACTCATTGATCAACTGAACCGCCAAATTTGTATGGAAAGACAATTTTTTTTTGCGAATTGAGTATAAGTAGGTCCCTGGGGAAAGTTGTTCAGTTTTATGAGTAGAAGCCACTGTAATTTTTTTCGGGTATTTTAGAAGTATTTTAAAGTATAAAGTTTAACGTCAGAAAGTACATTAAATTAAAATTAATTTCCCTTTCATATATGCACGCGTTATTATGACGAGTATAGAAGGGAATGCTTTTTAGGGTTCCGTAGCCAAATTGCAAAAAACGGAACCCTTATGGATTCGTCATGTCTGTCTGTCTGTCTGTCCGACGGTATATCACAGCCACTTTTTTCCGAAACTATAAGAACTATACTGTTGAAACTTGGTGAGTAGATGTATTCTGTGAACCGCATTAAGATTTTCACACAAAAATAGAAAAAAAAAACAATAAATTTTGGGGGTTCCCCATACTTAGAACTGAAACTCAAAAATATTTTTTTCATCAAACCTATACGTGTGGGGTATCTATGGATAGGTCTTCAAAAATGATATTAAGGTTTCTAATATATCATTGTTTTCTAAACCGAATAGTTTGCGCGAGAGACACTTCCAAAGTGGTAAAATGTGTGTCCCCCCCTTTAACTTCTAAAATAAGAGAATGAAAAAACTAGAAAAAATATGTGATGTACATTACCATGCAAACTTCCACCGAAAATTAGTTTGAACGAGATCTAGTAAGTAGTTTTTTTTTTATACGTCATAAATCGTAAACCGCAAATTACCTTTCATTCAATCAACTCAAATATAAAAAATATAGATTTCAAGACATGTGTGATTATGAATTTATACGGAACCCTGGGTGCGCGACTCCGACTCGCACTTGGCCGGTTTTTTTTAACATATTCAGCGTGGTCAGTTATTTTTTCACCATAAGGTGAGATGATGCCAAGGGCTTACCAATTGCGGGTAAAAAAAACATAACGTTCAAATAACTAACTGACTCGGTGGCTCAGTGGTTAGCGATCCTGACCTCTTATCCGAGAGTCGTGGGTTCGATCCCACACAGGGCAAACTTTTCTGTGATGAGCAGAAATGTTTGCTCTGATTCTGGGTGTATAATATCTATATGTGTATGTATATCAGTCTCTGGTTCCCAAGATACAGGGAATCCTGGGATACAGGAAATTTGGGGTCAGATGACCGTGTGTGATTTGTCCCGGATATTATTATTATTATTAATTGTGCCACCCTGCTAAATCTGCCATTCCACTCCAAAAACACACAACACAATCAATCTTGATAAAAATGTTCTTCTTTTTAAATAACTCATCTAGTTGACATTCATACTATACAAACACTTCCCGAAACGTTGAGTGTACAAGTTCCGCGTGGTAGGAACTTTGTACTAGGTAGAATAAAAGACGATTTGAAGAAAAGTATGTGCAAAACAACTACTTAAATAAAAAACATTTTGATTTGATTTGATTTTGATTTTGATTTGATTACAGGTGATTAAAACATCGGTAAAATTTTAACTGTGGCTTCTACACATCAAACAACTTTCCCCGCGAAATTTATGGTCAGTTTATTTTTTTTTTAAATGGACTCTTAACCATTATTTGGCGAACGTGTTTACCAAATAATATAATGACGTCGATACTGCTGGACTAAGTAATTCTCTATTTTTCTCGGGTAAGGCTATACTCTATACTCCATAAACGGAAGCCAAGTCTGGTTTGTGGGAGGTTTTAGGGCTTGTGGCGAACAAAACCGATCATCAGAAGTTTTATTTAATGCTACTTTAGGCTTCTGAGAATCTAAAATGAATTTGTGATAGCAACTGGTATGAACGGCAAAGTGCGTGGCTTGCAAACCGCAGAAATGTTTGAGATATACGTACGTACCTTATAGCTAATACAGCGAAAGTCCTAGATAATTTAGTAGCTAAAGATAAAATTATTTATTTTTTTGTCATGGACATGCTGGTAGTACCACGAAAGAAGATGCCTGAACGAAGAAGACCTAAAACCAAGTGGTGGCTGCTGAACGGTCCCAAACGATATGACTTCTGCGAAGCCGCTTGCTGCTTAAATATAAGCGCAAGCGAAGAGGAATCTGCAGACAGTCTCTGGGCTACAATTCACTCAGCAGTCACCACTATTGGTAAGCGGCCCCTCCACATGGGCTTCCTAGATCTGCAGAAGACCTTCGACTGCGTCCCACGCTCGGTGATTTGGTGGGCCCTAAAGGTGAAGTGCGTGCCGCAAACCTTTATTGACATAATTCGAGACATGTACCGTGATTCTGTATCCGTAGAAAGGACCGCCGTTGGCGATACTCGCCCATTCCCAATAACAGTTGGTGTTCACCAAGGCTCAGCCCTGAGTCCTTTCCTCTTCAGCGTAGTGCTCGACATTGTCACGGCAGAAGTCCACGAGCCGTCACCCTTGCTCATGATGTACACCGATGACATTGCGCTTATAGACAAGGACAAGCAAAAACTGGAGCATAAGGTGAACTTATGGAAGGGCGTGCTTGAGAGCGGCGGTCTGAAGCTAAATGTCGCGAAGACCGAGTACATGGCCTGTGGTAGTACGGATCCCGAACCCATAAAGAAAGGCTAAGAGTCCGTTGTTTAGACATCTTTAGAGACGGACAAATTTAGATATCTTGGATCTGTCCTGCACGAGTCTGGGTTAATCGACCATGACGTTCATGCCCGGATTAGCGCAGCTTGGGCGAAATGGCGGGAAGTCACCGGGGCTATTTGCGACCGCAGGATGCCGGTGAAGTTGAAGGGCCTCGTGTACAAGTGCATCATACGCCCCGTACTACTCTATGGCAGCGAGACGTGGCCAGTCCTTGGAAGACATGTCCAGCAGCTTCACGTCGCGGAGATAAAAATGCTGCGGTGGATGTGTGGCGTTACGCGACTCGATCGCATCCGTAACGAGCACATCCGTGGTAGCCTCAGTGTCCGAGACGTAACGGACAAATTGCAGGAAAGTCGTCTTCAATGGTTTGGTCACGTAAGCCGCAGACCGCCAGAGTACGTCGGTAAAAGATGCCTTTTACTTATCGTTGATGGCCCTAGATCCCGTGGAAGGCCCAGGAAGCGCAGGCTTGACGTTGTGAGAGCGGACATGAGAAAAAATGACCTCACTGAAGAGGATGTTGAACATCGGGCAAAGTGGAGTAGATTGAGTAGGAAAGCGGACCCTGGCTCCAGCCGGGATAACGTTAAGTAGAAGAAGGACAGACGCAAAGGCTTCTAAAGTTATACAGCCTGGTCTTGTTGTGATACAGTTTTCAATTCATAAAAAATGTCTATTGTAAAAATCTGTCGTTTATGTTCTTATACCTATGTGGTTAAAAGTGTTTTCAGAAATATCAATTTCTAAAAACAACAAGAAGTGTAACCTATGACGAGGCGGTATGACCAAGAAGTATTAAGCAGCCCTAGATACTCGTGTGAGTATCCTATTTTAGTTTCAATTTAATTTTTTTTAAAATTTCAATTTATTTATTTGCAATATAAGTTTACAGCAATAACCAAAACACTTATATGCTAGGTCAAATACCTAGTTCGTAAGGTACATAACCAAAATACAATACCGTCTCTAAAAATTAATGCGTGTGTACGCATAAACACGTGTAGACACGAACACAAAATACACAGATACAGAAGGTTCGCTCAATACGCTCACTAAAATCCTAAGCATATACATGCTTATAGACGTATACGGTCATTGTAAGCAAGGTCACGATACTGTTGTGATACTTTGCCGCGTGGCCTTGCCTCGAACGACCGTATATTTCTATAAGTATGTATATGTTTACGATTTTAGTGGTTTGTATTGAGCGGACCTTCTGTGTCTATTTTGTGACACGAAGAAGTGTATTTCTATGTAGTAAACAATAACGCGATATTTGTATGAAGTGTCCGGTGTGGTGGTCACCAAGGTTGGTTACTGTTTATGAATTAAAGCCATTGTAGTTTTGGCGTGGCGGGGGTCTTAAATATCTCTGTTGTGCTATAGAATCCTTAGAATATGACTCAAGTAGTTGGGGCGCTAGTGTGCGTTCGATACGATCCACACAACTCTCTCACTAGAAATGAAATGAAATGAAATGAAATTCTTTATTTGCGTATGATTTTGGGTACAAAATAGGGTGGAAACTTAGGGTTAAATCCAAACAAAATCTGCTCTTATTCGAGCGTGCAAATATTTGTCCATGGGTATAAGGTACATACATGCATTTTTATAAATGATAGTGAACATGCCATAATAATCTACTTCCTTCTTATTATCATGCTTCTAAAAATATTCCGTCATAATTTCAGTTAACCTCGTCAAAGTATTCTTTAATCGAATAGAAACGTTTATTAATTAACCATTCATGTAACCGGGACTTAAACTGGCCTCCCGACAATGATCGTAAGTCATCTGGAAGGGAGTTATAAACATCCACTGCCATTGAGTGCACATTTTTTCGTGACATTGTTAGTTTATACATAGGTATGGCAATTTTATTTTTTGGTCTGTCTCGTAACTGTTTTTTAAAAACTTTCTGTTGAATAGGGAACTGTTCTGGGTGTTCTTTGACAAAGATACAGATTTGTTTGATATAGAGACCAGTAAGGGTGTGAAGCTTATATTTGATAAATAATGGTTTGCAAGATTGCAAGTACTCTGCACCAGCTAACGCTCTAACACACTTTTTTTGCATTACAAATACTGATTCTATGTCTGTACAATTGCCCCATAATATAAGTCCATATTGTAGGATCGACCCCACATGACCGTGATACGCGAGCAAAGCAGTCTCTATTGATGTTATTTCTCTTAGTCGTCGCAATGCAAAAGTGAATCTACTCAGTCTCTCACATATTGTGCTAACATGGCTTTTCCAGTTACAATTTTCATCAATAATTAAGCCCAGAAATTTGGTGTCTGTTACTTTTTCTACTAATTTTCCGTCATATGTGATATTAAGGTCTAATCTATTTGTCCGAAATGTTCCAAATTGAATTAGTTTAGTTTTGTTAATGTTCACTCTTAAATTATTTGATGTCATCCAGCTTATGATTCTTTCAATCGTCATATTTATTTTAAATTCAAACTTATGTTTATTTAAATTTGTCAGTTTCTCATTACTGTTTATAATTATTGTTGTGTCGTCCGCAAAAAGAATTGTTTTATTGATTGTTACTCTTGGTAAATCATTTATATACAGAATAAACAATAAAGGACCCAGTATTGTCCCTTGAGGGATTCCAACACTGTTGTCTCGAAAATGCGACCGGAAAATATTTTTTTTGTAAATATTTCTTCGTGGGTTTAAAAGTCTGGTTACTTCCACACACTGCTTCCTACCTTGTAAATAGCTAACAAACCATTAATTTACTGTTTCTCTTATTCCATAGTCGTATAATTTTTCCGTCAGTCTATTATGATCTACAAAATCAAAGGCCTTGCTCATATCCAGGAATAGCGCTACTACCGGGATGCCTTTGTCTATGCTCTCAACTACCGATTTATTAAGCTCAAAATTTGCTGTGGTTGTGTTCCTCTTTTTCCGGAAACCAAATTGTTCTTTGCATAAGATATTAAATCTATTTAGGAATTTAGTAATATGGATTGAAACCACTTTTTCAATAACTTTAGCCAAAACTGGTATTAATGTTACTGGTCTATAATTATTCATGTCAATTCTTTCGCCTTTCTTGTATAGCGGTTTAACAATAGCATATTTAAGGTTTTCTGGAAACACTCCTTGACTGAATGATTGATTGATTATGTAACTCAATACGGGTGAAATGTGTACACTAATAAGTTTTATTATATTTGTTGGTAAATCGTCATAGCCTACGGAATTTGTATTTCTAAGCCCTTTTATTATTTTCAATATCTCATCCGGGTTTGTTGGAAAGAGGTACATAGTCGCATTGTTGATTGTTAAGTTTTTATGTTCTGTGTTAGATAATTTATTACAATTTGTCATATCTATGAAAAAGTCATTAAAGCTATTGGCCACTTCTGTGGGATCGTTAATTATTTTATCTATTACCTTCAACTTTTCTATTTCATTTTTTTGCTCTGTACTGTGTATATTTGTGTTTATTACACTCCAAACCGCTTTACTTTTGTTTTTGGCTTTTGCTATAATTTTTTTGTTACCCTCTCTTTGCAAAGCTAGTATGCAGCGTTTTAACATTAAGGAATATCTTTTATACTCTTCTTTATAAATATCCCTTTCATCTTTTTTTGTTGCTTTATACTTTAAATTAAAGATTAAAGATTCCTTTTCTCTTTACACGACCTTTTAATGCCTTTAGTTATCCATCTACATTTATTACGTTTTATGCTAACCTTAACTGTTATTTTTGGAAAGCATAGATTAAAGAACAAAATTAGGCTCTCATGAAATAGCGAAAAGGCCTTGTTAGTATTTACTTCATTGTAAACATCAGTAAAACTTAGGGCTTTTATGCAGTTTTTAAACTTTTCTTTGTTTTCCTTACTAAAAACTCTTTTGTCTTCGAACCAGTCTGTCGGAACATTTTTTGTTTTTAATTTTAATTTTAAAACTTGTCCAGTCTCATGGTCTGATATTCCTAAATAGCGTACACTTCCTGTAGCCATTGGAATATTGCTGATTATATGATCTAAACAGGATTTTTGTCGTGACGGTGTCATAATGTGTTGAATCATATTAAAACTATTTAATAAATTATTAAGTCTTATAGAGAAAGAATTTATTTTGAGGATGTCGATATTTAAGTCTCCACAAAGAATAATTCGCTTCTTACTTCTACGAGTTAGTGCAGATAGTAGCGTGTCTAGTTTTTCAAAGAATAAATGAATGTCTGAACTTGGTGTGCGGTATATACAAATTATTTTTAAGTTACTATTTTTTATTTCGATTCCAGCTACCTCAAAACTTTTGTATGTTGAATATGTATCTAAATTTAATTTTAAGCATTGTACACTATTTTTAGCTAATATGCACACGCCCCCTCTCTTCTCTTTAGGTCTAGAGTAATGAGTAATTAGCCTATAGTCCCTTAAATTAACGTTCTTTTCATCACCCGGTCTTAAGAATGTTTCCGTTACACACACAATATCAATCCCCTCTCCTTTTTCGTTAAACTCATTGAGTACGACTTGAAGAAGGTCTTGTTTATTGAGGAGTCCAGCAAAGTTCTGATGAAAGATAAAGAAGTTACTATTTTCTATAGGATGAATGGATTCATTACCTATTTTATTATTAACGAAAGGAATGATTTTTCTCTAATTTATGTGGAGATGCCGCATTAGGTGCAGGTACCACTGAAGGAGGATGATAGCTAGACTTATGTATTCTAGGGAAATAATCGGTAATTTTTCTTTTTTGTGGTTTGATTTCAGCTCGAGTGCGATTTTTCAACTTTAGTGTTTTGAATTTATAACCCAAGTATGTTCGTTCGTAGTCTATGATATTGATTTCATGATTTAAAAGTCTTATTTTATCATACAGTGAATGTTCCTGTGACAAATTAAGATAGTAACAATCCTTGAAACATTTGACAATGAAATATATGGAATTATTCAGCATTTGTTCATTTAAGTGAGAATTTTGGTGCACATTACTTACAATCACATTTGTATGATCGGACAACTGATTTAATGCTATCGATAACGCACTCGTCACTTTGGCAGGAGATAAATCATTTGATCCTAATGACAATACAACATAGTCATTTTTAGTGAAGTCTTTACACAATGTTACACAGTTTAACAAAACATTATCGGCATAAGCGTCCGGTTTTATAATGCCTAATATTTTGTAGTTATGTACATTTTTTCCTTTGTTTCTTGCTTGTATTAGATGAGACGACCATCTTGTGGCTTGTTGGTCCCCAAGGATCAGAATTTTGCATTCAGTTTCCAGAATTTCCTGTTGCTTCATCTCTTTGTCTAATAATGTAGTGCCAGTTTTTATATCTTCATTTAATGTACGTGTTTTTTTCTTATCATCAACTTCTCTTCCAATCTGTTTTTGTTCGTTTAATATCAGGGTCCTGTTTTCAAAATCTTTAAGTTTGTTTTGTTTTGTAGTTGCTTTTCCTGCTTCCAAGTTTATTTCTCGAAAACCTTTGATAACATTTTCTTCTTGTGTATCGTCTACGAGTGAAATTTGGTCTTCACCTGTCGGTATGGCATTAAATGCATTGTTTTTTGCTGTGCTGTTGAGTACCTTTGGTCTCGTTAGATTTGTTGGCGTATTACTTAGTGACATTGCTCTTATTTTTGTTTTTAGAGTTTTCTTTGGTGTAAGATTTACTTTCCCTTCTAACAGTTTCTTGTACAAGTCATTTTTTTTGCGTAAGTCAGATACTATATATTCGAGATCAATGTTTTCTG
Source organism: Coleophora deauratella (assembly GCA_958295455.1). Taxonomy (NCBI): domain Eukaryota; kingdom Metazoa; phylum Arthropoda; class Insecta; order Lepidoptera; family Coleophoridae; genus Coleophora; species Coleophora deauratella. The sequence goes on along the minus strand of OY282410.1, from coordinate 12,105,112 downwards.
AGAGTAGATTTTGTATTTCCTTATCAGCACATTCGAGATCGGTTTTTAGCTTGTCGATCTGTTCATTTAGTTTAGTTATTTCATTTTTTTCATTGTGCAATTCAATTTCTGGAAGGCTTGTATCTTGAATAGTCGAACTAAGAACATTGAAGCTGTTGTCAACCTTCAAAATAGCTGAAATTTCACTCCAAGATTTTGTTTTTCGCGGCTTACGTTGAGTTACATTATTGTGCCACTCATCCCAGCAACCCGAACATCTCCAATTTCTCTTATTTTTTGGTTTCATTAAATAAAACCGGTTCTCGGTTATATTCGCGCATTCAATATCATATGTTAAATTACATTTTGAACAAATGACGAATTGTCTGTTAGTTATTTCATTCACACATCGAGCACATATTATTTTTGGCATCTTGCTTGTTTAAATATGGATGTCTTATAGTATTGCACAGAATGATGCAAACGGCGCTATTTGTTATACACGGACCGCAGCTATATGACATTGACAAGTGTCGATCAGCTGATTCGTAGACAGAGTATGGTATAGACAAGCTCATGGCGTATAGGAAAAGAGAAAGTGATATTCTTTCTACGCACACATATGCACTATCAGTGATCCCAGTAACTAAACTTTACCCAATTTTAGGGGTAATTTATGTGACTCATTTAGCTGACTTGGTAGGTAACAAAATCAAGAATTCAAAATATTTATACAGGGGTATATAACACCCGTTGTATACAGAGTGTTATAAAAAGTACGTTTGAAGTTTTGAGGGGTTAGTACTCAGAATCAGATAGGTATAGAATACAGGAAAAATACTGAAAAGATCGATCAACAACTTTTTTTGGAGTTTTCCACATATTCAACAGGTATTCAGATTTATTATGGGTTTTTTTCAATATTTTTCCTATAGTCTATACTTGATTCTGAGTAAGCCCTTAAAATTTCAAACGCACCTTTTTAACTCTCTGTATACATATTTGGCTGGGTTAGATACCGAACCTAGCAACAGGCGTAATAAAATATATATTTATAAATCCAGTAGTTCGTTCAGAAGGTAGACTCTGAAAGCAACCGTTTACTCTAACAACAGGATAGCACAATATAAATCGCGTAAGTGTGAAGAAAGAGAAGGTACAAAACGGTTGCTGTTAGAGTGCATACTCGGAACGTGGCCCAAGTTACCAATTAGTGACAGAACAAAATGGTCTCCGTCTAAACTGTCGAATTAAAACGAAAATAAAACTAAACATAAAATCTAAAAGTTTTATTTATTGGCCTTTAAACAAAATAAGTTTATTATAAAAATTACGTACAATGTCTGTTTGCGCCGCCTATACTTGTTTTTACTTTTCTTGTTTTATAATAAATTCTTGTTTTAAAATATTTCAGGCAAATGGCCTTTATTAACAACGGGAAGTGATTACTACCAAATAATGATTGATTTTGAAAATGTTCATTATTAGCAAATAGCGGAATCCCTAAATAGGTTCTTAGACACTTAGATTATTGGCAAGTTTTTTTTGTGAATTTCTGGGTGTTGGTGAAAAATCTTTTCACTTATTTGGCAGATCACGACGACATCCTTCGTCAAAATCAGTCATTATTCGGTAATCATTTCCCGTTGTTAAAAAAGGCAATTTGCCTGAAATATTTTAAAACAACAATTTCTTATAAAACAAGAAAAGTATCGGCACAAATATTAGTCATGACAAAATTTGTTGTACATCCATCAAAGGTCACAGGCAAAATATTTACACCACAATCATTGTGTATTAGCTCTATATACGTTTTGAATAAATTGGCTTTTTGGGAGATGTTTTTGGTCCATTTATTAAAAAAACTGTCAACCGGTATTTTCCCTTGTCTGCACATCTTGGGTTCCCTGAAAAACAGATAAAGTAAGTTAGGTTCACCTTATACTAATTATTATTATCCCTATCAATTGAAAAAACAACAAGCAATAAAGAATTTCACTTTTTAATATACAATTTAAATATGTTTACCTGTGTTACCAATGTCGGAATAGAACTTGTTTTCAAATATGTGTACTTCTTAGATTTTAAAAGAGCTTCTCGGAAATGCTTGGAACATTGCGTGAGTTTCTAGTTGTTTGCCAGTTTACACGCCCACTCCTTTCAATCCACATATCTAAAATATGCGGCTTAGAAGGAAACCTAAAACAACATATAAAGCACATAAGTAATTATACACATGCACAATAATTGGAAGTTATAAGTTTTTATCTACTACAGTTTCAGTAATGCGATTAGCTTTATAATAAGAGTAATGCTGTATGAATTGGTGCTGATGACGATATATAATGTATATCTGTTGATGCAGGGAAAAGTCTATTAAACATGGTATCCCCAATCTTAATATAACCCGCCTAAATAACGACAGCAGCGAAATGATGTAACCTCGCTACCTAGGATGACCTACCTAATTTGATAGGGTTATATGATAAATAAATCATGGTAATTTCGTAGTTATTTTATAATAATTCTAGACAATATTAGTACAGTCTAGACGCTATTAAATAGACAATACGATACTGTATACAAATCAAGAGTATAAAGGCTTACTTACCGATGGAATGTTACATTTTCCTCTTTCCGTTCAGTGCGACTATTACAGCCCAAAGCCGATCAAACCACCATGTTTACAATAAAAAGGCACACTTATTCACTACATGGAAAAGTATTCTCCTCATATTAAACGCGAAAACAATAAAAACAAATGACGAAACTTCAACGAGCTGCGCAGTTTGACAGACTCCATTCAATGAGGTCAAACAAAAAATACCGATACGCAAAAACAAGACAAAAAATAATCGTTGCCTTAAATTCACTCTTATGACATTTGCCATAACGTCGTCTCGCTCTTACAATTATTATTATTACTAATGCCTATTCTATATCATTCTCTTTCTACGAGCTGATTGATTGTCAATGGTCAACTGTGCAAGTGTTTACGATGCGTTTGCGCAAGTACATTATTTTCAAAAAAGTACTAGATTTTCTAGGCTTCGCTCTCAAAATACTCGTATCCAGAGCAGTAAAATATTTTAAAAACATTATATACGGGGATTCCCCGAGACTTCACTCAGTTCACTCTCCGATTCCCAAAACTAAGGGCGAGGTTATAGAATACATCTATTTTGGATATTTGATTTTATTCTAAAATGTTTGAAATACTAAATTAAAATAAAATAAAAATTATAACGCCATATTTATTTACTAGAACCTGTACTTAACGAAAATCTGAGAGAGTAAGTAAAGTAAGTAAGTAGTTCTGTCGCCCGCCGGTACTAAAACTATGGGCAAAAATCTAAATGCCAATATTCATATTAAAAAATAAATAAAAATTAAAAAAACCAAAATGCCAATTAAACATTAAAAATTTTTCACCATTTGATATAAAAATGCTGTTTATTTATATAATATGTCCAACAGAAAGGGCACAAGTAACCAGATAAGTAAGACCCAATAGTTGGAGGATGAGTTAATTTAAAACTTAAAATTCTTGTACCATTAATCGTTTTAAATATTAGATAACGTACATACCTGGGAACGCAGTAGACAATCATCGTAAGTAGTAAGGCATCAGTAAACATTTATGTTTTTTTTTTGTTGAATTACGCGCAACCGATCCAATTGTAATACCTATAAAAATTAATAGTTAGGTAGGTATATTTAACAACTTTATGTGAATAAAAAAAGTAGTTAGAAATAATCTCAATAAGTAAGTTGTTAGTGTAGCTCTAAAAATCAAAGGTGTAGACATTGCTTTACATTCCAGGCTCTGATGTCAGTCGTCTTCGCCGCCGTCACTTGATTTCGACATTCATTTTGCATTTGCTTTGCATTAGATGGCATTAAATACACTCAATTTATAGAAAAACATAGCAAGATAAAGTTATCTAAAGTTTACCGCTGTAGCAATTAAAAGTGTTAAAGTGTGTAGGTATTCCGTCAACAATCTGAACAAAAAATGTGCAAGAAAATGGAGGAAGAATGGATGAATCTGTTAAAGCAAGTGGAGTTAGACTCAATGTTGGATCAAACAAACATTTTGGAAAAAATAAAAGAAGTTTTCAGTACAAACCGTGTTATTTACGAAGACTGGGAGGAAAACGGATTTCATGTGGATCACCTTTTGAAATGCTCAGTTACCTTAGATCCAACCAAAACGGATGCTAGAAACAAAAACTATCAGGTAAATAGTAAAGACACTCCTAACAGGCAAACACTGTTGCATCTGTTTTCTAAATTTGGCTTACTAAACACTGTTACATTACTTGTGAAATATGGAGCTGATGTAAACAAAACCAACCCTAATGGTAACACTCCTTTACTACTAGCCACCGTTGCTGGACACATAGATATCGTAAAAGAACTCCTTAAACACGGCGCAAAATTATCAATGAATGAACCCAATATGCTAGGAAAAACACCTTTACTCTACGCCACTAAGCTAGGCAACGTGGAAATAGCAAACTTCTTAATAGAAAATGGAGCTAAAATTGATACAGAAAGCAAAAATAACACTACTATAATTCATTATGCTGCTATGCATGATTTAGATATATTGAAACGCTTGATTCATCTTGGAGCTGATGTAAATGTTCGGAATAAAAATGGAAAAACACCTCTGCATTATTCTGCTAAAAGTGGTAAAATTGATATACTTAAATTTTTCATGAAAGAAAAAGGTATTGATGGAAGTGGAATTGTTGATGGTTGTGGCACTGACCTAGTGCAATATGCAGCTAAATTTGGACAGTTAGAAGTGCTTAAGTATCTGATAGACGAAATGAAATTTGATTATAAAACTCCAGATAAACTAGGCTATTCAGCGATACACTATGCATCAGCTGCGCCTATAGACAGTCTTAATATAGTCAAATACTTGATAGAAGAAAAAGGTGTTAATCAGAACGTTTTGGCGAATAATACTTTGTCGCCAATATTTTGTGCATCAGAACGCAGCAATATGGAAGTCATGAGATATTTCCTTGATGAAAAACATGTCAATGTCAAATTCCAAGACAGAGAAGAAGGCTACACAGCATTGTATTTGGTATGTGTTAATAGACCCTGCAGTCTTGAAGCTGTTAAGTACCTAATAGAGAAAGGTGCTAATTTTAATGCTAAGACAAAAAAAAATAGGACACCAGTTCAAGCTGCTGCGTATTACGGGAGACTTGATGTAATTAAATACTTAGTAGAGGATCTTGGTGCAAAAGTTCATATTAGAGATATATATGGCCATAATGAACTATCAACAGCGGCAGAGCAAGGTCAGCTGGAAGCAGCTAAATATTTTATAGAGAGGCTTAATATGAGCATAGATGTGAAAGATATAAACCAAAGAACAATGCTGCATATAGCTGTCCACAGTGGCAATTTGAATTTGGTAAAATATTTGATAAATGAGAAGGGTGCACAGAAGTATATTAATTCTAGAAGATGGGACAATGGGTGGACTCCGCTACATGAATCAACATCTAAAGGCTTTGAGGATATAACAGAGTTTCTTGTTAAAGAAGGAGCAAGAGTGAACGCATCAGATCGAACTGGTTGCTTACCAATCCATAAAGCTGCCGCTATAGGAAGTTATAAGACTATTGAAGCACTTTTCAATTATGAGGACAATTTATATGTAAACGCTAGAGATAGCAAAGGCTGTACACCTCTTCACAAAGCTGTTATGTATGGAGATTTTAAAACAGTGAAATTGCTCGTAGAAAAAGGTGCGAAGGTCAACATTAAAAATATAAACGAGGAAACAGCGAGAGATGTCGCTGAGAAACGTGGAAAGTGGGAGATAGTACACTACTTCGACAGTATAAAAGTACCCTCCGCTTTTACTAGATTAACTATTAATAGAAATAGAGTCCATCAACACCAAGACTGGCGCCGTCGAGACCCAAATGATACAGAAGTTGGTAATCATTCAAGTCGTTATAATAAAAAAACGTATGAATAGTAAGAAACAGTTCTTTTGTAGAACTCATTTGCACAAATAAATTTACTTTCATCGTAACGGAAGTATAGTTACATTATGTCTTATGTTTTAGCTTATATAATACAGGTGTAACAAAACTGGTGTTGGTCCCTTTAACGGGGGCTTCTAAACAAATTTTGTTTAACGAATTCTCTCAAATCTCAAAAAGTGGACTCTTCTTACAAAAAAGGCCTAAAAGGTGAATTTTTAAGAAAAGTAAAAAAAATGCGATTTATACAAAGTCGTACAACAATAGTTGTTCAGAATGATGAGTTACTATCTGCAAGTCTGTGACTAGATCGGTTGATGGCATAAGAGAACTCTGTAAAACGGCTCATGTTATAGCGATACAGGAAACTTGGTTGCTACCGCACGACGTTTCATTTATTGGAACTATTGATGGGGAGTTTGACTACACCAGCAAGTCAGCGGTCGACACTTCAACTGGTATACTTCGGGGGCGGCCCTATGGAGGTGTTGCCATAATGTGGAAAAAAGGTGTGTTTACGTCCGTCGCAGTAGTGCCGTGTAGAAGTGTGAGGCTAATAGCCGTTAAAATGTGCGTTAATGAGAAAAGTGTCTTAGTATTTTCGGTATACATGCCTACCGATAGTGTGGAAAATTTAACTGAATTCACGGAAGTACTAAGTGAAATTCACGCTGTGATAGAGAGTAGTGAGGTGGAGTCAGTGTTAGTTTTAGGGGACTTTAATGCCCATCCAAATGAACTCTTTTATAAGGAGTTAAGCAGTTTTTGTGACGAGCAGAGTTGGCTTTGTGCTGATGTGATCCAGCTTGGCCTAACATCAGGATCTTATACGTTCATAAGTGAAAGCAACCATAGCAAAAGATGGCTGGATCACTGCATAGCAACAGAGGCAGCTTGGCATTGTCTAATTGATGTCAAAATGATATACGACGTGTTTTGGTCGGACCACATTCCACTGGAGATTTGCTGTGATCTCGGTAAGTTACCAGTAAAGCATATTTCTAAGGATAATTTCTGTAATAAGATCAGGTGGGGTGTAAGAAACGATGACCAGATTAAAAAATATAGTTTAGAATGCTGGAACAAGCTGAGGGACATAGATTTTCCAGTGGAATTCAGTTCATGTTGTGATTTAACTTGTCAAATAATAGATCATAGGGAGTCGATTGATACGTTGTATAATAATATTGTAAATGTTCTGAGAGAGTCGGCGGAGATCAGTTATGATGTTAAAGTTCCTACAAAACGCAGACACGTTGTTGGATGGAATAAGTTTGTTAAGGAGGCTCACGGGGAGGCAAGACTCAGTTTCCAGATGTGGGTTTTATATGGTAAACCGTCTAATGGTGTTGTATTTGAGAAAATGCGTGAAACCAGAACGGCTTTTAAGTCCAAACTCAAATGGTGCCAGGACAATGAAAATCAAATAAAAATGAACATCTTAGCTACTCATCATAAAAATAAGGATTTTAAAAGCTTTTGGAAGCAAACAAAGAGACTGGAGGCTTGTTCGTCTATCCCCGCGAGTGTCGAGGGTCTGTGCGAGCCGAGTCAAATAGCAGATATGTTTAAGGAACACTTTAAGGTAGATTCCACTACACCACTGAATGTGCAGCGAGTGCTCAGTTCTGGGGAATTGTCGGGTACAGGGTATAAGAAATTCACGTGTAAAGAAGTCACTAACACTATAAGATCGATGACGCGGGGTAAATCACCTGGCCACGATGACCTCAGCATTGAGCACTTGCAGTACGCGGGTGTCCATTTACCACGGGTCCTGACTCTTTTGTTTAATTTATGTTTGGGGCATGGGTACCTACCTAAGGCGCTTATGCAGACGGTTGTCGTACCAATTGTAAAAAATAAGACGGGCGATGCCTCCGACAAGAATAATTATAGGCCGATCTCCTTGGCAACTGTAGTTGCAAAGGTGCTGGACAGTCTGCTTAATCGACAGCTTGCTAAGCACACAGATCTGCATGAAGCACAGTTCGGCTTCAGAGCTGGGCTGTCCACAGAAACAGCGATTCTTCGTTTAAAGCACACTGTCCAGTACTACACAACCAGGAAGACCCCTGTTTACGCATGCTTCCTTGACTTGTCGAAGGCATTCGATCTCGTATCGTATGACATTCTCTGGAATAAGTTGAAAGAAGACACTAGAACCCCTCCAGAGATTGTAAACATCTTAAAGTTTTGGTACGACAACCAAACAAACAATGTAAGGTGGGCCGGCTCGCACTCGGGAGTGTACAGGTTGGAGTGTGGGGTGAGACAGGGGGGCCTGACCTCACCCATGCTCTTCAACTTGTACATAAACGCACTGATTGTTGAACTCAGCAGCACTGGTATCGGCTGCTCTATTGACGGCAAAATTGTCAATAATATCAGTTATGCCGATGACATGGTGCTGCTGAGTCCTTCAATTAGGGCCCTCAGACAGCTCCTGAAAATATGCGAAGATTTTGCGGTGGCCCATGGCCTCAGATACAATACAAAAAAAAGTGAACTACTTATCTTTAAAGCCGGCAATAAACTACCCAAGGTCGTTCCACCAATATGGCTGGGAGGAAAAGCACTGAGTAGAGTCACGCAATTTAAGTATCTGGGGCACTGGGTCAATGAGGATCTCTCTGATGACCTCGATATAGAGAGGGAGCGTAGGGCATTGGCCATGAGATGTAATATGCTGGCTCGCAGGTTCGCACGCTGCTCTAGAGAGGTAAAACTCACTCTTTTCAAGGCATACTGCCAAACATTTTATACCTGCAGCCTGTGGGTCAGATACACTCTCAGGGCCTTTAATGCCCTACGCATCCAGTATAATAATGGATTTAGGATGCTGATGGGCCTGCCTCGCTTCTGCAGCGCATCAGGAATGTTCGCAGAGGCTCGCACTGACTCTTTTAAATGTATTGTACGCAAAAGAGTGGCATCCCTGATGTGTCGCCTGCGAGACAGCCCCGGCAGCCTCCTAAATACCATACTGGAGCGGGCAGACTGTCCGATTGTGCGGCACTGGAACTCTGTGCATATGGGGTCCAGGGCTGCCATGTACAATAAATTCTAATTTTAAATGTGTTTTGTATTTTGTATTGTATTTTTGTTTTCTTGAATTAAATTGTATACTAACATAGAATAAGTATTACTAACAATTTATGGGCTTGTGCCTGAAATAAAGGAGTTATTATTATATTATTATTATTATAAAGCGGACCAGACATTATCAGTAATAATGACAGTATTTTCAAGTAATGTCAATATACTGACATTATACTGACAGTGTAGTGGTTGGAATGATGGTCTGACGCATACTAAACGATGGAATGTCATTATACTGATGTAAAAATACTGTCATTATTACTGATAGTGTCTGGTCCGCTTTATGTACCAAACTATTAACTGTTTTTGATATTTGATATTAGTATTAGTAATATGGGTTGCACTGGAAATACTTGTATCAAAATACTTGTTTATTTTATAGAGAGGTAAATAAAGTACTAACTTTTAAAATAAATTATGATGTTAAAATAGTAGTGACTAAAAAGCTCTATTCATCAAGCCAAATATGAAAATTTTATTATTTTTGAAATGGTTAAGAATGTGGTATTTTCAAATATATTCTTTATTGCACAGAGACATACATGATAATATAATATTTAAAACGAATGTAGCTGTACAATTTAGGCGGCCTTATTGCTAAGAGCAATTTCTTCCAGGCAACCTGAAGAATGGAAAAATATAAACAATAATGGGCTGTGCAAAGCAAAAGCGAATGAAATTAACATTTAAAACTAATATCTATCTAAAAACGAACCTATAAATAAAATAAATAAATAATATACATATACATAATTATATCAGTACTTACATATAATACAAATACTTAATGATATATATAAATATAATACATATCTATAAATATATTATATATGAAGCAGTAATAAGAGTGAAGGTTCAGTGGGGTTTGGATTTTGATTGAAGTTCTAAATAATATTCTTTCACTTGCCTTTTAAAAGAGTGAAGTGAAGGAGCTTGTCGGATAGAGACAGGAAGAGAATTCCACAGTTGAATAGCTTGGACAGTAAAGGAATGAGCAAGGAAGTTAGTAGAATGTGGAGGAACGTAAAGGCGAAGATTATCAGAGGAGCGGAGAGTGCGAGCATGAGTAGACGAAAGGAATTGGAAGAAGTCTTTCAGATATGAAGGAGTTTTAGGGTTAAACAGAGTAGTTCAATGATTTGTGGTTTTGTTACGTTTTTCATCACTATTGTTTTAATATGCTTTGAAGTATCCTCTGCATTGAATAGAATGTTTTATTAAATACTATAATATGGATAAAGGATTTGATTTGATTTGATAATAATATTATATTGTGCTTGTTTTTTTAAGTACAATTTTTTTAAACATTTCAATAAAGTAACCATTTCAGTTTTGAGTGACTACTAATTATTATTTAACATCACTTTAAATTGTGGTTTTCACGCTGTTAGTAGTTAAGTACTGTAATGACAATATTTTAGAATTATTAAGTTTTTTTTCTTCAATTGTCCCTTTTAATTGTTTACAAGGTTAACAAGGCTTGAACCATAGATACATGAACTTTTATTTTTAAATATTTATAATCTGAAGGGAAATCTAAAAAAAATGTTTTTTTTTCCTAAAACTGCCCAACATTGGGTGAGTTACCTTACTGTAATGACAATATTTTACAATTATTAAGTTTTTTTTCTTCAATTGTCACTTTTAATTGTTTACTAAACATGAATGTTAATGTTATATTCATTTTACTTTTAATTTCAATTATTGATGTCATGGTCGATGTTTTATGTTTTTAACATTTCTGATACTAACTACTAATACAATATAAAGTTCTGTCTGAATAAAAATCATTGTTTTTTTCTGTACTTACTTTTCCATACCTATTTTGACTGCCATTTCGGATGGATAGATACAAAAATTAATCCTTTTTTACCCGACTGCGTCAGAAAGAGGTTTATGTTTGTTGCATATATATTTTTTTTTAACTGGGTTTGAAATTATCAAGATATTTATTTCCTGTAATCATTTTCGGATAATTATCAGTTTTCATAACTTGATCTTTTTAAATTTTTTAATCTTTTTAACATTATAGGTTGCTCGGTCACTTGTACGAGTTTGTAGAGGCAACAATCGTTTTTAGCTGTATTTTTAGGGCATCTATATCATCATAGCTAATACAGTTTTTTTTTTCAATATCATACTTGCACAGCCTTCCCCCCCACCTCCTCGCCTGCTCACTCAACCCTCGCATCCCATCCCCTCCGATCGCTCACTATCGCGTCTCGACGCACCACACGAACAAACAAAACCATTCCTTTGTACCTTGAACACTTCTTTTGTTACTATGTGGTTACTATTCTATCAAGAAAGCGAAAGCGAAAGCGCAGAACAGATTGAGAGTAATTATTGCACGGACAGCAGAATAGCAAATTGTAAAACCTTTAAAGTGTGAAAGGGACGGACCGGACTCTTGCCAGGTATTCCGATTGCTGTAGGGTTTCCACGAATTTTGCTTTCATTAGACAGGAATTAAGTATAAAGTATTGGACCAGACATTTATCATGTACATTTAATAGAACCAATAAAAATAAGTCAGTTTATTTTTGTCCTTGTGCTTACAATTTTTTTTAAATTCGATTTCACAAAACATCAATTTGGAAAGGCTTTAATAGGCAGATTTTTAAACACTCCGTAAAGTCCTTTATCATGATTCTGGCACGTAACGGGACGTTACTAAATAAATGAAAGTGGTCACTGAGGTCGGTTATACACGTACGCTTACCGCTGATAATAACTAGAATCTTTATGAATTAAGCCATTGTAAAGTTTTGGCGGGGCGGGGGTCTAAAAATAGCTCTGTGTGAGCTATGGAATCCAAAGGAGACTCAAGTAGTGGGGGCCCTAGTGTGCGTTTGGTACGATCTTATCTTAAACACACAACTCTCTTACTTACTATACAGGGTGTAACAAAATTGGCGTAGGACCCGTTAACTGGGGATTCTACTCATCGTACTGAACAACTTTTGTTCTACGACTTTGCTCAAATCACAAAAATGTTGGACATTTCATACAAATTGATCATCTGTTTTGCCATTTTTGTATAAAGAGTCCAAAATTTTTTTTTGCGATTTGACCAAAGTCGTAGAGCAAAAATTGTTCAGTACGATGAGTAGAATCCCCAGTTAACGGGTCCTACACCAGTTTTGTTACACCCTGTATTGTATAGGCTTCGCTCTGCCAAATATACAGAAACTCCATATACATACTTTGCAGCCTTTTTTCTTATGAGGGCAGTAATAGTCAAATCCATGCAGGTTATGACTGTGCTTGTAGTTAGTTAACCTACGTTATCGACACGACCGCTCCCTTCCAGCCCCAGCTGCAAAGACAAACCCTTTTATTACACAAGTACAGTTAGACTACGATCTTTTGACAGGTGCTGAAAAGCCGGAACTAACGCCGGCCGCCATCTTGAAAAATGGCACTATTTGTATGAAACAAATCTCAGTTTTGCTGCCAATGTCATCCACCTGCCAAAAGATCGTAGTCGGACTATAAAAGTAAAACGTTTTAAATTCTGTTCAGTGAGACATAAGTATAATGTGAGATATTTATACCTACGATATAATATCGTTATTTTAACGTGGTTATAGTAACAAATTCTTGGTTTTTAATAATATCTCTATATTATTAAAAACCTGTTCTACTAACAGTAAACGGGTTGTGTGTTGTAAAAAATGAAAGCGTGACAAATAACAAATATAGGTATCTAATAACAATTTGTATTCTAACAAACATGGACTTTATCTGAAATTAATGAACAATAATAATAATATACCTACCGGATATCCCAAAACTAATGCAGCAAATTTTGGTTGGTGATAGCTTTGATCAAGATCTATCAAAATAACCAAACATGTTCAGATTAAAAAAAATGAAAATCACTACCTACCTTGCGGTGGTCTTTGGTGCTATGGTTATGAAAAAACCATTTAATCTGTATTTTATTTCTGCAATAAAATATTATTGAATAGTGGTTCTACCCGAATCAACTATTTATTCTACAAAAAAAAATGCCTTCAGAAATACATCACCACTTGAAGAAATATTTAAAAAAAAAAATCCGTTAATGAAATTTTAAACATCTGCGACGTAAAAAGAACTATTGAATGGTTTTGTCTCACATGCTACAAAAATATTGTTTCATGCTCCTTTTAGAAATATATAATACTTGCACACTCACTCCCTCATACACACACACACGCACATGCACGCGCACTCGCACGCGCACGCGCACGCACGTACGCACGCACGCACACACACACGCACACACACACACACACACACACACACACACACACATTATAAAATTTTAGTTATGGAATAGCGGATACTTCTGGCGCAAGTATTATTAATATTTAAAACAATAAGATACTGCGAAAAAAATAATTTTATTTTTTCATTTTCATTGCACATTTTAGTTATTTTTTTTAAAGTAACCAGCGAAAAGGTGCATTAGTTTTGGGACATCTGTATGTATTTGGCCAATGTATAGATGTATAAAATCGACGGCCCTCAGAGTACTTGTATCCAGAGCAGTAAAAATTTAAAAAAACAATATGTATGGGGATTCACCGCTCACTCTCCGATTCCCGAAACTAAAGACGAGTTTTAGGATATTTGATTTTGTTCTAAAATGTTGAAATATTTACTAAATTAAAAATAATATGACGTCTTCATTCTATACTAAATTTAATTATATCTAAAACCAGAGCATTATGCTGAGCTGGCGCCTTTTTGACAGAACCATTGTTAAATTTCAAATTTATATTATATTTATTTATGTCTTTTTTCTGTCAAATAAAATTTAAAAAAAAAATCTTTCTTTCTATATTAGGTGTGTCCATGACGCCAGCGGAATGTTGTAGCTAAGAAGGATGTGAGTATAATAGGGAATTAGAGCATCATTAGAACTAATTGTGCGCCAGCAGCGGAATTTGTGCGTCTTACAATTTCGGAGATATTCATAAAAAACCGATGCCGCCAGGGTAACGTTCCCTCAGCGGCATAATTTTGAAAAAGATGGTCTAGCTCATAACAAAGTACATGACTGAGTAGCTTTCGTCGTGTTATAAATGTGCGCAAATAGCGGAATTTGTGCATCTTACGGTTTTCGAATTATTCAAGATTCCGCTGCAGTAACGTTTTTGAGTTTTCTGTATCTCGAAAACGGCTGATAGGAGAAATTTCAAAAAAAAACCACTAGTACACCTTAATTTGTGCGTAATTTGAGCAATGTTACTTTTTTGAAAATTATGATATTTTTTTAGTAATTAATTTGTTTAGAAAATCAGGAAATTCTAATTTACAAGGAAACGAGTGAAGTTGCAATCGAATAAAGAGCACTCAAATATTCCTCTAGTAGACCCTAATAATGTGTGCAATTGTGGATTGTATTATCTAGGCAAATAGTGAGATATACCATTTAATTACGATATTAAGGTAGCGAAATTTTAAAGATTGAATTCAGTGCTCCCATAAGACTATGTAACATGACATTTTACATAAAATTAGAGCGTCCTGCTAGCAAGCTTTCCTGTAAGTTTCATCTTTGAATAACGTTGATTTAAAAAGATTTACCCAAAAGAAGAAAGAACGAACATTTTCCCTATAACCCGACCAAATTAGAATGTATACGAGAAAGCGGCCGCACCATACAAAAGGATAACCTTCTTAAATGAAAGGTATATTGAAGGAAGCTTTGTAAGTACAGTTGCGTGCAAATGTTTTATTGACGATTGTTTTCTTAGTACCTACGTACTCGTATAGCGGCCGGGACAAAGCTATTATAAAAGATTTTTAGATAGTAAGTATCTTATCTAAGTCTTGCCGCCAAACATGAATGTTAACAGCATGGATGTGTTCCGGCATGAAGATAGCCAATTCCCCATTGCGTTGGGGATTCTTTGATAAGCCCGCTTCCATCTTCGGCGTCATCATTACTTACCATCAGGTGAGATGATGCCAAGGGCTTACCAATAGAGGATAAAAAAAATGCAACATTAAGTAGTGTTTAGTTTCTAGCATACTGATTAATAGTTAGAGAAGGTTAAAATAAAAATTAAAAAGAAGAATGAAACAATGAAGACTTCTGAGAGAAGAAAGAAGAGATCTGCTAAAATCTGACACACTACGTGGAACCCCGATATTATGTATAATTATGTATATGGTTTACCTACTTAAAAATTAATAAACGGGAAATTCCCGTACTACTTTATATTATTATAAAAATAATAAAATTAAAAATATTTTCTAGCAAGCAAGTCATAAAAAAAATTATAACTTTTCTATTGCTATTTAAAAAAGTATTTCCTTGAAAACTGCCAAATTCTGACACTTTTTTAAATCGTCAGATTATTCTGCTAGAGTTAAAATTTAGTAGCCAAATCTGCCCAAATGGCAGAAATCTGCCACAAATGGTCACACTGCGGGGCGGATGGGTTTCGAAAACACGGGAACTCGCGCGACGGGGGGAGCTTAATGCTCATTCCCTCTGCCCGTGCCCCGGGGGCTACATGTGCGAGGAGCGCAGCTCAGTTCAAAGCGATAAGATAAACACTTTGATCAGAATTTAACAAAGCATTGATTTGATTATATCTGCTTTGCGAGAAATATACCTCAAAACGTAGAGGTAATAAAGTACTAATTACTTCTATGCTATTCTATGGTATGGCATTTGTTCTACTTCTATGGTACTAGATAGCAAAAAATATTGACGATTTAAAAGCATGTGTAAAGCATCCACTTAAACATTTTGAGTTTTATGCAGATACATCAAAAAGTTTGTTGTTCAACTTGTCGATGTTACCCGATTTTAGTTAATTTAAATACGAAGCCAAATAATAAAACATTTATAAACATCATAACAAAAAATTTTCTGCTTAATTGTCCAATTAGTTCTGGTTGTATGCTACCAATTTAGGAAGGTTACCTTTTTGTATGGCGCGGCCGCTTTCTCGTATACATTCTAATTTGGTCGGGTTATAGGGAAAATGTTCGTTCTTTCTTCTTTTGGGTAAATCTTTTTAAATCAACGTTATTCAAAGCTGAAACTTACAGGAAAGCTAGCTAGCAGGATGCTCTAATTTTATGTAAAATGTCATGTTACATAGTCTTATGGGAGCACTGAATTCAATCTTTAAAATTTCGCTACCTTAATATCGTAATTAAATGGTATATCTCACTAATTGCCTAGATAATACAATCCACAATTGCACACATTATTAGGGTCTACTAGAGGAATATTTGAGTGCTCTTTATTCGATTGAAACTTCACTCGTTTCCTTGTATATTAGAATTTCCTGATTTTCTAAACAAATTAATTACTAAAAAAATATCATAATTTTCAAAAAAGTAACATTGCTCAAATTACGCACAAATTAAGGTGTACTAGTGGTTTTTTTTTTGAAATTTCTCCTATCAGCCGTTTTCGAGATACAGAAAACTCAAAAACGTTACTGCAGCGGAATCTTGAATAATTCGAAAACCGTAAGATGCACAAATTCCGCTATTTGCGCACATTTATAACACGACGAAAGCTACTCAGTCATGTACTTTGTTATGAGCTAGACCATCTTTTTCAAAATTATGCCGCTGAGGGAACGTTACCCTGGCGGCATCGGTTTTTTATGAATATCTCCGAAATTGTAAGACGCACAAATTCCGCTGCTGGCGCACAATTAGTCCTAATGATGCTCTAATTCCCTATTATACTCACATCCTTCTTAGCTACAACATTCCGCTGGCGTCATGGACACATATTAGGTAGAAACTGCAACGAAAATCTAAAGCGTACCAGACACTATCAATAATATTGAAAATATTTTTACATCAGTATATTGCCATTCCATCGTTTATGCGTGAAACCTTCATTTCAACCACTACACTGTCAGTATAATGTCAATATACTGTCAATACTTGAAAATATTATCATTATTACTGATAGTGTCTGGTCCGCTTAAGAGAGTAAGTAATTAATATTTTTTTGACGGAAACATCTGTCGCCCGCTCTACAGGGTTATTTTTGGACCCTCCACCAAAACTTCACAGTGGCTTCTACTCATGAAACTGAGCAACTTTCCCCAAATAATCAATAGTCAAATCCCGAAAAACTTTGGGCATCTCCATACAAAATAGGCCGATCATGTGACCAAATTAGTACGAAAGGTCTAAATTTTTTTTGCGAATAGACCATTGGTTAGGTTCTTGGGGAAAGTTGCTCAGTTTCATGAGTAGAAGCCACTGTGAAGTTTTGGTGGGGGTCCAAAAATAATCCTGTATAAAAAAAGACAAAATGCCAATTAAACATTTTTAGCAATTGATATAAAATATGCTATAACATAATACGGCAGGCTTCCGACTCGGTGGATCGACTTGGTGAAGGTTGCGGGAAGCCGCTGGATGCGAGCCGCACAGGACCGGTCGGTGTGGAAATCCTTGGGGGAGGCCTATGTCCAGCAGTGGACGTCTTTCAGCTGATGATGAACATAATACGTCCAACAAAAAGGGAACATAAGCAACAGATAAGACGCAGAAGTTGGAGGACGATTTAATTTAAACATTAAGAGGTTAAAAATTCTTGTGCCATTAATCGTTTCAAATATTCTGCCCTCATAAGAAAGAAGGCCGCAAAGTGTGTACAGGTTGTAACGAAATTGGTGTAGGACCCGTTAACTGGGGATTCTACTCATCGTACTGAACAACTTTTGTTCTACAATTTTGCTCTAATCGCAAACAAATTTGGACTCTCCATACAAAAATGGCGAAACAGATGATCAATTTGTAAGGAGATTCATTTTTTTTTGCGATTTGAGCAAAGTCGTAGAACAAAAGTTGTTCAGTACGATGAGTAGAATCCCCAGTTAAGGGTTCCTACACCAATTTTGTAACACCTGTAGAGTTTTCGTATACTTTGCGGCTTTCTTACTTATGAGAGGGCAGTATTATATAACGTGCCTACCTGGGTACGCAGTAGACAATCGTCGGTGTAAGGCAATCAGTAAACATTTATCAAAATCAAATACTCTTTATTGACTACAATACAAATACACATAACACATACAAAACAAAAAAGAAAAAGAAACAAGTAGTACAATCTGGGCGGTCTTTATTTATGTTGTTTTTTAAATTACGCGCACCGCTCGAATAGTAATAAAAAATAATAAATAAAAATCAAAAATAAAAATCATTTATTTCAGACAACTTCAGTCCATATTTTGTTAGTAACAATTGGATTCTCCATACATATTTTGTTAGTAATACCTATACTTAAAATAATAGTTATATTCCTATATTAGTAATTTTACGTGACTCTTCTATACCTAATAATACCTAATAGGTTCGAAAAAAATGTCATGAGCAACATGTAAGTGTAGACACTGCTTCAATTTCTCAGACCATTCCTTAGTCATTGTTTACTTTTCAGGCTCAAATTTCAAATGCAAGGCAGTGTGACCATTTGTGGTAGAGGCAGATTTGGCTACTAAATTTTACTGGCAGAATAAGCTGACGATTTAAAATAGTGGCAGAATTTGGCAGATTTCAAAGTAATCCTTATTATTTTTTAAATACAAATAGAAAACCTATAATTATATTATGTCCTTATATTAACTTTATTTTTCATGACTTACTTGCTAGAAAAATTCGGGAGTTCATGAAAAATAAGTTACAAAATATTGACTAAATAGCTCTTTTAAAGAAATTGTTAAAAAACTTAATCACATTAATTTTCATTACATTTCCAATTTTTAATTTATAAGAATTTCCTGATTAGTACGCAAACTACTATTTTGAACAAAGACGTCATCGTACAAAATCTCAAACAATTTTAGAACAAAATGCCGTTTTTGACATTTGAAAAAAAGTCTGGAAGAGATTGCTTATAGCAATAAGACCGCCTACCTGTAAAGTCCCATAATTACGTACACTAGTTATAATTATATATCGATTTTTTATGTACAAAAAAGTGTTAAAAAATAAACAAATAAATAAAAACTAACTCAAATGACTAGCAGTCAACTACCGGATTACTGAGCTAGCAACTTTGGTCTCATGCCTGATATTACGGGAATTTCCCGTTTATTATTTGTTTATGTAGGTAGGTACAGCATATAATTATTAACAGCAATAAGGTTTATTTTCTTATTATTAACTCATCAGGGGCGTTCCACGTAGTGTGGCAGATTTTGCCACTGTTGGGCAGATTCGCCAGTTTTGAGATGGTCGCCCTGATGCAAGGTATATAATATTGATTACTCTACTCTACGTCATGCTTGTCGGTCGGTCGTGTTCGAGTTGATTTTGTTTTGATTTCATTTTGCATTTGCTCAATTTATAGTCAAACATAGCAAGATAAAGTTATCTAAAGTGTACCACCTACTGAGTGAGTAAGTCAAAGTGTTAAAAGTTTATTTTCCGTCACATATCTGAACCAAAAAGTGCAAGAAAATGGAGGAAGAATGGATGAATCTGTTAAAGCAAGTGGAGTTCGACTCAATGATTCATCAAATAAATATTGTGGAAAAAATAAAAGAAGTTTTCAGTACAAACCGTGTTATTTACGAAGACTGGGAGGGAAACGGATTTCATGTGGATCACCTTTTGAAATGCGCTGTTACCTTGGATCCAACCAAAAAGGATGCTAGAAACAAAAATTATCAGGTAAAAAGAAAAGACACTCCAAACAGTCAAACATTGTTGCATCTGTTTTCTAAATTTGGCTTACTAAACACTGTAACATTACTTGTGAAATATGGAGCTGATGTAAACAAAACCAACCCAAATGGTAACACTCCTTTACTACTAGCCGCCGTTGCTGGACACATAGATATCGTAAAAGAACTCATTAAAAACGGCGCAAAATCATCAATGAATGAACCCAATACGCTAGGGAAAACCCCTTTACTCTACGCCACTAAGCTAGGTCATGTGGAAATAACAAACTTCTTAATAGAAAATGGAGCTAAAATTGATACAGAAAGCAAAAATAGCACTACTATAATTCATTATGCTGCTATGCATGATTTAGATATATTGAAACGCTTGATTAATCTTGGAGCTGATATAAATGTTCGGAATAAAAATGGAAAAACTCTTCTGCATTACTCTGCTAAAAGTGGTAAAATTGATATACTTAAATTTTTCATGAACAAAATAGGTATTGATGGAAGTGGAATTGTTGATGGTTGTGGCACTGACCTAGTGCAATATGCAGCTAAATTTGGACAGTTAGAAGTACTTAAGTATCTGATAGACGAATTGAAATCAGATTATGAAACTCCAGATAAACTTGGTTATTCAGCGATACACTACGCAGCAGTTGCGCCTATAAACAGTCTTAATATAGTCAAATACTTGATAGAAGAAAAAGGTGTTTATCAGAACGTTTTGGCGAATAATACTATGTCGCCAATGTTTTGTGCATCAGGGTGCAGCAATATGGAAGTCATGAAATATTTTCTAGAAGAAAGACATGTCAATATCAAATTTCAAGACATACAAAAAGGCTACACAGCATTGTATTTGGTATGTGCTAATAGACCCTGCAGTTTTGAAGCTGTTAAGTACCTAATAGAGAAAGGTGCTGATTTTAATGCTGAGACTAGAAAACGTAGGACACCACTTCAAGCTGCTGCGTATAACGGGAGACTCGATGTAATTAAATATCTAGTAGAGGATCTAGGTGCAAAAGTTAACATTACAAATAAATTTCTAATATATGAATTCGGCCATACTGAATTATCAACAGCGGCAGAGCAAGGTCAGCTGGAAGCAGCTAAATATTTTATAGAGAGGCTTAACATGAGTTTAGATGTGAAAGATATAGACCAAAGAACAATTCTGCATATAACTGTCCACAGTGGCAATTTGGATTTGGTAAAATATTTGACAAATGAGAAGGGTGCAAAGAAGTATATTAATTTCCGAAGATGGGACAATGGGTGGACTCCGCTCCACCAATCCACATATAAAGGTTATGACGATATAACAGAGTTTCTTGTTAAAGAAGGAGCAAGAGTGAACGCATCAGATAAAGCTGGTAGCTTACCAATCCATTTGGCTGCCGCTATCGGAAGTTATAAAACTATTGAAGCTCTTTTCAATTATGAGGGCAATTTACATGTAAACGTTAGAGATGGCAATGGCTGGACACCTCTTCACAACGCTGTTATGAATGGAGATTTTAAAACAGTGAAATTGCTCGTACAAAAAGGTGCAAAGATCAACATCGAAAACAATAATAAGGAAACAGCAAGAGATGTCGCTGAGAAATATGAAAAGTGGGATATAGTACACTATTTCGATGGTATAAAAGTGCGCTTGGATTTCAATGGATGAACTTTCAATAAAAATAAAGTCTATCAATGCCCGTCTCCAAATGATAGAAAAGTTAAAGTTTAAGTACTTATAAATAAGTAAAAAACTATTTTAAGGTAAAGAAGATTTATTTGCCAAAAAGTGCCAAGGTTGTAATTTTATTCTAACAGAAGTATAGTTTGTTACCATATATTTTATGCTTGAGCTTAAACAGGGTGTAACAAAACTGGTGTTTGGCCCTTTGACCGGGGCTCACTCCACTCATTATACTAAACAAATTTTGTTTTATGATAAAAAAGTGGACTCTCCAGACAAAAATGGCCTAATAGGTGAATTTGTACAAAAGTCTTAAATTTTTTTGAGATCAAAATAAAAAAACTCAAAACCAAAATGTTTTTTGTTTAAGGTTAAACGTTAGTGCTCCCTGGTTGAAAAAATCCGTTAGATGGCGTTAATCTGACTATAACTTGGTTTCTCGATTTAAAAATAGTATAAATAACCTTAAACTATACTACGTAAAACAGCGAGCAGCTACATGATCAATGTACGCTAATAAACCATAATAATGTTAATTTAATAAGGATTTCGATATATTTGTCCCCTTACAATTATAGTTTTGCGTTTATCTCGTATGAATAAGGGCTCAAATTACGCACACATACATAATTTTTTTACGTATATGATGCTTATTTTTGACTAACCTCTATAAGTAGTCCATAACCCAGAGGTGCAGGCGGCAAATTTTGTACGAACTTTTTACGTTATTGCTTTTAGGTCCGGGTTCGTATCCTACGAGACTTTATTGTTTTTGTCTTTTAATTTTTTTATTTAGTATGAACATAAGTAAATAGGTAAATAACAAGACCCAAGAGCGATAAAAGAAAAGATTTTTTAAAAGAAAAAAATCATTTATTGAATAACAATGTCGCATAGCAATCATTCATAGCATTGGCCTGCAAGGATATATGTATCACGTCTCCCCCGCGAATCAGGACACAGCAGCAGCTGGTCGAGGTGACGGATCCACAGGAGTCCCCCATCGGTTCTGACTTCATAATGTACTCCACCCAGACGTCGGGTTATTGTGCCGAATTCAAACTTCTGGGCAAGAGAGGAGTAACTCCTAGCCACCTTGTCTCTAGGAGAGAAATGCCTCCTTGTCCTCTGACTACGTGGCTCCGGTCTAGGTATGGGACTAGCATGGCATGTAGCTTCGTTCTGAACTCTTTTCCAAACATCAGTAGGTAGGGAGTCCCTCTTGGAGTTTCTGTCTGCCTCAAGCGGACTGAGGTCTCCCCTTGAGTGGTGAAGCAATACTTAGTTTTCGTAATGTAGTTTTCAGTGCTATACACAACTCCTCAAACTCGAATATGTAGAAGGTTTCTTCCTCAAGATGTTCATCTTCGGTTTCTAGTTCTATGTTGTTCTGTATTTCGTGAAATTCCTTTATTGTTTTGTCGAGTGACTCCAAGCGGGGCTATATACTTACTTGGGTCTTGAGTGTCGAGCACATTTTCTGTGCGCGTTAATAAACTGTACTGAGCTTCTTGTACGTTTTAATTTCTTTAAATCCATTGAATTGGCCTCGTCGCCAATATTAAAAACATAAAATATCTGTTCAGTCACATAACATTTATTGAATAACAACGTTGCCTAGCAATAGCCTGCAAGGAGATACGTATCATGCAAGGAGATACGAAGTGATGTCGAAAATTTGTGGAGGCACGGCCTTGCAAGCCTTTACAAGCCAAGTCTTACGCTATTTGGAATCACGGTAGTGCCTCCGCAAGCTAAGGAGAGTATCAAACTTAGGAATCACAGATTACCATAACTTTTATGTATATGTCATAGGGAATGGCCCCCTTATTACTTCCGTGTAGTGGCAGCATGAAATTCGTTTTCATTGTTTCATTCAGAAAAAAAGATTCATTTTTTTATTAATTTTTTCAATTTATTTTATCCATACAGATGAAAGTTTTTCAATTGATAAAATTGATTAAGAAAAGTTGATGTTTTGTTAATTAAAATAACATAATTATCAGTATAATCATTTAAAGAATAATAAATTACTCCAATATACATTTAAATTCAGTCACTCACTCTCACGGTCTCATCAGATTGATTGATAATAACACATTCGCTGGGATGATAACCATCATAGTTACTTATTTAACAACCCAATATCGTCCCAGTCACTGAATTTAAATGGGTATTATAATTTTAAAATAATTCATTCTAATATAAATAATGATACTGATAATCTTCTTATTATATTGAACTAGCTGGGAGATCGAGCGTCGCTCGTTCAATCGGAGTTTTTATAAACTAAGATAAATTGTTTAGTAGTACATATAAGATATATTTTCTATGAAACATTTTGCAGGGTGTTGTTTTAGTCGGTAGTGGCCTTCTAAGGGACGAAAGGACAAGCAATATTTGTTCTGAAAATATCTATAATATTTTTTTATAATTTGATTCTATTGAAAAAAATACATGCAAATCATCCTTTTTTTTTGATAAAAAAAATAGAAAAATATTCAATGATACGTAATATTATAAAGTTGTTCATCATTTATAAGTCAGTAATATCAATCAGTTTTGGCGACTTTTTAGAGATTTTCTTATTGCAAATGTTATCAGCGCCATCTGGTTGAGTTTAGAGAAAACCTTGGAAAATTTCCTATTTTCAAACACGGGACAGAGCGGCACAATCACCAGGTATATTATTAACTTATATGGCCAAAGATGGCGCTATTTGTCTCTAAAATACAAAGAGGTTAAAATATATTTTTTATCACTCTTAAGTCTTTATATTTATTTTCGTAATATTTACATAAGTTCACACAAAATAAAAAAAATAAAAAACTAAGAACTATAAAGTCTCATGGGTGGTATTCGAATCCGGACCTAAAAGCAGCAAAACGTAAGCGGCTCGCACCAAAACCGCTAGTCTACCAATGTACAGTCCCGTGCACCTAAAAGTATACAGGGTAGCCGTTCCATCTAGTACTACTTGCGCTACTTGGCTGTATACTTTTAGTTGCACGAGACTGTACCTATAAGCGATGGTTAAATTTAAGCATCATATGCGTTCTCCTTATATGTAATTTCGGTCATTAAATGAATTCTCCCTTAAATGAATCTTTTCGAAGATAATTCTCTCATAGATCTGGATTTATGGTGATTTTTAACCCCTAATCCTAGATTTTCATCAAAAGGTTTCATGCCGTTTTCAAAATCGTCGGGACACTTAACTCGTTTAATAGTATAGGATAAAGCATCTAGTTTTTTAGGGTTCCGTAGCCAAATGGCAAAAAGCGGAACCCATATGGATTCGTCATGTCTGTCTGTCTGTCCGTCCGTATGTCACAGCCACTTTTTTCCGAAACTATAAGAACTATACTGTTGAAACTTGGTAAGTAGATGTATTCTGTGAACCGCATTAAGATTTTCACACAAAAATAGAAAAAAAATAACACTAAATTTTGGGGGTTGCCCATACTTAGAACTGAAACTCAAAATTTTTTTTTCATCAAACATGTACGTGTATGGTATGGATAGGTCTTCAAAAATGATATTAAGGTTTCTCATATCATTTTTTTCCAAACCGTAATAGTTTGCACGAGAGACACTTCCAAAGTGGTAAAATGTGTGTCCCCCCCCCTTTAACTTCTAAAATAAGAGAATGATAAAAGTAGAAAAATTATATGATGTACATTACCATGCAAACTTCCACCGAAAATTGGTTTGAACGAGCTTTAGTAAGAAGTTTTTTTTTAATACGTCATAAATCGTAAACCGAAAATTACCTTTCATTCAATGAACGCAAATATAAAAAATATAGAGTTCAAGACATGTGTGATTATGAATTTATACGGAACCCTCGGTACGCGAGTCCGACTCGCACTTGGCCGGTTTTTTTTGTTGTACTGATGATAAAAAATGTGTTTTAATGTGCCATTTGTAACTTCTGTTCTGAAATACATTTAATTTTATTTGAATTCTGGATACACAAGGTAACTTTTTTAATGGCGGATATGAATATTAATAAATAATTCATAATTAATTTATTTTCTCTGTACAGGATAAAATACAAAAATACAAGGTACCTAACATAGCACAAATAATTCTTTTAATTTAAAAATTCTTCCTTCACTGTTGGCACCTGAATAGTGTAAGCTTATATGTATCCGAGGTCAAATTTTATGATTAAAGAAAACCACTTGGCACACGTATATGGTACATAAATAGAAGCTGATTTAGCCCGGTAGCCACCCCACACCCCCTGGCAGGTCTATTTGACCTATTATCTTGAACTTGGTATCGTTTTCGAATAAACCGAGAATGGAGCTTTCATTTTTTGTATTACTTTTGTTCAATCTATTACTCATATTGTGAAAAAAACTAATAAAATAAAAATTAAAAAAAACCAACAAGATGCTATAGTTTAAAAAATGTGCACTAATGGCATAAACAAAATTTTTTTTTAGAAAACCAAACTAATCAAAAATAAAAAAACAGAGACACTAACGGCAATTACTAAATAAAAAGCTTCAGAAATAAATTTTGAACGTTGCACGGCGCAAGGCATGCGTGAGCGTTTTAATCTGCCGCGCATCAGTTATCTATTATATTGGGCAATAATCTTGAATTTGGTGTAGTTTTCGGATGAACCGAGGATGCAGCCTTCAGTTTTGGATTGATTTTGTACCATGTCAGACAACAAAATTAAAATTAACAAAAATCGAACCTGCTATTTTTGATAGCGATAAGACCGCCTTTGCATATCAATGTTTAAATATTTTATGTTTTCGTTGTTATTTGTACTCTTTTGGTGTGCAATAAAGTATATTTATCTTATCTTAACTATTTTTGTTTAAAAAAAATATTACTGTCCATTTCCTATTCCCTCTTAAAATATTTAGCACCGTATCCTAACGGGCGGGCGATCGCTTCGTCCAGAATCCAGATGTGTAAGTACCTCACTTGCACAACAACTAGTTGGGAATAGGGAAGCTTATGTTTTATTAGGCCAGAAACCCATGACTAATGAATAACGAGTATACCCTTGTTCTAGCTGAGTGCTCATTCTTCCGACATTTGAAAATGTGAACTGCAAAGGCATAATTCGGGGCATTTCATTTGTTTTTTTTAACAGTTACATCTAAAGCCACAATGTGATTTGAACTGCATTTGCACCAAATTAGCTCTAAACAAGCGGTAGCAGCCACAGCAGTAGTCCATGTCGGTATCTACTGATTATTTGTGGTTATTTTCTACCTTCACTAAGCCGGACTTGAGAGATTTTGAATGGGCACTAATGTCTGATCCCATACGTGGACACCCTGGTATAGTGCTCTCAGAAGATGTTGTTGAAAACTTTTGTCCATTGATGGAATATTATATATTTGTCGGTCTCTTTTAGAGAATAATTCTCGCCTGCAATCGGTTAAGCTGGTGCACTAGCTGGATCTTAAACATATTTAAAACAAATCAATTTAAAATAATTTTATACCACAAACAGAGAAATCTATGTACAATACAAAAATATAATTTTATTCAAACTGTCTTGTCATAAGTACATGGTTATGATAAATTTTTCGAAAGCTTTTTTGGCGCTTGCAATGTCTCCACAAGCCAGCGTTTTGAAACCGAGAGTTGCTGGAGAACAAACAGTCCAGGTTTCGAACGCGGTTTTCTTTCGTCCTCCATTAGAGGCTGGAACGGTGTTACACCCTGTTAGAGCATAGAATAAGGACAACATTGTTCCTTTTTTGGTCTTGTAATAGAATTAAATCAGGAGTTTCGTATTTACAAAATGTATCTAAAAATAAAGTTTTCGTATAGGTAAGTAATTTAAAATAAAACCTTAACATGCTGCGATTTTGACACAATTTCAAGAACATAAAAAGCAACAATGCTGCCTATACTTCATGCTCTGATAGGGAGTGATACTGTTTTTTAGCCTTTAATTGAAGAGATAAGAAAACCGCGTTCGAAACCTGGAATGCCTGATAATTTTTTCCAAAGTATTTTGGAAAAAATTACTTTGGAAAAAATACTTTGGAAAAAATTATCATAACCATGTTTGACAAGTGAGTTTGAATAAAACGAGGTTTTTGTACATAGACGACTATGTTTAGGAATATATTTTGGTGACAAAAAATATTGTGTAAATGAATAACTGTTTATCCTTTTGTGAGAAATAAATTATTCTATAACCTGAAACTTTGTGCTACATGGCGTGAATTCATTACTTTTTACAGTCGAGTCTATAAATATTGACGTGTAAGACATTTTACTTGATATGTGAAACTTTTTGTCGGGATTTTACTTTCCGTGTATGAAAATCTACATATCTAAGGTTCGGGTTGTATCACGTGGTTACTGGTAACTACTTACTTTTTGTCAAACGAGACAATAATAATACTCCCGGAAAACCGCCTCCGTTGTCTAGTCGCTCGCTTCACATCAGGAGGTTGCGGGTTCGATTCCCGGCAGAGTCTAACTATAATATGTAAGACTTAGTTTGGTCGGTGGTAGAGCATTCTCGGAGCCTGCCTGGTTAGCTATCATCTTTTTTTTTACCCCCAATTGGTAAGCCCTTGGCATCATCTCACCTGATGGTAAGTGACGATGATGCCGAATACGAAAGCGGGCTTACCAAGATTCCCCAACGCAGTGGGGAACTGGTTATCTTACCTTCATGCCGGAACACATCAATGCTGTTAACGTTGATGTTTGGCGGCAAGACTTAAATAAGATGGTGGCATATACCAGGCGGGCTCAGAAAATGCCCTACCACCAACCAAACCGAATCCAGAAAGTTACACCCCACCGGGAATCGAACCCGCGACCTACTGATGTGAAGCGAGCGGACAAGCGGAGGCGGTTAAAATTTGAAATGGGGCATGGTATGGGTCTAAAAATTTTTGAATGCACCTTATACAGGCTGTAACTTCTGGAAACTTTAACATACCAACCCATACAAAATTCGCATAAAAATGAAGTTTTCATATAATATGGTAAGCTAACCGACCAATTTTGTATGGTGTGTCCAAAAATTGTCTTAAGTATTCAGCATTCTTAAGGTTCATTCGGAAAAGTTGTTCAGTTTCATGAGTGGATCCCATAATTTAAATTTCCAGGAGTGATCTTTTTACATCCTGTATAAGTAAAAATATCAGCCTGTATATCGCAAATATCGAGCTGAAACTCACAACTAGACCTTGTTGGGTGAACAATATTCTATTCTATTCTATTTTTCTATTTGGCATTCCACATCTCATTCCGAGCGTGATTTTGCCAATGTCTAGTGAAAAATGGGAGAATCTTCAATAAAAAAAAAATGGCGAAACGCCAATGTCAAGTGAAAGTGACGGCTCTAAGGGTGATGGGCACTTAAAGACGCTCCACGTGGTGGTTTGCTGCTGGAACTCGGAAAACGGAGCTGTCTCCTGAGTTAATCCTCTTCTTATTATCGCTTATCTCAAATCGGGATCACAGCTATTTCTCCATCACAAAAATAACGTTGAAACTATTCTAAAACGGTAATAATTGTAAAATTAACTTAACAGACGTGTGCTCGGTACAAGTCCCGGCAACCAACCCGAACAATATTTTCGTCTTTCAGATGTCCCTGACGTGAGACTGACAGCGTCTTTTTTTCTGAATATAAAAAAAGTTTGCCAGCATAAATTTCTCAGACTAAAAAGTCTTTATAATAAATTTGCTACTTTGGTAATGCTCAAGCAAAATGCAAGATGGCGCTAAAAACGAAATCCTGGGCTAAACAAAGCTTAACAGACTAGTTGAGATTGTAGTTACTGTAATATCAGAAAGGTGGTGCTGAATTATACACCACTACATGCGTAAAATTTATGATATTTTACTGCAGTTTTTAATGATATTACAGAAATAAATAATATAATTATATACATTTGGAGAAAATAAAAGGTTGCAAAGTTTACGTTGGACAGATAAAATCGAAAATATAGTGGTTATTTGTGTAGTTAATAGCCAGGTAAATTTGTATGAAATAGGGTGACTGACGTTTAACCTTAAGTAGATGTTTTGCACATACTTTTAAATAGTTTTTTTTCTACCTAGTACAAAGTACGCGGAACTTGTACACCCAACGTTTCGGGAAGATTTCCGAAGCGAGAAGAAAGGTCGAGCCCAAAAGCTCTCTTCAACACATTTTTTTAAATAATTCTTAATTACTAATACAATGTATATCATCAATACAGTTATCAGGAAGAGCATACATTTCCAAATATCTTTGTTATTGCATAATCTATTATCTTATAATAACCTTTTGAGCACAGAATTTTTTTCATGGGTTTTGAATTTTTTTTCAGGCAGATTTGTTGAATTTTCTGGTAGGTATTTTATTATAGAATCGTACACATCGCCCCACAAACGACTTTTTAACTTTGCTCAGTCTCGAATAGGCAATATCAATGTTATTAATATTCCTTAGGTTTAAACTATGCCTGTCACTGTTTTTACGAAACAAATGCAGATTCTTGCGGACGTACATAATGTTCTCATTTAATTATGAATTGACTAGCAACCGTTAAAATATTAATTTCCTTAAACTTATCCCTCATCTGATAGATTTATACAGTCTTACAACAATAGTTTTTCAAAATGATGAGTTACTATAATCCCCGATTAACTGGGTCTACAACTCTACACCAATATTGTACCAAACTATTATTATTTTTTTGATATTACGCATTATTATTAGTAAATATGGGTTGGATCGGAAGGAAATACTTCTATCAAATACCTACTTATTAGTTTTTATAGAAAGGTAGAATAAAGCTCTACTCAACAAGCCAAATATTATTATTTTTAATTATTTTAATGTTTAAAAAGCCTATTTGATTCGATGATTTCAACAAAGGTCCACTTTTTCATCAGTAGCGTTTGTTTCCATTTTCCTATATGTTATACAGGTGTAACAAAATTGGTGTAGGACCCGTTAAGACGACGTACTGAAGATTTTGGTGGCAGGGATCTCGATTTTACTCAGCAATAACGAAACGTACGAAAGTTATATTTTGTAACCTGATTCTTCAGTTTTCTGACTTCATTTTGTCTGTTGCGTTACACGATTGATTAACTTTCATAACAGAGAAAAAAATATTAAAGATACCCCTTTTAAAAAAGAGATTTGCATTTTACGCGCAAATGGAACTGATTTAAGGCTCAAAGTTTTGTACGTACATTAATCTTCAAGCTTACTTGAAAATGCCTGTTCAGTTTTTCTAAATTAATTGTAGTTTTTAAGTTAAACGAAATAAACTGTTTTGTCGCATACGACCTTATGAAATAAGCTAGGGCGCGCGCGGTCTCAGTATGCAATCAGTGCCCTCTCCAGCCCGCTCAGTCCGCCACTGACCATTGTCAGCGACAGGTCTGTCCCAGTTGAACTATCGCAAATCATCGAACGCAAATATAAGTGAGGGATATTTTATTATTAAAAATGGGAAAAAAACGTGCCATATTTTCGAAAAGGAAAAGGAAAGCCTATTTAACAGAGCATTGTAGGAATATAACTAAGAAAAGGTGAGTAATTGCCACAATTTAAACAGTTTTAATAAATTACATGTTTCTACTAATAAGCAGTCCAGTGTTTTTATAAACATATTGCATTTCAGTAAGCAGTAAGTAACCCGATAAAATTATATTTCAGGAAAAAAACTTTAGAACAGAGTTCGGAGAATAAAGGCATGGAGTCGCCTCAAAACTATACTTCACCGACATATGCAGAGTTACAAAATGTGTTCCCCGTGTAAGATGACAATTGATTAGTTATCGTATAATAATTAATCATGGTTTCAAATTCATTAATAAATACACTTATTTTAGGACTGCAGATAAGAATAATAAAGACCTTCCATTCCATGTAACGTTGAATGAAGAATACCACCAATTTTTGTTTTTTATCTTAAAATATACTCTATTAAAAATAAAAAAATATGGTGAAAAAATGTTTTTGATACGTTTGATAGTTTCCCAGATACTGAATTATTTAGGTAGGCAAGTGACGCGGGGTCACCGTACGCTGCTGTGACGTCACTCCACAACGGTCGCTCAGTGCGCGCACCGCTCCCTACCTGTATGTATGAAGTTTGCGTTGAAAATTTTACAAATGACGAATCCAAAAACTAGAAAATCGTACTCGTGTCAAAGTGCTTAAATACAACTACCAATATACCCGCAAAAGTTATTTTTTACTATTATATTTTTGAACCTTAAAGTCAAAAGAAATGGATGAGAAAGTATGATCCACCCAGACCCAAAGCCAAAAGTTGTGTCTATCACCTTCGTCTTATCTTATAACTTTTGCATAAACAGTAACGTCGTCGCCGTAGCTATTTCTAGCCAATCTAAAATAAAATAAATATGAGTTAACCTATAAACATAAAAAATAAAAACCGGACAAGTGCGAGTCTGACTCTCGCGCAGAGGGCTTTGTCCATACCTACAAACAAACGATATTTTAAATTTTATCAACTTATTTTAAGATTTATAGAAACTTCTTAGAGATTTTCCTGTAATTTATAATTTATAAGCAAAGATCTATTTTCTGTATAATTTGTTTAAGTTTTATGCCCAGTTTTCGGAAATAAGGAGTAAGGGGCATGGTAAAGGTGATGGTGTCAAAATCACTTATGTCATCAACTGTAATATAATGACACAATAACGACACCGAAGCGGTCATGGCTCAGCGCGGGTTGCGGGGCGCAAACGCCCCATTTTAAAATAATTGTTTATGAGTGCGTCACCTTAACTGGGGATTTACTCATCGCACTGAACAACTTCTGTTCTACGATTTTGCTGAAATCGCAAAAAAAGTTGGACTCTCCATACAAAAACGGCAAAACAGATGATCAATTTGTATGAAATGTCCAAATTATTTTTTGTGATTTGAGCAAAGTCGTAGAACAAAAGTTGTTCAGTACGATAAGTAGAATCCCCAGTTAACGCGTCCTACACCAATTTTGGTAAACCCTGTATTTTATGACTGCATTGAATTTAATGTTTTTTAATACTATTATATGGATAATTATTATATTGTACTTGTTATTTTAAGCAAATGTTTTTTAATCATTTCAATAAAGTTACAGTAAGTAAAGTAACAATTTCAGTAAAGTTTGAGTGACCCATAAGTAGGTACTAAGTAATGACAATATTTTAAAATTATTCAGCGTCTTTTTTTCTTCAATTGTCATTTTTTATTGTTTACATTATTACATTCATGTTAATGTTATGTTCATTGTACTTTTAATTTTAATTATTAATATCATGTTCGATGTTTTGTTTTTAATTATTAATTTTTAACATTTCTGATAGTATATAACTAGTAATTATAATATAATATAAAGGTCTGCATAAAAAATATTGTATTTTTTCTGTACTTTTCCGGTGCGATAGATGTCGCCACATGTTTAAAAAATAACTGCCATTTCGGATAGATAAACAAATTCATTCTTTTTTTACCCGACTGCGTCAGAAAGAGGCTTATGTTTTTCGTGTATGTATGACTGTATATTTAGCGGGTTCGAAATCACCAAGATATTTATTTTCTTTGAACATTTTTGGCAAAATATCAGTGCTAAACTTGATCCTTTTAATTTTTTACTTTACATGATAATTTCATTAAAATTATACTAGTTTTGACTTTGACTGAACACAAATACAAATTTTATTAGGTATTATTTGTGTTGAAGATGTGCTTAGTTGCCATTTAACGCGTTTGTATATGCTAGAGGCAACGGCAAATCGCATGAGCATAGTTATTGTATTATTTTATGGTTTTTAACTTATTATTATTATCAAGATAATTACCAAGGTTTAATTATCAGTAATTGACAACATAATTAATTAGAATAGAATAGAATAGAAAAACTTTATTAATTTATTAGTAAATACTTAACTTAACTTTATTAATTTGTATATGCACGGAAGCGGCAACTCGCATGAGAATTTAATTAAATGTATTGTTTTATGGTTTTTATTATTACCAAGATATAATTATCAAAGTAATTGACACGATAATTATCACTTAAATCCTTGCTACAAGTCCCGCGTGGTAGTGACTTTGTACTAGGTAGAAAGTCTACTTAAATAAAAAAAATGAGTTTGTGTTTGCTATTTACTAAGGGCCATCGCCTACGCCTGTAAAAATATAATAAATCTTTGAATATCTATAAATTTGAAAAGACAAAATATTCACAAATAAAGATACATACGAAACATACACCCAAAAACATAATTCTTCTCTCAGGACAGTTGGTTAAAAAGGTTTTTTCGGATTTTAATAGATATTGGGAAGGACGAATAATAAATAACTGATGTTCTCCAATATTATTTTATGTAGGTATAAATAATAAAAAATAACCTCTAGACTCTAGACTAACCATCATAACATTAAGTACAACGTATAACACGTGTAACATAAGAGACCCACAAAAAAGCCAACATCACGCGGTGTTCCCAGGCGGTCACCCATCCAAGTACTGACCGCGCCCGACGTTGCTTAACTTCGGTGATCGGACGAGAACCGGTGTATTCAACGTGGTATGGACGTTGGCGATGTAAGAATTGAAATTATTCATGTGGTTCGATTCAATGGAATACTTGTAACGCCATCTGTGGCAATATGTTTAAACTAAGATGAACTATTGTAGTTGTAAGCGAGATATAATATACACTACCATCTACTAGGTACGCAGACCTTACAATAGATAGTGTGTCGGTCGGTATACGAGAACATTAGTGATTGGGCCGCTTATTGATTATGCATTTACTCGTCGACAAGCCGACAAAAATTATCGACTAACCGATCACTAGAATTCAACCATTATTATTTTCGTTGTGTTTGTCCGTTATTTGGTAAATTTTTGTGTCTTACCCACATCTGGACTTTGTTTTTAAACTGAAAATTGTACAGGATGTAACAAAATTGGTGTAGGACGTTAACTGAGGATTCTACTCATCGTACTGAACAACTTTTGTTCTACAACTTTGCACAAAGTCGTAGAACAAAAGTTGTTCAGTACGATGAGTAAGTATAATGGGGAATAAAACGCAAAGCTATTTGCAGATGGCGCTACGGACGCTTGACTCCTAACAACTTTCAATTAGTTCCGCGTTTTTTATTATAGAGGTGTTATAAATTAGTTTTTTTTCTGTAAAATTGTTAAATGGAAAATGTATGCGACTTGGACTGTTCGTCAATTAAAGGCGAAGTTGAAAAGTACATAATTTAAAACGTAACTTTTCCCACGTCTTCTTCATCCGAGAATCTTTAGGAAATTAATAATTTCAATTATTATTGCAACCAATCGCCACACAACGCGGCATTTTTTTAATAATTGTTTAGTAAACAATTTTGTTCTATACGTTTTGACAGTTAGTATGAGTCCAGCGATATCAGCGCCTCTATCGGCGAGCTTTGTCAGTTTTCTTCCCCATAGAATCCCCAGTTAACGGGTCCTACACTAATTTTGTTACACCCTGTATAATCGAAAATGTGGGAAAGCGTTGATTTTCTTTTCTAGCTGCATGCTGCAATCACGAATTAGAAAAAAAACTTTTTCTTCCTTAGAAGACTTATCTGAACTTGCATAAGCTGTTTTTTCTACAAATAAATGCTGACTACGTAAGTTGCAGACTGCGGCATTTAAGCAGGGTTTGAGCTGATAATTATTAATTACTTACTGATAATTATCTTGATAAAAATCATATTACAATACAATAAAAATTCTAACGCTGCTAACCCGTTATTATGTTGTTCTAAATGTACCTTGGTATCCAAATGCGACTTCCGGCTTCAGCGCATTTACAAACGCTTTTGAGAAGTAAAAAAATACTGTTGTAAATATTGTGTTTGTCACTGTTATATATAATGTAAGAAAATTGTAAAAAATAGAATCAAAAATTAAGAGATCAAGTTATGAATTAGCACTGTTAGTTATCCAATAATTATTATGATAATAATCTTGATAATTTCGAAAATTTTTTACTGGTTTTAGTCTGAGTACCCAGCAAAAGAATTGTGATGTAACTACAAAACGGTTTTCGGACTTTTCGAAGATTTTGATTTGATTTGACTGAAAAACGCTCACATTAGTAGAGATGATCCAATGTTAAGATTATCGATATCGATAATAATGAAAAAAAAAACTTTACTAAGGCATCCACTCTCGTCTACTGATCCGAAGAACACTCCAGTATTTCGGTCACGGGGTGCGGAGAGAGCCCACAGGAGAAATACCCTGATCTCAGGTAGTTCACATCTGAGTATATTATCCACGACCATACCATGGTTCGTGAACACTGAACAACCCAAAGCGGATCTCTTCCCATACCTCGAGAAGGTTATGCCATACTCCTAGCATACTCCACATACGGGGCGGGGGGATCACGTCCGGATTGGTAGAGGTTGTGGGGCTAGTTGTAAATAAAAAAATAACAGACTCAAAGAAGAAAGGATTATTTGTACCAGAATCAATGTTTAGATTTAGTGTCAGAAGTTTTCAAGCCGTCGTGAAAGCTTCTACTACAGCTTAACGGCTACCATCTGGTGATGGCAACTGACACCAACGGCTTCACATGCTTTACGAAGTACTGTGAATGGTCAGGATAAATGCTACTAACCCATCCAGGTTATGACCTTGTCTGTAGTTTGTGGTCATGTCCACAGTAAAGAATGGCCTATGTTCATCTCGAAAATACTCAAATTACCAGTAACAATGGCTGGTTTATTTTTAATAAACACATTGTATTTGGACCATAGCAGGCTATCTTGAGATCGACCTGCCTTGCTACCGCAATTCAAAAGGCAAACTCCGTTCTGACCCTGTTTGCTAAATATGGAAACGTTTTGTAAGGCTGACCGGCTGGATACGTCTACAGGTCATATAATAACAAGTCATGTTTCCTTTTTTATGAAGCTCAGTATATCTTCATATTATATGTACGTAGGTTGTACATATTATATTTGGTACTGTTCCTTCCATATATGTATGTCAACATATCGTCGCTTTAGAGTGTAAGTACACCTCGGCAACTCAAAATTGCTCATTTATCTCTTACAGTGTATGTGTCGATTTTAACGAATTTAAGACAACCATTCGAAATGAATTGTAAAAGCATCTGAAACCTTATCTTTGCTAATTAGGGGACAAATTGTAGTTGTAACAAAATTTTTACGGCGAGGTTTTTCTTTCCTCCTAAAAAAAGGGTATTTTCGCATATACGAGGTTTTCACTCTCATGCGACGTTATTGTACTGGTGGCAATTACAAGTTGAACAAAAAAGATTAGAAATAATTTATGGTGATCATCTGCTTCTGAAAATGGCCAGCATTTGTTATACTTACGACTTAAATAAAATCGCACGCAAATGATCTTTCTGCGATTTCAGCACAGTGAAACAAAAATTGGTAATATGTATTTGTATGTTTTATTTTTTATTGACAATGCCCCTTTACAGAAGCTTTAATTTAATTTAATCTTATTTTGATTTTGACTGCCTCTGTACAGCATGTATATTTTAAGTTTTTCTTGTAACTATTATATATTATTAGCTGTAATAACATTAAGTTTGTGCCTATATTTTTTTTAAAAACAATACTTATGATTTATGGATATTATTTTAAGACTGATTTAATATTAAGAATAACCTAGTGTACTTTATGTTCCTATAGGTTGAAATAAAACAATACAATACAATACAATACATTATTTCATTGTTTCTCTTTAGTTGGTATTTGACAGTGCTAACGTTCAAGACTGTTAGCCTAGTAAAGTAATTAGAAACAAATCAAATTTCAAAAAGTTATATTATGTAATATAGCTGATCCTCAAAATTAAATATACGGCACTGAGCTGTTTCATTGGGGAATGATCAGTTTTTGTAAGAAGGTATGTGATCGCTACTACTTTTTGGGATTCTTCTTGAATCAAAATTGTAGTTGACAACGACCAAAAATGACTGCAGTTTGACTCCTTCAGCTGTTTCTGAAATTATCTAAAAATAATGAAATATTATGCAAAATATGTTCAAAAATACATGTGGTAACGAAAAACGCGCTGAGGCAAGTGTACCCTTCAAAAATCGAAAATAAGTATTTTTTCCTGAAAAAATTGTAAATTTTCATGACGATAAAATCCATTTTCATAGCTTGTACTTCACTGTGCTCTCAAAATATTCAGACAACGCACATTATTTAATTTTTACATGTCCAATGGTACTTTGGAAATAGTTAATTGTTTTGAAACCTTAATTGTTTTACATATAGGTATTAGTTTTCTCTTTGAACTTTTTTAACTAATCGGCAATTTCATAGGTAAGCACCTAATAGTCGGTATAGAATTAGAAGTTATTCTTATTACTTTCCATTTCCAAGATATGTCATTCAAAGATAGTCTGGACTGGACAATTAAAGCCACTTAGCGAGTCTTGCCATGCTATTTGACTTTGTCTCGGCCCACGCGAGATTCGAGCGAGACTTACCGCTACCACCCGCTACTCAATGCGGCCCTCTTAAGAAACAAAGCGGCCGCAAAGGAGATATGTATATGGAGTTTCTATACAGGGTGTAACAAAATTGGAGTAGGACCCGTTAAATGGGGATTCTACTCATGGTACTGAACAACTTTTGTTCTACGACTTTGGTCAAATCGCAAAAAAAGTTTTGGACTCTCCATACAAAAATGGCGAAACAGATGATCAATTTGTATGAAAAGTCCAATTTTTTTTTTGTGATTTGAGCAAAGTCGTAGAACAAAAGTTGTTCAGTAGGTACCATGAGTAGAATCCCCAGTTAACGGGTCCTACATTAATTTTGTTACACTCTGTATAGATTTCGGTATACTTTGCGGCGTTCTTTCTTATGGGTGCAGAATAGACAAACGGTCGTTTGCTCGCTCGTTTCACAGGAACAGTTTAAATTTAGAATTTCCGTTCGGCCATACTTGGATGAAATGCGCAGGAGTCGGCATTCATGTTCAGTTCAGTGTTTTGTTCAGGACATTGTGTTGATGTGGTTTTCCTGTGTGTCTGTGTGTTTTTTTAATTATTATTGTTCTATTCATGCGGTGTTAAGTGAAACGTTAAAAATTTTGTTCGGAATATTAAGTTGAAGACTTTTCCGGATTTCTTAGTGGTAAAACTTAGGTGTTATTTAAAAAAATATGAGCGTAATAGACTTAAATGAAATATGACGTATACAGGTTGTTAAAAAAACGGTGTAGGACCTGGTAACTTTTCGTACCAATGCTGTTTGGTCTGTTCGGCGCGGGCTTTTTTTAACCGGCTTCAAAAAGTACGGTTATCAGTTTTTTTTTTGTAATTTCAGCAACTTGTAGAACCAAAGTTATTCAGTATGAGTAGGTAGAGGCTTTTCTCCAACGTAAGTAATAAAAAAGTTCAGCTTTTCTCCTTGTAAATATGTAGTAATAAAACATTTGATTTTAAACCTTTTAAGTCCATAAACTGAATAAAATAAAATGTATTTATAATAATTAAAATTTCATTCGACAAAATAAAAATAGAAAACAATCCGTTTTACTTTTAACTCCGCAAAAATCCCATGTTAGTTTTAAATCATCAATGTAGATAAAATATGTTTTTACAATAATAGGCAGGTACTTAGGTAGGTATATTATGGTTATGAACAACAATATACTTATGTTAAAACAAGAAATAAAAAAACAACATTAAAACAAATAGGTACAATGCATTTACATATTTCATTTGTTTTATTATTTTAAAAATAATCATAAATTATTTGTTAAAATCTTGTGTTTTTAGAGCTATGAGAATAGGCACTTTATCGAACTTACGAAATATAATCAATTACTATTTAACTATTAACGTATGTATTATCTTTTAATCTATCTAGATAATCCCCACAATTGTCCACTACTATTCATACGTATAAAAATGGAGGATTAATACAATTTTTTTTTATATATAGGGTGACTTTAAATTAGTTCTTGATACAAAAGGATATGCATGTGCCCATGATAACAAACAACTTTCCCTAAGGAACCCATAGTCAAATCGCAAAAAAAATTTTGGGCTCTTCATACTAATTTGGCCGGTCTGTTGACTGATTGGTATGGAGGGCCCAAAACTTTTTTTGAGATTTGACTATGGGTTCCTTAGGGAAAGTTGTTTGTTATCACGAGCACATGCATAGCCTTTCGTATCAAGAACTAATTTAAAGTCACCATATATTTTTATTAAAGTTACTTACAAGTTTCAATACCTATAATAGTAACTACAGAATGCTAGCCCACGCTTAAGGCTTTCAAAATAGACTATGTGGTAAGCGATTAAGTTAAATATAACTTTGTGTAGGTTGAACTTAGGTTACTGAATATTTTATACCTACCTATAGGTTTAGTTTAAGAAACAGCTAGGCGTAGGTACATTAACTTGAAAAATATTAATGAATAATTTTAAAATTATACATGTAATTTAAACTTTCAGCAAACGATACAATTCATATACATATAGGTATAAGTAACTATCTATATTACTAAAAAAATATAACATATCAAATGCGTTGTTTAATTTACGTATGTGTTTAATAAGTTATCTAATTTATAGGTAGTTAGGTAAAAAATGGTCATAAGGGTAATTTAGCCATCAATTAAAAGAGTTTACTCAAATAATTAATAAAATGTATCAAATTTTAATTGCTGCTTTTCAGACAGCCCGTACATAAAAATTCTTAATTCTATCTATCTATCAGCCGAAAGACGTCCACTGCTGGACAAAGGCCTCCCCCAAGGATTTCCACACCGACCGGTCCTGTGCGGCTCGCATCCAGCGGCTTCCTGCAACCTTTACCAGGTCGTCGGTCCACCGAGTCGGGGGCCTGCCCACACTGCGCCTTCCGGTGCGCGGTCGCCATTCGAGAACTTACTTACTTACTTACGTACCGTATGTATACCTGGGACAAACAGTCCAGTT
This sequence comes from Coleophora deauratella, assembly GCA_958295455.1. Lineage (NCBI taxonomy): Eukaryota > Metazoa > Arthropoda > Insecta > Lepidoptera > Coleophoridae > Coleophora > Coleophora deauratella. Next base: position 12,064,691 of record OY282410.1, on the reverse strand, counting down.
AGGTAGGTCCAACTTCGAGAAAGAGATCAATCGTCGAATCCAACTCGGCTGGGCAGCGTTCGGGAAGCTTCGCAATATCTTTACGTCCAAAATACCGCAGTCCCTCAAGACTAAAGTCTTTGACCAGTGTGTGTTGCCAGTGATGACATATGGATCCGAGACATGGTCGCTTACTATGGGCCTTATAAGAAGGCTCAAAGTCACCCAAAGGGCGATGGAGCGTGCTATGCTTGGTGTTTCCCTACGTGATCGAATCAGAAATGAGGAGATACGTAGGAGAACTAAAGTTACCGACATAGCTCTCAGAATCGCTAGACTTAAGTGGCAGTGGGCAGGGCACATAGCTCGTAGAACAGATGGCCGTTGGGGCAGTAAAGTTCTTAATTCTATTTAGAATTAAAAATTCTGAATTCTGTCGTAGAAGTTTTAACATTTTTTGGGTTCATGTAAACGACATTTCTGAGATTGAGCCTCAAACTGATAAAAAAAAGCTAAGATGGCTTAATAGATGTTGAACTGCAAGATTTATATTTGGTAGGTACCTATGTATATGCATTTAATTATTGTCGATAAATATCATCTCAAAATAAATATGAAGAAGAAAAATTTTATCAAAGCTAAATCAAACAACGAAACGTAGGTACATTAAATTCCAACAGCTAAGTATAGTTTATAAACAAACTAATGATTACAATGAAACACGTAAAGCTAATCATTATCTAACACCGATAACACGGAACATGCATGACTAATATCGATAACAACAAAATTCTAATAAGATTCTACGAAGATTCTGAAACATATGTGTCGGGTTGTATCCATCGTAAACAAAAAGCGTAAACATCGAGCTCGTGTGACTCACAATGACGAACCTCTCATTATCGCATGCCGTGTCCATATCACAACACAAGAGAACGTTACTTTAGTTGCAATCCCACACTTGGCGGCAAAACTCGTGTGGATTTACCGCGTATTCAACATAAAATTTGCAATTTGACAAAATAATAACAAGTCACCGAAACCGTCAACGCGATAAAACCGTGACACACTTTTTTGTGCGACGTGTACGTTGTGTTCTTACGCGTTTTCCTCAACAGTCGAGAACAAAGAAATCTATTTAGTTAGTCATATCATAAGACCAATTGATTTATTTTATATAGAATAACTATTGACGCAGCAGCCTGTTGATTTGCACACGTGTTTAAACTTGGAACGTACATTAAAAAAGAAGGATGAGAATCAATGCCCGACGACGATTAAATTGAATTAAAAAAAAATGTTGCGACGGAACGGTGATAATGTGTTTGCGATCGCGTCGAGCAACCAGTGCGACGCGAGGAGTGCCGCCGCAGTCTGTCCCGCTCCCGGCGGCGGCACGCGGATCCCGCGCGCCACATCTGCCCGAATGACGCCGTCCGACGCGCATCAACACACCAAGGAGACCAACATAGCTCTCTCCACTTACGTAGAAAAATGGAAGAACAGATACGAGGAGTCCGAAAGGAAATACAAGGCGCACCTCCTCAAAACCGAAAAAGGTATGTGTTACGTACAAATTTTGCAATGTTTTTGCAAATTTTCGCATTGTTTTGCTCGGTTTCAGTGCGCATGCCCGCCGCTTCCCTAGGGGTTGTACGTATCGTATGCAAACAAAAACATGAGTGGAAACCTAGAAATCCTATTCGCGTTTTGTCGTATTATGACGGACGATCAACCTGTTGCTTGCAATGAATATTCGTGAAGTTCTGCAAACTGCACATGAGGTCAAAGTTTCGCCGTGACGTAGGCGATCGCATACTTTGCAAGGCTCCAGCGGTGAACGAGAAATTGTTATTGATGTCTTAAAACCGGTTATTGAACTGCGCAACATTCTGCTTCACTTGTGTTGTGTTTGCTTTGTCTTTCCTTTCCTCTCGAGTCTTGTCAATCATTAGAAACAGGCTCACTTAAATTACTACTTAGGAATCGCCGTCTCTTTCTCTCAAAATCTTTAAAATACATTCGTAAGTGAAAGTTGGTCTTCCATATTGTTTTGATTATCTTAATAGTCTTTTGATGTAATATTAAATTAATACATAGGAGATACTACAGTTTCACATTAAAGGATTTTGTCGTAATCTATATTTCCTACATACACTATACTTACACTTCTGATACTTACCCACTTACCTACTTATGATACTTTTTACTTATCTTAGTTGCTTTCCTAAATTGTGAAATCTTAACTAATCAATTGTAACTGGGAAGAGACTAATTCTCCCGACACAGGGAATCCTAGTGGGAGAGTTAGTGTCGCATTATATTAATTAGCTTTTAAGAGTTAACAACTATGTTTATACCTACCCAAAAATGTCACGTTGTGAAAATAATAGATTAACTACTTCCCATGGAGGCGCGTTTAAAACTTTATTACGAGTATGTACTTCTATATTAATAAACTATATTAATAATAAACATATTCATATTAAAAGTATCGATATATTCAGTTTTGTGTACAGTGCAGCACTATTTTTCAAAATACACGAACAACATGTAAAATTTTATTATTTATTTTTCATTGATATAAATCTTTAATTTTAATGATATTTGAAACAGACAAAAAGGTATGTCCTATAAGTATCTACAGACTGAATAGAGGTCCTGACCAGACTCGTGCGGTTTTCGAGGTCACATGCATCACGAAACTTACTAAAGACTCGATCGCAACCTGGAGGGGTTTTACTGTTAGTGATGTTTATATCGACCTGTTATGTTATGTTGATTATGCAAAGATTATCTTTAGTATTAATTAGTAATCAACTGCCGACTAGTAAATAATTCACACACGATCTTTCTTAATCGCCACAAACACAGAATCCTTTAATAGTTCGTTGCCACCATGTTGCCACATACTTTTTTTTACGGCAGAGGTGGCAAACGAGCAGACGGATCGCCTGATGGTAAGCGATTACCGCCGCCCATAGACACCCGCAACACCAGAGGAGTCACAAGTGCGTTGCCGGCCTTTACTTACTTCAAAAACCTCTCAGCTGGTGAATCTTGCCACGAATCTCGAACCAGTTCAGTCATGCAACTTTTTTTTTTATAACAAGCTGATCTTTAAACAGACATACCTACGTATAACTATTCAGCAATCAGCTGTTCGTGCAAATGATTAAAATAAAAACAAATACATATGTACGTACTTACTCTTTATTGATAGATAGATAGATAAAACGTTTATTATACACACCAGGCATTAAAAACAACACAAAAACAACATATAATTAATTATTTAATAATTTGTAATTTGTTTTGTGTTGTTTACTGTCTGTTAAATAAATGTATCTCTATCTCTCTATATACAACTTACAGCATTAACCTAGGGGTATCTCACAATATATGTATAGGAACTTAACTTTAATTAAACTATAAATATCAATCTTCTATTTCATGCAATTTGTTGTACAATAAATTAAACATTAAGATTAGCTTAGTGAAATATAAAAGGTCCCAGCTCAGCATATGTAGCAGAAGCAAGGCATCTACTACACTGATGATTCTGCAATACTTATTGCGCGCATAGTGTTTCTATATTTTAAGAGGCTCCATTGTAATACCAATTTAAAAAATATAAACATAAAAAACAAAATAGAAAATACAAAAACTACTTACAATCTGGGCGGTCATATCGCTAAAAGCGATTTCGTCCAGAAAATCACTAATGGTGTGCAAATAATCAGCATCAATATACAGGGTGATTGGTAATTCGACGTGATCCTTCAAAGGGGTTATACTAGAGCTCATTTGCAACAAATTAAGTCCAGTTAACCAGGGGTCAAAAATGTATGGTTACTAAGATATTACTGTTTTTAGATTTTTTTGGAATTTTCTGCCTTATAACCAAAAACAATTGATTATGAAAAAACCATTATACTGTTTACATTAAATTGATACTTTTTTAAAAGCTGAGAAATGAGCGCTCACTTTAAAAAAAAACCTTGCCCAAAACTCACATAGTCTCAAAAATAAACGGTCTTAAGTTCTATAAAAATATTATTTTGTATAAATTGTCCATAAGTAATTGAGTATTACTAGAAAAAAATTTAGTGAACTTGGCGTACAAATTAATGACATAAGTTCCTTGTTTCATAAGCTTTCTAAAAAGGTACAAATGTTACCAAAAACCAAAAAAAATCCAATAAACCAAACAAGTAACACATTGTTTCCATAGATATCCTGCACGGTACCGCCCTATCTTTTACTCGTGTCGTGCGTTACTCGTGAGCTTAACATGATTTGATAATTTCTGGCAATCTTTGCGGCAGTTCATGGACACGAACTCGCACAGTTTCCAACTAGATGGTTAGTTCGTGCGGACAGAAAAGTCACAGTATTCGTTAAATAATAGTTAATATCCTTGTTAATGCCTCCGATATGGCTTAACCACTGCCATCTTATGATAGCAGACGATGCCAATGGCTTAACGTATCTTGCGAAGCACGGAAACGGTCGAAATAAATGCCACTAACAGTAAAAACCCGTCCAAGTTTTGACCGTGTCTGTAGTCAGTTAACCTGCGTGATCGATGAGACCAAGCAAGCCACACTGAGCCACGACCGATTCTATGTTCGTGCTGAAGAAGCGTCCCAAAACCATCCACATCAAAATTAAAAGTGTTTAAACGTAGTTTTAGACGTCAATCAACAAGGATATCAACTATTATTTAACGAATACTGTGACTTTTCTGTACGTACGAACTAACCATTTGGTTGGAAACTGTGCGAGTTCGTGTCCATGAACTGTCGCAAAGATTGTCAGAAATTATCGAATCATGTTAAGCTCACGAGTAACGCACGACACGAGTACAGCTCGCGTCACGTAAAAAGAGCGCTGGCGGGCGTTCCGAGGGCACAACAGTTCACTCTGACAACAGGATAGCATAATATAAATCGCGTAAGTGTGAAAGAGAGGGTACTAAACAGTTGCTGTCAGAGTGCATCCTCGGAACGCCAGCCAGCGCTCTTTTTACGTGACGCGAACTATAAAAGATAGGGCGGCACCGTGCAGGATATGTATGGAAAAAATGTGTTACTTGTTTGGTTTATTGGATTTTTTTGTCGATCCCGTGCAAAAGTTGGTAACATTTGTACCTTTTTAGAAAGCTTATTAAACAAGGAATTTATGTCATTAATTTGTACGCCAAGTTCACTACATTTTTTTCTAGTAATACTCAATTACTTATGGACAATTTATACAAAATAATATTTTTATATAACTTAAGACCGTTTATTTTTGAGACTATGTGAGTTTTGGGTAAGGTTTTTTTTAAAGTGAGCGCTCATTTCTCAGCTTTTAAAAAAGTATCAATTTAATGTAAACAGTATAATGGTTTTTTCATAATCAATTGTTTTTGGTTATAAGGCAGAAAATTCCAAAAAAATCTAAAAACAGTAATATCTTAGTAACCATACATTTTTGACCCCTGGTTAACTGGACTTAATTTGTTGCAAATGACCTCTAATATAACCCCTTTGAAGGATCACGTCGAATTACCAATCACCCTGTATATCCGGAACATCAGTACTTTGTGCACAGTTTTTTAGTTTAAATACTTAATCATTATACTAAGTCTAGAAATCGCGCTAAGTACACAACACACCTAGTAATCAGATGTGATGATGTGAAGTTTCCCTAACGGTGTTTTCATTTTTAAAGCTCTTGAAAATATTCTTGGTATACGTTAACTACTGGAGGACTAAAAAATCGACTCAAGATATTTTGCTCGACTTTTGAAAAAATAACTCAGTCTACAAAACTGCTAAACACTAAAAGCAAACTAGAAAACCATCTAACTAAAATCATAAATAGAAATAGAAACTCTTTATTTAATGTAAAAACACAACACCTAGTAAACACACAGTTTTTGAACTTTTGGTTTAGTTTTATTTTGCTAGATTGAGTAAATTTTCCAAAAGTCTTGCATGAAACTTTGAGTCGATTTTTTTGTACATGAGTATATAATAGGATTTGAATCCCATACATCTCTATACTTGACTCTGAGTTGCCCCTTATTTCAAGCGCTCTTTTTTCCATACTGTATACATTGGTAGTGGTACTGCATAGATAGAGGATGGCCTTTACCACCTTTTTTTTACCCTCAATTGGTAAGCCCTTGGCATCATCTCACCTGATGGTAAGTGATGATGATGCCGAAGACGGAAGCGGGCTCACCAAGATTCCCCAACGCAATGGGGAACTGGCTATCTTACCTTCATGCCGGAATATATCAATGTTGTTAACATTGATGTTTGGCGACAAGACTTAGATAAGATGGTGGTAGCTAGCCAGGCGGGCTCAGAAAATGCCCTACAACCAACCAAACCGATTCCTACAAAGTTGGGCCCCGCCGGGAATCGAACCTGCGACCTCCTGATGTGAAGCGAGTGGACTAGCCATTAGGCTACGGAGGCGGTTAAGATCGGGTAAGATCCGGCGACCATTGTCTCTACCTTTGAGGAAACCTCCTTTTTGTCACTACCTTTAAGCCACCGACGTCTTTTTACAGATAAAGGCACTCACTATCGCCACAAAATACACAGACACAGAAGGTCCGCTCAATACGCTCACTAAAATCCTAAGCATATACATGCTTATAGACGTATACGGTCGTTGTAGGCAAGGTCACGATACTGTTGTGATACTTTGCCACGTGACCTTGCTTCGAACGACCGTATATTTCTATAAGCATGAATATGCTTACGATTTTAGTGGTTTGTATTAAGCGGACCATCTGTGTCTATTTTGTTCTATTGCCACCTCTATAAAGTACCTACCCACTTACATAGCACATACAAACTTACATGTGAACGATAACAACATACTCGGGCGAGTCATGTACCTACTAGATTTTTTAAATGCATCATTATTGCGTGATTCAGAAGTCCAGTGCACTACCTTGTCACATTACAACAGGAATATAAGTTAAATGCTTGAGTCATTTATTTTCTGACAGGCTAGATTTAGTCAGTTTCAATAAAATTTATCGATTTTACTAAAACCATATTATTAATATTACTTAACTTGAAACCACTGAACCGATTTCCATGAAAAAGAGCTGATAATACCTTCCTTTTGAGTTGGAGGTTAAATAACCCGGCTGCTAATGTATTCTAGTCAGTCTGGGGATCGAATCCAGAGACACCTCACACTATTAAATTCATCAACCCTTTCTGGCTAAAGGCAGCACCAGTAAAAAAGATACACAATATTATCCACAGTTGACAAGCTCTTGGCATCATCTCACCTGATGGTAAGTGATGATGATTGATTGATGAACAAATTGCATGAAATGGAAGATTAATATTTATAGTTTAATTAAGGTTAAGCTCCTATATATTGTGAGATACCCCTAGGTTAATGCTGTAAGTTGTATATGTTGTTTTTAATGCCTGGTGTGTATAATAAACGTTTTATCTATCTATCTATCTATGATGCCGAAGATGGAAGCGGGCTTACCAAGATTCCCGAACACAATGGGGAGCTGGCAAAGTTATGTATCTCCATGCCGGAACATATCAATGATATCAACATTGATGTTTGGTGGCAAGACAAATAAGATAATAGGTGTTAGCCAGGCGGGCTCAGAAAAGATCGCACCGCCAACGCAACTTAAATATTAACAAAAAGGTGTAGAAATAATTTAATGTGAGCTGCCTGCTACTAAACTGAAAAAGCTTTTCTTAAATCGTAATCACCATTATTTTTTTATATTTCATACAAATTCTGCTTACATGTGTTATATTATATTGCTACAGTGTACCTACCAAATATTCATCAAAATTGGTATTAAGTTTCCTTATAATATTCACCGTTTCATTTTTATGTTTGAATTATAAGTTTGTATGGGAGATTTATTTTTAATAGGGCTCTCTACTATGTAACAGAGGCTGATATGTTACACCGTCGATCAATTATATTTAGCAGTAGCACCCACCCAGTCGGACCTTGCATATTAATGTCTTACCACTAGTAATAGTTTCAATGAATTAGCAAATAATCAAATAATAATAATAATCACCTTTTTTCTTCTTCTTTCATTTAAGAGCAAAGCTCGGCTCTTGTAAGTGGAGCAATCTCCAATCACCTTTTACAAATGAATAAATAATTTATTATTATTATTAATCCCCTAATAATTTCAACATTCACAGCAAAACGCGAGCACGATGACCTCCTCCGAAGGCATAACATCCTCTTACAAGAGCGGAACCACCTCGAGAGCGAGTTGTGCGAGCGAGAGAGGGAGCTGAACAAACTGAGACATGTCTCCGAGAAGCTGTTCGCGGAGTACCAGCAGTTGAAGCACCAGCATGAGTTGGACACAGGGCTTATGCAGAAGTGAGTACTCTTTCTTTATTGGGTGACTTTACATCCGTGATTTAGGCGATGACTGAAGCTTTCGTAGTTCAGTGCAGCTTGCGTGGTCGCGTCTATCACGTAATTTAACTGACTACAGACACGGTCATAATCTGGATGGGTTTGACTGATAGTGGCATTTATCTCGTAAGGTGATGAATTCTTATATCCATAACATGAGAAACGATTGGTATATATCCATAGAAACCTTCATCCCCTATGTCATCCCCTTCAAGTTTTAGTTTCGCGACAAAAACTAGTCTATCTCCTTCTCTAAGATCCCATCTATGTTTATGTACAAACATTCATCAAAATTAGTTTAGCGGTTTAGGCATGAAAACGTAATAGACTTTCGCATTTATAAGATAAGTTAGTTTGGATTTAAAGCAGCAAAAATAGATGCTACTCGGGCAACGGATTTTTTTATTATCTCACCTGATGGTAAGTAAATGATGAAAGTGGGCTTACCAAAATCCCCTACGTTATGGGGAACTATAATGGGCAATAACTTTCCCCGACAAAGCAATAAAAACGAAGCAAACAAGCACAACTTCAAAATTAAATATTTTATGGAATTGCAGGTCTGTTATTGAGGATTTTTTAAACAGTGTGTTTCCCAAATAAGTGTTTTCATACTTGGTGATTCAGTTTGAGAATTTTGTATAAAAATCTGCATATTTTTTTGCTTCGATTGTAATATAGGTATAGGTTCTTTAGGTAACGCTGTTAAGGTTCAGTAGAAATTATCTTCAATGAAAACGAAATAAATAAAATTTCACACAACAAAGGAAAGAAACTGCCAGACAACAAATTTGGAGCAGTGTGGTAGATGTCTATGACACATTTTTCATAAAACCCCCTTTCATATGTATAAGTTTTCAGTGACATTTTTAACCGACGAAAAATCGGAGGAGGTTCTCAAGTCGACGCGTATACATTTTTTTTTATGTATGACCACGTATAACTTCTTACAGAAAGTCCGGTTATGATAATTCTTTTTTTATTGGAAAGGGTATACCCCGAAGTTAGTCGCATATAAATTTGGAAAAAAAAATCAACCCTAAGGGTAGGAAAACAGGGGATGATTGATTGTTCACTCACTGATTGTATGGTAATGTATACCATACAATACTGATTGTACTGACAACCACGCATTACTTTTTACACAGTTGTCCGATTTTGTTTTTTTTTTTTTATTGGAATATAAATTTGGAAAAAAAACTACCCTAAGGGTGGGAAAATAGGGGTGATTTATAGCCACAAAAAAGCTTTTTAACAAAAAAATTAAACCGCTGAAAAAACTGAAAAACAAAAAATAATAAACCTTTTTATTTAACCTTAATAACTAAGTTCTTAAACTAATGTAAGTATATCTAAGTAATATTGAGTCGACGCCAAACAATCAATGAACAAAGATCACTAAATTACCTTTAATTTAAAGAAATAATCAAATCAAATTAACAATGCAATTAATTAATTTGCTTGTTTGGCGCCGACTCAAAATTACTTAGGTATACTTACATTAGTTTAAGAACATACATTAGTTAGTTAGTTATTACTTACATTAGTTTATTAATGAAATGAAATGAAATAATATTTATTCGAAGTAGGTATCTCTGTACACTTTTCGAACGTCATATTTTTCTACCTAATACGAAGTTCCTACCACTCGGAACTCGTATACCCAACGTTTCGGGAAGTGTTTGCGGAGAGAGAAGAAACGTCGGGCCCTAAAGAAACTCCCTCTAACACATTTTTTAAAATAAAATTCTTGTATGCTATTACATAATTCAGGTAAACAACAAAGATATAGTTAGCTTAGTTGCATACTATTACAAACGAATGTGAAAGGATCAACAAAAACATACAAGTACGGTTAAATAAAAAGGTTTATTATTTATTGCTTTTCAGTTTCTTCGGCGGTTTTTTTTTTTATTACTACTGTTGTACGTAGTCTAAAGTTTACGTTTACCCATAGTTCGGAAAGGTTGGGCCAAGACCACTGTCAGAAGTTTTGAAACCGCCTATAAGGCCTCTGAATCGCTGATGTGGATTAAAGACTGCTGTCTATAGCGATAGCATTACCAGCCGACACCAATTGTTTAATATGTCTTGCGAAGCACGAAATTGGTTGATATAAATGCCACTAATAGTCAAACCAATCCAGGTTATTTCCAAATTTTAGCCAATTAGAAAAAAAAGAAATAGTCTATTACAAATTACATATTATGTTTATGTTTAAATCTTGACTAACAGACTCGATAGAAAGCTCTGAAGACTCGTTCATTACGCAATCAGTGTGCCACCTGCCAAAACATGCAAATATCTTGTTAAGTAAATTAGCTATTATAATTGTAAATTATCGGAACACCTATCGATTTTGCGATCGGATCGCTAATTTTGTTTTAATTTATTTATTTTGCGACAGTCTTCGCTAAGGATTTTTGCTGTTTGGTTGTGTGAAAGTGTCTTTATCTTAGAAATGTGATAATAGGATTTCATGGTCTATTTCTGAATTGTTTGTGAATTTTGAACACTTAAACCTAAGTTTAATAATCAAAATGTAAGTCTTTTCATTTGTATTTATTTAAAAAATGTAGAAATGGGTAACGTAAGTAAAACAGTTACTGGCGGTCGTTAAACTGGTTTCAAAAGTTTTCAAATAAGTGAGTTTATTTTGGTTTTAATAAAAACTAACTCACTTACGTACTCATATCTTATTATTTTATTTTTTATCACTCTATCTCTATGTAACTTAAATAACGATGTGTTCTTATCGTGAATGAAACCGAACGAAATAAGGTATTAAAAAGAAACAAAAAAAATACATCAATCAATTATCTACTTACTTAACCATTATATTCTATAAAACCCTTCTGTACAACCTGAATAAAAACTGTGGTTTGCACTAATATTATAAACTAAACATATGTATTTTGTTGTTTGCAACCAATGGAACCAACCAATATTCAATTTCCATTTTAATTTATGTTAGTTCCCAAACAAAGTTCACGAATCGTTAGATCACAAGATCAATAAAACAAGCAAATAAACATACACAGGTACTCGAACATCCGAAAAATATCATACTATTCTTATGGAATTTTCGATTAATTGCTTCAGAAAAGTTGATCGAAAGAAGATTTATCCATTTTTTTCTATAGCAACTTTTTTAAACAACAAATTTTACTACTTGCTGTGTAGGCAGTAAAAAAATAAATAAAAATAGATTTTATTTAACTTCGTAGCCTTATACTATACAGTATGTAAAAATAAACACTCCCAGATACTAAACGATACAGATTCCACTCATGAAACTTAACAACTTTTCCCGTGGAACCCAAAATAAATGGACTCTCCGTTCAAATAATTAGCCGATCAATTAATTTATAAGAGAATAATCTTTGCGAATTAGTATAGGTTCCAAAGAAAATATTTTTTTCATATGTAGAACTCGCTGTAGAAGTTTCCGAACGAGGTATTTTTACACCCTTTGGATTAATTTTGATTTGATCTTTATTTTTATATTATAATTCAGGGTGATGCAACAAGCGGGCGAGTGGTACAAGCAGAACAAGCAGCTGAAGCGGCGCAGCACCGCGATCCTGAACGCGCTGCCGACCGCGCCCGACCTGGACCTCACCGACTGCACCGACACCGGTGAGTCCCTGTGTCACTGTCACCCGCGCTGTGTCCCTGTCACCCGCATTGTATCACTATAGTGCGTTTCAACAAATAGTTCCTATGCCGTTATGTTGGCTCCCCTGTCTATCAACGACATCTACTCGCGAAGACGCTTCTACCGATTTTATTAGTGTGTATCTGCGTTCTACGTGCGTAATTAGTATGTGTGTGGAAAACATTGCTGCCAACATAACGGCATAGAAACTATTTGTTGAAACGCTCTCTATCACATAAACTTTGTCACTGTCATTCACGTTGTGTCATTGTGACCCTTTCTTTCTGTGTCACTGTTATCTGCGCTATATTACTGACACACGAAATTTGCCACTTTCATTCACGCTGTGTGACTGTCACAAGATTTTTTTTTTCACAGTCACGCTGTGCTACTGTCAACCGAGTTGTGTCACCATTACCCGTATTGTGACACTATGACCCGCATTATATCACTGTCTGCACTATGTCAGTTTTCCCTGCGCAGAGTCGCTGTTACCCACGCTGTATCACTGTCACCCACATTACGAGTATATATCATTCCACTTTTTCATTGTCACCCGCTCTGTGTCACTGTCACCCGCGCCGCCCTATATCACTGTCACACACACACACACACACACATACACACACACACACTAACACATACACATTGCATAAAATACTTACATTATAATGTGTACATTAGTTAATAAAGAGTTAATAGATGTCTTGGCTTACTGTAAAAACGTGGAAATCTGTTAAGGCTTTACAATGTAAAATTTGTCTACCTTCTGTATCAATATTTAAGAAACAGCTGTTTGATTTCCTAAATATGTAAAAATAAATAAATAAATAAATAAATCCATATAGTGCCACTTGCACAAGAACATCTTTTTCGTGTTTTTTTTTGTTTCATTATATTTTTTTATTAGTCTATCTTTTTGATAAGTTTTTCTTTTGCTTTTGCATTATATGCCTCCATCTTGACCAGAAGAACCACGTATATTATTTCACTACAGTCCTCATATCCAACAAACATAAATTTCCTTTCCAGGCTCAGAAACCAGCAACGAGGAGGTGGAATTCCTCAAACAGACCGTGTCAGAGCTGAGCGGCCAGGTGGCGAGCCTGCAGACGGAGCTGGAGGCCGCCAGACTGCAGGAGTTCGATGCCCGGGAGGGCAACGTGGCGCTTGCACAGGTCAGTTTAGACTAAACGCTAACTGGATGACTGTTTCAAAAATATAAGGTGTTATACAGGGTGTAAGGGACAGGTTTCCGAAAACTTTAAGGGCTTGTCCAGTTTGTATGGAAACTGTCCAATCAAGTTTATAATTTTGTATGGAGAAGCCATTTTTTTTTAGTTTCCTGAAAAAAAAACTTGTGGAAAGTTGTTCAGTTTCGTCTACTGAGCAAACCCTTAAAGTTTTTTTTTTTTTTTTTTTTACTCTCAATTGGTAAGCCCTTGGCATCATCTCACCTGATGGTGAGTGACGATGATGCCGAAGATGGAAGCGGGCTTACCAAGATTCCCCAACGCAATGGGGAACTGGCTATCTTATCTTTATGCCGGAACACATCAATGCTGTTAACATTGATGTTTGGCGGCAAGACTTAGATAAGATGGTGGTAGCTAGTCAGGCGGGCTCAGAAAATGCCCTGCCACCAACCAAACCGAGTCCTACAAAGTTGGACCCCGCCGGGAATCGAACCCGCGACCTCCTGATATGAAGCGAGTGGACAAGCCACTGGGCTACGGAGGCAGTTACCGCGGTTTTCGAAAACCTGTCCCTTACAGCCTGTATATTTCGCGGCCCAGCAGTGGGGACAATATTGGTTGTTTATCATATTATTTTATTATTCAGTAAATTGCTCTTCCAATTGAATTCCAAAACACGTACAGGGTGTTAAAAAAGTGCGTTTGATATTTAAGGGGTTACTCAGAATCAAGTATAGAAAACGGGAAAAATATTGAAAAAAATCCGATGTATTTTTTTTTCAGTTTCTTTAACACGGCAAAAAAAAGAGTTCGATTTTTTATTTGCGCCAAGAAATTCTGATTCGGTCTCGGCTTTGTTTCTTACTGCAGAAATAATATTTTTTAAAACGTCTCTCAAAATAAAAAATATGGCAACCTTTACATTTTCTTCAAGAAACTCATATTCTCCATTGAAAAAAATGTTTCATGCTTCATAATTGTATGCAACTATATTTTCTTGAATGAAAGAAGTCGTTTTTGTCTACTAAATCTGAATAGTAAATCAAGAATTTGTACGGGAAACTGAAAAAAAAGTAGATTTCGGATTTTTTTAATATTTTTCCCGTACTCTATACTTGATTCTGAGTTTTACATTTGCGTGTAAACTTCTCTCAGTAACGCAAGAGAATCTACTTCTTCAGAGAGAGATTCCAAGTAATATTTAAATATTTTATCCCCATCTCTTTCTAGGAGCTAGAGCTAGAGCGAGAGAAATGCTGCAGCCAAGAGAAGGAACTCCAAGACCTGAGGAGTCAGATAGAGCAGCACAACCGCGTCTCCAAACTACTGATGGACGAGGTCACGGCACTGAAAAACAACGCGGACAAGGACAGGGAGATGGCTGAAACGTGAGTGCGAAAGAGACAGATAGATGTCGCGTAAATTTACCTTGTGTATGAGTGTCTTCTCGACGAAGAGTTGGATTCTTTTCGTTGCGTCTTTATAAAGTGGTTGAAAAAACATATTTTAATTTTTTATTTGACACTTCAGTTTCTTACAAAATTGGCCTAACAGTTTGCATTAAGAGTCCTTTTTTTATAAATTGTTCAAATTACTAACTTAATTTTATTTTTGATAGTTGTTCAAATTATAACTAGAAACTAAGTAAACTAAATTTTTCGAAAGTTAAGTGTATTTTCGTAATAAAAACATTGTGAGGAAACCTGCACATCTGATTTCTAGATGTGTATAGTATAATGGTCGCGTTGCACACGTCTGTCGTAGGTGTAAATTTAATGTAAATGCCGTACATGTGACCGCGGGTGATGCTAAGTGCAACACCAGGCAACCGCCGCCTATACCTTGTGGATAGGACGGTTAAATATGTCACACGATAAGAAGAATGCGTTATATTTATAAATAAAACCACGTTTCGCTTTACACTACTCCTTTTTAATGGCGGACAAAAAGCACAACCCCATACAGTCCTTATACCTATGTATATTAATCTACAGGGTGTAACAGAAGTGTGTGACAATACTTCAAGGTTGGCTTTTACCCATCAAACTGAACAACTTTTGTTCTACAACTTTGTTGAAATCGCAAAATTTTTTTTGGACTTTTCATACAAATCGATCAGCTGGCGAACCAAGTTTGTATGAAAAGTCCAAAAAAATTTTTGCGATTTCAACAAAGTTGTAGAACAACCTGTACACCCTGTTACACCCTGTATATCTAAAAGTATTGCCATATGAGACAAAGAAGATTTGCTTGCCGATTCTTTGGCCAAAATATCTAAATATACAGTTTTTGCTGCAATATGACATCTTATTCGTACCACATACATACTATATTTAATGCAAATAAATTCATTTCGTTTCATTCCAGGTACAAATCAGAGGCCATGTCGGCTAAGAAGCGGGTGAAACTCCTCACGCATCAGAGCACGCTGCTAATGGGGGAGCTGGAGATGGACGACCGGCTGATGATGCTACTGGGGGAGGTGGACAGCCTGAAGGAGGCCCTGGAGAGCCAGGCGGCGCGCCATCGGGACCAGCTCGAGGAGTTGCAGGTGTGGGATAAGATAAGATAAATATACTTTATTGCACACCAAAAGAGTACAAATAACAACGAAAACACATAAGATATTTAAAACATATATATGCAAAGGCGGTCTTATCGCTTTGAGCGATTTCTTCCAGACAACCTTTGGCGAATGGAGGAGTGGATAGATACCGGGTGGGGGTGCACTCAAAAAAAGGCAAGATATAGTGAAAGCAATTAAAACAGATAAAAAATAAATAAGTAACTAAAACATACATATCAATGTACCTAATAAATAAATAATATACTATATATACATATAATATATATCAATGCACATACAGGATAAGCTACAAGATTACACAAATAAACTTAATGCGGAGTAGGCGTCCGGAGTAATTGCAGATCTGGGAGAAGTGATCCCGAAGTCTGTTTTTAAATATAGATATGGAATCAGCCAACCTGACATTGGGATCACATCTTCTTCTGTATAGAAGAAGATGTGATTTTCTTTTCTTGAAGGTTTGAATGAAATGAACGTATGTTTGTGGCGACATCTATCGCACCGCCACGAACTAAACCTAGAACGCGCTATTGAAAGTTTCTTCGGATTAACTACATATACAACTTCCAACCATCATTGGTTGGACCACGGCCGGTCCCCAGGCATACCACCTCGCCTGGCGGAGGTACCTCCCTTTTCCTCCGAAGAGTGGGAACACACAGTACCTACAGTGGTGACCCCGAGCTGAACATAATTATCGCACCTTCAGCCAGCAGCGCGTATACTCCACCATCAGTCTCCAGCCGGTAAAGCAAGCCTCAGCAGCACAGCAGTCGCATCGCACTGAAGTATCAACAGGACCACCGCAACCCGACAGATCGAGTTTCCTGGCCTGCCACTTCACCTCCAGGCAGCAGCAAGTTGTCGGCAGCCCACACGCTAACACAGCGCGCATCTCTGCTTCCCTTGCCATGACGCCTGACGCCAGCCTCCATCCCGACTCACCGTGGACATCGGCACACGCATACGTCCCAACTTACCGTGGACGTCACACTAGCGACATTGGACTGCCAGCTCAAGTTGGATCGACCTCCGGTCTCGGAGGGGGAGTGATGTGGCGACATCTATCGCACCGCCACGAACTAAACCTAGAACGCGCTATTGAAAGTTTCTTCGGATTAACTACATATACAACTTCCAACTATCAACGGTTGGACCACGGCCGGTCCCCAGGCATACCACCTCGCCTGGCGGAGGTACCTCCCTTTTCCTCCGAAGAGTGGGAACACACAGTTCCTACATGTTCATTTCATTCAAACCTTCAAGAAAAGAGCGTACTCCCATATCAAAGGCCGGCAACGCACTTGTGACTGCTCTGGTGTTGCGGGTGTCTATGGGCGGCGGTGATCGCTTACCATCAGGTGATCCGTCTGCTCGTTTGCCACCTCTGCCATAAAAAAAAAGGTATAACCACCTCCGTGGCCTACTGGTTAGTCCGTACGCTTTCACATCAGGAGATCGCGGGTCCGAGTCCCGGCGGGGTCCAACTTTGTAGGACTCTGTTTGGTTGGTGGTAGGGCATTTTCTACCCGCCTGACTGGTTACTGCCATCTTTTCTTTTTGCCGCCAAACATCAATGTTAACAGCATTAATGTGTTTAGGCATAGAGATAAGATAGCCAGTTCCTCATTGCGTTGGGGAATCTTGGTAGACCCACTTTGAGATGATGCTAAGGGCTTACCCATTAAAGATAAAAAAAGGTCCTAAACTGTATTTTGTTTTTATCAAATGTTTTAATTTTTTCCGTAATATCTCAATAATATTCCCATTTGAGGTTAATTGTTTTTCGTTTTGGTTCCACTTACTATTTCATGACTGACTCGGTGGCTAAGTGGTTGGCGATCCTGACCTCTGATCCGAGAGTCGTGGGTTCGATCCCCACACAGGGCAAACTTTTCTGTGATGAGCAGAATTGTTTGCTCCGAGTCTGGGTGTATTATATCTATATATGTATGTATTTAAAATGTATATGTGTATGTATATCAGTCTCTGGTTCCCAAGATACAGGGAATCCTAGTTTGGGGCCAGATGACCGTGTGTGATTTGTCCCGGATATTATTATTATTATATTATCATTTACACCTGTATTTCTGACGTATACCTAATCCGTGACTCCAAGAATCTGCCAAATCACGGATCTGTCCAATCCAGAATGTGTCCAAAACCGAATAAAGGCTGTAAGCACTTAGGGGTACATAGGAAACTACATTTTTCCATCGAACCTGTTCCTGCTGTAGACTTCATGTGCTCCCAGGACATGCCAATCATCTTTAGTTCGTAACTAAGTGAGCGCTTCCAACTCAAATCACACACATCATATAAGGTGCTACTTTATTAGTGCCCGATATTTTAGTCAGTGCTTCTACTCCTGATTCTGATCAACTTTCCCCAAGGAACCCATGGTCAAATCGCAAAAAAATTTTTGGACTCTGCATATTAATTGGCCGCTCAGCTGATTGATTTGTATGAAGAGTCCAAAAATTTTTTTGCAGTTTGACTATGGGTTCCTTGGGGAATTTTGATCAGAATCCGGAGTAGAAGCACTGACTAAAATATCGGGCACTAATAAAGTAGCACCTTATAAAAACTACTTCATCAGGTAACAATGCTACACTGCATTAGGTACGATGTCCATACAAAATACCCATTTTCCTTTTTTTCGTAAGTTTCTTGGTCTGGAGTTGGTCGCTCAGATTTTTCCCGACCGAACTGCTTTATCTCCTTCTATCCTGATGTAATCCTATGTATACTGTGCCATATAGTTTCTGAGTTACTTTATTCTCATAAAAAGTCACTTATACATGAGAATAAAGCTTAACATATTCAGTACACGAATAATAGTACTTAATTGTAATGTAGTTGATGAGATAATTTTTATCAAGAAATGCCCTTCTTCAAAATCTCAATAATAAGAAGAGGAAGAAGGAATAAACGTGAAATGTAATGCTAAAGTATTGTCAACAGCTGAAGCTGTCAGAGAAGCACGAAGAGACTGATGTGCTGGTGTGGGAGGAGAAGATCCGCCTGGCCGAGCGCGATGCCAGGAAAGCCGTGGAGAGGGCCGAGAGGTAAGTTTCAAGGCGTTAAGTATCGCCAAATCGCAATATTCAATTCGAATTCTTGAAATAATGGTTAAAGCTATCACCATGGAAAAAATATGTAACATACTTGAAACAATAAAAAACAAATTGCCTTGAACAGAATCACAAAAATCACAGAAACTTTGATGAAAAAAAAATATCCTGTAATACAGGGTGTATTTTGCATTAATTGCAAATTCTCTCGGAAACACAATATTTGTTGATGTTGAAACCAACACACAAAAATCGGCCATTTTAATACCTTCAAGTTACCTTGAACGGATTTTTTGGAAAAAAAATCTTGTGGAAAGTTGTTCAGTTTCGTTTACTGAGCAAGCCCTTAAAGGTTTCGGAAACCTGTCCCTTACACTCTATATAGATACGAGTATAACACACCCAGACACAGAGCAAACAAATCTGCAAAAAGAATAAATGGGGAATTTGCATGAATTTTAGATTTCAATAAAAGTAAATAAATATTATAACAGAAGTCGAAACGAAAAGACGGTAAGAAATCTAGCATGCATTTTATCCTATTTTTCATTAGGGTTCGAAAGTGAAATTTCCAATGTGCTGCAAAGTCAAAATTTTTAACATCTCCGTAATATGTAGGTATAACCAAATGTGTATAAAAAAAGCGGCCAAGTGCGAGTCGGACTCGACCATGAAGGGTTTCGTAGCAGCATGTAACATAATATAAAAGTTCTTGTAGTTCGTTGTAACTTGAATGAAAGGTAAATTGCGGTTACGATTTATGACGTATTAAAAAAAACTACTTACTAGATATCGTTCAAACCAATTTTCGGTGGAAGTTTGCATGATAATGTACATCATATATTTTTTTTAGTTTTATCATTCTCTTATTTTAGAAGTTACGGGGGGGGGGGGGGGGGCACACATTTTACAACTTTGGAAGTGCCTCTCGCGCAAACTATTCAGTTTAGAAGAAAATGATATTAGAAACCTCATGATCATTTTTAAAGACCTATCCATAGATACCCCACACGCATGGGTTTGATGAAAAAAAATTTTTTGAGTTTCAGTTCTAAGTATGGGGAGCCCCCAAAATTTATTGTTTTTTTTCTGTTTTTGTGTGAAAATCTTAATGCGGTTCACAGAATACATCTACTTACCAAGTTTCAACAGTATAGTTCTTATAGTTTCGGAAAAAAGTGGCTGTGACATACGGACAGACAGACAGACAGACAGACAGACATGACGAATCCATAAGGGTTCCGTTTTTTGCCATTTGGCTACGGAACCCTAAAAAATGTTGTCCAAAAAAATGAATTCTTTGGGAATTTATATTCATCCATCGCTCCCCTCAACCATACTCGAGAGAAGGGAACCACCCGGCTCCAATCTTCAGTGCTAATTTCGACTCACTATAGTAAGTATTATCCCCGCTCCCAGGGCGGAGCCCCCAAGAAGGGGTTCATGTCACGCATCAGCTATTTCGCCTTATATAAATATCTTGTCCCTGCTATAACTATTACTATAACTGACTGACTCGGTGGCTAAGTGGTTAGCGATCCTGACCTCTGATCCGAGAGTCGTGGGTTCGATCCCCACACAGGGCAAACTTTTCTGTGATGAGCAGAATTGTTTGCTCTGAGTTTGGGTGTATTAGTATATCTATATGTATGTATTTAAATCCTTGGGGGAGGTCTTTGTCCAGCAGTGGACGTCTTTTGGCTGATAATAACTGTAAAATAAATAATAATCTCGACCCCCCATCCCCCCCCAGGGCAGAGCGCCTGCTAGCCGAGGCCGAGCGCCGGCCGCCGCTCGCCAAGAAAGGCCTCATGTCTCGCATCAGCTACTTCGAGAACGGCGGAGTGGCGCGGCAGGACGTGGAAGTGGTTAAGGAAGTTAGGAAGGAGAAAGAAGCGAAGGATGTCGCTGGTAAGTTTCTTCACAAAACACATAGATGCAGAAGGTCCGCTCAATACACTCACAAAAATCCTAAGCATATACCTACATGCTTATAGACGTATACGGTCGTTGTAGGCAAGATCACGTGTTGTGCGATCGTGACCTTGCCTCGAACGACCGTATATTTCTATAAGCATGTATATGCTTACGATTTTAGTGGTTTGTATTGAGCGGACCTTCTGTGTCTATTTTGTGGTTTCTTCCGTGAAAAATTACATATGTAGTGGTCCGGACTCTGATCCTAAGCTGGGGTTTCTTCTACATATTATGGGAAGTATATAGACGGATATGTAACATTTTTATTTAATTCATAATTCATAATTATTTATTGCAATCACAAGTACAAATTGTTGTTACATTTATGAAATACAGTCCCATTGTGATACCTTCATAGGCACACCAATATAGTCGCCTGGTATTGTTAAACATAAACGTCAATACAATAATAATAATTTACAAAGTCAATTTTGTTAGTACTTATTACAATTTTACGATAGTTATGTCAGTATTACAATATAATTATGAAAATAAATAATATATTACATTAAATTACAATAATATATGTCAATTTTAGGAACTTGTACAAATATTATTTTTCAGTCAAAAAGTCAAATTAGTTTAATATTTTGAATTTAATTTACTTTCTTACAGTCATGTTACACTTTGACATTTTACTATTATATTTATTGTAATGTGAACATGAAATTGGTGACATGAAATAAATCATCTAATCTAATCTAATCTATACCTACTTACATAGATACGTTTCATTTATACCTATAGATACAGAGCAAACAGATCTACTCATCGCCATGACATAACATAAATTATTGCCCTGATTTAATCAAACCCATGACCATTGAATCAGTAGTCAGAAGTGCTTACTACTGAGCTATCGATTCAGTCAAATTGCAATCATTATTGGAAATTGTACATTAACTGCCTCACCTTATTATAATTCCGACTAAACTACTGTTTTCCAAATGAATCTCAAAAATCTGCCTAGCGTTTAGGCGATCGGCGTCCATTTCTTAAAATGTCTTCTTCTAGATTTGACCAGTTCTGGTTCAATCGCTTCTACGTAGCCGAACTGAGAAAATAATAATAACAGACCAATTTAACATTTTCAGCACCACCTCCCCCTCCCGTAGACCCCACTCCTCCCTCTCCCGCTCCCCCGTCACCTCCCCCTCCCCCGCTCGCCCCCGCGCCGCCCCCGCCACCCCCACCGCCCTGCAGTCTACCCCCGCCCCCTCCCCCGCCGCCCCCGCCGCCCGCCCCCGCAGTGTTCACTGCTACCGACACCGAGGACATGGCGAAGATGCTAGCTAATAAACAAGGAACGCTAAAGAAGAGTAAACAGAATGGGGGTGAGTATTTGTGGACTGTTTCTCTGATACATAATAATATAATCTGGGACAAATCACACACGGTTATCTGGCCCCAAACTAGGATGCCCTGTCTACATACCTAATCCATATTGATTTATCACACATAGGTAGTCGTACTCTAATTTTGGAGGGAGCAAGGGAAAAGCAAACCGAGCGAGCCTGATATTTTGCATCAGACCAGAAAGCAGAAGAACTACTCTCTTGTTAGTTGACAAATTATGGGGGGGAGAGAGATTTGTATTGTAAACCCCAATACACCAGTCATAATTATACTCACTTACTTCGCTGGTTTTTTTTTACCCTCAAATTGCTAAGCCCTTGGCATCACCTCACCTGATGGTAAGTAATGATGATGCCGAAGATCGAAGCGGGCTTACCAAGATTCCCCAACGCAATGGGGAACTGGCTATTTTATCATCATGCCGGAACACATCAATGCTGTTAACGTTGATGTTTGGCGGCAAGACTTAGATCAGATGTTGGTAGCTAGCCAGGCGGGCTCAGAAAATACCCTACCACCAACCAAACCGAGTCCTACAAAGTTGGATCCCACCGGGAATCGAACCCGCGACCTCCTGATGTGAAGCGAGCGGACAAACCACTGGGCTACCTGAGGCGGTTAAAAATTAGCAACAAGAAGTAGATATTTATTTATTAATAAAGATACATTGTAGCATAACAGAATACTCCAAGACACTACAAGTACATACAAAAAAATATAACAGACAGTAATAAAAAAGATCCTTATATTAAATAACAAATTTGCTAAATTTAATTTAATAGATAGTACTAGCAGGCATCATACTTTCAATCAGTCGCTTACACTCAAACATCAGACATCCAATCGTACTCTCAAACAAGTCACAATGTGAAGACGGCGGTATGTCGAGCAAAGAATTAAGCAGTGCGACCGCGCGAGCTGCAGGCGACTGGCGGCGCGCTTCCGCATATTTAATTTTACAATAAAATATTTGCGCATATTTAATTTTACAATAAAATATTTGCGCATATTTAATTTTACAATAAAATATTTGCGCATATTTAATTTTACAATAAAATATTTGCGCATATTTAATTTTACAATAAAATATTTGCGCATATTTAATTTTACAATAAAATATTTGCGCATATTTAATTTTACAATAAAATATTTGCGCATATTTAATTTTACAATAAAATATTTGCGCATATTTAATTTTACAATAAAATATTAATATTTTTTCTCTTCTTCGTATGGTGTGGCACAATTTAACCGTACTATCACCAAGGATAGGTGGCAGTTGCTTGGTGTTGCAATATACCATCATAATTATTTTATCTCTTATGTAGTCTTTTATTTTATTGATTTATTAACACTTTTTTTGTACATTATTTTTTTAAATATAAATAAAACTTATTATAATTATAGGTATATAATATATAGTTTTTTTAATCATTAATAATTTTTAAATAGTAGTTATTAAATAAACGAAAGAAAGAAATAAAAACACTCTGTCATTTTAATTTTCGAGAAAACGTGAGCATAAAAACACAAACAAGTACGTACTTCATGTTATAGTATATTTTTATAACAAGTAACAACTTACATTTAAATATCTCAACAGGTGGTGCAATAGACGCGATAGTAGACCAGATAAAAGGCGGCAAGTTCCAGCTCAAGTCCACTGAGCAGAACTTTCTGGAGCGCAAGCCCAAGGACGAGCCACCGGAGGCTGTCAAGGAAATGCTGGCGATACTGGGGACCCTTCGGAAACGCAGGAGCAGCACGAGACCCAGCTTCGTGGGCGGCGGCGACGATTCATGATGGTTAGTATTCTTCCTTCAGTTAGTCAATCACTCACTGACTCAACCACTTACCCACTCACTCAGTAACTAACTCAGTCTCACACTTTCAACTACTCTAACTCATTTACTTACTGTGAATCTTTCACATTTAGCCACTTAATCATTAAACAACTTACCTAAGCACTCACTTTGTAACTAACTCAGTCTTAGTCTCGTTTCAAGCACGCATTCTCATTCATTCCCTTACTGTCATATCTGACTCTCTCACATTGACCCACTTACTTACTCATTCAACCACCTACTCAAGCGCTGACTAAGTAATCGACTCATTCTTTAGTATCAATAGACTTACTCAGTGATTCACTTACTCTCATCACTGACTCTGTCATATAAATTTACTCATTCACTGAACAACTTACTCAAGTGCTCACTTAGTGCCTTACTCTCAGTTATTAGCTCTCATTCACTTCCTCTCGTTGCTTTATTTACTCTTATCTGTGACCCTCTCATTTTCAGTCACCTACTCACTCATTCAATCACGCACTAAACCAGTCCCTTACCCTTTTATTCATTTTTATCTCTGGCTCTCTCATTCTCAGTCACTTACTCACTCAGTCACTTACTCACTCAGTCAATAACTCACATTCCCTTTCACTCAGTATCATCCGTCTCACTACCACTCACACCCTCAATCAAACATAACACACACGGATTCAATACTTAGGTATTACCACAATCATTCAACATTTTTTTTTTACTTTAATATCGAGTAAAATGTATATTTAGTATTTTCTTTTTATTATTTACAGGTACCCAAAAACACATCAATCTCAGGTACCTAGTGTGAAGTCTTCCTATAATTTGCTTATGAATCTACTATGGATATTGTTGACTACCCAAACAGTGAAAGATCTCAAATATGAGAGCAATACTTATGTAAAATATTTAAGAATTTTATACAATTTATCAATATTACTACACATACCGAAAAATATATTAAATTAAAATCTACAGTAAATAAATATGCAGATGGAATTGGGTCCAAAAAGAGTCCATATTTTTAATTTAAGTACAGACAGATGTTAAAACCATGAACCGTGTAAAACCACACTGCAAGTGTACAGGGTGTCCCAAAAAGCAATTTCATCGTCCAAAAAGAGAATATTCATTGCTAAAATATAAATTACCTCAGTTACGCATTTTGTGAAAACTTTGTCGAATACAGTTAGTGACGCATTTTGTGAAAACTTTGTCGAATACAGTTAGTGACATTTTTAAAGGCCGAAATGATAATTATTAGATAAACTAATATTCAGCTTATTTTTATGATGTAAGTAGAATAAATACTTATCAAACAAATTCTTATGACAATGAAAAAAAAAGAAATGCGAGGTCTTTGCCTAAATGTGGGACCAATCTAGAAAAAAAAATGCATTTGTGCCAATCATAAATGACTGCCATATCAAAAAAGACGTTTTATTCTTAAATGCGAACAATTTAAATTAAAATACTTAAAATGCTGTGTCAATTATTTTGTAAGCAATTTTGAACTTTAACTCTTTTAATTAAGATTAAGAATGTTTTTAATTTATAACGTTTAAGATTTATTAAGTAATATTGAAATGATCTGAATACTCTATTTAAGTATTAATATAAAAATAGATTGACAGTACAGTTCAATATTTTGACTGCAAATATATTTATTTTATATATCCAATATTATGAGACTTAATAAATATAAAATTTAGTTATTCATAAAAAAGATATGTTAAAAATATTTATATAAAAATGTTTTTTTAAAGTTACCTTATGGTGCCATTGATTTCGAATGTTTTTGCTTAATAAAAAAATATAAACATTTTTTGTATAGTATTATTAGATTAGATACACGTTTTTTTAATTTTCATACCGATTAGAAATAAATAAAGTAATAAAAATTAAATGTTTTTTTTTTATAAACTAGCTTCCTGCCCGCAACTTCGTTTGCATGAACTTCAGAATTGGGTCCAGAGAGTGAAGAAAGTTAAAACAGCACCATCTGGCGGTGAAGTAAAAAAATCTGTTTTTAGCCCATCCTCCGGGAACTGTTTCATTTTCCGGCATAAAGTTAACATCCAGTTTCCCATATACCTACCTACCAAACATGCGCAAATCTATCTAGTAGTTTCAACGTTAAAACGGAACAAACAAACAAACATCCATACTTTCCCATTTATAATACTTATTAGTGAGATTATTTAAATCACAATACAATACTTTGCCGCAATATGTGTGAAGTATCTATAATTGTATTTTTATTGTATTTAGAAGCTGAAAAGGAAGTAAAAAATCGATATCTACCAGCTGACTTGAGGTGATTCATTGAAAGACTATCATATTGTGAAAATAAATTTATTACCAAAATATAAATTACTATACAATTTCCCATGAATGTCCTTGCATTATTTCTTGTAACATTTTTAGTCCTGAAAAAAGCAACAAACCATTTATTAGTTTTGTAAAAATGGGACCTACCTACCGTAGCAAATAACAAAAACTAAATATAAAAAAACTTACTTTTAAAATATCTTGTATGCTGAATAAATGAAAAAATAATAAAACAAATGAAATATCGAAAAAATACTTTTATTTTCGAACAATTCAATTAATATGTCTAACTAAATTAATTAATATTTGTAAAATGTCATTCTTAGTATCAAAAAATATTATTTTTATAATTTTATCCTATTTAAAAATAAATAAATCTAACAATTATCTGCTTTTATTGGACGGATATAAGTAGGCACCATCATATATAAGGTGCTACTTTATTAGTGCCCGATATTTTAGTCAGTGCTCCTACTCCTGATTCTGGTCAACTTTTCCCAAGGAACCCATAGTCAATTCACAAACATTGTTTTGGACTCTTCATACAAATCGATCAGCCGAGCATCCAAATTAGTATGACGAGTCCAAAATTTTTTTTGCGATTCCTTGCGATGGGTTCTTTGGAGAATCCGGAGTAGAAGTACTGACTAAAATATCGGGCATTAATAAAGTAGCACCTTATATAAAAGAAACCATTATGCATTGATATTATGCATTGATAAAATAAATGATTTAAATGACTGACTGTGTTAGAAAATGCAAAAAATAAGATGTAAAAAGACATCGCTCCCGGAAATTGATAAAAATGAACAACCTTTCCTATTTAACCTATACTGAATTCCCTTTTCATACAAACTGATCAGCCAATCTTGTAAGGAATGTCCAATTTTTTTTCTTGAATTAAAGGAAATGATAGGAACTCATAGGTTTCTTAGGAAAAACTTGTTCAGTTTCAAAAGTGGAACCCACCGTTTAAGTTCCGGGAGTAGAGATGGGTTTTTGCCCGGGCAGTTTTGAGTAAATGCCCAATAAACGTCCATTTACGCCCAATAAATGCCCTATTTGTGTGGCGTAAATGGACGTTTATTGGGCATTTATTCAAAATGCCCAAAAAAGCCCGGGCAAAAACCCATCTCTATCCGGGAGCAGTATTTGTATAGGATGTTGTATAGGATGTTCATGAAACTGAACACCAAACCTACTTAATAAAATTGGTCAAAATTGTTTTTATTTACTGTCCGTAATGTTCTTAACGGTCTACATTGAATGAGAACAATATTTTGTTTTGTATAACTTATAAAAAAATCGCGTACAATGTGAAAAAAAGCTTTTATTTGAAGTTTTTCACTAGACCTGCAGTGGGCACTTCAAAATGGCATTGAATATGTTTTCGAAGAATCGGCCAAGCAATGATGACACCGCTGGCTTTGCAAATGCACTCAGGCGATGATAACCACTTTCCATCAGGAAGAACGTCAGCCTTTTTGCTACCATCTACAGGCGTCGAAGTGCCGATAGATTCTGACGGACAAACTGTTTCGGTACTATAAATACCAAACTCTCTTTTTTTATGGCAGAGGTGGCAAACGAGCAGACGGATCACCTGATGGTAAGCGATTACCGCCGCCCATAGACACCCGCAACACCAGAGGAGTCACAAGTGCGTGAGTGAGTCTCATGGTAAAAAAAATTACTCAAATGAAATAAAAAAAAACTTACTGGAATTAAAAAATATTACTCATTTCATTTCCATATATCCAACCCAAATGGTCGTTTACGTTGACTATACAAGTCGCTAGTCAAATTGTGAATGGAATATATTGAATGCATGAAGTTTGGGAACCGCCATGTCGGTACCGAAGCTCGGATGGTCCTTTTCTCTTCAGGTTGCCTGCGGTAAAAAAAGTAAAAGAAAAAATTGGACAAGTCAGAAAAGATTTTACAAAAAAGTTTTTACAGAATGGCTGGCGGTGCGTGTTTTCGCGTGCGACGAGTAGCGATGACAAAAATGCAAAAAACAATGATATTTTTCGCAGCACTACACTATTAAAGAAGTTAAACGTTTGACGTTAGGCTTAGGGTCCCGTTCCAGAGCCAAGGTAAGATTTACCGGTCCCTTTCTCACTTTAAAGGTTTACAATAAGCTATCATTTTTTCAGAGTAATAATATCTTTCGCGAAGGTTTTCTGGAACGAAATCCAAAGCTATAATTTGAGCAATTTTTGGTATAGCGACAATGAAAGTACATTTTATTAGCATTAATTTACATTATTGTCAATAATTTCCACTAAATAACTTAAGTGCTAAACTTACATAAATTGTGATATAATTCAATTCTATCTACTTACATTTTGTTAAGTTTTTTATTCTTTTTCTACATTCTATCATACTACTGTGTCAATATGGTGTTACTACAGAACTGGTCTAAAACATCGAGTTACCTACTTAGATAATTAATTATATACTTTTTATTTCCATTTAAGTATCATTTACCTACTTTATTTAACATATGAGAACATAGGTGCGTAAATTACATTTATTTTCTTAAATTACCGATATTTCTCGTACTTTCGTTAAAAATCTTCGGTTTGGCAAACAAAATGTTTATTATAATGCTTCACATTTTTGAACAAACTACCCACCGATCGACTAACAATTTCTATTAATTGGTCAAAACAAAACTCGACCATAATTGCACAATACTTGCACAATACTATGAGCGTTAATACTAGAGTCCTCGGACACCAAAGAAACTCGCGGACTTTTTAAGGGAAGTCACATTTGAGTTACAATAAAAAAATGAACGCTAAATATATGAACACTAGAACCACGCCCATGGGTTTATGTGGCGGGGAGGACTTTGAAAAGCATTTTCTATTATTTTACTAAATACCTACTACAGAGACAACTAAGGGTGATTTCAGAGTAGTGCAGACTTTTTTACATTGCATAGTTAGATGCTTAATTTCATCAGCATTTTTAGAAGAAATAATTAAATAATTAATAAATAGTTATCTCGCACTCTACTTTCATTGTTTTTTAAAGGCTTGTCGGTTAAGATTATTTTTGTATTTTACGTTTTCTTTCAAATCTTTTCCTTGCAGTTTATCGTCATCATTCTGATCACAGTTCATCAGATTTGTGTGGTTACCATTTTGTTAAGGTTTTAAGAAATGTTCATGTTTTGCTTCACTACAATTTTCTCCCATTTTTTTTTATAAAAGTTCAATATTTCGCAAAAGTTATCAAGTTTTAGAATCATTTTAATTGTAGTAATAAATTGAAGAATTAATTAAATAATTAATAATTTAGACTTCTTTTCTATTTGTGGATTACCGAAAGACGAAAGAAAGCACAAATGTCTCATTTCTTTTTTATATTTTTATTAAATAAATACAAAAACTATAGCAATGCGCAAATTTCTACCTTCTCTCAACACAATGCGTCTAAAAATCCACACACCTCCAAAACCACCTTCAAATTCAAACCCAACTACATCTTCAAAGTCTACATCAAGATCTATCTACATCATAAGCCCTAGCTATTTTCTTACGATGAGTATTCTCTGAGTTTTTCGACGACGGTGCGTTTGTTCCGACTGAGCCAGCCGATGTTGACGCGGGCGGCTTCTATCGCCTGCGAGACGGCCAGCTTAGCGTCCTCTAGGTACTTCTTGTTCGTCTCGTGCCAGGATAGGAACTGCAACAATTTTATATAACATACTTAGTAATTTATAACATTTTGTAAATTCATAATAATTTTACTATAGAGTTTCTTTGGGACTCGACGTTTCTTTTCGCTCCGCAAACACATCCCGAAATTTTGAGTGCAATGTACCTACAAGTTACAAGTGCTAGGAACTTTGTACTAAGTACAAAGAAATTAATGATTAAAAGAATATGTGCAGCATCTACTTCAATAAAAAACATTCTTAAAATCTTGGAAGCCCGCTTCCATCTTCGGCATCGTTATCACTTACCCTCAGGTGAGATGATGCCAAAGGCTTACCAACTGAGGGTAAAAATAAAGATTTTGATTCTAATATATCTGCCACATGCACCCGGAAAAGTGAGCAAAGACTGTCACGAACTGGGCGCCGCCGCCGCGTCGTATAGCCGCAAAGATCGCGGCAGACCAAGGAGGTGGTGGGACGAGTTGGATGGGCTCCTTGAGGACTGGATGGGAGTGGCCCGGGATAGAGACGTGTGGAAGAAGCGAGGGGAGACCGTTTCCCTGCAGTGACACACGAGAAGAAGAAGAAGTGGGGACACTAGTACCTAATCATAATAATATATCCGGGGCAAGGTCGATCAGTAGCGTGGAAATCCTTGGATATCCAGGGACAAAACACACATGGTTATCTAGCCCCAAACTATGATTCCCTGTATTATGGAAACCAGAATGATAGAAATGTCATATACATACGTTTGAAAAAATATATTAAACTGTTTATTTTCGGAAGGAGTTGCACATAAATGATTACATTTATACTTAGATCGCAAAATCTGTTATAAAGATTTTGTGCGACTGATGGTTTAATTAAATACATACATAGAAATAATCCAGACAAATCAAACAAATCTGCTTATCACAGAAATGTTTGCTCTTGATGAGAATCGAACCTGCGACCTTCAGATCAGTCATTTTAAGAGCGCTTTTATAGTCATGCCGGTTTCTGCCCGAATGCGTGCCGCCCGCAACCTATCGTTTCAGTACATTTTTAGGTCCCTTTTATAGTCATACGTGTCACACGCATGCGGGTCGCTTTGGAAACGCGCCGCACAGAAACCCGGGTGACTACTGAACCAGTTATTTTTTATTAAACCAGTTGATTCGCGAAAAAATCTGGCCGAACGAATGCCGAAAGACGTATATAGCTTAGGCAGCAGTCGTTGTTGGAGTCCTTTTTCCAATACAACTCGTACGAGTTAATAAAAATATCCAACTAAATATAACTGTAATCGGGGTTATTATTAATTATGTAATTAGATGTACGTATTTTATTTGAAAAAAATGTGATGGGAGGTAGTTTCTTTCGGACCTGACTCTTCTTCTCGCTCCGCAAACACTCCCCGAAACGTTGGGCATAAGAGTTCCAAATGGTAGGAACTTCGTATTAGGTAGACAAAAAAATTACCTTCGAAAACTAAAATATTACCTTCTTCGAACAATTTTTTTTTCATTTCTTTTGAAAATTGCATTATTTAAACAACAAAAACTGTGCATTTTATTCTTAAAAAAAAAACAAGTACGTAATTACAAACCGCATCGGACGCTAGTCACCACAATCAAATCAAAAGTACCAAATTATGTCGTTAGTTAATTTATTCGAAGGAGGCACACTACATTTTTTGAAGGTCATTTTTATACAATAATACGAAGCTCTGCTAAGTAATACTTATCTACTTTAAGTTGATAAAAAACAACAGGTTTATACATAGTATACATACACATTCATATTAGGTGCTTACCTATGAAATTGACGTTTAGTTTAAAAAGTTCAAAGACAAAATTAATATAAAATAATTAAGGTTTTAAAACAACTAATTATTTTTAAAGTACCATTGGACATTTAGAAATAAAATAATGCTTGCTAAATGCACGTTGTCTGAATATTTTGACAGCACAGTGGTGTAGAAACTGTAAAAATGGATTTTTTCGTCACTGAAAATCGCCATTTTTTCGTTAAAAAAATACTTTATTTTTATTTTTGAAGGCTACACTTATCCCAGCATGTTATTCGTTATATGTATTTTTGAACATATTGCGCATAATATTTCACGATTTTCAGATAATTTCGTTTTTTTTTGGTAGAAAAAATTGACCCAATTGACCTCTAAGAAAACTCCAATACAGTATTTAATGGAACCCTACTCAGTCAGTTTTTACATAAGAGACATAACATCACTAATTCATGAAAGACCTTGAATGTAGCTAGAAAATGATATATAATTTAATGGAAGTAAATTCATTTTTGGGGTAATATTATTCTGTTGAACTTTCATAGGTAAGGACCTAATAAAACACGGAATAAATACACACACCATTAATGTATTGTTTAGTTACTTTTTATCAAATGTCAAAAACAATATTTTGTTCCAAAAACGTTTAGCACAGTTTATAGTAGATGGTAATTTCCATATTAAATACTTTATTTAGAATATATAAAGGTGCTACTTTATTAGTGCCCGATATTTTAGTCAGTGCTTCTACTCCTGATTCTGATCAACTTTCCCCAAGGAACCCATAGTCAAATCGCAAAAAAAAATGTTGATCTCTTCATACAAATCGATCAGCCGAGCGGCCAAATTAGTATGAAGAGTCCAAAAAATTTTTTGCGATTCGTCTATGGGTTCCTTGGGGAAAGTTGATCAAAATCAGGAGTAGAAGCACTGACTAAAATATAGGGCACTAATAAAATAGCACCTTATATGATTTATAATCAATTAATCAAACAACAGAACAAATAATGACATTCCAAGCAAGCGTTTAGCAATTTCACAATCAGTTAAACAAACTACCTACATATTTATTATATTTCATGATTTATTTGTGATTCAGTCTGTTCCACAATTAAACATTCTCAAGTGGTATGCAAAAACAAAACAAAAAAACATATTCCATAGCTCTATGCCTTCCGGATTTTCTTTAAATACTCCTCAAAAGCAGCCACGCCCGGCGCATTGATCTTCTTAAACCATTCCTCGTTCTTCAGTCTTCCGAACCACTCTATCAGCTTCTGGTGCTTCTCATCAAAAGGCAAGATCACGTTTAAAGATGCCAATGACGACACACACGACACATCTGCCAGTGTTAGATAGTCTGTGGCTAAAAAGGTGGTCTTCTCCAAATATTTGTCGATAAATCCATAAGTTTCGTCTAAAGCTTTAATCTGCTCCTCGGACAGCGTTAATCCTTTCTTAAAAGCGTTGCAAGATGTTACAATCTTCGGTGTTAAAATTGTGCTCTCTAAATATAACTTTTCGTCAACCTTGGACTTCGTTGCCAACTCCTTTGGGTAAAGTTTAGAATCCGGTGCAAATTTTAACACCAAATACGTCATGATAACATGACTGTCGGCTAGTATCAAATCTCCGTCCTCCAAGACGGGAACAGTATGCAGATGATTTTTCTTCAAAAACTCTGGCTTCAAGTGTTCTCCTTCTAGAGGGCTGACGTCCACCATTTTGATTTTATCGTTGATACCCAATATATCGGTTGTCATTAAGACGCCTCGGGACGGAGCACTGGCGTTGCATTTGTAGAGAACGACGGCCATCTTGAACGACTATTACCGAACGACTGTGCTGTGAGACGGTTCAACGGGAGGATGTATTTATCAAACTAGTTAAAGTACAGTCGGGTGCGTAAGCGTTTCATTCAATACAACTGAATCTTAATATTTGACACTCAATCACTAAATATGTAAATTGAAAAAAAAAACAACAGTATGTGTGCTTTACTTTTCTTCCATAACTGTCAATTAGTAGTTGTTTGAAGTTTTTTTTCACTCCGATTGAATGGACTCCTTGGATATAGTTGTTAAGTTTACAGAAAACAATACCTTGCTCTTCAATATACTCTAATCCGGTAAAGTTTTGAAGATATGACATCTAATATCACTGGGTACTCGAGTACCCGGTAACCAGAAAAACATCGCCTTTCTAAATCGTTCGGGTAAAAACAGCTAAACCAATCTCCATAAAGACCACACACACGTGAAGTGGTGTGAATTACCGGACTACTTTTCATTCCAGAAAAAAAAACATTAGTTACTAGGGATGTAGAGTAGGTATCACAAATGTCAAGAAGATAAAGTCTCGGGCGTCTTCTAGTATTATATAAGAATAGACAATTGTTTTATACGATAAGTCGCTAGTGAACAACATGTTCTTTTTATACAGATGTAAAAAACATATTTGATGAAGGATCCATTAACTGGAGCTACTTTTCAAGACAATGACCAACTTCCCCACAAACCTGTAATTTCCATTGGACCACATTATATGAACTGATAAATCCGTATAAAATACATATTTTAGCTCATTTTTTGGTCTCTAGATCTCTTCGTGCAAAGCTGTTCAGTACACAAGGTAAAAAAAACCAGCTGAAAATATTTATACTCTGCTCATGGAAATTAACAATTTTCTTGAAGAAACAGTTTGTAAACTTGA
This sequence comes from Coleophora deauratella, assembly GCA_958295455.1. Taxonomy (NCBI): domain Eukaryota; kingdom Metazoa; phylum Arthropoda; class Insecta; order Lepidoptera; family Coleophoridae; genus Coleophora; species Coleophora deauratella. The sequence continues at coordinate 12,030,103 of OY282410.1, read as the reverse complement.
AATACTTATATTTTAAATTTCCCTACTATTAAAGATATATATAACGGGAATCATAACCGTCAGTTCATCGACTTGTTAAAAGTTATGATTATTTATGTTAGAAAAACAAATTCTCAGATTAAATAAACATAATACTTATTTTCATTAAGTAGAAGCCACAGTTGATGAGACCTACATGTTTATTACACCCTGTATAGAGGCGCTTTATTGATAAGCTGACCCCAAAGCTTTTATACACTCTTGTATGTATGCATATACCTGCCTTTGTTATCACTTTATCACTTGTTTGTTATTGTAAAACGGCACTTAAGATAACCCATAAAGGGGGCAATGTTTTAATCGCTTATTGAGAGCTATTGTAAATGGGTATGGAATTTCTTATTAGCTGCATTATTTTATATCATCACCTGTGAGAAGAAACTATGTATCATATTGGTATAATTTGTGTAATATCAACGAGTCGGTATTATTTTAAAATGAGAGAAGTAATTCATTATCATCTGATGATGTAATAATCAGTCGGAAGATTTATTATCCCAGTTTCTGCCCGTATTCAGCGTGAGAAATTTAGAATGAGTATCCTGTGGGGATCAATATACTTATTACCGTCAATCAAAATCAAAATAAACTGTCAATTGTAACTAACATTAAAAAACCTCACCGCTTAAAATAAATCCCATATCAAAGTGGAGATCAAGTTAAATCTAATACAGTTACAGGTGGTAACAACAAAAAGGACATACATACATACAAAAACTTAAAACCTATGCACCTTTAATAAGATAACTTAGTGGCAAACTTCATCAAGATTGGTTTAGGGGTTGCTCTGCTCCGGGTGCTTCTAAATATGTAGGATATAATAAGAAAAATGAAAAAAAAAAAAACAATTGTATTAGATAATACAGTTACATGAGATAATTAAATCAATATTGTGTTAGTTAATTATTAATATTGTATAGTTGTATTTTTGTATAACATTTTAGTTCGCAACTGTACCTAATAGCGGTAGTAACAACATTTACATATTGTTACGACATTCTAAAATCAATCGTATGTTTGAGCACTAGCAAACATTTTTGTTTTATAAACGATTGTTTTATTTTTTCGACATTTTTGAAGACCAAAAGTGTCTACTTTAAGTTTTAAACATTTGTTTTTGATAATTTAAGGGGCCACTGTGGGCAAATACGCTTTGTCATAGATTTAATTGAGCAAAGAAGATGTAATGAGTGTATTTTTGTATGGAAGTGACTAAACACATTTTTATTAATCTGAAACTAGTGAACATACTAAAAGTGTGCGCAACCTACTTCAAAGAAGACGTTTCGCGGGACTATGGAGCTTGGGTCTAGTCTGTGTACAAAACACCATAGATAGATCATTAGAAACATAGTCTTTTCTAACAGTACATTTTATTTGATTTACCTTCGATGCGAGGTATTTGATTTGAGATAATTATCCGACGTTGAACATTATACTCCCTCCGAAGACTTAGGGAAGGGAAGCAGGCACTACTCTAAAAGTAAGTTCCAGAAAATACTTTTAATTTACTTTACTTTTATCTCTTTTGAATCCTTTCTTTCTTTTTTCTTTTTTTTATATTTTATTTACAGACATGACATTGTATAATTCATTTATTGGTCTAGCATTAAGATTTAATAGAATATAAGACCTTTTTTTTAAAATGTGTTGGAGGGAGTTTCTTTAGGGCCCGCCGTTTCTTCTCACTCCGCAAACACTTCCCGAAGCGGCGGGTATACGAGTTCCGAGTGGTAGGAACCTCGTATTTGGTAGATAAAAGAATGATGTCCGAAAAGTGTACACTGCTACCTACTTCGAATAAAAATATTTTAATTTCATTTCAATAAACAAAACTGACCTCATCAAGTTCCCGCTGCGTGGTGAACTGCTGCAGAAGAACCTTTATCATGTAGCCCAGCCTTCGCGATTGGCCGCTGAATCTGTTGACGAAGTAACGTTGTTTTAGTCAATGACGGGTGGGTCCTTGTTTTTAATGGAACCGGGTCAGATCTCATTCCAAAAGTCATCTCGTTTGCAAAGGTCCAACGGTATTAGGAATAGTTCCTAATACCATTGGACCTTTACAGATGTAAGGTCTTTTCTATGAACCTAAAATTGTCATATATCATTGATGTATTTTATATAAAGCTGCAGATTATAAATGTTTTGTTAATGTCTTTTATATGAAACTACACCTTGCGTGTCTCGTCGATGTCTTTAATATGAATCTACAGCTTATAGGTATATGTCTCGTTGATGTCTTTTCTATGCAGCTACGACCTTCGGACCACGTTCCATGGGTACACTCTGACAGCAACCGTTTCGGATCTTCCTTTTCGCACTTACAGGATTTACATTAGGCTATCCTGTTGTCAGAGTGTACGGTTGCTGCGAAAAAGTACACTGGGGAAGCACTACTGCATGTATCGTAAAGTGCTCACGCGTTGTAAAACTCCTCGATGCGCGTGTATATGAACTCCTTGGCCACGTAGTAGCCGACGGTGGAGCGTGCAAGATAGCCCCCTGACAAGAGTACAAGTGCGAAAGAGACAGAACACTCACGTGTTATAAATCTCCTCGATGCAAGTGTATATGATCTTCTTGGCGACGTAATAGCCCACGGTGGAGCGAGCAAGGTAGGCGACTGAATTGATAAATGTACAAGTGTGAAAGAGACAAAAATCTCATGCGTTTTAAATTTCCTCTATGCGCGTATATATGAACTCCTTGACGACGTAGTAGCCGACGGCATCAGCAGAGCGAGCAAGACAATCTACTGATAAATGTCCAAGTGCGAAAGAACACTCACTCATTGTAAATTTCTTCGATGCACGTGTATATGAACTCTTTCGTGACGTAGTACCAGGCGGTGGAGCGAGCAAGGAAGGTAGACAACTGAAATGGAAAGCGTGAAAAGAGTTCAAGTTCAAAAAGACAGAACACTTACGCGTTGTAAATCTCCTCGATGCGCGTGTATATGAACTCCTTGGCCACGTAGTAGCCCACGGTGGAGGAGGTGATGTCGGAGAGCACGCGGCCGGCGTCCTGCCGCCGCACCACCGACGTGTCGTTGATGGCCCACTCCAGGTACCTGCCGGAGTTACCAAAATGTATCATATATCACAGTATACAGGGTGTAAGGGACAGGTTTCCGAAAACTTTAAGGGCTTGCTCAGTAGACGAAACTGAACAACTTTCCACAAGAATTTTTTTCAGGAAACGAAAAAAAAACGGCTTCTCCATACAAAATTATAAACTTGATTGGACAGTTTGTATGGAGAAGCCAATGTTTTTTTCGTTTCCTAAAAAAAATTCTTGTGGAAAGTTGTTTAGTTTCGTCTACTGAGCAAGCCCTTAAAGTTTTCGGAAACCTGTCCTTTACACCCTGTATAATGCCCTTCTAACAAAATATTAGGTTTACATTATTTAGCACATAGCTCGTAGAACAGATGGCCGTTGGGGCAGTAAAGTTCTCGAGTGGCGACCGCGCACTGGAAAACGCAGTTTGGGCAGGTCCCCGACTCGGTGGACCGACGAACCTGGTGAAGGTTGCGGGAAGCCGCTGGATGCGAGCCGCGCAGGACCGGTCGGTGTGGCAATCCTTGGAGGAGGCCTTTGTCCAGCTGTGGACGTCTTTCGGCTGATTATGATGGTGATGATATTATTATAGTAATATTTAAGTATCTTTTTCTCTATGCAAAATTAACATACATAATGAAATAAAAAGTCTTTAAAATCATTTTTTTCTCCGGAGTATAATTACACAAACTTGGTTCGCCAGCTGATCGATTTGTATGAAGAGTCCAAAAAAGAATTTGCGATTTCAACAAAGTTGTAGAACAAAAGTTGTTCAGTTTGATGGGTAAAAGCCAACCTTGAAGTATTGTCACACCTTTCTGTTACACCCTGTATAAAGCCAGGATCCACCCTGTATAAAGCCAGGATCCGCTTTCCGACTTAATCTACTCCATTTTGCCCGATCTTTAACATTCTCCTCAGTGAGTTCATTTGCTCTCATGTCCTCTCATTATGTCAACCCAACGTTTCCTCGACTTTACATGGAATCTAGGTGTCCACATCGATCACTGAAACAATTTGCATAAGGGCAATGTAAGTCCTTTGCCCTTGCGCCAATTGAAATATCCGTCATCCATATGTTAAAATACGTAGTGCAACGAGTCCCTGCCGCGGCCACGTGGCTGCGCCGCAGGCGGGTCAGTGCGAACCGCCACTGCAGTTCACTAGACCAGTATTGATAAAGAAACAAGGCACACTCACTGCGTTATAATCCACACCTCTCTGCGACACGACAGCGCGTGGTGGCGCCTCTCTGGCTTAAACTATTGCAGGTATAAGATAGCCAGTTCCCCATTACGTTAAGGAAACTTGGTAATCCCGCTTCCACCATTCAGCATCATCATCACCATCCATGATTGATAAAGAAACAAGCAACACTCACTGCGTAATAATCCACACCTCCCTGCTACAAGACAGCGCATGGTGCAGCGCATCTCTAGCGGCCGCCACGTTGCTGCGCTGCAGCCGCGTGAGAGCGAACCGCCACTCGCGCACGCCGCCGTGCTTGATGCCCGTGCAGTAGACCAGCTTGCGGAGGTCTAGGGGGATGCTGGTGGATGGGAGAAGATTATAACAATAATGATGGAGAGAATAAGATGAAGACACTTTAATAATTAGAAAAAAGGAAGAAAAGAAAATAAATACATTTAGGTATTCGACTTCACAAACAGCCAACAAATAGCATTTTATAAATTAAAAAACAAAGCAGAAAACTAAAACAAAAAAAACTATAATTGGTGCCACTCGGACATCGAATGGGTCGCCAATCTGCACGTGTTGCAGGCTGGTGCAAATTAGCAAAAAAATCTCGACCCTTCTACGGATGTTATGGAAACTGGCGCTAATGCACACAAGCTCCTGTTCACAAAACGATCCCTACTACAAACGAAAACAAAGAAGTATCCACATCAAAACTCACGGGTTGTGCTCATCAGGGTTCTCCATGTCCATCCAGCTCTGGAACAGCTCGACGGCGTTCGCCGTGCAGCCCGGCACTTCCATGCGGCACGCGAACCACGACATTAGTATCTGCGGGCGAAGGTACTGATCAGTCGTCGGTGCTTTTTACCTTATTGCGTAAGCGGAAGTATCTGTATTTTATTGTATGTTTATTGTTACAGTCTGTAGCCAAAATGAATCGAAGGGTTATGAAGTGCAAGTTGTAATACAGACTGTACATTCGTCGTTATCTCCTGGTTGACAATGCAATCCAATACAATGCGATGCAATGCAATACAATACAATGCGATGCAATGCAATACAATACTCTATAGTATAGATACAGCCTAAAAAGTAAAAACACTAAGGGAGAAAAAGCAATTATGCCGATAAACATCATCTAATTTAAGAAAAAGTGTTTTATTTTAAAATATTCTACAAAATACATACAAAAAAAAAAAAAAAAAATTAAGGTCTTCAATTGACAATTACTTCACAGACAATAGTATAAAAGGATGGTTTACCTGCATCTTAACGCTTTTGAAATCATCTCCATTATTGCTCCTCTTCTTGGAGATTCCACCAGTCTGCTCGTACTGCTGCGTGATCAGCATCCTCACGAATTTCTGGTAGGCTCCATAGTCCGAGGACCGCTTGAGAACGGTCTCGATCTTGGTCAGAGCTTTCAGACCCACATTCAGGGGAAGGTATTCCGTCTCACGTTGAAGGTAGTTTGCTATGCTGTGGGAGAAGAATACGTGACTTTTATTGTTTCATTTTTTGGCAATGTAAAAGGCGAACGCTTACATGTTGTGATTAAAAAATCGTGAGTGAAGTTTAGTAGTAGGTACAGATTTTAACAAAATTTATCACAATCACAAACGTTGAATAGAGAAAGAAACGAGAAGTGTTGGATAGAGTGAAAGATAAAAGAAACACCATAGACACTAATGAGAACAGAAGAGGAAATATGATTGGACATTTGTAACGACACGATGACTTCATAATGAACATCATGGAAGGAAAGATAGAAGGAAAGAGGCCGAGAATAAGTTACATCGATCAAGTGAAGGCCAAAGTCAATGTCGTGTCGTACCAGGAAGTCAAGGACTTGGCAAGGAGTAGAAAAGAATGGCGGTTACTCCACCGACAAGAGCCTAGCTTTTAAGATAAAGAAGAGAAGAATCACAAACGAAGTGAAAGGACCTTATATGCATGGTCCGACTGGGTCGGTACCACTGCTTGCTCTATACCTGCCTTCCGCCAACAGTGCGCTGCGTGCATAAGAGGCATTAGCCCTCAAAGTATCGACAAGGCACTGATAACCCATCTGGGGTTATAGATGCTCATAGGTGGCGGATGCCACTTTACATAAAAAAACGAATACAGCAGACTAGCCCCAGATCACGGAAGCAGTTCACGTACCTTTTATTTATTCCCATTTGTAAGCCCTTGGCATCATCTCACCTGATGGTAAGTGATTATGATGCCGAAGATAATAGCAGGCTTACCAAGATTCCACAACGCAATGGGGCTAGCTATCTGGCTATCTTATCTCCATGCCGGAACACACCAATGTTATTAACATTGATGTTTGGCGACAAGACTTAGAAGACGGCACCAACCAAACCGAGCCCTATTTTGAACCCCGTCGGGAATCAAACCCGCCACCTCCTGATATAAAGCGAGCGGACTAGCCACTAAACCAAGGAGACGGTTAAAACTTAAAGTACCTGATAAAGACTTACGTCAAAGCAGTGCTATAGTCCAGCTGATCGTTCCAGGCGAGCGCGAAGGCGTCCGACAGGATCTGCACGCGCCCCAGAAGTGGGATGCTGGCGAAGCGGTCGCTGGACAGAGTGTCACTGAGCAGCTGCCAGTTGCGGCGGTCGTAGTTGACCCGGTACAGCGCTGGGGGGGGGGGACACACAGTTGAGATTACAATGTAGATAGTTTATCAACGTCGGACAGAATCTGCACACGCCCCAGTAGCGGGATGCTGGCAAAGCAGTTGCTGAGTAGCTGCCAGTTGCGGCGGTCGTAGTTGACCCGGTACGGCGCTGGGGGGGGGGGGACACACAGTTGAGACTATACTGTAGGTAGTTTATCAAAGTCGGACAGGATCTGCACACGCCCCAGTAGCGGGATGCTGGCAAAGCAGTTGCTGAGTAGCTGCCAGTTGCGTCGGTCGTAGTTGACCCGGTACGGTGCTGGGGGGGGGGGGGGGGGTGGAGTTAGTTGAGACTATAATGTAGGTAGTTTATCAACCTACTTTATTGTTAACAACCAATATCGTCGCTACTGCAGGGACACGGGTCTCTTCCTGCCATACTCCACACACAAGGGCCAAGCAAGTCCAGTGTCAGAAGTTTTCAAGCCGCATATAAGGCCGACATGGCTTAACGACTGCCATCTAGTGACAGCAGCCGGCAGCAATGCATATGGCTTGCGAAGCACGAAAACGCTCGATATAAATGCCACTAACAGTCAGACACATTTTAAACCCACGTTTATAACTCACCGATCATGTCGGGATTGAAGAGAATCCATTCCTTGGCAGAGGCGCCGTGCTCGAACCGGTGCTGTGGAAAAGATATACATAATAATAAAAAATAATACTACAAAGTCAACGGAGATCAGAAATCGTTATGATGATGTCGGGGCGATAAATGGAGACATTTTATGTTTCATCAATATTCAAAAATTATTTAATAAATTATCCTATCTTATCATTTTAGGGGCAGATGACCGTGTGTGATTTTTTTCCATGTATTGTAATGTTCCGGACATTTACTTCTCTCTCAATTTTCACATTTTTAATCTTGGTTCTTAGCTTTTCACAAAAAAAAATATGTTGCTCAAAAAATGACAAGCCTAAATCCCTACTTCAAGTAGTTAGTTAGTGGACATCTTTTGGCCTTTAGGTAAGATTATACGTTTTTTTATTTAATTATAAATCAATAATAGTCTCTTAAACTTTAATAAGCTGCGGACAGACAGACAGACATGGCTAAACTATAAGGGTTCCTTGTTGACTACGGAGCCCTAATAAAAATAGCCACCAAGTGCTAACGTGTTCCCTGTGACATACCTGACCCTTAACCCCTTCGTCGTTCGCGAGCCACTCGACAGGGTCCGGCTTTTGACCCACTTCACTCTCGCACATCACGCTCAGCGGAATCCACCACGAGACAGCCGTGCTGGCTTTCGCACCTTCGTTCAGGTAGCGTTTCTGGAAAAGAGGTGCATTGTTCACACAACATCAGGCAACCCCTATCTTTATGGACGGTAAATCGTGCCACACGATATGAAGAAGGTGGTGCTTCATACGTAGGTATTAATGCTCTTCACGGTTTTTCAGGTTGGGTTCAGAGAACACCCGAGCAGAGTTAGCATCTATAGACCGAAATACGTAACAGTATTTGGTGGCCACCATCAGTCATAACTATTTTCCAGTGAAGATCGTAGTTAACCGCTGGATGCAAAATGCTCATGACTCAGCACCGCGCTATTGATTGCTGATTCGTTAAGAGACAGGAGCTTACATGTGCTACAACAGAAGCAGTAATAGATTTAGTATTCTTTGGTGACAACACTCTTTGTATTGTATCGTGCTGTATCGTATTGTATCGTATCGCATAGTATTATATACTGTATTGTGTTATTTTGTATAGTGTTGTATTGTATCGCATGCCCACCAACCTGAGTGACGGTGACGGAGTTGTCGCTGTAGTCCCGGGTGACGATCAGCAGCGGGTACCCGGTCTCCATCGTTCAAGTGTCCATCACTCTTTGACGGTGACGTTTCGATATCATAGACGCAGTAACAGATTTAGTATTTTTTGGTGACAACACTTTTTGTATTGTATTGTGTTGCGTTGCGTTATGTGTTGCTGTATTGTATGGTATTGTATTGATTGTAATGTATTGTACTCGTATTGGATCGCGCGTCCACCAACCTGAGTGACGGTGACGGAGTTATCGCTGTAGTCCCGGGTGACGGTCAGCAGCGAGTACCCGGTCTGCGTCGTCCAGGTGTCCATCACCTCTTTGACGGTGACGGTACGATATCATAGACGCAGTAATAGATTAAGTATTCTTTGGTGACAACACTCTTTGTATTGTATTGTGTTGCATTGCGTTATGTTGTGTTGTATTGTATTAATTGTAATGTATTGTATTGTATCGCGTGCCCACCAACCTGAGTGACGGTGACGGAGTAGTCGCTGTAGTCCCGGGTGACGGTCAGCAGCGGGTACCCAGTCTGCGTGGTCCAGGTGTCCATCACCTCTTTGTCGGTGACGTTTCGCGTGAGCCCCCCGTATTGGCGGCTCACCTCGGTCAGTGCGGACCAGAAGTCTTGCTCAGCGTTGCCGCATTCAAACATTAATGACAACACTCTTGGTATTGTATTGTGTTGTGTTGTATTCTACTGTATTGTATTGTAGCTCATTGTATTGTATTGTACTGTATTGTATTGTGTTGTAATGTATTGAATTGTATTGCCTGTTCACCAACCTGAGTGACGGTGACGGAGTTGTCGCTATAGTCCCTGGTGACGGTCAGCAGTGGGTACCCAGTTTGCGTGGTCCAGGTGTCCATCACCTCCTTGACGGTGACGTTTCGCGTGAGCCCCCCGTATTGGCGGCTCACCTCGGTCAGTGCGGACCAGAGGTCGTCTTGCTCGGCGTTGCCGTATGAGTGCTTTACTAGGTAACTGGTATATAAATGAAAATTTTAGTCTTCTTCTTTTCTGTTTGGCATTCCACATACGACACGCGCGCGCATGTGTTTGTGTGTGTTTGAGCAATAACTATAGATACGTATATTATCTATAATTTATTATCACTCAAAGAACAGGGATAATACTATACGCAAGTAACATGTCTTTCTATTTCTAACAAACGCAAATAGTATTGTAAAATATATTCGCTAGTGATGTAACTGCTACCCACTTCTAATAAAAATATATGATATTTTATGATAATGATGAGTTTATAACATTTCTACAGCTTTCCAGACTTTTATCATTGAATTATCACTCAAAGAACTAGAACAATACTATACTTAGTCATTGTCCGCCTCTATTTCTAACATACTCAAGTAGTATTCGAAAAAGAAATCTCATTAGGTGGACCCACTTCGAATAATTTTATGAAGATAATGAGACAACATTGCTACAACCTGCTATACTAGACGTGAAGATACTAACTTGTGCAATGCCTTTTGGAAGACATCTTCTCCCAGGAACATTGCCATCATGCGGAGCAGCACGGCCCCCTTCCGGTAAGAGATCTCGTCGAAGATCTCACTGATGCGCTTAGGGTCGTCCAGGGTAACTGACACCTGGAACAAAACGTAAGACCTTATTTTTCTGGCTTTGAAACAAGCAGTTTATTATTATACTGCTTATAAGCAGTATATAATTTACGATACTAACATAGTTTAAGTAATTTACTAACACTTTGAGTCCTGGTTACTTTGAATAAAAACTTGTATTATTATTATTTAGAGGGGCGGATTTGACAAGCATTGACCTTGATCAACAGATGACAGCTATATTTTGAGAAAAAAGACTGTGATATAACAAAAGAGAATAAAGAAAAGTTCTTACCGGGTGTGAAGACTCCAAAGAATCCAAATTTAGTACGAGCATCATGTTGTCAACGGCAGAATGGATTGGCGACTGAAAGGGAGGAACAAATGTTAGAGAAAAAAATTGTTATTGTTGAATTAGTAAAATAACTTTATAGCCTGAAATGAAACTATTAGGTACTAACAGCAGGCATATTTTACTCTATCTAGTTAATACGAAGTTCCTACCACTTGGAACTTGTAAACCCCCTATTGCATAGCACCAACCACCGTCAACCGGTTACCTGCTACCCAGTGACAGTTTTGACTGAGCAGTAAGATAAAACGTTTCATAGATACCTCCCAGGCCGGTTCCACGGCCTGCACACCCAGGGAAGCCACGTATGTCGCGAACCCCTCGTTCAGCCACAAATCAGACCACCACTTCATGGTCACCAGGTTTCCGAACCACTGATGGGCTAATTCGTGGGCTATCACCTGTTGATTGAACGTGCGCTGTTTAGAATTAGTTTTTCGACGTAGAAATTAAATAATATTTTTGAAACCATATTTTATTAAAAATAAATCTATAGATGAAAGAAAAAATAATATAAATCCCTTAAACGTCTATTATGTTTAAGAAAACTGGATAATAGTAAGTATTTAGTCGATAAGTATTTTCTTCAGCTAAAAATATTAAAAAGTTATGAAATATAATAATTTTGGCTTTGGTATCTCCCACTCTATAATTATTGATCTTTGTTTTACGATCTCACCTCAGCAACTCTCTCCTTATTCATGAGCGAACTGTGGCATTTGTCGTATAGAAGCGAGTTTTCCCTGTAAGAAACGATTTTTTGTGTCCATTTAAAAATATTTACAAAGCTGAAGGTAATATTAACTATAACGAATGTAATCATGAGTCCCTACCTGTACGTGACAAGTCCCCAGTTTTCCATGGCGCCGGCCGAGAAGTCCGGGATTGCAGCCATGTCCATCTTGGGTAAGGGATACGAGATGTTGAAGAATTTCTCAAAGTGAGAGAGTACTTTTGGTCCGACTTGAGAGGCGTATAACGTCTGAAAAAATTGAGAAGAATTAAAATTGTGGTTTTGAGATTTAATGCATTTTATATTTACAAAAATTTGACAAACTATTAACAAACACAGAGATATGAAAAAGGTCACTGAAAGGAAATCTCGCATTTACAAGAATGTCATCCAAATATACAACCAATTTACCTGATCTAAAGCATCCTTCCTGGCCCAAATTCGAAATTTGGTCTTTGAAAGCTCAGCTAGTCCCTCCTGGTACCCAAATTTGGACACCATGAAAGCTAGCAGATAGGTCGACATTGGTACTGAAGTTTCAAATTTGTCCCATATGAAGCTGGAGAGATCCTTGCTGTAAGTCAAAGGGAATTAAATATGAAATTTGTTAAAATCTATAGAAAATAAATATCGTAACATAGAAGACGCGTGTTGGAAGGCCTCACCAGATGAACTTGCAGAAAGATGTTAGATGCAAGAAAAATAGTATTACTATTAAGTTTATAATTCAGGGTTAAAAAAGTTATGAACCAACTTACTTGAAGGTCCTGGAGATTTCTTTAGACGGCCATATTTCTTCAAGAGCACTGAAACAAATAGTTTTATTAAATAAATTTTCTAAAAAACCATACACATCATCACTATAACGACTGATTTTGGTAAGAAACCATGTGACATTTGTCAGCTGTTCTTCCTTATTTAACGTACTTTTCTTTAGAACTGCCAGAGACCGGCATGTTGGAGATAGCTGTGTAGTTCTCATTGTGACCAATCGTGATCTGGAAGGTAGCCTTGTACATAGGCTCGTCGAAGCAGGGGAACGCCTTGCGAGCGGAGATGGCTTCGAACTGCGTCGATATAAGATACCTGGGGAGAAAATATAAAGTTTTATAAGAGGTAAGAGAGTACCCAAAATTAAATCAAACCGTTTTAATGCAAAAGTATTTTTTGATCGTCCAGTCTGCATCGGATTTCTCAGTTAGGGCGGTTTTATCCGCATGACAATAAAAGGGCCTTTAATTTTTTTTTCAGTTTCTTATCGACTGAGCGACATTGATTTTTTATTTCTGCTAGTAAATCAATCGATTATAAAAAAAAGTATAAACACACTTACTCCTTAACTTTAGTGACGGAATCAGTATAAGTGCTGATGTAAGCGCCGTCCAACCCAAGTTTCAAGTTGCCGTAAAAAGGAATCGTCAGCGTGTAGTTGGCTTTTTGAAGCTGCTTGCTCAGCCGCAGTGTTAAAAAATTGTAAGTGTTGTTCAGTTGTGCTTCTGTCACCTGGTGAAGTAAAAACAGACTCATATTACATATGTACTTAGGTATACAGGGTGTAACAAAATTGGTGTAGGACCCGTTAACTGGGGATTCTACTCATACTGAACAACTTTTGTTGTACGACTTTGGTCAAATCGCAAAAAAAATTTTGGACTCTCCATACAAAAATGGCAAAACAGATGATCAGGCTACCATCAATTTGACAAATAATAATATTATTAATTATTATTCTAATATTCTCTTTGACAGAAATACAGGTAAACAAACTGCAAGATTACAGAAATAGACAACATGCAAAAAAAACATAAATGAAATAATAAAACTAACCACAGTGCAGCGCTAATACAGAGTCCATACAAAAGACATCAACGCGACAGGCAAAAGTATTTCAGTTTTTCCACCGTAAAAATACATACTTAGTTTATTTTGATTTCTAACCTCCGATGTAAGAAAGTGTCACAAATTTGAAAAATATGTATATCTGTCTGTAGCAGCCGGATGAACCGATTTTAATGCAATTTTCCCCATGAAAGCAGGTTTCGTCGCGAAGTTTTTTAGCGATGATTGATGAAAAGTGGTTTCAGGATTATTTAAATTTACCTTTCGAGATCTTAGTAAAAGTGTGTACCTTAGGAGCATTAGGTCCAGTGATTCTGATGGCACTCTCGGCGACCTGGAAGTCCTGGGCGTGCAGCAAGATCTTGGAGGTCGGGTTCCATGCTGTCAGCTGTGGAACAAAACAAAAAACATTTTAAATACTATTTTTTCTACAAGATGTAAATATACCTTAACTTCTTAACAACCCATTAAGTCCCCACTGCAGGGGCACGGGTCTCTTCCCATAACTCCGGAAGGTTAGGCCATACTCCACACACGGGGGCCAAGTCCGGATTGGTGGAGGTTGTGTGGCTAGTAGCCAACCCCAATGTTAGAAGTTTTCAAGCCGCCTATAAGGCCTCCGACATGGCTTAACGACTGCCATCTACCGATAGCAGCCGGCACCAACGGCTTAACGTGTCTTGCGAAGCACGGAAACGGTCGAGGTAAATGCCACTAACAGTCAAACCCATCGAGGTTATGACCGTGTCTGTAGTCAATTAACCTCCGTGATCGACGCGACCACGCAAGCCGCACTGAGCCACGACCTTTACTTATTGGAAACTTAAAAGCGTCTTTAGAAGTTGATCGTCGACAATTATATCAAATTTTGTTCAAAAAAAAACTTTTTAGGACTCTTCACACAAGTTTGTCAGGGCAGGTTTGGGCAGGGACTGCCCTTACTTTACTAACTATGCTCAGACAAAGAGCAAACAAATATATTCATCACACAAATGCTGGGTGGGCAATTGAACCCATCACCCTCGGTCTAACAGGCGGGTTTGTAACTACGCCAACGGATCAGTTATACAGGGTGTTAAAAAAAGTGCGTTTGAAATTTTAAGGGGTTACTCAGAATCAAATATTCAGAATACAGGAAAAATATTGAAAACATCTGATCTATAATTATTTTTTTCAATATTTTCAAACGCACTTTTTTTTGTAAATAAATCTATAATATCAAAGCTGAAATCACATTTATTGTGATCAGCATTTCTGTGTCATTTTCTTGGGTACTTTGAAATCCATCTTAAAAACAATGTAGAATGCAATAAATTAAAGGTATTGACTATTGAATTAGACAAGACACTCAAAATCCATGCCAACTTTTAAGTAGTTACAAAACATACATAAAAAACAACACTATAATAGTGTGATAGAGAAATCCTTAGCCTTGGCATGTAGCGCTCCGCCGGACTGCGCGCAGGCAGCATACAAATTATCACTGACGCAAATACCTATTCGTTCTTCCTAAGGACGAGTCTACCTTAGCAGACTCTCCCGGGATAGTTTTAAAGAAGTTCGGTTGAAGCGCGGTTCCACATTCGGTAGTATTACCGAATTTTTGGCAACTGAACCGAAGTCCGGTATTCGGTCAATATTTCTTATCTTTTTTGTAGCCACAATCCCCTAAGTAACACTGAAATTTGATCAGTACGAATTCACAATGTTTATTTCACCAGTAATTATCGGTTTTAATCGATTCTCATTACTTTAAACATAAACAGTAGCTTGTGATGCAGTTTTTGTAAGTTCTTAGAAACCAATGATCTGCAATATGATTCTACGAGTACAAGTAACTTTATTTTTGCTTAAATAAATTATACCTAAATACACTGGTGGACTAAAAAATCGACTCAAGATTTGTTGCTCGACTTTTGAAAAAACAACTCAGTCTACAAAACTACTAAACACTAAAACAAAAAACTACAAAATCACCAAAATAAAATCGTAAATAGTAAACACACAGTTTTTGAACTTTTGGTTTAGTTTTTTTTTGCTAAATTGAGTTGATTTTCCAAAAGTCGTGCAACAAATCTTGAGTCGATTTTTTGTCCATGTGTATATAATAATAAAAAACGAAATTAACAGAAGCGTGATTTCATCACATAGAGAAAATAGCATGGCACGCTCCATTGCCCTTTGGGTGACCTTAGGCCTTCTTAAAAGGCCCTTAGGTGGCCCTTAGCGACCATGCCATTTCGCTTTTCCGTATTCCGTATGAGAAGATACTTTGGAGAACTACAGTAACCGAAATAGCTCACAGAATAGCTAAACTGTAGTGGCAGTGGGCGGGGCACATAGCTCGTAGAACAGATGGTAGTTGGGACATGAGCGTTCTCGAGTTGTGCAATAATGTGGTCCCCATCATCAATAACTTGGCATGGGCTAGTCCATAAGAAAGGTCCATGACAAAACTGGTACTTGCGCGATGTCGCCGTGTCATTGACCTCAAAATAAAGGACAATACTCTCACATGCATACACATACAAAAATATTTTACATATGTTAACAAAGATGTGTTCTTAAGTAGTCATATTATAGTTTAGATAAGTACTTCTAATGAAACTGAACAACTTTTTCCAAAGGAACTTATAAGTGATCACAATAACAAAAAAAATCCACACAAATTTTGCAAATCGACTTGGTCTATTAGTTAGGAACAATTAGTACGGGGATGCTTACGAAGGATCACGTATAATGAATTATGCAGTTATGCACACCACAGTATTTAACATACATATATATAAATATACAGTATGGTCACGTCTTGCTCTTTATACAGGGTGTAACAGAATCAGTGTAGTATCCGTTAACTGGCGATTCTACATATCGTACTGAAAAAGTTTTCTTCTACGACTTTGCTCAAATCGCAAAAAATATTTTGGACTCTCCATACAAAAATGGCAAAATAGATGATCAATTTGTATAGAGTCCAAATTTTTTTTTTTGCGTTTTGAGGAAAGTCGTAAAACAAAAATTGTTCAGTACGATTAGTAGAAGCCCCAGTTAACGGGTCCTACACCAATTTTGTTACACCCTGTATAGGAGACCTCACTCTTGCTTAGCACAAGCCACGCAACGCAACACACAATTACGCATGTAAATAAGTAAACGTCATATTTTATGTAGTAAAGTATAGTGATAGGGTATTATTACGCCTCAGTTTGTTGGAGTGTCCGCGCTCTGAAGTATGGAACCTAAGAGAAAGGCTATGGGAAATCTGCCTTTTTTTCTTTTTTCTTTTCATTGTTTAATCTCCTTTGGCCGGGATGGGAGTGGCCCGAGATAGAGATGTGTGGAAGAAGCGAGGGGAGACCTTTGTCCTGCAGTGGGACACTAATAGATAATCTCCCTTGGAATAGTTCTTTACTTTTATCAAATCCTCTACCGTTTTGAAGCAAATAAATCACCCTGTCCGAATAAATATTTCACTGGTCAATTGTTTTGTTCTCCCTGGATATAAGTTTCATTGAACTCAAATTGTTTTGCGTTATATTATGATACCTATCTTGCAAAACCAATGTTTGGAGTTACATAACCCTCACTTTCTATCTCTTTGTGTAGGTGCAGGCATTACTAGTCGATAATAGCAAAATGAATGATGCCCCAAATAATATCGCATTAAAAACACACAAAAGCATAGATTCCAATGTTATTTTTTTAAGTTTTAAAGCGTGAAATTGCCAACACAAGGTTAAATTGCAACAGTGGTCATTTGACGAGAAACTACCTAGTGTATCATTTATCTAGTTTACGTGAAACCTATCCTATACATTATAGTGTTATTTATTTATTTTTATTCGTAGCCTTTATTTACTTGTTTGGTGTCACAAATACATGCTTTTTGTCAAAATTTCCAGGCTCTGGACCGTATCTGCTTGTCATTTGACAAAGGCCTCCTCTCACCGAACTTTTTACGTTTATTTCTGTCTTGTGTATGAAAAAAAGAACGTGGTAAAAAAAAAGTGTGTGTCACTAATAAAAGTCTAAAATTAAAGATAAAATGACACAAAAATTAACACATGAATGCTGTTAACACTGATGTCTATCAGAAAGCCTTAGATAAAATGTCGGTAGTTAGCTAATAAGAAAATTACCAACCAAACCGAGTACTAAAAAAGTTGTAACACCGCTAGGAATCAAACCAGTGACCTCCTGATACAAAACGAGGGGATTAACCACTACGCTCTACGTATGGTTCATTCCAATCAAAAAAAAGCAAAACTTAAACAAACTTACTATGGAACTGACACATGTCAATATCATCTGCATACTATCTTTGTATACCTTTTGCTTTTTTTTTGATTGGAATGAAGTATAGGCAGGTAAACTTTGCATGCGTCTACCTCTCTTATCACAAAAACTACGTCAGATGAAAACATTACCACGCAGTGTTCGTCGCAGTACGTCCAGAAGTGACGTCTCACAGATCTCTTATAAATGACGTATTAAGGCTGTGGCATTCGTAGGTAATCTTACGTCTCGGATGACTTTAAATTTAATGTGTAATTAGGGGAATAATATGCGAAGTTATCATTTGACATGGCTTAGAAGTAACAAACATAAGATAAAGTACAGTTTGAAATTTCTCGCGACTATGAAACCCTTCGGGTTCCTTGTGATTTACAACTCCAACTTATTTACTATACTCTCATATGATCGATATATAATTTAAGAATATAGTAATGCTCTAACCATAAGTATCCATTCTTACATTTTTATTATTAATTATGAATGACACAGCCGGGTCATTATATGAAAAGAAATGAAATAATATTTATTCGAAGTAGGTATCTCTGTACACTTTTCGAACGTCATATTTTTCTACCTAATACGAAGTTCCTACCACTCGGAACTCGTATACCCAACGTTTCGGGAAGTGTTTGCGGAGAGAGAAGAAACGTCGGGCCCTAAAGAAACTCCCTCCAACACATTTTTTAAATAACAAATGGTAATCGTAAATTAGACTTCCACGATACATTTACTGCCATGCCTAACACTAGGGTCATCGGAAATGGGCTAAAGCACTAGTCCAATTATCCCATGTCTCGGGAAAGTCAGACCATGAATATCTCGGAAAGGTAAGGCGATACATATCTCGGGAAGGTAAGGCGATACATATCTCGGGAAGGTACATGTGGTACAACACACATCTCGTAAGGTCATAAAGATTACAAAACAGTACATACCTCTATATCAACGATGCCAAAGAAGCTAAAGTTGGTCTTTGGGTCGATGTCGAACGCATAGCGCACAGTGTACGCGAAAGGTGTTAACTCCTTTGGCAGGAGGTAGCTGCTTGTCGCCGCTCGCGCCGCCAGCAGCACGCAAAGTGTTAAAACCCAGCCCATCGTGGTAGACCACTGGAAATACCAATTATTTAATGAAACGCTGTATATACAGGGTGTAAAGGACAGGTTTCCGAAAACTTTAAGGGTTTGCTCAGTAGACGAAACTGAAAAACTTTCAACAAGTTTTTTTTTTAGGAAACGAAAATAAAAATCGGCTTCTCCATACAAACTGTCCAATCAAGTTTATAATTTTGTAGAAGCCGATTGTTTTTTCGTTTCCTGAAAAAAATTCTTGTGGAAAGTTGTTCAGTTTCGTCTACTGAGCAAGCCCTTAAAGTTTTCGGAAATCTGTCCTTTACACCCTGTATAGATAATACAGTAGTACAAAAAATGTAAATGTACTAATGAGTTTTTCAACATATGCGTACAATTTCATACCTATTACTTTAACGGGAAAGGAAAATATAGTAGGGAAGCCTACGCATCTGACTGCTAGATGTGTACGAGGGTCGCGTTGCACACATCTCTGTAGGTGCAAATGTTGCGCTAGGTGCAAATGTAACGCCTTGCGCGTGACCGCGGCTGAAGGTAAGTGCAACACCATGCAACCGCATCTATCTCCTGTGATATATAAATTGTGGCACAGCATACTAAAACGTATTATACCTTCGAGCTAGGCTACATAAAGGTCCATTTCCAGAACCTAGATAAGATTTACTGGACCAGAGTGTATCCCTTTCACACTTATAAGATTTCCAATAGGCTATCCTGCTCTCGGGATAGAAATTCCTCACACGAAACTGTCCTGAAACGCTTACAAAAAGTGCACTGATTCGAGTTAACGAAGTAAAAAATATCCATGAAACGTGACCTCTCTAACCGTTGCCATTTGAACCGATTCAGTGTGACTAACTAATCCGAGTAAGTACCGTTAACAAATAATCGAACTAAATCGAAAAAAATCGTAAAAAGAAGTAGGTGTAGCATAGCGAGCGACGAAAGATTCACGCGGTATTATGCTGAGTTCAATAATAATATCTGGGACAAATCACACACGCTCATCTGGCCCCAAACTAGGATTCCCTGTATCTTGGGAACTAGAGACTGATATACAGATATACATTTAAATACAAACATATAGGTATAATACACCCAGACTCAGAGCAAAGAATTCTGCTCATCACAGAAATGTTTGCCGTGTGGGGATCGAACCCACGACTCTCGGATCAGAGGTCAGGATCGCTAACCACTTAGCTACCGAGTCAGTCATAGGCGATAAATAAATAGATATTGTAGGTAACAAATTTCATTTGACTTTAAAACAGCGACGAGTATTTTCCTTGTACTAAATAGGTACCTAAATATACAGGGTGTAACAGAAAGGTGTGATAATACTTCAAGGTTGGCTTTTACCCATCAAACTGAACAACTTTTGTTCTACAACTTTGTTGAAATCGCAGAGAAATTTTCGGACTTTTCATACAAACTTGGTTCGCCAGCTGATCGATTTGTAGTTTGTAAAATTTTGCGATTTGAACAAAGTCGTTGAACAAAAGTTGTTCAGTTTGATGGGTAAAAGCCAACCTTGAAGTATTATCACACCTTTCTGTTACATCCTGTGTAATAAATTAATTATTTACGTGTTAGTAATCTGACCCAAAACTAGATTCCCTGTGTTTAATGGAAAATAAAAACTGATATAGAAATATAATTATATAGAATCGAACCCATGGCCGTCGGAGTCAGGAGTGCTAACCTCTAAGCCACCGAGTCAGTATGATTTTTAAGTTTTAATTTATAATCCAATAACCCCTTCTATCTCATGCGATAGGTTGATAATTAAATTAACTGGACAGACTCGTACACAGCCACTACAGCCTATTGCTTTAAGCGATAAGACCGTCTTTGTGCACATAATAATTTTGTGAATAAATGATTTATCTATCTATCTATCTATCTATCACATGATTTGCTTGTGATTTTCTACCTGTGTGCATCCTTCGGAAAAGTTGTTCAGTTTCATGTCTAGAAGCCGCAGTTTAAATAGTTTCAGCCTGATTTTGTAAAAACCTTATACATATACAGAGTGTTAAAAAAGTGCGTTTGAGATTTTTAGGGGTTACTCAGAATCAAGTATAGAATACAGGAAAAATATTTCAAAAATCCGATCTACAACTTTTAATATAAAATCTCAAACGTATAACCCCTTAAAATCTCAAACGTATTTTTTAACACCCTGTATAAAATGAAACCTCTTAAGGATAAAACTCGTTTAACTCAAGTAAAATAGCAAAGTGTAAAGAGTAAACAGCTATTATAATACCTTCACTATGTCAAACGAATAAGCACAAGGAAAACATATCGATAAAATAAATCCAAGCGTCCACGAACGTCCTTTGAAAGCATTCACATTTGTACAATGAATTACACAAAATTACCATACAACTTACATGAGAAAAATACCGTCTCCGATCTTTGGAATCCGCATGATGTCTCATACAAAAATACAAAATGTTTGACACAAAACTTAAATTGGTGGTCACTTAGTACCGTTGTTGTTGTAATAACGAAATCGCGTTGGCTCATGCAAATATTTATAATCAGTGGGTCAGCATTTCCATAAAATTATGTTCACAACGAGCAGTAAAATACCTAACTTGCATGAATACTTTTGATACGCAAAACACAAACAACTGTAAATTGACTGTACGAGTAAGAAGACCAAACAAGATACAATTTTTATTAATAAAGACTACCTATTTTATTCTGAGATTTTGCTAATAACTTTGGACCATAGGTTTTGACTTTTGACCAATGAGTTGAAATTTTGAAGTCTATAAACTTTCTATAAATATGTCATTAGAAAAGAGATGATATACGTACGTATAACTTTTATCTATTCCCATAAAATGTATCAAAGAAGTTTCTTATCATGAAGCATGATATATTTGTAAAAAAAGTATCTAAAAAGAAAATTAAATTAAAGTTTTAAATAAAAAACAAAGGGCGTAAATATTGAAGCCACTTACAAGTAAGTATTTATTTTAAATATACCTATTAGGTATGCGAATTACTTTAATGTTTTAATGTAACTTGTCGCGGAAAATGCGAATTACTTTAAAAGTTTTAATGTAACTTGACGTGGAATAAATATTTTTATCTATCTAAGTATAGAGGTGTAACAAAAAGGTATGGTGATACTTCATGGTGGGCTTCTATCCTACAAACTGAACAAATTTTGTTCTACAACTTTGTTCGTTTAAACTTGGCTCGCAAGCTGATCGATTTGTAAAGTATCATAGTTTTCTATGGTTGGAAAAAACTATTTCTATGGTATGGGTTGGAATCATCTTCAGTCAAAAAACGTCCGCAGATAAACAAAGGCGTCCCCAAGGATTTCCACAGCAACCGGTGGGTTGACATAATTTTTTAAATAATTTACATCCTTATTGAAAGAAACTGCAGTTTTTCAATAAGAATTTTGGGTTCGTATGAAGCTGAACGTTATGGTTCGAAAGTTAAGTTTATTTAAAGCTTTAAACTTGGGTTTAAATTAAATGAATAAATTAAAAGTTTCGGTCATCGGCCAAAAATAAAGATGCTTAAAACTTACTTATTTGAATTCAAAATTACTAATCCGGTAGTTGACTGCTAGTCATTTGAGTTACTTTTTATGAAATGTCAAAAACGGCATTTTGTTCTAAAAATGTTTGAAATTTTGTACGATGACGTCATTGTACAAAGTAGTAGTTTGCTTACTAATTAGGTAATTTTTATAAATTAAAAAATCGAAAATGCAATGAAAACTAAAGTGAATAAGTTTTTCAATAATTTCAATTAAAAAGTTATTTCGTCAATAATGTTTCGCAATTTAATTTTCATGCAGTCAACTCCCTGTGAGTTTCTGTTAGATTACTAGGATAAAAAAAACGATCTTACCTGTACGCAGTTTAGCACTTTTTTGACACGATGACGGTAAACATTTCACATTACTGTTTCCAGTTACCTAACCATGTCTTTACAGTCCGTTCTAATCCATTTAAATGACCATCCATTTAGATGACTTGGATTGTTGATAAGTAGGTAACTATTAGAAATAGACCCACCCACGGTTCACAATAATAATGATTCACAAAAAATACTAGAACCCACAATCTTATAAAAATGTAAGTAGGATTCCTTGGCTCTGACTTAAATGCATTGTGAACTACACGACTTGTTTAATTACTGAATAATATGTAATTTAATGTGAATAATTAAAAATACTAACAAATATGTAAATAATAAAGTTAGACGCACATTGATAAGTGATAGGTGAGTAAAAAATAAGACCATCTTGAAACAATTTTAAACTCACAAATCTTGCTAACGCTATCTATATCGTATCTAAATATACTTCGTAAATAAAATATATTAGACTTACATGATTGTGTTATCGTGGCGGTGGTCTACAAACCACTAACAGACATCAGTTCAGAGAATATAACTGAACCGTTAGTGGTGTCGCTCTATCGATACCCACCTAGAGGTCGTTTATCGATTTCTCTAACTGATCGGTGATCGAAATCAATGAAATTCTGACAAATAACACAAATATTTTAACCCCATTTTCATTGTGTGATTGCAAGAAGAATACTACATACATATTATGTACAATATAATCACCCAAAATATAACCTGTCGATAATCACATACTTTTCCTTTTCAATAATCATCAATAATTTGGTATTTACGAGTACATATTTATCGAGTTATTTTTGCAATTTTTTAAATTATGGTTTTAAGACTGTCTGCTGCGCTAGAGTTACTTTTTTAAATATTGTCACCCCGTTAGCAAAGGTCTTTTCCCCTTTTTACAGCCTTAAAATCCTTGAAACCGTCTAGAAAATATACAATTATACATGACTTACATAAAATAAAATGTTTTCAACCATGTTTTAACTCACTAACCTTGCGTTCGCTAACTATACAGATGATTATTTTATTTCAGAATAGAAAATTGGCCTACTCTTTACTTTAGCACACTTGGCGCTAGGTCAAGTGGCAGGAGCTACTCCAGCAGAAGCAGAAGGCTGGAGGTCAGTGCGACGAGGAGAGAAAGCGTCGGACAATCCGGGCCTTGTCGAGGAAGACTGCCTTTTGCATAGCCTTACTATTTTATTTATTTTTATTTATTTCCAATCCGGACTTGGCCCCCGTTCGTGGAGTATGGCCTAACCTTCCCGATGTATGGGAAGAGACTCATGCCCCTACAGTGTGGATGTAATGGGTTGTTAACACACTAACATTTATTCGTGTTACTAACAAACCGAGACGAGAGATAAAAAAAAGAATTGAATTTAAATTTGAGATGGTATGAGCTCTTTGCGAATTGACTATGGGTTCCATGGTGTTTATTTTTTTTAATTTTATGAGTAGAATACCCAAGTTTAAATAGTTTCAGCAAATTTTCATGTCGTAAAAAAACATCCGAGTATCGCAATTGCACATCTCTAAGTTGACCACCTCAATTCAAATCAGAAAATCACGGTGCGATTATTCAAATTCGTATCAAATACATTGCTCTTTTTACACTGAACGAGCATTTCCATCCGTGATCATAGAAAGCAATGCAATGTATAATCGTGTAATTCACGATAAGTTTTGTATTTTACTTATTATGTAAATGTAAAAGTATGTTTATTTACTTATTTGTATTTATTGTTGTATTACATTGCTAATCTACTTTCATTTTATAATCCAGGTAATCTGACCATATCCGACCATTAGTTTACAGTATATTCTTAAAAGAACAACGTAAGCTATTAAACGAAGAGATCATGCCTAAGTACGATTTAGTTGGCGTCGCGTCGATCAAGTTGGCGTCGCAAGTTAACTGACTACAGACACGGTTATACCGTGGGTGGGTTTTCGATGAACTGTTTCCGTGCTTCGCAAAGTTACAAGCCGTTTGTGCCGGGTGCTATGACAAGATGCAGTAGTAAATCAATATTGCCAAGGCCTTGAAGACTTCTGACACTACACAAAAAAACTAATCTCTTATACCAAGACTTCTAGGTTTTGGATATATGGAAAATCGAAAATATCTTCGCCTAAGAAATAACCAAATATGTTTCAACTTTCAACTGATATTTCTTAATCTCAAATATAAAGGTATTGCTGGAAGACAATCGCACTATTGCGATATATCGTTGCAAAAATGTTAAATTCAAAAAAATCAAGATTTAATATTTTGTGACAAGAATTTTATGACTCGGTTGAAAACGCATATCTTGGATGAAGATAGACTGACTTCTCGCAATAAGAACGACACCTTTACAATATTGTTACAAGACGTTTAGTACTTGGGCTAAGAAATATACAAAATACAAAATATCTTATTTCTTAGGCGAAGATATTTTCGACTTTCCTTATATCGAAAACCTAATAGCTCTTGGCTTTTTTTTGTGACCAACTCTACGTTCACTCGATAACCTCCACAAATTCGGATTGTTAACAAAACCAATTATATTAAAAACCCGCCAATGAAACTCGAAATCGAACAACCAATATCTCGCAACTTAAACGGTGGGTTTTACTTATGAAACTAAAAAAAATTAAGCCATAAGTAATGAAGTCTCAAAAAAATTTGACTCTCCATACAATAATTTGTATGAGAGAGAGATTTTTTGCGTAAGTATTCAGTATATGTTCCACAGGAAAATTCGTTCAGTATCATGAACAGAACACCCTGTAAAATTTTTCAGGAGTGCTCTTTTTACATTCTGTATAGTTTCTACACCCTATGCATAGTTTCTCTCACGGAAGAAACAAGGGATTTCTATAGTTTCTCGGTGTTTTAAGCTGTTGTAATGAATATAATAGCTATAGAGCATCGATACAATAGAGCTGCTATAGTATGGTAAGTATTTTTTACATAATAATAGCATACTTACTATATTCAAATCTAGGCGACTAACTAACCGTGAAAACCATAACAGAATAAAATGTAGGTTACACTCAGGTATACACTTATTTTCTGAAACCGTTTTAAGTCATATTCAAAGACATTCGCCCAGTTCAAAGACCTCCATTAAAAGACAAAACGAGTGACATGTTTGAATTAAAAACAATGGTAGGTGGTGCGTACCACCACATTTTATTATGATATTGACTGACTCGGTGGCTAAGTGGTTAGCGATCCTGACCTCTGATCCGAGAGTCGTGGGTTCGATCCCCACACAGGGCAAACTTTTCTGTGATGAGCTGAATTGTTTGCTCTGAGTCTGGGTGTATTATATATATGTATGTATTTAAAAGTATATGTGTATGTATATATATCCTAGTTTGGGGCCAGATGACCGTGTGTTATTTGTCCCAGATATTATTATTTGGAAGTATACATTTGGGCTACTCTGACCACTTCGCGCTAGGCGAAGTGGCAGGAGCTGCTCCAGCAGAAGCACAGTCGGCTGGAGGTCAGTGCGACGAGGAGAGAAAGTGAGAGAAAGCGTCGGACTATCCGGGCATTGTCGAGGAGGACTGCCTTTTGCATAGCCGCTATTATCGGTCTGCCTCGAAGTCCCAGCCGCCATGGTTATGATCCAGGTCAGCGGGGATCAAACCATTAACGGACAGGACTACGCAGGGATGATTTCAGTGGATTATTATTATTATTGATATAAAAACTTGGTAGCCCTCACTTCATTGCTAAATTCCAGACCATGTTGATGCCTAACCTTGTGTTTAATAATACTGTCGTAACACTATCCTCCACAGTGAAAAATCTAGGCATCATCATGGACCAAACCCTATCTTGGACAGCGCATATCAATGAAGTGAGTCGAAAAATGTATGCTTCATTCATGGTCTAAAACGCCTGCAAAATTTTCTTTATTTTTCATACTAAACTCTTGCTTGCTCGCTCTCTTCTTCTTCCATTACTAGACTACGGTGACGTTGCTTTTCTAGATCCCACTGTTGAGTTAGTTCTTAAGCTGGAGCGTCTCCAAAATTTGTGTGTTCGTTACATATTTGGCTTGCGGAAGTATGACCACGTGTCGGAGTATAGTGTGAAACTGAACTGGCTACCCATCCGCCAACGTAGGGACACACATATCTTAATACTCCTTTATAATGTGTTGTTCAACCCTGCGGCTCCACAGTATTTTCGCGACAGGTTCAGCTTCCGTACGGCCAGAGTTCATGGCCGTACGGAAGCTGAACCTGTCGCTCCAGCCATAACCTTTCGCTTGCGATTCCGATCCATAGCACGGATACCTACACCAAGTCGTTCACTGTACATGCCGCCCGCCTGTGGAATGATCTCCCACCCGACGTCAGGTTGAGTCCCTCTCTCGCCACTTTTAAGTCCTCACTCAAAAAGTTGTGGAGTCCCAACCCTGGCTCCTGAGCTCATTATTATAATTATATTATTTTTGTATGTATATTACTGTATGTATTATATTTAATATTTATTTATATATTAAAATATGTATATTTAAGATGTGTTATTTATAAGATTTATAAGTCGTGTTTGTAGCCTTTGCTCCACCAAAATTTTAATGTAATTCCTCTTCTAAAGTCTAAGGTTGACTGGAAGAGATCCCGTAAGGGATAAGTCCGCCCTTGTATGTCTTGTCCTTGTTTTATGTATTGTATTCTGTTCTTTCACAATAAAGAGTTTACAAACAAACAAACAAACTTTCACATACTTACCTAGAAAGAAAGAAAGAGAAGAAGTTTACCTACATATTCAAATTCAATAAAAAAATATTAAAATTACATAGTATGCCCCCAAGCCTTATAACACGATAAGGATAATAATGTCAATGTCAAAAGTGTCTTTAAAAAAACTTATTCAGTTAATCATCTCTCTGCACGAATGCCAGGTGGACTGATGATCAGTCAGGCTTACCGGAGGCTACTGGATGCAGGCGGCTCAAAACCTTGCTAAAAGTGGAAGTCTGTGAGGAAGGTATATTTCAGTAGCGGACGTCTTCTGGTTGTTTTTTTTATCCACGATTAGTAAGCCCTTGGCATCATCTCACCTGGTGATAAGTGATAATGGTACCGAAAGATGGAAGCGGGCTTACCAAGATTCCCAACGCAATGGGGGACCCGGCTATCTTATCAAAATCAAACGTTTTTTCTATTTAAGCAGATGTTTTGCACATACTTTTAAATCGTTTTTTTTCTACCTAATACAAAGTTCCTACCACGCGGAACTTGTACACTCAACGTTCTCCATTCCGGAACACATCCATGCTATTAATATTGATGTTTGGCGGCAAGACTTAGATAAAATGGTAGTAGCTAGCCAGGCAGGCTCAGAAAATGCCCTACTTACACCAACCAAACCGAGTTTTACAAAGTTGGACCCCGCCGGGAATCGAACCCGCGACCTGGTGTTAAGTTAGCTAGCCACTAGACCACGGAGACGGAATAAATTGTTTTTTTTTTCATAATTAGAGTTCTAATGGTGAAGATCCTTTTTTTCGTGATCAGAATCGATCAGACGATGCCGATGGTCAACATCTGAAATTCGTAATCTTAAACTAAGCTACTGTCTACACTAGCGAAAAAAGTAAATATTTTGTTTAAATTATTATCTCGAAGACTCAAATGGCGACTGGTTCCATCTTGTGGCACGTTTCCACAATGATAATAGAGCCGGTCTAGGAATCGAACTGGTTATAGTGTGGTTGACATGGGTGTTAATGACCTTATGCTAGCTAACTTCATGGCAACAAGAATTTAAATAGTTTCTGAATCGTATTTACATTATACAGTAAAACAATAATCCTTTTAGCAAATCTTGATACTGGACTGGACTAGGTTTTCAATTTATGAGCATGTTTGAACACCATAGGTTAGGATAGGCAATATGCACATTGCACATGTCGACGAATCAAGAAAGATCTCTTTCATAGGCTCTTCCAGGCGTTATCTACACTTCTGTTGACGTCCAGATGTACATATTATGTGTACGGTTTTGTTTTTATCCACAATTGGCAAGCCTGTCTGACTGACGCCTCAAAGAGTGGACTTCATCAGATCGATCTATCTACGCGATCTGATCACGGATACCCGAGGGCATTATCTATCTGATGGTAGGTAAGTGACGATGATACAGAAGACAGAAGCGGGCTTACTTAGATTCCCCAACGCAGTGGGTAAATATCAGTAGTATAGATGGGTTTTTGCCCGGGCATTTTTTGGGCATTTTGAATAAATGCCCAATAAACGTCCATTTGCGCCATACAAATTTGGCATTTATTGGGCATAAATGGACGTTTATTGGGCATTTACTCAAAACTGCCCGGGCAAAAACCCATCTCTAATCAGTAGGTATCTCCATGCTGGAACACGCCAGTGCTATTAACATTGATGTTTGGCAGCAAAACTTAGATAATATAGGCGAGCTCAGAAAATGCCCTATCAAACTGAGTTTTTAAAATCCTTAATTGGCATCACCTGTTGGTAAGTGACGATGATGCCGGACTTGGAAGCGGGCTTACCAAGATTCCCCAACGCAATGGGGAACTGCCTATTTCATGCCGGAGCACATCAATGCTGTTAACATTGATGTTTGGCAGCAAGACTTAGATAAGATGGTAGTGGCTAGCCAGGCGGGCTCAGCAACTGTCCTACCAAGTTGGAATACGCTGGAATCGAACCCGCGACATCCGATGTAAAGCGACACTAGCTACTAGGCCACGGAGTCGGTCCAAATTGGACAAACTGCAATATAATTCTAAGCGAATAAGTCTCTAGTTTCAATAAAATTGCTAATCAGTAAAAACCAATTAATTGTTGATGCAGTCAACTCTGAGGGTCCTCAGTCTACCTGCGCCCGACTCTTTGTTAGAAAGTACCTATCAAAATTAATTAAATATAATAATTATAAATAAAAGTCGATCAAATACATTATCTTAACATTTATTCTCTTGAACAAAAATACTTATTCATCAATCAACCATGATTCTATTCTGTTTGGATATCGGTCACCCGTCTAATTCTGAACAGAGAGACTTAATATTTCAAGTTAAACGTTACAATTAACTGGGCCAATAACTACGCAGAACTTAACTCACAACTCTTAATACAAAAAAAAATGCTTTATACATAACATTATTGCTAATACAATGATTTTACTCACACAAAAAAATATGTGACCAACATTTTGGTTCCAACTAAAGTTTTTTCTTAGGGTCTTGACATAATCAGCGGACATATTTACAACGATTTGTAAATATTATGTCCCCTAATCTGTATCAAGGCCCTTATAGGATAAATTTATAGAAAGCGTTTAAAATAACGCTTAGCATAAATAAATCCTGCCAATACTAAAACTAAAGCTATGAATCTTGATCGTGTAGAGGCCCAGAAAATACTTCGATTGTATTGTATAAACTTATACTAAATATATTTATATTCAGAGAAATCACAAAATAAAAATATAATCCTTTTTTAACGTCGAAGGTTTAAAAAACGTCGTACCAATGTTAGGTACGCGTTAGTGTAAATTAAATTATACTTTAATTGTTAAACTTATACAGGGTGTAACAAAATTGCTGTAGGACCCGTTAACTGGGGATTCTACTCATCGTACTGAATAACTTTTGTTCTACGACTTTGCTCAAATCGCAAAAAAAATGTGGACTCTCCATACGTACGAAGAGTAGAATCCCCAGTTAACAGGTCCTACACCAATTTTGTTACATCCTGTATAGTTTATTTTAGAAGAGCAAAGCATGCTAATGGTGACGGCTATTGTACAAAGCAGATGCTTAAACATGCTTTTAAATTGTTTTTTTTTTCTACCTAGCACAAAGTCCCTACCACGCGGGATGTGCAGGGTTCGTAAATATCCGATATTTATAATAAATATCAAAATATCAGATATTTTTGATATATATCCGATATTTTCGATATTTTTGATATTTACGATATTTATCAAAATTACATACAAATTTCTTACTGTAATACGTTTTTTTCGAAATAACTGAATTTAAAATGTAGGTATATTGATATTTTAAAGATGTTTATCAAAATAACATTCAAATTTTATACTCTGATATGCTTGTTCGAAATAACTGAATCTAAAATGTATATTTTATTTTTGCTAATTTGAAGATAGTTAATTAAATTAAACTAATTTATTTATTATTGTTATTATCATATCGTTATTCTTTGGATTTGGCACATTCATGCTTAAGAATCAGCTCTTGGAAGCTAGGAAAATATAAATATCAATATTGATATATATCAAGCATAAATATCAATTGATATATATCGTGATATATATCCGATATATATCATTTGATATATATCATGCGAACCCTGCTTGTACACCGTTTCGGGAAGTGTTTGCTATAGGTATAGGGTGTGAAAATACCACTGCCACTCCATTCACAAGACTGAAAACACTTCCCAAGGAAGTCATTACAGAATTCAAAAAAAAATTTTTTGGTACGCTCCATACAGTTTTGGCAAATAGATCAGCCAAGATTTGTATTGGAAGTCCAAAATTGTTTTAATAATTTAGTATACATAATTAAAACACCTGTTGAAATTTCCGGGTATTTTTGGCATTTTACTATATATGTATGTATTTAAAAGTATATGTGTATGTATATCAGTCTCTGGTTCCCAAGATACAGGGAATCCTAGTTTGGGGCCAGATGACCGTGTGTGATTTGTCCTGGATATTATTTATTTATTTACCTGTCTGTGTAGTAATTAAAGTATAATTTAATTTAGACTTTAATATCTATGAAACTATGTATTATATGTAACTGTAAACGCACAAAGCTTGTTAAGGGTTAATCTTAAAAAAAAAATAGGACCTGCATTCAATGAATCCTATTTATTTATTGCAAAAATAATGGTCTACTGAAGAAACACTCGATTAAAGTATACATCAAGAAATATTTTTCTTATCTGCACAACTAGTTGAGCCTAAGGGGAAAAAAAGTCCGAACGGCTCAACCAGTTGAGCCTAGGGGAACAAATGATTCTTACAATTTGATGAATTATAAATTCAAATTTTTAGAATAAGACATAAGAAACACTTTCACGTGTTTCTCTGGTTCCCAAGATACAGGGAATCCTAGTTTGGGGCCAGATGACCGTGTGTGATTTGTCTCAGATATTATTATTATTATTCATTTAGTTTCCATTAAATGCGTATCTTACACAATTCTAGAAAAAAAATGTATTGGATTTCTAACAAGACATTCAGCTGTTTGGGCAACTTACTATGGGAACTCGACAATGTTTTTCGCCACCACTACTGACTACTAGTCGTAGTTATTTCCTTGAGTAAAATTTCCAGTTTCAAAAGAAAACGTTCCACCTGATTTTGTTGGACCTCAAAAATGTAAATAAAATCATAATTCTCACATTTCTTTCAATGATTTAACAAAAAAAAAATACACAACGTCACTTTTACCGCGACTGGCAAAGGATCAACCTATACAATTTTGTGCGTTCACAATCATTGCTCTTTTTTTTTATTTGTATATAAATTCATACATCTATGTACAAGTTTCAACTCTTAAGATACTTCTAATACATTGTAAAGTGCAAATAAAACTATCAGTTTGTCTTTTCATCGACAACAGGCAACATACTGAACCAATTTCAACATATTACTACTCATACTTTTGCTTGTTTTTCTAAATTGTATGAACGATTTTACATGCTTTAGTTCATTAAATTTTCAATAGATGGCGTTACCATATCAAATATACAAAGTCCAGGAAATGAATATAATAAAAAAATGCAATGGATTTTGTTAAGTATAATAAACAGAGCAAACAAAAACACTGTTATTACTAGCGCCATCTATCGAAAACATCTTGAACTTTTTCGACACATCGCTTCATTTCCACACTCTACACGCTTACATAACGACGCATCTCTTGCCGTCCCTCTCTGGCGCGGCGGATACGGCGGGTGCGAGCGGGACGGAGCTAGGGAGAGAGCTGGACTTCAGTGTTTCTGGGTCGAAAGTCTCGGTGGATACGATCGGTGTGGTCAGAGGTAAGTCTGTGTTGATGCCTACGATCTGCGGACAAAGGACATTTCCAAATTAACAGAAAATTAGAAGAGTTCTTCCGAATGGATTTAATCTTTCTGTGTGTCGTTTACCGTATATAAATGACCACGCTGAATACGTTAAAAACAACCGACTTCAATCGCAACAACTCCAATTTTGCTACGTTTTTGTTGATTTTCTCAAAAACCGCTGAATCGATTTCGATAAAATTTATATGGAACCACCTGTGAAGTATACCCTTTTAAACAAAAAAAAGAATTTTCTAAATCGGTTCAGGCGTCTTAGAGTAATCGGTGAATATACATAAAAAAAAAGATTCCGACGAATTGAGAACCTCCTCCTTTTTTTGAAGTCGGTTAATACGTACAATCTCACTTTCTCGAGGTATGGAAAGAGACAGCCTTAGGGGCGATATGACGGGACGTTAACTTAAACAATAATTAATATAAACCGGTATATTTTTTTAATGTATTATTTGTATTTTAGTAATTACGAGACGCGATACGAGAAATTTACATGAGCATGGACGCTAAACAATTTTTTTGTTTTTTAGTGATATTATATTTCGTGTCTCAAATCTTTATGTTGTCATGTCAAATAGCATGTTTCATTCAAAATAAAATTATTGATAAATGCAATTTTAGTGCCACATTTTTGGCTACAGTTTTAATGACTAGCATTTTGGTGACTAAAGCTACAGCTTTAACAACATTCCCATTACTCGCACACCCTCTCGCTCACTCACTTACACACACACACACTCCCACTCACACTCACACACACACACTCCCACACTCACATTCACACTCACACTCACACTCACCTCGCTGTCGAGGGCGCGGCGGAAGGGGCGCGCCAGACGGTCCAACAGGCGCATTCTCTTGCCCCCCGCCACGTCGCCCCCCCCCACCTCCCCCCCCTCGCCCGCCTCCGCCGCCAGTTCCACGGGGGTGTCGGCGTCCGGCTTGCGTTTGCGACCCACCACGGTGCCGGTCGGTCGGGACGAGTCCAGTGGGGGGATGGCTACTGGAAGACAATATGGACTGGTAACAAATACTGCCCTCGGAAGGAAGAAAGCCGCAAAGTATATGGATTTTCCGTATGCTTTGCGACTGTCTTGCTTATGAGGGCAGTATAGTAATAATAAGATTTCTGAAGTTCATGAACTTGAACTTTAATAACTTGATTAACGAATAATACCTATTTCTTTTTTGTTCTTATTTTTTTCTTCTTACTAATATTTAAAATGCGAAAGTATGGATGTTTATTTGTTTATTTATGTGTTTGTTCCACTTTCACGTCGAAAGTACTGAACGGATTTCGATAAAATTTGGTAAGTAAATAGATAAAGCACTCGGCCAAGGATACTTTTATCCCGCAAAACTCGAGGGAAATTATTACTTTGTCACTAGATGGCGCTGCCTTAACATTTTCTTTTTCCTGGACCCAATTCTGAAGTCCACGCACGTCTCGGGCGGAATCTTTTTTTATGGCAAAGGTGGCAAACGCGCAGACGGATCACCTGATGGTAAGCGATTACCGCCGCCCATAGACACCCGCAACACCAGAGGAGTCGCAAGAGCGTTGCCGGCCTTTGAAATGCGAGTACGCTCTTTTATTGAAGGAAGCTAGTTAAAAAATAAATTAAAGAAAGAATCTCACCCGGTGTCCTAACTTTGGGCCTGGTAATATTCAACTCCTTCAGCTGCTTATAAGAGCGGCGCCCGCGCATGCTTCTGACCGCGCTGAGGTATGAACTGCTTAGATCCTCGGTGGAAGGCTCCTCGGCGAACGAGGACTCTGTGATGTCCATCTCCATGGTCGTGTTGTTGCCTGTGGAATAAAAAGAGATGGTACTATTTTATATGAAATGAAGTAAA
The DNA here is from genome assembly GCA_958295455.1 of Coleophora deauratella. NCBI lineage: Eukaryota > Metazoa > Arthropoda > Insecta > Lepidoptera > Coleophoridae > Coleophora > Coleophora deauratella. The sequence continues at coordinate 11,995,566 of OY282410.1, read as the reverse complement.
TTATTCCTTGCAATATCCATAAAGGCGAATCTATTGTGTAATTTGTACAATTAATTCTGTTTTGTAACTAAAGTCGTTGATTTTATATCAAATAAATGAAAATAAAATACCGTTTATACCTAAATTTCGTTTCGTTTTAGACATTTGATAAAAATAACTCAGATTACTAGAAGTCAACTGCCGGATTGTGTTAATTGTACCCAGAAATATTGAAACTGACATCTAGTGACAGCTGTCAAAAAGCATTAGAAAAACAAGTGAATGAAAATAATATTTCTAACCACCCTAATTGACGTAACCCTAACAACAGAATGTAAACTATCATAGTTTAGGGCCAGATGACAGTGTGTTTGTCCTGGACATTTGATCTGCCATCTAGCGACAACACTGAATATTTACTCACCAGTGTAGTTCGCTTGTATCGAGCTGGTGGTCTGGTCGAGACGTCACCGCCATCTAGGAGCAACATTGGGTTACTACTCACCGGTATTAGTTAACTTACATCGAGCTGGGGTGGTCTGATCAAGACGTCACTGCCATCTAGCGACAACATTGGGTAACTACTCACCAGTATTAGTTAGCTTATATCGAGCCGGTGGTCTGGTCAAGACGTCACTGCCATCTAGCGACAACACTGAGCATTTACTCACCAGTGTAGTTAGCTTGTATCGAGCCGGTGGTCTGGTCAAGACATCACTGCCATCTAGCGACAACACCGAGTAACTACTCACCAGTGTGTCCGTTCGGTGCGGAAATTCTTGGGGGAGACTTTTGTCGAGCAGTGGACGTCTTTCGGCTGATGATAATGAAGACTCACCAGTGTAGTTAGCTTGTATCGAGCTGGTGGTCTGATCGAGACGCATGCTGCGGCGGTAAGGAGACACCTTCACCCTGGATTTGGAGTAATTCGTGTCTTCCTTGCGTCGCTGTTTCTCTTCGCCGCCCTCTGAAATCCGGAGATGTCACACTAAATTCACTTAACGTGTTCGTTAGTGATACCAGTTGATGGGGTACCACTGGGGTTGGCCACTAGCCCCACAACCTCCACCAATCCGGACTTGGCCCCATGTGGAGTATGGCCTAGCCTTCCCAAGTAGGTATAGGAAGAGACCTGTGCCCCTGCAGTGGGGACGATATGGGTTTTACAAAAACAAGTTGATGGGGATTAAAAGAATATCCTGGTCACGGCACCATTTTTAAGCGAGCTTCCAAGATAAATAATTTGTTTCTCAATTCAATGTAGCTTTTAATATATTTGTTGACGTTGAAAATGTTCCATCAAACCACCAAATTTGTTTCTCAATTCAATGTAGCTTTTTATATCTTTGTTGACCTTGAAAATGTTCCAACAAACCTTCCTATTTATCGGAAGAAAAAAGAATTCTTCTTTTGCTGCGCACGTGACTATCATCTTTACTACCGGTAGTAATTTTTAACCTTGCTTCGCCAACAGACATACAAATTTTTGAGCAGCACACTGTCAAGAATCCTAGATGAAAGAATTTCAACCAATCTCTTTTTTTTATCCCCTATTGGTTAGCCATTGGCATCATCACACCTAGTGATTATGCCGAAAATGGAAGCGCTCACCAAGATTCCCCAACCCAGTGGGGGACTGGCTATCTTATCTTCAACTCACCTTCATTCTCAACTTCAACCGTGACCTGAATCTCCACTTTGTCCGTCTTCTCCCCATTTTCTTCTTTCTTCTCGCCATCTTCTATCTTCTTCTCTTCACTCTTCTTAGGGTCTTCCTTTGGCGCGTCGGAAGAGCGCAGTTTCCTATCGCTGTTTGCATCTTCTTTCAGCTTGAGGACCTTGGAGTCTTTGGACTGTAAAGATTTTGGAATTATTTCAACATTTTTTACGTGATACTTAATATTAATATCAGGGAAAGCATCAAAAATGATCAAATGGTCAACTAGCTGCCAAACTAAGATTCCTTGTAACAAGGTATCTAGAGCAATACAATACAATAAACGTATACAATTTGAAATACCAAACAAAGAGCAAACAGATATGTTCGTCAACGTTGGAATAAACGTTCGTCAAATAAACGTTTTCCCTGGATAGAAAACGTCCCTTGGCGTGGCAGGCAAGAGCAAGTGGATGAACTACAGCTAACGAAGCTTGCAAAAAGCCACTGGAAGTGTGTGGCTCAGCACTGTACTATTTGGGAGTCTACATTCACTAGAGTACATCTTCTGGCTGAGATAATCAGAAGAAAACGATGTTGAAAGATAGAATCGAATACGTTTTCTGAGAAATGTGTTTTAATTTCATTTTTAAATTATAAATTAACTCACTTTTCTCCTCATTTTATATCTATTTAAAGTACACAACAAATCCAAAATTATGCAATGCGTATTAATCTAGATTATGCACATTTCACAACCAAAAAACTGGGTCAAAGTCAGCAACGCAGACGACACAGTTTCTTAAATACAAAATGCACTCCGACACAGCTATGTCAACTTGCCCAGGTGGTGCTGTTCAAACAAACTGTTGATTTAAATTAATTGCGTCGGAAATTCATTATTCATTAAGTTTTATATACATTATGCATTCGTGAAACAGATTTTTTGGGTAAATTTGAAAGTCTAGATGTAAGTAACCTTGAGACAGTTTGAAAATTGATTTTCTCGGTCCAGTTTACGTACCTACTACATATATATATATTTTTTTTCATTTTTATAAGGATGTAATTTTTTTGAGATTTACGCTACGCATGCATGAACGATTTCAATTTTAATAGCCGGTCCAACCCTGCCATGCTGAAATGTCAACTATATATGTTTTTTTCTTTCGGAATTGACCCCCTGAAAGCGGAGTATGGCCTTACCATCGATATGAAAGGCAAAGCAGATAAAATTGGGTCAGTTGCTTAGTCATAAGCGTAAAAAGAAGGAATAAGGTAAAATTAAGCTCATTTTCACTTCGATATAGTGGACGACTCCCATTAAAGGCGAATTCTTCGCTTTACAAAGAATGGGGGTTTACTTTCTCGACATATGTATAAGAAGTGGCGTACTTATTTTTTACCCACAATTAGTAAGCCCTTGGCATCGTCTCACCTGATGGTAAGTGATGATGATGCCGAAGATGGAAGCGGGCTTACCGAAGGGCTTACTTAAAAGCAAAGATAATGTAGTCGGAATAGATTAATTACCTTTATACTGGGAATCGTTAATTTTACCTCATAACTACATAATAGACCCATTTGTTATCGATACTGTGTTTAGATGTTGTTAAAATATCATTATAATACGTCAGAACACAAGACTTACTAATAAATTTGAGAAGTTTCAAAAGTTACTACTAGGTCTCGCTAATAAATTGAGTCACGAAGAAACTATAGGGATTATCAGCCTTCTTATAATTAATTTTATCAAGAGGAATACTTTAATATTGTTAAAATATCATTATAATACGCCAGAACCCAAGCTTTACTGATATTTTAAGAAGTCTCAAAAGTAATCGCTAGATGTCGCTACTAAATTGAATCACGAACGTTACTATAGAGACCGACAGTATTCTAGTAATAAATTCTCGTTGGTAAAACTAACTTCCTCACTATAGACATTGACAACAGTCTTTTTAGTAAAATTGTCTTTCTCTCTACAGATATTGTCAGTCTTCTTGTAATAAATGCTCTTTGGTAAAATTTACTTCCTCTCTTATCTATAGGGATTGCCAGTTTGTAATAAATTCTCTTTTGTTAAACTTACTTCCTCTTTACAAAAATCTCTGTAGAGAGGAACTAAGTCTAATAACAAAAGAGCATTTATTACAAGAAGTCATTATAATAAATGCTCTTTGGTGACACTTACTTCTTCTGTCTCTTTCTCCTGCTTGTCGGAGGGCGGGCGCGGCGTCTCCGGCGTGCGCGCAGCTTTCACCTTCACCGACATGGGACTGCGTTAGTTGCGTGGCGGGGAAACGTTTATTGGTGGAGAGAAAGAGATAGAGATATGCCTTGACGATGGATAAGAAGAGATGAACATGATTATAAAACCTAATGCATAAAATCATATTTTTTAATATGTACATATACGATATTTAATCCCTCTGAAACGCCTACCTACTAAATGATCGATTTAAGTAAATCAATCGAATTTCTAAACAGTTTCAAATCATGCAACTTACGAAAAATTTATCTGTCATTCTCGTCAGACAATCCCATAGTCTAACTACAAACATGTACTAGTTAATTAAAATAATTGACCACGCTGAATACGTTAAAAGCAACCGACTTCAATCGCAACAACTCCAATTTTGCTATGTTTTTGTTGATTTTCTCAAAAACCGCTGAATCGATTTCGATAAACTTTATATGGGACCACCTGTGAAGTATACCCTTTTAAACAAAAAAAAGAATTTTCTAAATCGGTTCAGGCGTCTTCGAGTAATCGGTGAACATACATAAAAAATAAAATTAAAAAGATTCCGACGAATTGAGAACCTCCTCTTTTTTTTGAAGTCGGTTAATGAGTTGAGTATATTTACATATACATACATACATGCATTCTTCCTTTACCAGCCGAACACACAGAATATAACTGGTGTAACAAAAATTTAACAATACTAGGTTTCTACTCATGCATTTCAACTTTTATATTATGTATGATGGTTTTAGCATACGAGTGAATATAGCATTTTTTTTTCATATAAATCAAAAAAGATGATAAGCCATAACTGTACGGGAAGTCAGATATTCCAATACAGTGATAATAAAAATATACTTATACAGTTTTAACTGGTTATGTTGATTGATACCCCTAATAAAATACCTAAAAAGTCTAACAACGAAATAGCACCGCTTAAGAACAGACAATTTTAAACAGCACTGCCCTCATAAGAAAAAAGTCCGCAATGTTTTTTTATATGGCAGAGGTGGCAAACGAGCAGACGGATCACCTGATGGTAAGCGATTACCGCCGCCCATAGACACCCGCAACACCAGAGGAGTCACAAGTGCGTTGCCGGCCTTTGAAATGGAATGGGGGGATGGGGGGGAGGTTGGGCCACCGGTACCCTTACTCACTCGGCGAAACACAACGCAAGCGTTGCTTCACGCCGGTTTCCGTATACTTAGCGGCTTTCTACCTTACGAGGGCAGAGTAAACACCCTATCACACACGTACACAAATCTACAGCTCAAGTGACAGACGCAGGAGTGGTTGCCATGGATACGTTGACAGCAATAGTTCACCATCCCTTTCACACTTACGAGATTTAGATTAGACTATCCTGTTGTCAGAGTGAACGGTTACTGATTGAATGTACCCATGGAACGCATTCCAGCGACTGCACTGCGTCACTTCGCAGTCTCAGGGTCTATACTGACGGACTGCAAGTGCAGTTTGGATGCAGTTGTCGTAACTGTCGACCGGCTGTGCAGTGAACTCGCAGACGACGTAAAGTTCCAACGACTCCACACTGATCGCAGGATAGCTATAGTTCATTCCAATAAAAAAAAAGCAAAAGGTAAACAAACGCAGTATGCAGATGACATTGACATGTGTCAGTTCCATAGTAAGTTTGTTTACGTTTTGCTTTTTTTTGATTGGAATGAACTATACACATTTATAACGCAGTTGTATCGGCAAACTACATCCAACTCATTTGCAGCTGGCTTGCAGTCCAAATTCTGTCCGTCTGTATAGGGAGCATTCCACGTATGGGACAAAGAGTGTTTTAATAGTTTTTAATAAATGAAACGAATCGATGACATAATAATTACTGCTATGTCAGTCGACCATTAGAAAAAAAGTGCTAAGTACATAATTAATTTTACCAAAAAAATAATGTCTAATGACAGAAAGTATGAAATAAATGTATTTCTTGATGATTTTTGCACTATTGCTAAAGTATCTACTATGTAAACTTTGCTGTTTTTGTGGGACAAACTACAATATCACGTGGAATGCTCCATAGACCCTTGAGAGCACACGATTGACAACATTTGCAAATTTTTGACCCCCAGTTTTTGTTTTATGCGTGTTTTATGTAGAAAAAACAAAAAAAATACCTACCCGTTTTTTTTACACATTTTTCGAGAATATTGCTTTATTTGTTTGACTGTATGGAAAATTAAGCCTTTCCGTTAGGTACAGTTCACGTTTTTTTTTTTAATTAGTTGTCATCCAGTTGGCATATGGCATAGACACCTTACATATGCATACAGCCTACAAAACCCTAACGGAGAAAAAATAAATTTTCTCGAGTAAAATCTAATTATTTTAAAAATAGGAAAGATTTAGGTGTTTAATTTTTGTACTTTCTCCATAAAACACTGCTAAAAACTGGGGGTCTCTCTCTTTTAGTTTTTGACGTCTCTTAGAAGAATTCTGCACATACCATGTCCTGTTTTTTAGAAATTTAAAGCTTTCTTGATAATTAAAATTTGAAATGTTGTCAACCGTCACCGGTCACCAGTCAGTCGCACCAGGTACCAAAGTGTACCTGAGATCGCCTGGTGAAGCTCCTTCCGCTCTCCGGCGTTGGAGGCTCAAACTCATCGGACTCATCGTACGTGAGCTCCGGGAATTCGTCCTCTGGCTCGTCCACGACTAGGACCACGTCGTCGCTGGACGAGTCACCACTCACCGATCCCGGGGAGCCGTTGCAACCGTTCTGTTTGGATCCGTTTTGCTGTTTCGCGTTACCGTTCGCGTTTGTGTTTGTTATGGCGTTTGTGGTTGTGGCTGTGGTTGTGTTTGCGCGCTCTTTCGGTTTTTCCTTGTCTGGCTGCAAAAGAATTAAGTAACTGATGGTATTAAATTAAAGATTTGATTTTTGAGAGATGAAGATTTGTCAATAATTAATTACAAAAGCTCTTTGAATAGCAGTTTATTTAGAATTCAGTACATATGCGGTTCCAGAAACAGGATTGCACTAACTTATCCAAAACGTTTTTCCTCCTAAATCAGGCAGTTCAAAACACAAAACTTATAAGGTTTTGTCTCTTTCCGGAAAATAACTAGCAACGCGGGACCATTATCAGCAAAGAAGGATGCCAATAGGGTGACTATGAAACTCTTATCAGTAATGACTGATGAATACCAACAGCGCTATGTCTGTTTTGAATTGCGTCTACCACGGTAATATTATTTTTCGATTTTTCATCTTAAAAATTTACTAAATGGTCCAATTTCACTTCAGGGCTTTTTCGAAAATCTATTAGTCGTCTAAATCTATTGAGGGCGACGAAATACTTGCGTGTGTTATAATTTTAAGATACTAAGCAAATCACATACCTTTCCATTCTTCTCTACTTTGTCATCTTTCTTCTCCGCCACTCCACTCTTCTCTCCTGCATCTTTCTTCTCCGCTTTGCTATCTTTACTGTCCTTTTTCTCTTTCTCAGCAACATTGCCATTTTTCTCTGGCTTCTCTGTGCTCTTGTCTCCTTTCTTCTCTGTGACTTTATCGGGTGTCTTCTCAGTTTTCTTGTCTGTAGTCACCGTCTTTTCTACTTTCTTGTCAGCTGCTTTCTCTTTCTCGGCTGGTTTCTCTGCTGCCTTCTCTCTCTCCAGGTTAACCACGAGCTTCTTCTTCGTGTCCTTAGCTGGACTGTCTGTCTGTCTCTGTAAATAAAGTTGAAAAATAAAAATCTCTGTGGAGGCCTTTCGTTTCACTCATTTTTTAAAGGGACCAAATTTTGGGACTTTGCCTGTAAACCAGTATAGCGCTACTTGGAAGGACTTACTTACTGTACGGTGCAACACAAATAGATAGCGCTGTCTCAGCTTTTTACATGAATTTATCATTATCTAGGTTATTACAAGTCAGTTCACGAATATAATTCATCGCGTGTACTCACTATCATTTAGCATTTAAATATTATCAATAAATTGAATTATTAACCAACCAAACTACCATTTTAAAAGTCTGTACGGAAACACCGTACTTACCTTTTCTTTGTCATCATTCGCCGGCCCTTTCCTCGTCACCATTTGACTCATTTTTACCTGGGAACAAAACAGAACATTATCATTAACTTATTTTGAATATCCCCATATCGTCTGTGTGAATTTAAGTAAACAAACATTTCGAAAATTCTGTAGTCTGGGAATAACCATGGAGTTGTTCAGTGTAAAATGAGATGCTCAATTGAATCAATTTCCAAATTTTCTAATACATTATCATATACATATTCTAACATGTACATATCGGAAGGCAGTACTGCAACGTGGTCGCTAACTATTGGTCTGAAAGTCACTCATCCGGCTGTGGAAGAAAGTACCTCGTCTCATCTCGTCTCGCAAGCACGGGCCAAATGCCGCTGTGTTCAACGGGCCCACCGCCAGGTGGATGGATGCTTCCTATGAAAGCAGCTGGACACTATGAGGCACAGAACGCCATTAGACTTCTTACTACGTACGACGCTAATACACATCTATCGGCCCACCGAGGATTTAAAGTATTAATAACCTACAGATAAAACCTAGCTATAGAATTAGACCATAGGCTATAGGTTATTCCTGAATTTGAATTTGAAACTAATGGCATATAAAAAAGATTGCTAATGGTCGATTTCAAAACTGCATTAAACGTTTTTTGCTTAACCTAACATTCATTTTTGGCTATAGTTGATTAAGACTTAAATGCTAGGTGGGCCGAAAGATGCGTCCGGAAGTGTAGTATTATGAATTAAGGTTTTCAATCGACGACCTGGACAGAGCACGCACAAAATACACGGAAGGTCCGCTCAATACGCTCACTAAAATCCTAAGCATATACATGCTTATAGACGTATACGGTCGTTGCAAGATCACGTACTGTGCGATCGTGACCTTGCCTCGAACGACCGTATATTTCTATAAGCATGTATTGTATATGCTTACGATTTTAGTGGTTTGTATTGAGCGGACCTTCTGTGTCTATTTTGACAGAGCACGTCATCAAATCCTTGGTCATCAAGGTTTCGTGAATCATATGAAAGTTTTATCGTTAAATGCGCACAGTTAAATACTTATTTTGTATGTTTGTTTTAAAGACATTCACGCTTACAACTTTTAAAGTTTTTTGGAATAGTCGTATCACTTGACGATCTTTTTGGACATCGGGTAATCACATTTACCCGAGAGCTAGTAACCGACATAATGTCAGTTGACCACAGACAACACTCTTAAAAACAATAACAGATTCATAAAGTTATGATAAAGGTTCTTTAATACATATCATATTTAATAATATTCAAAAGCGTCGGTGGCTAAGCGGTGTCGACTTCGACCTCCTATTAACCAGAGGTCGTGGGTTCAAATACTGGCCAGTGCACCTATGAGTTTTTCAAAACTTACGTGCATTTTCATACAGACTACTTTAACGGTGAAGGAAAACATCGTGAGGAAACCTGCACATCTGATTTCTAGATGTGTATGATGGTCGCGTTGCACACGTCCGTAGATGTAAATCTAAATGCCCTATACGTGACCGCGGGTGATACTAAGTGCAACACTAGGCAACCGCCGTCTATACTTTGTGGATAGACCGGTTAAATGTGCCACACGATAAGAAGAAGAATACATATTTGGAATGACTTACAAGATTTTTCGATAAGACAATGCCTAACGAAATCAGGAGAATATTTACAGTTTATTTAAGAATTAGCCATTCATAATCAAAGCATCGCTACTAGCAACTTAGTCGTAAGCAAATACCCAAATTAGTCAAAAAAACACTTCATATTGGATGAACTTTAAAACTTTTTACCACCTTAGACAATCGTCTCAATCTTCATCATATCAGTCGAAAGACGTCCACTGCTGGACAAAAGACTACCCCACAAAGACCTGTCTTGCGCTACCAGCAATCTTGGACAACAATTAAGAAGAACCCAACACAGTTACTATCACAGATAAATAGATTTTCGCTGATTACTATACTTATACTATATACACACAGAAAAAACCACAAAAAACACACGATTTTGCCAACAAATCCCACACTTTCTCCAATACAAACAGCACGTTATTTACACAGATCTCTTTACCATCGTGGCACCTGTCCGTCCGTCCCTCCGACCGATATCACTGGTGAACCCGTCCCGTCTCGTGGAATGACGAATGACGAGCCACAGGCGCGCTTCGTACGCTCCGTCTTCGACTAAACTAATGATGGGGCTAGGAATCGCCAAAAAAAACTACCATAGAACTAGTAAAAAATAGACGTTAAAAATTATCGTGGTTTTTGCTGCGAGTTGCGTAAGATTACGATTAGATTTTATTTTTGAAAGTATAGTTTTATTTTCTTTTATTTGTGTCACTTATTTTCGAATACCTAACATATCGCAGTTTTTAAAACCACTTAGTTATTAACACTTACAATAATGTAAAATAAAGCTCTTCTTATGCGTCCCCTTTCCGTAATTAATAATCATTTAATAACAGACATGTAAAAACTCACATTCCAATTCAAAAACATCTGCAAAAATCTCAGGCAAAACTATACAATTCTTTAAATCGCACCAGTTTTCTAATTTCTAAACAGGAGACCCAAGCGAAAATTTTGCGAGAATAAAAAAACACCGTAAATTACATAGGTAAGTGTCAACAGAATCAACTCGATCAGGCAATACAATACAACCGACAATCTAACTTGCGTATCAAAGCAAACGCAAGGCATACACTACACTACACAATACAGCTGCGTTGCCGGGTCTATACGTCACCAGCTCTATATCTATAGCACAACATTAATAGTGCGGGGGTGAATGAACTCAGTAGTTCAGTACTAACTGCTAACTAAGGCGCGGCTGGAGTGGTATGAAGGGTCCGACATAGCGTTGTATCAGTTTAATTGTGTTCATATTTTTAATCAGTGATGTCAGTGAATGATCATTTTATTGAGTTATCGTTATCATGTTTGGAATTGGGCGTGTTTTTGAAGATGTCGCTAATATAAACAAACATGTATAACTTAGTTTCTTTGAGGAAAATGTTGGCATTTTTATAGCTAATGTGTCTAACTCATAAAAAATGTATTGGTTAGGTTTTTTTAACCATTAATGTTTTGAACAGGACTTAGTTAGCTTTTAACATACCTACCCTAGGAATAAAATAACATTTATCGTTTAATGTGAGGTTTTATGTTTCTTTTCAGTACTCAGTTTTTTGGCTTAAACGCTTCTAAGTTAAAGGATTTTTAGGGTTCCGTAGCCAAACGGAACCCTTATGGATTCGTCATGTCTGTCTGTCTGTCTGTCTGTCCGTCCGTATGTCACAGCCACTTTTTTTCCGAAACTATAAGAACTATACTGTTGAAACTTGGTAAGTAGATGTATTCTGTGAACCGCATTAAGATTTTCACACAAATTTTATACTTAGAACTGAACCTCAATTTTTTTTTCCATCCATTTCTATCCAAAGATACGTGTGGGGTATCTATGCAAATTTGCAAAAACATAAAGTACTAAAATGCAAACAAATATTATGTGCTTATGTTACCTCTGAAATAAAATAAGTAAATTGAAATTGAAAAAAATATATAGTACAACAACTAAAACTAAACAATTAAAAATCGGGGGATGGCATAAGATTCGTCATCATCGCCTTCTTAATTAGAATTTGAAGGTTTCCCTGTGATTTTTTTAGCTAGGTTCAACGATAGTCGGTTCATGGATTTTAGGTTATTAAACTTTACTACCATCGGGGTAGCGGGCCGTGGTAGGGTTTAAACATTTACTTTGTCACCCGATTTGATACCTATTTTGAACTTTTCGAATCCTATCCCTAACCGTCAACAAAACCTAGGATAAAAACCTATGAATGACCATATTAACTTAAAAAAAAACTCTTTTAAATTAGACCACAACTCAAACGCACATTGAAAAGTAACCATTACCAAGGGCTCTCCACTCCACATGTTATTAGTGTTATGAACTTCTTATAAACAGTTATAGGATGCCCGAAATAACACACTCAAGTCGAACGAAAATAAACCAAATGCGAAAAGTAAGAACAGGCGAAACGGAAGATTTGAAAAGAACTGTCCTAAAAGTAGAAAAATTAATGATATCCACTTGAAAATATTTTGAGTTTTTTTTTTAGAATGTGTCCTTAATACGATTTGAATGGATTTTTCTAAGTTTTTTTTAAGTTTTTTACATTATTTGCGATTCACTAACGAAGAATAATATTAAGATAATAATATACTTTATTGAGCAAGTTCTTAAACCTATTACTTACTGGATAGTCTAACTAAATAATAGTATTTTTTCTTATAATAGGTATTGGACAAACTTTCTGACAAAAGTTTAAAACTTAACTTATGGAATAAAACTTGTCATAAAAAAAACAAGGAACCAAACACTGGAACGCGGAAGTTATCACGAAAGTGAGAAGTTGTCGGCCCAAATGAAAACCCGACCCGTAGTTAAGATACCAAAATACATTAGACGGAAATGTATCAATAGGTAAATTTCAACTGCACATCAGCTACAAAATTTTAGTATACAGGGTGTAAGGGACAGGTTTCCGAAAACTTTAAGGGCTGGCTCAGTAGACGAAACTGAACAAGTTTCCACAAAACTTTTTTTCAGGAAACGAAAAAAAAATCGGCTTCTCCATACAAAATTATAAACTTGATTGGACAGTTTGTATGGAGAAGCCAATTTTCTTTTTCGTTTCCTGAATAAATTTCTTGTGGAAAGTTGTTCAGTTTCGTCTACTGAACAACACACACGTAAAAATAAACTCAAAAAACCATAAACAGGGTGACTTTTTTATTCATGATACATTCTACTCAGGAAACTGAACAACTTTCCCTACCTGTACAATCTGAACAAAACAATTTCGATTTCCCAATTTCCCATACGAGCAAACTGTCAATAATTAAACAGTCGATTCGCAGTATGCGCAATCCTTATTTACTTCATTTGTATAAAGTGTTCAGTATTCATGAGTAGCATCTAGAATTTGCCTATTTTCAGTAGGGTTCGTAATTATCATGATAATTCTCGGATAATCTCTGATAATTATCCGATGAATATCCGTGCTGATTCATAATTTTACGACTTTAATTTTTGACTTACAGATTATAATTATAATTTCATCACATTATAATATAATAGAAAACTGAACACAAATAGAAATTTTACTAAGTATTCACACAATAAGTACCTAGTAAAATTTAACAACACACAATGTTGACCACAATTTTGGGACCGATTTTTGAAGTTTTTTTTTATAACTTGATATTTAACTCATTAAAAAATATGCGCGGAAGTGGAAAATCACATTTGGTTACAAGTAAAGCGACATAATAGCTTAATCATTTATGAAATTATATTGTTTTTATGATTTTTATTATTATCAAGGTATATTTATCATGATAATTTTCACTTCGAACCCTGATTTTCAGCATAGAAAAGTCATCTAAAGTTATGAATATTTTCAATCACCTTAGACAAGACTTAGGTCTAAGAGTCGACGTTCCTAAGCCGGTTTCCAAAGCCGTGGAAAGTAGGCAAAGGTTGCATCGCATTGCACTTTCCAATCCTCTTAGCGATGCAGGTATAAACGCAGTACAACTAAGAATATTCGCTGTTTTATTAAACATAAAACGTATTCTGCGCGTAGATTATTAACTCAACCAAACATAACCAAAAGTAAACGGATTCCTTTCTTCATCTATGGATTTTAGAAAGCATTACCAAATCTGAAATTGTCAACATTAAAATATTTTTAAGAAAATTTTAAAAGAGATATAAAGTCACGAGTTAGGTACCCTAATGTTTTCGGAGGGTTTTTACAACAATGTGCAGATAAATTTGGGAAATCTAAATATCGTAAAACAACGTCAAACATTTACATAGTAGATCCGAAGATAAAAGAGGCCCTACGATATATTATATTGCAAACATTAGAGAAAAGTCGCCAGCATAGTAACAAGGAATTGATATTTTGTTGAAAAAATGTCGATGGGCATTTTTCCAATTCTTAATAGGTATCCTTTACAAAACAACTAACATATATAAAGTAGTCAAAGACTGTCAAAGATAAATAAAATGGATGGCTGGATGAACAGTCTATAGGAGGCCATGGTGAACGCTTGATATCTTTCGGGAGATAGGTCCAATGAAGTCCTTTACGCTTATTTAAAATCGGAGAATTGACCATCCTTACACAATCTCACGCTATCAATGACATAATGAATAGATACCTAAATTAAAAAGATGATTAAAACGTCAAATTCTTCAAAGGTGAAATAAACTATTTTAAAAACGCAAAGGTCAAAACCAAAGGCCATGTGAACGAATTTCATAGACACACCACAACAAAAATGAATTACAATATATGAAACGAACACAGTTATATCATGAGTAGGCAATATTAAAAAGCTATTACAGAGACCCGAGTATATGAACAGTTATTTTATATTAATGCAATATTCGAGATTTGTAAAGTCATCTAGCAAAACCGGTTCAAAAGGAAAGGTCTTGAGAATACAGCCTTAATGTAGGAAGTCTATAGCTTATTGCTATAGCTAAGAAAGCCGCTAGTCAAGACTGTATCTTCGTTTGATTGTAAACATCAATTTATTCTAAAAGACAACGTTAATATCTTTCGTATATCGTTAAAAACTCAAAGTGTCCCCTCTGCTCTGCCTTATGCTCTTGATAGCTAAATTACTTGATACTAAATTACGCATTTAAGGTCGACAACGCACTTGTGACTCCTCTGGTGTTGCGGGTGTCTATGGGCGGCGGTAATCGCTTACCATCAGGTGATCCGTCTGCTCGCTTGCCGCCTATCATATAAAAATAAAAAAACCTATAACTAATCCAAAGTTCGATCGACCTAGAGACAGTCCCAGCACACGGAGCTGTCTAGAGAACGATCACAATCATTCATTGTCTTCAATTTTGGGTGTCAGCCACCGGAGAGCAACGACCTCGCCTATTCATAGCGTACCAGACCTAATTATCTAATGAAGGTTTGGAATTAAATTTGACGGTCTACTGAGTTTGTGTATGTTACAAGATCGTATAAACCTTTTTTTGTGAAAGGTACGCGTAATATAATGCACGAGAAACCGGAATAGGCTAACTCCACATCCTCTACCTACATAAATTATCGCGAGATAGATTCTCGACGGGACTAACTTTGTAGGACTCGGTTTGGTTGGTGGTAGAGACTAGAGACTGAAGGGAGTCAAGCTGTTTTTCCACCGACGAGGCGAGGCGAGGAGTGGAGTGAAGAGACATTTACAAATTAGTAATCGGATTCTGTAAGTAGGATGAGTATTATACCTATAACAACAATCCTTTATAACCGGAAGCTGTCCAACTAGAATGTATTCTTTGTTATTTTGACAAAATCGATGTAAAAACGCAACAGGGGTACTGGGATACTCTATTGTAAATGGTTAAAGCCGAAAAATGACTTGATGCTATTGGCACAAAATAGACACAGAAGGTCCGCTCAATACAAACCACTAAAATCGTAAGCATATACATGCTTATAGAAGTATACGGTCGTTCGAGGCAAGGTCACGATCGCACAGTATCGTGACTAGGCTTGCCAACCGTCCCGGATTTTCCGGGACGTCCCGCTTCTGGGTCAATTTTAGACCGTCCCGCTGTGACTCCTTGCGGGACGCCTTTTGTCCCGGAAATCAGTAATTATATGATATTAGTATCTATCTCGTTCCAACTACCCGACGGTAGTTGGTAGTGACCAGCCCCAGTGTCAGTGGCCCCAGCAGAGCCAACTGTCCAACCCGACGGTTGGGCAGTTGGCCCGAGTAATTTGCTACACATTATTAAAATTTGTTAATACCTACGCATTGCGTATTTCGTGTGACCACCTTCACATGCATGAGAGTGGAAAAGCATGGACAGACAGCAGAAATAAGCTGTATGTCGATCACGTTAAGGCTGAACTACAAATTAAAATTAATTTAGACCAAAAATGCAGCGAATTTTATAACTTTGTGTTGCAAAACAAAAACTTGTAAATGCGCAAAATCGCAAAATAAGTATAGTTTTAAATGTAAAAAAAATAATTTAATTTAATAATTTAAAATTTTTGTCATACATTTGTATTGTTTTTTTATTTATTAAATGATTAAAAATATTTAAATAGTTTTTTTCCTGACCATTTTGTATGTGGTGTGTTGTGTCCCGCGTAATATACCCAAGTCCCGGATGTCAAGCTGGGTAATCCCGGAAATGCCTTTTTTGGAGTTGGCAAGCCTAATCGTGACCTTGCCTAGAACGACAGTATACGTCTATAAGCATGTATATGTTTAGGATTTTAGTGAGCGTATTGAGCGGACCATCTGTATCTATGTATTTTATGCTATTGGTAACTTATCTTTATATCGGAATACATCAGTGCTATGAATACTTACACTTAATTTTAGCGGTAAGATATAGATTAGATGGGGTAGCTCAGAAAGGCCAGGCTCAAAAAATGCCCTACCACCAACCAAACTTACACTAGTTTTCAAAGCAAAAAGACGTAAAGCTCTTTGATATGTTACTAATCCCAAAAAAAACTGTCCTGTCGATCACTCCCACGTGCGTAGTTACACGTGGTAAAAAATACTGCTTCATTTAAATACTCTTAGCCAAATTAATTAATTACTCGCATGAGTTGCTGGTTACAGCACTTTGTTTTTGTTTGCCACTATAGCTAAAGATTACATAATATGTGGTTACACTGTTATAGCACTTGACTGTGACTTTGTCTGTGTTTGGAAGGATCTCATGAGAACAAAGTTTGCAAATAAAGTAATAATCGACAACGCTGAACGCTAAAAAACCGACTTCAATCGCGTAACATACGGGTCAAACTGAGAACCTCCTTTTTGAAGTCGGTTAAAATACTAAAACGTTCTCCTAAATGTAACAAATACTTTTCTGAAAACCGCATCAAAATCGGTTTAGCCAAACGCGAGATAATCGCGGACAAACATACATACATACAAGTCAAACTGGGAACCTCCTTTTTTTTGAAGTCGGTTAAAAAGAAACTATGTTTATTGTGATGTTGACTGACTCGGTGGCTAAGTGGTTAGCGATCCTGACCTCTGATTCGAGAGTTGTGGGTTCGATCCCCACACAGGGCAAACTTTTCTGTGAATTGTTTGCTCTGAGTCTGGGTGTATTATATCTATATATGTATGTATTTAAATGTATATGTGTATGTATATCAGTCTCTGGTTCCCAAGATACAGGGAATCCTAGATTGGGGCCAGATGACCGTGTCTGATTTGTCCCGGTTATTATTATTATCTAGTGATCAGTTCAGCCTTTTTGGCAAAACTGAGTTGCAAACAGATTTTTTCGCTTCCATAAAACCAGAGGAACATAAAACAGTATCATGACTGACTGACTGAAGAACCCTTGGGCGCTCCACTATACAGGGTGTAAGGTACAGGTTTCCGAAAACTTTACTACCCTCGGATGACAAACGGCAACCCGGGTTACCGCGTTTTATCGTAACATAGCTTAATTTGATCCACTACTCCTAACCTATGACGTAATGTGGGCAAAAATTAATTTACTCCATTTAAAACCAAAATACAAAAAACAGTAACCTAAAAATCCTATAGAATGTTTAACAAATCGTGAACTTTAAATGCGTTTTTCTCAACTTCACTAATTTTAGGTTACCGCGTTTTGTCATCTGAGGGCAGTTTAAGGGCTTGCTCAGTAGACGAAACTGAACAACTTTCCACAAGTTTTTTTTTTTCAGGAAACGAAAAAAAAATCGGCTTCTCCATGCAAACTGTCCAATCAAGTTTATAATTTTGTATGGAGAAGCCGATTGTTTTTTCGTTTCCTGAAAAAAATCTTAGGAAAGTTGTTCAGTTTCGTCTACTGAGCAAGCCCTTAAAGTTTTCGGAAACCTGTCCCTTACACCCTGTATAGTTATTTCAATCTCATCGGTACTAGGCTAGTCTTAATTTTTAATTTATTATACAACAAATTGCATGAAATGGAAGATTAATATTTATAGTTTAATTAAGGTTAAGCTCCTATATATTGTGAGATACCCCTAGGTTAATGCTGTAAGTTGTATATGTTGTTTTTAATGCCTGGTGTGTGTAATAAACGTTTTATCTATCTATCTATCTATCTACTAACTTAACAAGCCAACAGATCAGTATTGAAGATAAACTGTAGGCTTATGCTCGGCCTTGAATTTGGTAACGTTATGAAGGTCGCATAGCAAAAAGGCCGGTTGTATCCATGCCGATTTTTTCAGTCCACTTTGTCTTGTAAAGCTTATTAACATAGCCTTCATTGTAACTAAGCAGGGTTCGAAAATATCCGATATTTATAATAAATATCAAAATATCAGATATTTTTGATATATATCCGATATTTTCGATATCTTTGATATTTTTGATATTTATCAAAATTACATACTAATTTCAATTTCTTACTTTAATACATGATTTTCGAAATAGCTTAATTTAAAATGTAGGTATATGTTTGATAATTTGAAGATTTTTATCAAAATAACATTCAAATTTTATACTCTGATATGTTTTTTCGAAATAACTGAATCTAAAATGTATATTTTATTTTTGCAAATTTGAAGATAGTTAATTAAACTAAACTCATTTATTTATTATTGTGATAATCATATCTTTATTCTTTGCATTTGGCACATTCATTCGTAAGAAGCAGCTCTTAGAAGCTAGGAAAATATAAATATCAATATTGATATATATCAAGCATAAATATCAATTGATATATATCATGATATATATCCGATATATATCAATTGATATATATCATGCGAACCCTGTAACTAAGCCATCCCATAGCGGTCTACACTGGCGGGCGGGGCGCGGATCTCTTTCGAGAGAATAGGTTATTCTCCACACACGGGACCAACTCCAAATATGTTTAGGTTGTAAGCACCAGCGTCAGAAGTTTTGAAGCGGCCTGTAAAGCTTCCGAAATGGGTTAACGACATTCATCTATAAGTTGGAGAGCGACCGTCTTCTTCGTGCAATCTTATGATGATAAGTGTCAAGACCGCTGTAAGCACCGGGTTGTCAACTCTCCACCAGAATCCACCTATCAATCTGCCAAAATGCATTGGAGAAATACTGTCTTAGGATCCATCAATGATTCCAACCAATAGAACTAGTGGACGAATATGTCCACACAACTTTACGCTGATTTATCACTCCACGAACGTTCTATTACAGCAAATCTTTAGAACTTTATTTAACTTTGGGATAAGTCTGCCTTTGTATCTTTTCTTCTGTGTTATTTTGGCTAGTTACATTATATTTTGATTGCAATAAAGAGTTCAAAAACAAACTTTTGTTGTTCAGATTTTCTGAGAAGAAAACTACAATAGAAAGCTATAAGGTTTATGGTTAGTTGATTTAAAAACCCAGTAAAGGTAAAATAAACACCATTATCAATTTTTGTATGCAGATATGTATGTTAATTTACCATACTGCACACCACGGCATTCCTGGAAGACGCCTCGAATGGAGTGTCTTTACTCACATTACTAGTATTCATCATTCTATGCATGTCACGTCCATATTGTGTACACACACAAGGGAGTCTTTAGAGCATGTATGTTTCCTGTCGCCAGACGTGTATGCAGCCTATCTTATATTAACTTTTATTATTGGTTATTGGGGAAAATTACGATTTTTATGTAGTTTTGCAAGAATAATAATTGAAAATAAAGTTAACGAACTGTTACGAGGGAACTTTCAATATACGTTGCATGCAATTTATATGTATAATCTATGATGGCCAAAGACATCAGAAAATCAACAAAAGTGAAGGATGATCTTAAACATGCCCTAGAACTGAAGTGGAAATGGGCAGGGCATATATCCCGATGCAGAGACGAAAGATGGACAGTAAAGGTGACTTGGATGGAAGGGGCCAGCAGGAACAAGAAAAATAGGAAGACCAAGGAGAAGATGGAGTGACGACATAAGTAAAACAGCGGGAAACGATTGGCAACGTCTAGCAAAAAATAGAAATGAGTGGAAGAAGTTGGAGGAGGCCTATACCCAAGAAGGGCTCCTTAACCTAGAAAATAAATAAACAAAAACTAACCAAAGTAATAAATAACACCATTTTTTTTATTAAACTTTAACTAACAAAGCTAACTAAATTCTTTACTTAATTTTCAACTAATGTGTATAAGTTGAGGAAATAAAGAGGCTTAAATAAATAAATGATGGCCAAAGGTTATCCACAACTTGCCGTATGGCTGAACTGTAAAATATGACTGAACGAAATCGCAACTAATTTTGCATTAATTGCAAAGCTAACAAACAGCCCATCTTAAATAATAAATGATAGATAACTCTAGTAACAATAAAGACTTGGCCCCAGTGTTTTGGGTCCGGCCTAACCTTTCCAAGATATTGGAAAAGACCCATGGCCCCAGCAATAGGGACGTAATCAATATGGTTACTACAATACAATGTTTCATATCAGACCTAGCCCATTTTCCTCAATAAGTAATTGAGACAGATAATAAACTAATAACTGAATCAATCAATAGATGTTAGCTGCATAAATGACTTTGTGCATTAAAGCAATTTTTGAAACATTTTCTTACAAGATGTAAACTACGAAATGATAATTAAATTATAAATATAGGTATCACACTTCAAAAGTGTTGTTTTAAGTGATAAAACAATAATTTTACTGAATTAAATCCAAAATCTAAGTTTCTTTTTCAATTCAATTTGAGCATTTTTTTAAATTAACTAAACTGAATCAGTCTCATGTGAGAAGATAGGTATGGTACACTTCCACTTATCAATGTTACATTTTTCGAGTCACATAATGTTCAGTGGTAAGCAACGTTTGCCAGTTATTATGGACATACAATTTACTAATGAAACCTATATAGGGTGTTTTTAAAAGTGCTTCCACTCATTAACTGAACAAGTTTCTCCAAAACCCAAAAAAGTACTTCACGTTTTACGAATGTGGCTCATCACCGTGGTTGAGAAGCCAAAAATGTTATTTGATAACTGTCCATCATAGGTTTCTTTAAAAAAAATTCTTGAGTAGAAGGCCTACTTTAAATAGTGTTGTTTCCTTCAAAAATACCCGTATTCTTTCAACAAAATCTTGTTAATCAGCATACAATTGTCGAGGTATAGTTCGCGTCACGTAAAAAGAGCGCTGGCTGGCGTTCCGAGGATGCACTCTGACAGCAACTGTTTAGATCCCTCTCTTTCACACTTACGCGATTTATATTATGCTATCCTGTTGTCATAGTAAACTGATGGGACCTCGGAACGCCCGCCAGCGCTCTTTTTACGTGACGCGAGCTGTACTAAACATCTAACCAGGCAGCCTACACACAAAACAATACTGTTAGGAGCTTATACAATACTCTTGCAAACTCTTGTAAAATTTGCAAGTTAGATACAGGGCAAAAATCTTTGTGTCGGAGAAGTTATGCAAAGCGCCGAGTTAAACTCACTTATGTCTAAGTAAATATTTCAGAACCTTCACAGGTCCTGTCTGTTATGTATTTAAATATTGTTTGTTTAGTTTGCAAAATAGCTGTTAAGAAAGTAACTTCTGCGTGTCATACTGTATTCAATTCACATAATGTTAATACTGACCTAAAAGAAGAAAACTATTTGGAAATTCTGTGATATTTCCTCTCATTAATTAAAAGTCTAACAAAATTTCTCATTTGTTTGAAACATACTCTGATTTAAGAATTTCGCAACACACAGAACTATATTAGAAATTCTAATTTCTTTCTAATACACCTCTATATCTTTCACAAAATTCTAATATCAGACATGGTTTCCAATCCATTTTCTCCAATAATAAAAATAACAAGCCCTTTAATCCCCCACCACGGACACACGGTGCTTAAAAACCTTGACTTGAACGCCACACATGAGTGATCTTCACAGTTCAGTTGCTTTGATCCAGTGGGACAGGATCATAATGCTTCCGTTGTGATGTATTTGAGGCTTTATTTGTTATAATAATAATGTTGTGCCTTTATTGATCAGTACTTATGTATGTATGTTAAAAGTATGTACAAAACATCTACTTAAATAAAAAACATTTTGATTTTGATTTTTTTGATCTTATAACAAAATATGGCCGTTATACTGCGAAAACCAATTATCTCAATTTTTTACTATAAAGAACTCAACTATACCTAATCTCATTATTTTTTGTCCTCTTTCTTATATTATACGCAAAATTATAGATTTTCTGAGGTAATACCTTGGAAACTATGTAATTGGACGAAAAAGGATAAAAAATTATGAGTTTATGTATAGTTGAGTCCTTTATAGTAAAAAATCGAGGAAATGGGTTTTCGCAGTATAACGGCGAATTATTGAGCTAAAAATTATTTTATTTAACTTAAAGGCACTTGTGACGGGTTTTTGTCACTTTCAAATTTTAAACTTTTAA
Organism: Coleophora deauratella; assembly: GCA_958295455.1. NCBI lineage: Eukaryota > Metazoa > Arthropoda > Insecta > Lepidoptera > Coleophoridae > Coleophora > Coleophora deauratella. Next base: position 11,973,155 of record OY282410.1, on the reverse strand, counting down.
CTACAAAATCAGAAGAATTAAGTACCTAACTGACCAGACAATCACCCTAAAGCTGTGCCTTATATTAGTCTAATGGTTTTTATCTACTCCTTTAATGTCTGAGCAACAACACAGTATACGGACATTATACAGTATAGCTTCTGTCCGTGACTTCATCTGCGTGGACTTTAGAATTGGATCCAGAGAGAAAAAGTTGAGGTGGCACCATCTAGTGACGAAGTGGAAATTTTAAGTTTTTAAGCATTCCTCCGGGAACCCTTAAGTTTTCCGGGATAAAAAGTATCCTTTGTGTTAGCCGGGTACTTTATCTATCTACCCACCAAATTTCATCCAGATCCGTTCAGTAGTTTTTGCGTGAAATAGAATAGAATAGAATTGTTTATTTGCAAGAATACATAGGTTATTTTATACAAGGTCTTATTGTAAATTCTCAGTCGATGTATTCAACCTGCATGCAAGTGTGCAAATATTAATTAATTATACAATTTGACTATAATATGTAATATGGAAAGCGGAACAAACAAACAAATAAACAAACAAACAAACATCCATACTTTCGAATTTATAGTATTAGTGAGAAGTGAGATGAGATGAGAAGTGAGATGGACACTCCCTGCCGCTCTCTGAAGGCTACCTCACTCCCCCAGTGTGAACAATGTGTAACCATTTGTCAAGGGGTTGGCAAACCAAAGCACAGTTTATTAACCAAAGACAATTTTATTTTTTTAAGGAAAGAACTAAAGGCTTCTAAAGCTATACAGCTTTGTCTGGTGTATACAGCCTTCACTTTATTTGTAAAAGTCTAGCTAACAATAAAGAAAAATGAGGGCTAATTAAACCTCAATTCAACCCTAGTACATCACGCACACATTTAAATGTGTACAAACATGAATATCTATGTAGTAAACAATGGCGCGAAATTTGTATGAAGTGTCCGGGGTGTGAGCAACAATTATTAGAGAAGAATGCACTAATTTATCCTTATACATACAGAACCAGTGCAAAATTCCTGGTGTAACACATGCCTAAGTCTCAACCCGCTGCTGACCATAACTTTCTAAGGCTTCAGTACATATTTAATTTATTTTATACACAACAAATCAACCAAACGCAAGCTAAATATAAATTGACAAAAGCAGTATCTCTTTATGGTCGCAAAGGCTAAATTGGACCCATTGTTAACGAACAGGCAAGCCAACCGAAAGTGTAAAGGTGTGCAAACCTCAAAAAACAACGGTAATAAACGATAGAATAATTTCCGGATCCGCCAAGCGAAAAGTTATGCGAATTTATAAGGTCACTTTTGCTGACTAGAAATTTAAGCTATAAACGACCGCCGTGAACATAGCCGCCCCATTTCTTGAAACCCGCGTTTTTTAGCTTAAATCGTTAGTTCTTCGTTAGTTCCGATTTGTTCAGGCCAAATTTCGTTTGTTCCGTCACGTGAAATAGCGATTTTTTTAAAATTAATATGGAGGCGGCTATGTTCACGCTAGCCGCCCCATTCCAGCTTTTTTGATTTTTTTTCGCTATAACGATTGGCATTCGTTAGTTCTGATTTGTTCAGAAGGAAATTCGTTTGTTCTAGTAATAGTTTCCGCGAAAAAAAATACCAAAGTGGGGCGGCTATCTTCACGTGAACATAGCCCGCCCCAAAGGATTTTTTTTAAAAAAAGTATACCATTCGATAGATATTCGTTAGTTCTGATTTGTTCTGAAGAAATTTTGTTTGTTCTAATAAGCATTTCTGAGAAAACAGCAAAAAACTCTCAGTTCATTTGCCAATTGAAATTAAACTCTATACACTGGAGATATGGCTCAAAATACTTATCATATGTGTCGACTCCTAAGATTTTGGTCATAGCAACGAATCAATCGTAGTAACAGTTCATGGATCTGAACATAACGTCAAAAATAACTATGTCACTTTGCTTAAGTAAGGATATTGATTCCTCACCAGATTAACAATACATAGGACGAAGTTGTAAAAAAATAATATAGGCTGAGGACAATACCCTAACTTTGTACCCACGCTCGATTTAAATAATTAGCAAAACATTTCGTTTGTTCTGGTATTCCATTCTAGTCCAGTGGCGTATTTAGGCTGAAGACGATTTTCAAATACCACACCAAGAGGGGTGCGTTTGCTGTCTAAATTCTATTTGTTCTAGCATTGTGCCCGCTATTTATCTTCAACCACATGTAGAACTACCTATTGGCTAACGTCAGGCAAAATATTTCGTTTGTTCTATGAATAATTTCATGACCAGAATTTTTTAAACTGAGATACACGGTTTTCATAGAAAATTTCTATAAGGTAGGACTGTAGTTAAATTTATCATTTGTTCTAGCCTTGTGCCCGCATTTGAACCTAATAACCATGAAGGATGGTCTATTGGCTCACGTTAACCAGAATATTTCGTTTGTTCTACTATTCTTATCGTATCCAGAGACGTATTTAGGCTGATGGCGATTTTCAAATATCACAGCAAGAGGGGTAAGTTTGATGTCTAAATTCTATTTGTTCTAGTATTGTGCCCGCTATTAATCCTCATAAACATGTAGGACTACCTACTGGCTAACGTCAGGCAAAATGTTTCGTTTGTTCTATGAATATTTTCGTGTCCAGAATTTTTTTACTGTGACTAACTATTTTCATAGAAAATTTCTATAAGGTAGGACTGTAGTTCACTTTATCATTTGTTCTAGCCTTGTGCCCGCATTTGAACCTAATAACCATGAAGGATGGTCTATTGGCTAACGAAAGCCAGAATATTTCGTTTGTTCTAGCATTCGTTTCGTGTCCAGGGACGTATTTAGGCTGAAGATGATTTTTAAATACCATATCAGTAGGGGTAAGTTTGATGTCTAAATTCTATTTGTTCTAGCATTATGCCCGCTATTGATCCTCATACACATGTAGGACTACCTACTGGCTAACGTCAAGCAAAATTTTTCGTTTGTTCTATGAATATATTCGTATCCAGAATTTTTTTACTGTGAGAAACTATTTTCGTAGAAAATTTCTTTAAGGTGAGACTGAAGTTCACTTTTTGATTTGTTCTAGGCCTGTACCCGCATTTCAATCTAATAAACATGAAGTATAGTCTATTGGCTAACTTCAGGCGGAATATTTCGTTTGTTCTAGCATTCGTTTCGTGTCCAGGGACTTATATAGGCTGAAGATGATTTTCAAATACCATATCAGTAGGGATAAGTTTGATGTCTAAATTCTATTTGTTCTAGCATTGTGCCCGCTATTGATCCTCATACACATGTAGGACTACCTACTGGCTAACGTCAGGCAAAATTTTTCGTTTGTTCTATGAATATATTCGTGTCCAGAATTTTTTTACTGAGAGAAACTATTTTCATAGAAAGTTTCTTTAAGGTAAGACTGAAGTTCACTTTATGATTTGTTCTAGCCTTGTGCCCGCATTTCAATCTAATAAACATGAAGTATGGTATATAGGCTAACTTCAGGCAGAATATTTCGTTTGTTCTAGCTTTCGTTTTGTGTCCAGGGACGTATTTAGGCTGAAGATGATTTTTAAATACCATATCAGTAGGGGTAAGTTTGATGTCTAAATTCTATTTGTTCTAGCATTGTGCCCGCTATCGATCCTCATACACATGTAGGACTACCTACGGGCTAACGTCAGGCAAACTTTTTCGTTTGTTCTATGAATATTTCCGTGTCCAGGATTTTTTTACTGTGAGAAACTATTTTCATTGAAAATTTCTATAAGGTAGGACTGTAGTTCACTTTATCATTTGTTCTAGCCTTGTGCCCGCATTTGAACCTAATAACCATGAAGGATGGTCTATTGGCTAACGAAAGCCAGAATATTTCGTTTGTTCTAGCCAATATACCATACTTCATGTTTATTAGATTGAAATGCGGGCACAAGGCTAGAAGAAATCATAAAGTGAACTGCAGTCTTATCTTAAAGAAATTTTCTATGAAAATAGTTTCTCACAGTAAAAAAAATCTGGACACCAAAGTATTCACAGAACAAACGAAAAATTTTGCCTGAAGTTAGCCAGTAGGTAGTCCTACATGTGTATGAGGATCAATAGCGGGCACTATGCTAGAACAAATAGAATGTAGACATCAAACTTACCCCTACTGATATGGTATTTGAAAATCATCTTCATTCTAAATAAGTCCCTGGACACGAAACGAATGCTAGAACAAACGAAATATTCCGCTTGAAGTTAGCCAATAGACCATACTTCATGTTTATTAGATTGAAATGCGGGCACAAGGCTAGAACAAATCATAAAGTGAACTGCAGTCTTATCTTAAAGAAATTTTCTATGAAAATAGTTTCTCACAGTAAAAAAAAATCTGGACACCAAAGTATTCACAGAACAAACGAAAAAGTTTGCCTGACGTTAGCCAGTAGGTAGTCCTACATGTGTATGAGGATCAATAGCGGGCACAATGCTAGAACAAATAGAATCTAGACATCAAACTTACCCCTACTGATATGGTATTTGAAAATCATCTTCAGCCTATATAAGTCCCTGGACACGAAACGAATGCTAGAACAAACAAAATATTCCGCCTGAAGTTAGCCAATAGACCATACTTCATGTTTATTAGATTGAAATGCGGGCACAAGGCTAGAACAAATCAAAAAGTGAACTTCAGTCTCACCTTGTAGAAATTTTCTATGAAAATAGTTTCTCACAGAAAAAAAATTCTGGATACGAATATATTCATAGAACAAACGAAAAATTTTGCTTAACGTTAGCCAGTAGGTAATCCTATATGTGTATGAGGATCAATAGTGGGCACAATGCTAGAACAAATAGAATTAAGACATCAAACTTACCCCTAGTGATATGGTATTTGAAAATCATCTTAGCCTAAATAAGTCCCTGGACACGAAACGAATGCTAGAACAAACAAAATATTCCGCCTGAAGTTAGCCATTAGACCATACTTCATGTTTGTTAGATTGAAATGCGGGCACAAGGCTAGAACAAATCAAAAAGTGAATTTCAGTCTCACCTTAAAGAAATTTTCTATGAAAATAGTTTCTCACAGTAAAAAAATTCTGGATACGAATATATTCATAGAACAAACGAAAAATTTTGCTTGACGTTAGCCAGTAGGTAGTCCTACATGTGTATGAGGATCGATAGCGGGCACAATGCTAGAACAAATAGAATTTAGACATCAAACTTACCCCTACTGATATGGTATTTAAAAATCATCTTCAGCCTAAATACGTCCCTGGACACGAAACGAATGCTAGAACAAACGAAATATTCTGGCTTTCGTTAGCCAATAGACCATCCTTCATGTTTATTAGGTTCAAATGCGGGCACAAAGCTAGAGCAAATGATAAAGTGAACTACAGTCATACCTTATAGAAATTTTCAATGAAAATAGTTTCTCACAATAAAAAATTTCTAGACACGGAAATATTCATAGAACAAACGAAAAAGTTTGCCTGACGTTAGCCAGTAGGTAGTCCTACATGTGTATGAGGATCAATAGCGGGCACAATGCTAGAACAAATAAAATTTAGACATCAAACTTACCCCTACTGATTTGGTATTTGAAAATCATCTTCAGCCTAAATACGTCCCTGGACACAAAACGAATGCTAGAACAAACGAAATATTCTGGCTTTCGTTAGCCAATAGACCATCCTTCATGGTTATTAGGTTCAAATGCGGGCACAAGGCTAAAACAAATGATAAAGTGAACTATAGTCCTACCTTATAGAAATTTTCTACGAAAATAGTTAGTCACAGTACAAAAGAAATATTCTGCCTGAAGTTAGCCAATATACCATACTTCATGTTTATTAGATTGAAATGCGGGCACAAGGCTAGAAGAAATCATAAAGTGAACTGTAGTCTTATCTTAAAGAAATTTTCTGTGAAAATAGTTTCTCACAGTAAAAGAAATCTGGACACCAAAGTATTCACAAAACAAACGAAAAATTTTGCCTGAAGTTAGCCAGTAGGTAGTCCTACATGTGTATAGGGATCAATAGCGGGCACAGTAAAAGAACAAATAGAATTTAGACATCAAACTTACCCCTAGTGATATGGTATTTGAAAATCATCTTCAGCCTAAATACGTCCCTGGACACGAAACGAATGCTAGAACAAACGAAATATTCCGCCTGAAGTTAGCCAATAGACCATACTTCCTGTTTATTAGATTGAAATGCGGGCACAAGGCTAGAACAAATCAAAAAGTGAACTTCAGTCTCACCTACAAGAAATTTTCTATGAATATAGTTTCTCACAGTAAAAAAATTCTGGATACGAATATATTCCTAGAACAAACGAAAAATTTTGCTTGACGTTAGCCAGTAGGTAGTCCTCCATGTGTATGAGGATCAATAGCGGGCACAATGCTAGAACAAATAGAATTTAGACATCAAACTTACCCCTACTGATATGATATTTAAAAATCATCTTCAGCCTAAATACGTCCCTGGACACGAAATGAATGCTAGAACAAACGAAATATTCTGGCTTTCGTTAGCCAATAGACCATCCTTCATGGTTATTAGGTTCAAATGCGGGCACAAGGCTAAAACAAATGATAAAGTGAACTATAGTCCTACCTTATAGAAATTTTCTACGAAAATAGTTAGTCACAGTAAAAAAATTCTGGACACGAAAATATTCATAGAACAAACGAAAAAGTTTGCTTGACGTTAGCCAGTAGGTAGTCCTACATGTGTATGAGGGTCAGTAGCGGGCACAATGCTATAACAAATAGAATTTAGACATCAAACTTACCCCTAGTGATATGGTATTCGAAAATCATCTTCAGCCTAAATACGTCCCTGGACACGAAATGAATGCTAGAACAAACGAAATATTCTGCCTGAAGTTAGGCAATAGACCCTACTTCATGTTTATTAGATTGAAATACGGACACAAGGCTAGAACAAATCATAAAGTGAACTTCAGTCTCACCTTAAAAAAATTTTCTATGAAAATAGTTTCTCACAGTAAAAAATATCTGGACACGAATATATTCATAGAACAAACGAAAAATTTTGCCTGACGTTAGCCAGTAGGTAGTCCTACATGTGTATGAGGATCAATAGCGGGCACCATGCTAGAACAAATAGAATGTAGACATCAAACTTATCCCTAGTGATATGGTATTTGAAAATCATCTTCAGCCTAAATACGTCCCTGGACACGAAACGAATGCTAGAACAAACGAAATATTCCGCCTGAAGTTAGCCAATAGACCATACTTCCTGTTTATTAGATTGAAATGCGGGCACAAGGCTAGAACAAATCAAAAAGTGAACTTCAGTTTCACCTTAAAGAAATTTTCTATGAATATAGTTTCTCACAGTAAAAAAATTCTGGATATGAATATATTCCTAGAACAAACGAAAAATTTTGCTTGACGTTAGCCAGTAGGTAGTCCTCCATGTGTATGAGGATCAATAGCGGGCACAATGCTAGAAAAAATAGAATTTAGACATCAAACTTACCCCTACTGATATGATATTTAAAAATCATCTTCAGCCTAAATACGTCCCTGGACACGACATGAATGCTAGAACAAACGAAATATTCTGCATGATGTTAGGCAATAGACCCTACTTCATGTTTATTAGATTGAAATGCGGGCACAAGGCTAGAACAAATCATAAAGTGAACTTCAGTCTCACCTTAAAGAAATTTTCTATGAAAATAGTTTCTCACAGTAAAAAATATCTGGACACGAATATATTCATAGAACAAACGAAAAATTTTGCCTGACGTTAGCCAGTAGGTAGTCCTACATGTGTATGAGGATCAATAGCGGGCACTATGCTAGAACAAATAGAATCTAGACATCGAACTTACCCCTACTGATATGGTATTTAAAAATCATCTTCAGCCTATATAAGTCCCTGGACACGAAACGAATGCTAGAACAAACGAAATATTCCGGCTTTCGTTAGCCAATAGACCATCCTTCATGGTTATTAGGTTCAAATGCGGGCACAAGGCTAGAACAAATGATAAAGTGAACTATGAAAATAGTTAGTCACAGTAAAAAAATTCTGGACACCGTTAGCCAGTAGATAGTCCTACATGTGTATGAGGATCAATAGCGGGCACCATGCTAGAACAAATAGAATGTAGACATCAAACTTACCCCTAGTGAAATGGTATTTGAAAATCATCTTCAGCCTTAATACGTCCCTGGACACGAAACGAATGCTAGAACAAACGAAATATTCTGCCTGAAGTTAGCCAATATACCATACTTCATGTTTATTAGATTGAAATGCGGGCACAAGTCTAGAAGAAATCATAAAGTGAACTGCAGTCTTATCTTAAAGAAATTTTCTATGAAAATAGTTTCTCACAGTAAAAAAAATCTGGACATCAAAGTATTCACAGAACAAACAAAAAATTTTGCCTGAAGTTAGCCAGTAGGTAGTCCTACATGTGTATAGGGATCTATAGCGGGCACAGTAATAGAACAAATAGAATTTAGACATCAAACTTACCCCTTGTGATATGGTATTTGAAAATCATCTTCAGCCTAAATACGTCCCTGGACACGAAACGAATGCTAGAACAAACGAAATATTATGCCTGAAGTTAGCCAATATACCATACTTCATGTTTCTTAGATTGAAATGCGGGCACAAGGCTATAACGAATGATAAAGTGAACTGCAGTCTTATCTTAAAGAAATTTTCTATGAAAATAGTTTCTCACAGTAAAAAAAAATCTGGACACCAAAGTATTCACACAACAAACGAAAAAGTTTGCCTGACGTTAGCCAGTAGGTAGTCCTACATGTGTATGAGGATCAATAGCGGGCACAATGCTAGAACAAATAGAATCTAGACATCAAACTTACCCCTACTGATATGGTATTTGAAAATCATCTTCAGCCTATATAAGTCCCTGGACACGAAACGAATGCTAGAACAAACAAAATATTCCGCCTGAAGTTAGCCAATAGACCATACTTCCTGTTTATTAGATTGAAATGCGGGCACAAGGCTAGAACAAATGATAAAGTGAACTCCAGTCCTACCTTATAGAAATTTTCTATGAAAATAGTTAGTCATAGTAAAAAAAATTCTGGACACGAAAATATTCATAGAACAAACGAAAAAGTTTGCCTGACGTTAGCCAGTAGGTAGTCCTACATGTGTATGAGGATCAATAGCGGGCACCATGCTAGAACAAATAGAATGTAGACATCAAACTTACCCCTAGTGATATGGTATTTGAAAATCATCTTCAGCCTAAATACGTCCCTGGACACGAAACGAATGCTAGAACAAACGAAATATTCTGCCTGAAGTTAGCCAATATACCATACTTCATGTTTATTAGATTGAAATGCGGGCACAAGGCTAGAACAAATCATAAAGTGAACTTCAGTCTTACCTTAAAGAAACTTTCTATGAAAATAGTTTCTCTCAGTAAAAAAATTCTGGACACGAATATATTCATAGAACAAACGAAAAATTTTGCCTGACGTTAGCCAGTAGGTAGTCCTACATGTGTATGAGGATCAATAGCGGGCACAATGCTAGAACAAATAGAATTTAGACATCAAACTTATCCCTACTGATATGGTATTTGAAAATCATCTTCAGCCTATATAAGTCCCTGGACACGAAACGAATGCTAGAACAAACGAAATATTCCGCCTGAAGTTAGCCAATAGACTATACTTCATGTTTATTAGATTGAAATGCGGGTACAGGGCTAGAACAAATCAAAAAGTGAACTTCAGTCTCACCTTAAAGAAATTTTCTATGAAAATAATTTCTCACAGTAAAAAAATTCTGGCTACGAATATATTCATAGAACAAACGAAAAATTTTGCTTGACGTTAGCCAGTAGGTAGTCCTACATGTGTATGAGGATCAATAGCGGGCATAATGCTAGAACAAATAGAATTTAGACATCAAACTTACCCCTACTGATATGGTATTTAAAAATCATCTTCAGCCTAAATACGTCCCTGGACACGAAACGAATGCTAGAACAAACGAAATATTCTGGCTTTCGTTAGCCAATAGACCATCCTTCATGGTTATTAGGTTCAAATGCGGGCACAAGGCTAGAACAAATGATAAAGTGAACTACAGTCCTACCTTATAGAAATTTTCTATGAAAATAGTTAGTCACAGTAAAAAAATTCTGGACACGAAAATATTCATAGAACAAACGAAAAATTTTGCCTGACGTTAGCCAGTAGGTAGTCCTACATGTTTATGAGGATTAATAGCGGGCACAATACTAGAACAAATAGAATTTAGACATCAAACTTACCCCTCTTGCTGTGATATTTGAAAATCGCCATCAGCCTAAATACGTCTCTGGATACGATAAGAATAGTAGAACAAACGAAATATTCTGGTTAACGTGAGCCAATAGACCATCCTTCATGGTTATTAGGTTCAAATGCGGGCACAAGGCTAGAACAAATGATAAATTCAACTACAGTCCTACCTTATAGAAATTTTCTATGAAAACCGTGTATCTCAGTTTAAAAAATTCTGGTCATGAAATTATTCATAGAACAAACGAAATATTTTGCCTGACGTTAGCCAATAGGTAGTTCTACATGTGTTTGAAGATAAATAGCGGGCACAATGCTAGAACAAATAGAATTTAGACAGCAAACGCACCCCTCTTGGTGTGGTATTTGAAAATCGTCTTCAGCCTAAATACGCCACTGGACTAGAATGGAATACCAGAACAAACGAAATGTTTTGCTAATTATTTAAATCGAGCGTGGGTACAAAGTTAGGGTATTGTCCTCAGCCTATATTATTTTTTTACAACTTCGTCCTATGTATTGTTAATCTGGTGAGGAATCAATATCCTTACTTAAGCAAAGTGACATAGTTATTTTTGACGTTATGTTCAGATCCATGAACTCTTACTACGATTGATTCGTTGCTATGACCAAAATCTTAGGAGTCGACACATATGATAAGTATTTTGAGCCATATCTCCAGTGTATAGAGTTTAATTTCAATTGGCAAATGAACTGAGAGTTTTTTGCTGTTTTCTCAGAAATGCTTATTAGAACAAACAAAATTTCTTCAGAACAAATCAGAACTAACGAATATCTATCGAATGGTATACTTTTTGTTAAAAAATCCTTTGGGGCGGGCTATGTTCACGTGAAGATAGCCGCCCCACTTTGGTATTTTTTTTCGCGGAAACTATTACTAGAACAAACGAATTTCCTTCTGAACAAATCAGAACTAACGAATGCCTATCGTTATAGCGAAAAAAAATCAAAAAAGCTGGAATGGGGCGGCTAGCGTGAACATAGCCGCCTCCATATTAATTTTAAAAAAATCGCTATTTCGCGTGACGGAACAAACGAAATTTGGCCTGAACAAATCGGAACTAACGAAGAACTAACGATTTAAGCTAAAAAACGCGGGTTTCAAGAAATGGGGCGGCTATGTTCACGGCGGTGTAGTGAAATGCTAAGATGAGGAATAAATACAACATACATGACATGTAATTGAAAATAAGTTACTAACATGATTCAATAATTTATTTTACTGTATTTTTTATACAAAATACTTGCAGTAATACTTTAGCACTTACAATCAAAGTCAGCAAAATGAGAAAGCAACCAAATATGTTTTCATGGGTAAATTACGTATATTATTTTTTAGGTATTTTACATTTGTAAACAATTCTCAAGTAGTTTTTACTTACAAATTGAAAAAATATTTATTTTGAATTTTAATGAAAATTAATTGAACTTTCTGTTCTATAATTTCAATAAGTAGGTATCATTTTTGAACTTAAAATCTTTCATTACTTATGCATTACATTATTGCTGTTAATATCAATGTGTTTCAGAATATACAGAAAGTTTTGTACAAATTAGGTTCATTTAGTCAGGTTATATGCTAACCTCACTCAAACCTAACGTAACCTCAGCTTAGATTACTTACTTACTTATAAGTACATTTACTATCTTTCTGTTCCTATCATCATTTAGTTCCTGGCCACTTGCTTCTCTAAACCGGCGGGGTCCATAATCGGAGGCTGCTTCTTAACAATACCAGACAACAGAGTTTTTATCTGCGCAATAGCGCGGCCGGGATTCAAACCCTTTGGGCAAGTACGTGTGCAGTTCATGATTGTGTGACAACGATAGACGGAGTAGGTATCCTTCAGTTTCGATAGGCGTTTGTCAGTTGCATCGTCACGTGAGTCTATGATCCATCTGTAAGCTTGCATCAAGACAGCGGGACCGAGGTATTTGTCTCCATTCCACCAGTAAGACGGGCAACTAGTTGAGCAACAAGCACAAAGAACGCATTCGTACAAACCGTCCAGCTTTGCTCGGTCTTCTACATCCTGCAAGAGCTGAGTCTCCTTGCCTTTAACGGGCTCATTCTTACGCTGCAGCCATGGTTCGATCGACCTGTATTGACGGTAGAAGTTAGTCAAATCCGGGACTAAGTCCTTCACTACGTACATATGGGGAAGTGGGTATATCTTTGATGGTTTCCCGAGGTTTTGGTCGATGTGACTGATGCAAGCGAGCGTGTTGACTCCATCAATGTTCATGGCACACGAGCCGCATACTCCTTCACGGCAGGAGCGTCGGAAAGTCAGAGTCGGATCGATTTCGTTTTTGATCTTCAGAAGAGCGTCAAGTACCATAGGCGCGCAGTCGTCGAGGTCTACCTCGTAATTTTGGGTGTAGGGTTTCTTTTCCGGCTCGTCCGGGTTCCAGCGGTAGATGGCGAAGGTCTTCATGCGTTTTCCCAGAGCCTGCGACGTCGCAAACGTACGCAGCTGGCCGAAGGTGCCACTGGTCAGTCTCAGCAGTGACGGCATTATGTAATGTGTTTATTCACACGAAATTCGAATTTCTATAGATGAAATTGAGATAAAACCACGGACGTGGTCTCCAACACTCAACGAGCACTCCTGAAACGTAGTCCACTCTGAAGAAAATAAATAAATTGATTTTCTGTCGTGTTGTTTTGTGCGACGTATTTTTTTTGTATTTTGACAGCATATGAACGAATGATTGTTGTAAGTGAATGAATGAATGGCTCGTGGCAAATGAATGGTCTGAGTGAATGATAATAGTGCTGTGTTGCCATTATATCGTTTATTTGATCCCGATTCTAAATCTACACATTACATCTGTTTTATATCAGGTTAGGTATTTTAAAGGGCGTCACACACGAGCGCTATACTATGCTATTTTATCGTAAGATTAAATATCGCTTCCATACAAATAAATGGACCATCACACACGGGCGCTATGCTATACTGCTTTATCTTAAGATACCTCGTGAGCTCGTGACTCGTGAAACCGAGTGATACGAAATCATAGCGATGTTTACTTGTTCACTACGTGCGGGTACACTTTGTCCACTAAACATCGCTCATATCTTAGGCCATATCTACGCTATGATTTCGTATCGCTCGGTGTCACGACTTCACGAGTCACGTGATATCTTAAGCACCCGTGTGTGATGGTCCATTTATTTGTATCAAGTAAATATCGCTCATATCTAGGCCATATCTACGCTATGATTTCGTATCGCTCGGTGTCACGCACGAGTCACGTCACGTGATCTCTTAAGATAAAGCAGTAAAGCATAGCGCCCGTGTGTCATGGTCTATTTATTTGTATGGCGAGGCACGCGGGCGTGTCGAAATACATAATATCATATCGTCGCCATGTGTGATTGAAAGCTTGCTATACTATGTGCAGATATCGTAAGATGAAATATGTATTATTATTTTCTTGTATGTGTATTACAATCTTAACAGCATACGCACGAAAAGTTAAAGAAATTATACAAATTCTCATGACATTAAGAGAATGCGAGGCTCTGAGACTAGATTTTCATAATGCATTTCTTAGTATTTGAGTGAATATTTTTTAGTTGTTTAAATAATATTATGAATATTTTGTTCTCTCAGTACAGTTTTTTGATAAATAAGTAAAATTTGAATAACTGTTTACTTAGTAATTATTTTTGTCACCAACGATTAAGTTTTATGTTTTATTTTACAATGATAACATAAACACAACTCTCTTAATTACACTGTAAAAATTTGAAGATTCTACGTTGCCTCGACCTTTATTTATCTTTAAAAAACTAGAGCAGGTAGCGAATGTCAAGACGTTTCTATGGAGGCATCCCACTGTGCTCCGCCGTGTGTGGTAGCTTGCTATGCTATCTGCAGATATCGTAACATGAAATAGCACAGTATCGCTCTAGTGTGTGACGCACTTTAATTTCATCTAGTGCAAAGAGTTGTGCTCTAATAGCTAGTGTACATACATATTTAGCCAACGTGTGGACGGAGCAATGGCAATGGCGGGAATTTTGACATTACACATTCCTTTCGAATGTGACATTGTGGTGGACGTAAATAAACAGTGTTTTTAGAAAATGAAGAATGTTTCTTCGCTGAAATCAACGAAGATTGAATCTCCAAAGACTCCGGGCGGAATCAGTAAATCTCTTCTGACACCTTGCAGACGTGTTGGTTTATCTCGCAACTGGAAGAAGGCAGGTCCTTCCCCCTTCGTTTCACCTTTATCTGCTGCTAATTCCAGCGATGTGGAAGTGAAAGTTGAGAAAACACCGACCAGGAAAAGGAAGGATCGCGTTGAAGAAGAAAACAACGAGACTCTTGAGTTAATCGCAGAAAATGTAGTTGATAACGAGGTTCCTAGAAATGCTGATGAATGCGGTATTAAGGATACTCATGTTCAGAAAAATGATGAGCTAATTAACACACCATCACGTCATGTCGCTTTTCCTCGAAGAAAGAAGTCTAAAATACAAATATCAGAAACACAATGCCAGGAAACTGGTCAAAACGAACAACTTGAAGAAATTCAAGTTAAAGATTTAGATAAATTGGTATCAACTGAAAAAAATGAAGCCCTAAATAAGTTGGATGTTTCTAAAGCTGAAGAACATATTCAAACTCCTGTTAGATGCAAATCAAAAGGTAAAACAAAGAAAAAGTTATCACCGAGGAAGTCCCCTCTAAAAAGTCCGGAAGTTGATTCAAAATTAGAAACTAAAAGTCCTAATAGCAAAGTAATAGAAAGTGATCTATTTAAAAATAAAGATGATGCTGAAACTAATATAGAAAAGCCCAAATCTGTAAGTCCCAAGGAGCTTACTAAAGAATGTGTGGTTGTCATTCAAAAAAAGATGTTCAAAACCGACAAGAAAGATTGTAAAAAGCAAACCGAACACGCTATGGGAAATAAAGAAACTTGTGTAGAATCTCAAATAATTTTTGATTCTTCGGATGAGGTGCCTTTAAGTAAGTTAAACAATGAAAATGTTGATACACAAACAGAAAAAAGTCATAACGTAATATCTATAGAAGACGATGATGATTTTATACAAACATCTAAGGTTCCTATCAAAAAATTAGAACACAAAAACACTTCAACAACTGGGTTAAAATTAAAAGCAAAAAATAAAATTAAACCAAAAATGACATCAACCAAATTGAAACCTCCTATCATGGTCAATGTTGAACCAAAACCATCATCACAAAGCTCAAATTCATTTGATGATGATGATGACGAAGATTTCATTGAAAATAAAAAGACAATTTTAATTCGTAAAACCTATGATAAAGTCACTAAGCCATCAAAAGCGAAGTCAACTGGTTCTATCACACAAAAAGACATTGATGATTTAAGAGCTCGGATCGAAATGAAGAAGAAGCTATTGTTAGCAAAAGCAGTGACCAGCGATACGGAAGAACTACGAACTCTGATAAAGAAGTGGCAGAGAGGATGTCAAGAAGCACTCATGGAGTTGATGGATCTGATGAAGGCCAAGTGTCCTGACAAACAGAACATGGACTATTCGGAAATACTTCAAACGTTGAAAATACCCCCTGTGCTTGTTGGCTATGACTCAGACAATGACTGTTTCAACACCCCAGATGACACCAGCATAGTATTGTCTAAGTTTAATGATTTATAAATGTTACAATTCAATTGTTACTAAACTAATACATATTTTGTTACGTAAAACTTTTGCATTTCCGTTTAGATAAATATGTTGCGGCTCCCCCTACCCCTAATCAGTCTACATCATGGTCTCGTCTAGACAAATTGAAACAACAACAATCAAATTTATGGAATCTTTTTCTTTCTGGTATTGTGTGTTAAAAAAATGTTAATTTTGCTTATAACAAAAATACTTGAATGCGAAAATAATCCTAAATAGCTTTGTCTATAACAATGTAGCTGTACCCTGTGCATCAGTTATAGCTCCTAGTAGAGTTGTAGATCCTACATGCTCCGGTGTGTATGAATAAACACAAGATAGGAAAATACATATAGAGTATATGGTTCAGCAAACTTAGAAAAAAAATTGCACAGAGCAATCTCTTCCAGGCAAGCTTTTTGTTTTTATTTGTATGCAACTACTGAATTTGTTCAGTTACAGTTGCAATTTGGATCCTTTACCTGGCTCACATATTTTAAAATTGAGATAACCTATGAGAAATGAAGCCTTTATTTAGAGTTTCTATTTTATCCAGCATTTATTGTCATTTTGGTAAGAAATCAGTAATATAAGCAAGAGTTATTTATTTACCTACCAACATTAAAATAAATGTTTTTTAATCAGTTCATTTAAATAAATAAATCTCAATTACAATTTTAAAACATTTAATTCTCAATCCATAACTATAAAATACTAGCTTAAGTCTTAATAACTAAAATCTGTGTGAACGAATAGGATTCTCCGGATCAAACAGTTTTGGATCTTTCAGGAACGTCTTATCCTTGTAAAAGTATGGCATGTATGCACAGTTCTGCGCCTTCCTGATTTCCGTCTCGACCTGATCCTGTTTCTTCCTGCAGAGCCCTGTAATGTGTCGTCCGTAAATCCTGCCCGTGTAAGGACTCTGGAACTGGGATAGAAGTCTGTAGTTTTTGTAGTCAGGAGTGATTTTTAGTTTGCACAGTATGCACTGCCGTGTTTCCTTTTTGAATGGATTTTGTATGTCCACTGGAGCATCTTTGTTAATCTCTTTGGCGTCTATGGAAGGTGTTGAAGACAGTCTGATGTTTGATACGAGGTTTGTTGGGTTTGTTACCCTGTCACTCTGGAATCACTCGCAAGCGTTCCAAAATCATATTTTTTTTCTCTTTCTCAAAATAGCTACGTCTCTTTCATTTCTCCGAGTTAAATTCTACCTCACCCTACCTTGGTTTTGGAACGACTTCTCAATCGTTAACCTACCACTTATGACTTAATTGCTGATAAGTGACTGTTTATACACAGAAATTTACTTAAAATTTAGTTGAAATTAAGTTAATTACTTCGCTACTTAATACGTGTAAACTACCCATAATAGCTAGTGTACATACATATTTAGCCAACGTGTGGACGGAGCAATGGCAATGGCGGGAATTTTGACATTACACATTCCTTTTTTTTTTTTTTTTTGTTTGGTTCTTTCCTGCTTTTGCAAGGAAAAGGCAAAGGCTTCTCTGGCCATACAGCCTATTCTTACGTAGTTTGCTCTTCTCTAAATATTTTTCTATTTCATTTGAGTTCTCATTTATTATCAATTTCTGTCGTCTTTAACTTTTTCTCTATTCTTCAACAAAATGATAGCACTTTTGATGAAGATTTCATGGACTTCTTGAGAGCACTCGAAACACAGTCTACACACTTTTATTTCATTATCCTACATATTAGACACTTAAATGGCACTTTATTGAACAATACACTATCAATATTATGCATTAAAAACCACGATATCTATTTTTTCGGATAATAAAACAAAAATGACAAACTCTTGCCGCGAGTTCCCGCCAAAAAGTCCTACACATTCCTTTCGAATGTGACATTGTGGTGGACGTAAATAAACAGTGTTTTTAGAAAATGAAGAATGTTTCTTCGCTGAAATCAACGAAGATTGAATCTCCAAAGACTCCGGGCGGAATCAGTAAATCTCTTCTGACACCTTGCAGACGTGTTGGTTTATCTCGCAACTGGAAGAAGGCTGGACCTTCCCCCTTCGTTTCACCTTTATCTGCTGCTAATTCCAGCGATGTGGAAGTGAAAGTTGAGAAAACACCGACCAGGAAAAGGAAGGATCGCGTTGAAGAAGAAAACAACGAGACTCTTGAGTTAATCGCAGAAAATGTAGTTGATAACGAGGTTCCTAGAAATGCTGATGAATGCGGTATTAAGGATACTCATGTTCAGAAAAATGATGAGCTAATTAACACACCATCACGTCATGTCGCTTTTCCTCGAAGAAAGAAGTCTAAAATACAAATATCAGAAACACAATGCCAGGAAACTGGTCAAAACGAACAACTTGAAGAAATTCAAGTTAAAGATTTAGATAAATTGGTATCAACTGAAAAAAATGAAGCCCTAAATAAGTTGGATGTTTCTAAAGCTGAAGAACATATTCAAACTCCTGTTAGATGCAAATCAAAAGGTAAAACAAAGAAAAAGTTATCACCGAGGAAGTCCCCTCTAAAAAGTCCGAAAGTTGATTCAAAATTAGAAACTAAAAGTCCTAATAGCAAAGTAATAGAAAGTGATCTATTTAAAAATAAAGATGATGCTGAAACTAATATAGAAAAGCCCAAATCTGTAAGTCCCAAGGAGCTTACTAAAGAATGTGTGGTTGTCATTCAAAAAAAGATGTTCAAAACCGACAAGAAAGATTGTAAAAAGCAAACCGAACACGCTATGGGAAATAAAGAAACTTGTGTAGAATCTCAAATAATTTTTGATTCTTCGGATGAGGTGCCTTTAAGTAAGTTAAACAATGAAAATGTTGATACACAAACAGAAAAAAGTCATAACGTAATATCTATAGAAGACGATGATGATTTTATACAAACATCTAAGGTTCCTATCAAAAAATTAGAACACAAAAACACTTCAACAACTGGGTTAAAATTAAAAGCAAAAAATAAAATTAAACCAAAAATGACATCAACCAAATTGAAACCTCCTATCACGGTCAATGTTGAACCAAAACCATCATCACAAAGCTCAAATTCATTTGATGATGATGATGACGAAGATTTCATTGAAAATAAAAAGACAATTTTAATTCGTAAAACCTATGATAAAGTCACTAAGCCATCAAAAGCGAAGTCAACTGGTTCTATCACACAAAAAGACATTGATGATTTAAGAGCTCGGATCGAAATGAAGAAGAAGCTATTGTTAGCAAAAGCAGTGACCAGCGATACAGAAGAACTACGAACTCTAATAAAGAAATGGCAGAGAGGATGTCAAGAAGCACTCATGGAGTTGATGGATCTGATGAAAGCCAAGTGTCCTGACAAACAGAACATGGACTATTCGGAAATACTTCAAACATTGAAAATACCCGCTGTGCTTGTTGGTTATGACTCAGACAATGACTGTTTCAACACCCCAGATGACACCAGCATAGTATTGTCTAAGTTTAATGATTTATAAATGTTACAATTCAATTGTTACTAAACTAATACATATTTTGTTACGTAAAACTTTTGCATTTCCGTTTAGATAAATATGTTGCGGCTCTCCATACCCCTGAATTTAAACATCCTAATCAGTCTACATCATGGTCTGGTCTAGACAAATTGAAACAACAACAATAAAATTTATGGAATCTTTTTCTTTCTGGTATTGTGTGTTAAAAAAAAATTAATTTTGCTTATAACAAAAATACTTGAATGCGAAAATAATCCTAAATAGCTTTATCTATAACAATGTAGCTGTACCCTGTGCATCAGTTATAGCTCCTAGTAGAGTTGTAGATCCTACATGCTCCGGTGTGTATGAATAAACACAAGATAGGAAAATACATATAGAGTATATGGTTCAGCAAACTTAGAAAAAAAATTGCACAGAGCAATCTCTTCCAGGCAAGCTTTTTGTTTTTATTTGTATGCAACTACTGAATTTGTTCAGTTACAGTTGCAATTTGGATCCTTTACCTGGCTCACATATTTTAAAATTGAGATAACCTATGAGAAATGAAGCCTTTATTTAGAGTTTCTATTTTATCCAGCATTTATTGTCATTTTGGTAAGAAATCAGTAATATAAGCAAGAGTTATTTATTTACCTACCAACATTAAAATAAATGTTTTTTAATCAGTTCATTTAAATAAATAAATCTCAATTACAATTTTAAAACATTTAATTCTCAATCCATAACTATAAAATACTAGCTTAAGTCTTAATAACTAAAATCTGTGTGAACGAATAGGATTCTCCGGATCAAACAGTTTCGGATCTTTCAGGAACGTCTTATCCTTGTAAAAGTATGGCATGTATGCACAGTTCTGCGCCTTCCTGATTTCCGTCTCGACCTGATCCTGTTTCTTCCTGCAGAGCCCTGTAATGTGTCGTCCGTAAATCCTGCCCGTGTAAGGACTCTGAAACTGGGATAGAAGTCTGTAGTTTTTGTAGTCAGGAGTGATTTTTAGTTTGCACAGTATGCACTGCCGTGTTTCCTTTTTGAATGGATTTTGTATGTCCACTGGAGCATCTTTGTCAATCTCTTTGGCGTCGATGGAAGGTGTTGAAGACAGTCTGATATTTGATACGAGTACACGGTGAGTGTTTGTAACTGAAATTGGAATAAAAAGTAAGTTTAGTAAAGCAGAACAACAAACAATGCAAAATAGGTTAATGTAGATTTTTTGAAGAGTAACTTACAAATCTGACGACTAAGAATCGTTTTTAAGAGTGACATGTTTGGTTCGATGTATTTATGTACAATTTCTATTCGCGAAAATGAAAGAAAAATGAAGAAAATAGCACAATTTCAACTTCATAACCTAGAAAATATATTTGCTGAGAAATGTCAGGGTGACAGTGACATTTTTGTTTTTCTTGTGTTGCTGTGTGTTCGGATAAACTGCAATATTTCTTACTTATTAACTTATAGGATTCTCCGGATCAAACATTAAGCCCACTGATTTTAAATGCGAAAGTATGGCTGTGTTTTTGTTTTTTCTTTCTTTGTTTGTTTGTTCCACTTTCACGCCGAAACAACTGAACGGATTTGGATGAAAGGTAGGTACATAGAATAAGCGCTCGGCTAACCACATAGGATAGGAAGAAGCACTTTTTATCCCGGGACACTTAAGGGTTCCTGGAGGAATGCTTAAAAACTTATCCACTTCGTCACTAAATGGTGCCACCTTAACATTTAAGTCGCGGGCGGAAGCTAGTAGGGATATAAAGATTTATTTAGGTAGGTAGTCGAAGGTCTAAGGGTCTAACTAGCTAGTTATCGGATATTCCTACGTCGAGTTCTACGAGTAGCTAGATACTTCAGACAGAAGACAGGACAGTACATTTTTTAACCGACTTCAAAAAAAGGAGGAGGTTCTCAATTCGTCGGAATCTTTATTAATCGAACACGCCTGAACCGATTTTGAAAATTCTTTTTTTGTTGAAAAGCGTATACTTCACAGGTGGTCCCATATAAATTTTATCGAAATCGATTTAGCGGTTTTTGAGAAAATCAACAAAAACTTATCAAAATTGGAGTTGTTGCGATTGAAGTCGGTTGTTTATAACGTATTCAGCGTGGTCAATTATATCCAGCCAGAGTTAACAAAGAGAGTAGCGCGTTTATTTTATCTGAGATCACACACACACACACACATCACATTATCAATTCAATTTAGGTAAGTGACCCAAATAAGGCCTACCTTATTTTTATCTTGACGTACCTAATTAGTAGGTTTTTAAGAAAAACTCACTCATCTTTCGAAATATTAATCTTTATTTATTAAACTTTAAAATAAATGTAGTTGAAACGATAAAAAAACAAAAACAGACTTCTGTGAATCAAAATATTCAAAAAGTCCTTTAGGCCTTATTGGGAAACCCGTGCCGCAATAAGGCCTTATATACTAAAAGAAAGAAAAAGCAATCATTAAACTTCATTTGCTAAAACATATCAACGTACATAATATTATTTAAATTTAGTACGATTCTTTAGTAATCATATTTGGACGTTATAATCAGTCTTGATAATCACCTCAACATATTATCCTTCCTTTCTTCATTTTCTTCAAGCAATCTCCTGCACAGAATTTTTTTTATCAGCAGCGGTTAAGCCAACACACAGCTCATGATACCTACCAGATATTACAAGCAAGGCATTGCCGCATGTCGTCCATTCGATATTATTTGAACTTATATTATTTTGGTAGGCCTTATTTGGACCTGTCGTATGTGTAAGAAAAAAAAATTACTACTCCGGTTACTAAACTTTTAAACTAAACAACACACAAAAAAAATGTGGGAATGCGTGCAAAAATATCAAAATACTTACATCATTACCTGTAGAAATTTTATAAAACAGGCGTACACTCTGCTTCCCGACTGTTTTCGTCTACATGATCCGACATACTCGTGGTAAGCGGCTCTCGCTATTCTTGTATGTGTCAGATACATTCTTACGCACACCACAGTAAAGTTTCGCGATTATTTGAAATGTCTAAGCGGGAAATTTGAAACCTAGGCCTTATTGGGGCATAGGCTTTATTTGGGTCTCTTACCTTACTTAAAATTTCTTAAGTATTAGAATTTTTAATAATGCAAGCAACATTGCATTTTCCAGCTTTTTGTTTTTTTTTTATACGCCAACTTCTTTATTTTTATGGCAGAGGTGGCAAACGAGCAGACGGATCACCTGATAGTAAGCGATTACCGCCGCCCATAGACACCCGCAACACCAGAGGAGTCACAAGTGCGTTGCCGACCTTTGATATGGGAGTACGCTCTTTTTAACCGACTTCAAAAAAAGGAGGAGGTTCTCAAATGTTCACCGATTACTCGAAGACGCCTGAACCGATTTGGAAAATTCTTTTTTTGTTTAAAAGGGTATACTTCACAGGTGGTCCCATATAAATTTTATCGAAATCGATTCAGCGGTTTTTGAGAAAATCAACAAAAACATAGCAAAATTGGAGTCGTTGCGATTGAAGTCGGTTGTTTTTAACGTATTCAGCGTGGTCAATTATAAGTTTGATTAATTTGGTTCATCGACCATCATTTGCCTGATAGACTGATGAAAAAGTTCACATTTTTGTACAGTTTCATAAGTCCAATTACTGGATTCGGGTAAATTATAAACAACCCTGAAACAGGAAAATGAATCCTGTCAGAAACGCTATCATACTCATAGTTCCCTGGAAGCCATACTGAAAAAACTGATTGTTTGGGAAAATTAGTCAACTTTATATGCATAGGCCGTAGGCGAATTTTTTTTGAGAGTTCATTATGTATTGGTAAAAGTCGATTAGTGTTGTAGTGAAGGGAAGCATCCGTTAATGTTTTTAGGAGGAGTATTTTTACAACAATACTTATGTATTTATTTAGGCATGTGCTTACCTGTTATTTTATTAAATTTAATTCTTTGGTTATCTCGATATCAGTTGTGTGGACCAACTTGATAGGTATTTTGTAAAAGGGCTCCGTAATGGGGAAGAAAACGCAAAGCTATTTGCAGATGGCGCTACGGACGCTTGACTCATAAAAACTTTCAATTTGTTCCGCGTTTTTCATTATCGAGGTGTTATAAATTTGTATTTTTTTCTGTAAAATTGTTAAATGGAAAATGTGTGCGACATGGACTGTTCCTCGATTAAAGGCGAAGTTGAAAAGTACATAATTGAAAACGTAATTTTTCCCACGTCTTCTTCATCCGAGAATGTTTAGGAAATTAATGATTTCCTTTATTATTGCAACCAATCGCCACAAAACGCGGCATTTTTTTTAATAATCTTATACCTATTTAGTTCACGTAAACAATTTTTTCTATACGTTTTGACAGTTAGTATGAGTCAAGCGATATCAGCGCCTCTATCGGTGAGCTTTGTCAGTTTTCTTCCCCATTAATTTACGCACAATTATTTCAACAGACATAGACGTCATGCCGCGTTTACGCATAAGTTTCTTCAATGTTTCTCAGACTTTGAATACCAAGGCTGAGAATGGAAAGTAAGTATTTTACTGCGTATGTATTTATCTACTCGTTTTGACATTTTATACACTGTTAACTCTTGAATCCTTACCTGATCCTTACATTACCTTGTAGTTTGGCCTCTCGCTCCACCTTACACAGTGAGGGCGTAGATTCGGTTTCCGGCGGGGTTCAACTTTGTAAATCTGAATTTTGTTTTTATAAGTAGTAGCTCAGAGGAAGGATATATATCCTTACTCTGAGGTAGTAGTTTCTTATCTCGCCTGTACTGCTACCCCTGTTTTATCTAAGTCTTATCATCAGCATTTATGTGTTCTAGTATAGAGATGTGGCAAGTGAAGTATACCTATATAAAAAAGATTTCGACGAATTGAGAATCCTTTTTTTGAAGTCGGTTAAAAACTAGACCAATAACCTTAAATTAAATCTGATTTAGGTCATATGTGTACAGTACAATGAGTCTCATGTGATATGAATACAATGTTATTAGCGCAATATTTACACATACTTATACCCGCATTAGCACAAAGTTCACAATACTATAGTGAAGTACCTACTTCACTATAACAGATTGTTAGCCACATCCTCTTCATTAATTTGACTATTACGCTAATACGACTCATCCAAACAAATTATGTTAATTGCTAACAATGCAATACCCTATTCACTTACTGCACCGGCCGCGGCCGGCCGCAAGCGCGGGCGCAGTTCTGTTGCGAAAAACGGACAAGACAACTATTACGAAACGAAACAACTTGTTGGTAAACTATTACCCCGCCATTTTGAAATGAACGCCTCACAATGCGGAAATGACGCCGAAGATCGACTTTCAAATACGTTCGGTTATCTGCGGCCAGTTTCTCGACTGTAAACAAGAAATCGAGTTTAAACGAAGAGAGAAATAACACAACCGGCGTAGCCACTGTCCGTTGCGCACGTGGCGAACCGTAGTCCTCAATAAAAATAAATATATTTTCAAAAAAACAACCTTTTAATAACGAAAAATAAATGAATAAACTTTAGTACACAAAAGTTAGAAAGTGCTCTGTGGAAGCGCGAACTTCGCGCCAAAAGTGGAAGTGACTTTTTCTTTTTTTTACAAGCTAATCGTGGGTGTGTGTCTGTGACTTTTCCTGTAACTTTCTTTGTTTACTTTTCGGATATACCAACTTTTTGGTAAGTGAATGCTAAATACAGTTTTAAGTTAAAGTAAATGTATATAAACGCGTTAGTTTATAAGAATAATATACAAGCAAAGCAACCATTATGCAAGTTTCCGTATAGCATAAAATTTATATAATCTAATCATTCAGCCAGCAACTATGAATTAAATAAATAAATGAAAAGAGATTGAATGTGTTTAATGATGTTAAAAAGTAAAAGTTGTGACGAAATGTCATCTCCTTTCTTCCTTCTTGCCAATGGTATTTGTATACCTAATGTTAACGTACTGAGTCAAGAAATCAAGGTTGCTTGGAGAAAGTGACCTAGCTGAACGCACATTGCAAGCTTCGCACGAGGAGAGATGGTTTGTTACTCTATGGAACTTGAAGTAAGTATGTATGTACTTACTTATTGTGTAAATGACTTACAAGTTACATGTAGCGGAAGTAGGTATATTTGAATCAATGAACGAATCAAATAAATACTTATTAAAGTTATTTTAACTTAAAAAAGCAGCACATGAATGACATCTGGAACTGAAATTAAATTTTAAATTCTTGATGAGATCGTGACTCAGTTCGACTTACGTTTCCACGTCGAACATGCAGGTTAACTGACTACAGTCTCGGTCCTAACAATAGATGGGTTTGATTGGTAAGGCACGTTTTGCATTTGTGACAGTTGCTAGGTAGGTATCACTAGATGTTAAAATGCATGAAAATTTCTCATACCCACTGGGGTTGGCTACTATACTAGCCCTATAACCTCCACCAATCCGAACTTGACCCCGGTGTGTGGACTGACCTTTCCGAGAGGACTAAGTGGGCTGTGGTTACACTTCTGCTAATAAGCGTTATAGCTACCTATGATAAAGCGAAAGAATAAGTAATTGACCACGCTGAATACGTTAAAAACAACCGACTTCAATCGCAACAACTCCAATTTTGCTAGGTTTTTGTTGATTTTCTCAAAAACCGTTGAATCGATTTCGATAAAATTTATATGGGACCACCTGTGAAGTATATCCTTTTAAACAAAAAAAGAATTTTCCAAATCGGTTCAGGCATCTTCGAGTAATCGGTGAACATACATAAAAAAAGTTTCCGACGAATTGAGAACCTCTTTTTTTTGAAGTCGGTTAAAAAAAGAACCATATGCAAGGTCCGATTGAGGGAACCACACCACCTGACTGCTCGCTCTACACCAAGCAGTGCGCTGCGTTCCGGCGGGTGGGGCGAGATAGCCAGCGCAATTAGCGGCAAAAGAGACATTCCATCAAGAAATATAGGTACCTACTACTCTCTACCGCATTCCATCTTAGCCCTCAAAGATCGGCATGGCACTGACAACTGTTACCTATGTCTGGGGTAACAGATGCTACTTTCCATCTAGTGGTGGTTTCACCACAATAAAAAATGCATGTCACAAATTGACAACAATTTAAAAATTTTACCCCCCTCGCCCCCCTATTTATGATGCAATAATTACCTAAACACCCACATCTTTCCTGTTTTAAATAGGGACATATTTCTGGAGAAAATGTCATTTTTCTCCGTTAGGGTTTTATAGGATGCCGCGTGCATATGTACGGTGTTATGTCGAATGGGTGACAGTGTGACCATTTGTGACAGATCTCTGCTATTTGGGCAGAGTTTAACACTGGCAGAATAAGCTGACGATTTAAAAAAGGAGCAGAATTCGGCAGACTTCCAGGACATCTGCCGAATTCTGCTACTTTTTAAAATCGTCAGCGTTAAAATCTGCCAAAATAGCAGAGATCTGCCACAAATGGTCACACTGATGGGTGACAACTAATTTTAAAAAACGTGAACTCAACCTGACGTAAAGGTATACCTTATTTACCCTCACATATAAAAAGTTATTATCGCGAGAAAAATCGAAATAACAGGTGTTTTATTTTTGCATTTTTTAAATAAATACCCATAAAAAGTGATGGTCAAAAATTTTTTTTTTCTTGTCAATTAGGATGCTATAACACAGTGTTTTTCAACCTGTGGGTCAACCTCCTAAAGGGGTCGCAGAAAAGAAAAAGTAAGTACACTGCAATGAAAAAATACGATTTCAGTGAGAAGGCTCCTGTTTATTTTTCAACAATTTGTCAAAACGTGGTTCTATTTTGGAGACGTTTATAAGTAAACATTTTCTAATTGAAGAAAATTATAAACGTAGTCTTTCAAATCACTAACGTTTAGTATGTTTATGGCCCTAAGGGGGTTCCAAGAATTTTTTAACTTGTAAAGGGGTCGGGTATCAAAAAAGGTTGAAAAACACTGCTATAACAGTTTTGTAATTTATAAAAGTTACGCGCGTCCAGCATGAAACCGCGCAGTAGGTAGGAAGGTACATTATTATTCACACTTTTCACACTTTCGATTTTCACTCGCTCTGGTTTTTACACTTAATACTTACGCTTTAGACATTACAAGTAGTTATTAAGAAGTTATTTTATTACATAATAATCGTATCCATTAAACTGGCCAAAATAGGTTAATAACTGCACTGGGTGGCGCCATATTGCGTTGCAGATAGGCTGTATTCATTACATCGATACCTAGACCTTATATCTATGGAGTAGTCCTCCATAAAGTGGTTCATATGCATATAGAACTGACTCGGTGGCTCAGTGGTTAGCGCTTAGACTACTGATCCAACGGACGTGGGTTCGATGCCCACCCAGGGCAAACATTTCTGTGATGAGCAGATTTGTTTGATTTGTGTGGATATTGATGATGATGGTGTATCATATTTAAAATTTAAACGCGGATGCCTATCTACACAGGGTATTAAAAATGCGTTTGAAATTCTAAGGTAATTATTCAGTGTACAGGAAAAATATTGGAAAATTTCGATCTACTATTTTTTTTTTAGTTTCCTGTTTTAAACCTAAATAATGAATAATAATAATATTCGGGACAAATCACACACGGTCATCTGGCCCCAAAACTAGGACTCCCTGTATTATGGGAACCAGAGACTGATATACAGACACGTATACATTTAAATACATACATATATAGATATAATACACCCAGACACAGAACAAACAAATCTGCTCATCACAAAAATATGTGCCCTGGGTGGGGATCGAACCTAGGGTTGCCAACTTTTTTTACAAGAAATAAAGTATATTTAGGTCTGAGAAGAATATTAAACAGTATTTTGGAAAAATGAACAGTACAGCTCGCGTCACGTAAAAAGAGCGCTGGCGGGCGTTCCGAGGGCAGAACAGTTCACTCTGACAACAGGATAGCTTAATATAAATCGCGTAAGTGTGAAAGAGAGGGTACTAAACAATTGCTGTCAGAGTGCATCCTCGGAACGCCAGCCAGCGCTCTTTTTACGTGACGCGAACTATATTTTATTTATTGGTGTTTTAAATACATATTTTTAGAGCTTCTCGCACAACTTATTAATTTACAGTCTTTTTTAAAAACTTCAAACGTCTCACCACAATTATAACTGAAATTAAAATAAATGAGGAGCTCATTTTTTATTTTTTATTAAATTAATACTATTTCTATCCTCCCGCCACTTTGCATTCATTACTGAATAAACTCTTTCAGTAAATGCACGAAAAAAAGGGTTATGTTCTGAGAACGCACACACTCGCATGTCTGTGTAAGTGAGTGACAGTCTTGGAAGTCGTTCCAAAACCAAGGTAGGGTGAGGTAGAATTTAACTCGGAGAAATGAAAGAGACGTAGCTATTTTGAGAAAGAGAAAAAAATATGATTTTGGAACGCTTGCGAGTGATTCCAGAGTGACAGGGTAACAAACGTCATCGAAAATAATTCAGAAAGGTTTTTAGCTTTTTTGGGTAGTATTCTGTCTTATTTATGGCCATAACACCTTCGCAGATACAAGCAATCGTATTTCAAAACAATTCCGAAGATAAAATGTTTGTATGTCTTAGTCTGTTTGACATTGACTACGAACTTCCCGCCGAATAAACTGTCAGGCGAATTTTAACGGTAATCAAACAGCGTTAAAAATCGCACTTGTCAGAGTGAAAATCGCATTCACGAAGGCGTTCCAAAATCCCGACGAAGAACTGTCAGGCAATCATTCGGTTACTCTCGGTTTCACTCGGCTCGGTTTTGGAACGATTTAGGGTAAAATTCGCATCACCCGAGTGAAATCTTTGGTATTGGAACGCAACCTTGATGTCTCCGTATGGCCCAAACTCTTTTGTCAATCATTCCTCACAGACAGCGATACAAATGTTGTGAGTGTCAAAATAAGAAATCATTTTTCAGGTACAAAGGGTTTTTTCAGGTCTGAATGAAGCCTCTTTGAGCTATGGGCCAGAGGAGATAACGTTCATGAATATTTGACATTGACAGATTCGTTCTTAAACTCCATTACTGTGATTTATTTGTGGCTGCGCTGCACTGAGCGCCCTCTAACTAAATAAAAAAAAATGTGTGAGCGTCTAAGTCTAACACTTATGATGCTGAAAACAGTATTTTGTATACTTTATTTTTGTTCAACAGTAAAAAGTATAACGTATACTGTTTTTAACAGTATAGTTGGCAACCCTAATCGAACCCACGACTCTCGGATCAGTAGTCAGGATCGCTAACCAGTGAGCCACCGAGTCCGTCAGCTTTTAAAATGCGTATTTGATTCCACTACATATTGAGCAGGTTTTCTTATTGAGATGCAACATTGAATAGGTAGATTTTTTTTCCTGTTCGAACTAGTTCTGCTATCATAAAAACTCTGAACATCATTAGCGGAAAACAATAACATTGTTGACTGACTCGGTGGCTAAGTGGTAAGCGATCCTGACCTCTGATCCGAGAGTCGTGGGTTCGATCCCCACACAGTGCAAACTTTTCTGTGATGAGCAGAATTGTTTGCTCTGAGTCTGGGTGTATTATATCTATATATGTATGTATTTAAAAGTATATGTGTATGTATATCAGTCTCTGGTTCCCAAGATACAGGAATTCCTAGTTTAGGGCCAGATGACCGTGTGTGATTTGTCCCAGATATTATTATTATTATTGTAAGGAAACTTGTACACATAGGACAAACAGATGTGAATGAAGGCCGTAAGTCATTATCATCATCATCAACCTATATGAGTCCACTGTTGGACATAGGTCTCCCCCAAGGCACGCCACTTATGCCTACCTTCGACCATGCGAATCCAGCTGTTACCAGCAACCCTGCTCAAACCATCGCACCACCTAGTCAAAAAAAGTTTGTCCCGCGCTAAGTTTGGCCAAACGCGATCTCCACTGTATAAATAAAACATGACTTGTCTGTACGTTATAGCACAAAACACAGATACAGAAGGTCCGCTCAATACGCTCACAAAAATCCTATAGACGTATACGGTCGTTGTAGGCAAGATCACGGGTGCGTCTCATTTTATATAAAAACGGGAGATATATTTTCATTTCAATAACGCTCTAATGCTATAATAATCACGAGATATACCAACGGATGATATAATTTTGTTGAATATAACAATTATAAGCTCTAACGATTACATTATATAAAATCGTTTGATATAACATTTATAATACATATCATTATTATCATATAACATTCTGGAGATATAATTTTCATAAGATATAATAACTTTAGATATAATGCTCCGAGTGAGCAGAGAAATTACCTGGGTTTTATTTTCTACTGGCTTTTTTATGAAAATTCTACTATTCAGAATACATACAAAATTCTCACGGATTCTAAATAGGATGTGGGAGCGAGCGAAGCGAGCTCGGGAATTCGGAGCACCCCGACTCGGATAATTTAGGTTCGGAGACTGTGATGTGGAGGCGAGCTTGCTCGCCTCCCCTCACAGTCGCCGTGTTAGGTTTGATTGATAAAATGACCACAGATCGACTGCTTGCTTGCATGTTTGCTTGCCTGCCTTCATGCTTGCTTGCTTTCATGCTTGCATGTTTGCTTGCCTGCCTTCATGCTTGCTTGCTTGCATGCTTGCATGCTTGCTTGCATGCTTGCTTACGTGCTTGCTTGCATCTGTTATACTTGACAAATAAAATTCAATTAATTTAGTATACAAATATATTTTATAAAGAGTTCACATTACTTATGTAATATTAATAAGAAAACAATATTTTACACTTCCTGAAACGCTGAGTGTACAAGTCCCGCGTGGTAGGGACTTTGTACTAGGTAGAAAAAAAGACGATTTAAAAGCATGTGTTACGCATCTACATAAATAAAATAAAAAAATGAGTTTAAGTTTTAACATTTAATTAAATTTAAATTAATTCTTTTTCAAACTCAAGTTAGCGGCCAAAGCTCTTAAAAACTCGCATTCTGTATTTTCCGACTTACGATTCAATATTTTGTCAGTTCAGTTTTGTCATCTCCACTGTTATATCTTTTAAATTTATATCTAAGATATGTTATACGTTATAAATAGTAGGTTAAATGAGTCTTATATCATATAATTGTTATATTGTATGTTTATTATATACAGCGTTTATTATACCTTATGAAATTATTCTTTTTAAAATTATATCTAGAGTTTATTATATCTGGCAATCGTTATATTTAAGAAAATTATATGTTTGGTTTGTATATCTTCTAAATGATATATCTTTCGTATTTATAGATTCTATTACTTACCCCAAGATCACGTACTGTGCGATCGTGACCTTGCCTCGAACGACCGTATATTTCTAAAAGCATGTATGTATATGCTTACGATTTTAGTGGTTTGTATTGCGCGGACCTTCTGTGTCTATTTTGTGGTTATAGTGTTTTTTTTTCTAACATTACAAGTTATAAAAAATGTGTAACATGTCTTGTTGATATTTTTTGTATGAGAATTGAATTAAAAGTAAGAAGGGATAAAGAAGTGATAATTGGTAGGCTTAGCTCGTAGAACCGATAACTAGTGGAGAAGAAAATGAAAGAATGGCGACTGCGGTCCGAATGATGAGTGTTGGCCTGCCCCCTCAGGTTGACTGATGATCGAGTTGGTCTGAATGTAGATTTGTAATTGTAACTGTATAATAAAATAATCAAGTAAAATGACCACTCTGAATACGTTAAAAACAACCGACTACAATCGCAACAACTCCAGTTTTGCTATGTTTTTGTTGATTTTCTCCGCTGAATTGATTTTGATAAAATTTATATGGGACAACCCGTGAAGTATACCCTTTTAAACAAAAAAAGAATTTTCCAAATCGGTTCAGGCGTCTTCGAGTAATCGGTGAACATACATAAAAAAAAGATTCCGATGAATTGAGAACCTCCTTTTTTTGAAGTCGGTTAGTTATGAAAATTTTTAAAAGAAATTAATTATTTTAACAATCCATAGCGTCCCTCCCCACTGCAGGGCCACGAGTCTCTTCTCATACCTCGGGAAGGTAAGGTCATACTATCCACACACGGGGGCCAAGTCCGGATCGGAGGAGGTTGCGGGGCTAATAGCCAGCCCCAATGTCAGAAGTTTCTAGACTGAACTTCCGTTCACAATGCACAAGAACACTTGGAATTTCACTCGCGTATAAACAATACGATGACATTCAAATTGACCTTCTTCCTATGACATAAAGGTGAAATTTAATCGTCACTGCGAAGGTAAGCCGGTGGTCTACCGTACTTGGTCATTCAGTTTGTGTGGGAGATGACAGAATTGGTCATTTATTCAGTTCCTTGAGGTATATTGACATTTCATTTTTATCTGTGCCTGTACAGGAAGGCGAGATCATTTCCTTCATGTTTTTGATAAGGTTCAACTTTCATACAAGGTTAAGAACTGAACGTTATTACTGGAACTGGCTCTTATAACCAAAAAAACATATCTATCTTAATACGCAAAATACATGTAATAAAATTAACAATTTTCTACAAGAAAAATGTCCATATTCATTTCAAAAAAATCACACTCATCTAAAGTTTATCAAATAAGCTAATCAATATCACGATAGTTATCAGTGGAATTACTGTGTGAAACAATTAATAATAAAATCCCGCCAAGTGTGAGTCGTACCCGCAAAAAGACAGCGAACTGACTGAAAGAAAAAAACAATAAATAATCAACACAAATATAAAGTAATTGTGGTACGGAATCCTCGGCGCGAGAGTTCAACTCGCACTTGGACGGTTTTTTATATTAATTTATACCGTATTACCTTGTCATACCAAATTTTGAAAACTATAATCCTTAACGACCTCTGCCTAGGCCAAAGGTCATATTGGAAGTGAAAATTCAATACACTGAACATGAATTTATAATATAATAATAATAATAATATCTGGGACAAATCACACACGGTCATCTGGCCCCAAACTAGGATTCCCTGTATGCCTTTACATTAGTGAAAACTTTTTGGTCTATTAACCTGATAATTTGGATTGACTGATATTTCGTCAGCTAATCGATTAACTAATTTAAAGAATGCGATGTGGAAAGTTATTAAAGAGCCCCACCTCTTTATTGCAACTCCTTTCTAGTTTCTAGTAGTTGCTCGGATGAAGTAGTCGTATTTTTTTTAATTGTTAACAAGAGTAGCATGCTGGGGCAAGGGTCTTTCTTCCCGTCGGGAACAACTCAAAAAATTGCACAAGTTTTATGACTACTGAAATTGTAATACATTTTGTTGGACTTCCCATATAAGGTGCTACTTTACTAGTGCCCTACTTTATTAGTTTAGTTAGTGCGTCTACCCCTGATTCTGATCAACTTTCCCCAAGGAACCCATGGTCAAATGGCAAAGAAAAATTTTGGACTCGTCATACAAATCGATCAGCCGAGCGGCCAAATTAGTATGAAGGGTCCAAAAATTTTCTTTGCGATTCGACTGTGGGTTCTTTGAAAAAAGTTGATCAAAATCAGGAGTAGAAGCACTGAATAAAATATCGGGCACTAATAAAGTAGAACCTTATATATTTGGGAAAAGGGGAAAAGAGGAAAAGGGGGGAAAGTGGTTCAGCTTCATGAGTAGAAGCCGTGGTTTTTTTTTCAAGTAAGTATTTCATAAGTATGTTAAAAAAGTGTGTATATAGTTTTTAGGGGTTACCCAGAATCGGGTATAGAATACAGGAAAAAAATATTGAAAAAATCCGATCTACATTTTATTTTCAGTTTCCGATACAAATTCTTTATTCACTATTCAGATTTAGTATGGAAAACCGAAAAAAATAATTGTAATATTCTATACTTGATTCTGAGTAACCCCTTAAAATTTCAAACGCACTTTTTTAACACCCTGTACAAATCGTTTAGCCGATTGGCGAAATTTGTATGGGACGTCCGAAAAATTCGTTGATTTATTAGATCATACTAATTTAAACCTTGGCGATAAATATATTATGTAAGTTATGAGCTTCACTCATTATGGCATTCGTAAAACCTTCAACCTTTCTGCTGTTAATACTTACATTATACGAGTTTCTATTAATTACGCACCGGATGACCTTTAAGTTTTCCATTTTTTTTAACCGACTTCAAAAAAAAGGAGGAGGTTCTCAATTCGTCGGAATCTTTTTTTTTTTTATGTATGTTCACCGATTACTCGAAGACGCCTGAACCGATTTGGAAAATTCTCTTTTTGTTTAAAAGGTGGTCCCATATAAATTCTATCGAAATCGATTCTGCGGTTTTTGAGAAAATCAACAAAAACATAGCAAAATTGGAGTTGTTGCGATTGAAGTCGGTTGTTTTTAACGTATTCAGCGTGGTCATATGTCACAATTTCCAACAAATAAAAAAACCGCCGCACCGCACACCGGAGCGGATTCCGGAGCAGTTTGTTATCCGCCTTACTGAGAGATAACTTGGATGAATAATATGGGCTATCGACCATATTTCTTAAATTTCCATAATTTACAATCTTTTCTTCTCATGAATTTCTTCTAATTAGGGTTCCGTAGCCAAATGGCAAAAAACGGAACCCTTATGGATTCGTCATGTCTGTCTGTCTGTCTGTCTGTCTGTCTGTCTGTCTGTCTGTCTGTCTGTCTGTCTGTCTGTCTGTCTGTCACTTTTTTTCCGAAACTATAAGAACTATACTGTTGAAACTTGGTAAGTAGATGTATTTTGTGAACCGCATTAAGATTTTCACACAAAAGTAGAAAAAAAAAACAATAAATTTTGGGGGCTCCCCATACTTAGAACTGAAACTCAAAAAAATGTTTTTCATCAAACCCATACGTTGAGTAGGTCTATGGATAGGTCTTCAAAAATGATATTGAGGTTTCTAATATCATTTTCTTCTAAACTGAATAGTTTGCGCGAGAGACACTTCTAAAGTTGTAAAATGTGTCCCCCCCCCCGTTACTTCTAAAATAAGAGAATGATAAAACTAAAACACATATATGATGTACATTACCATGCAAGCTTCCACCGAAAATTGGTTTGAACGATATCTAGTAAGTAGTTTTTTTAATACGTCATAAATCGTAAACCGCAATTTACCTTTCATTCAAGTTACAGCTAACTACAAAAACTTTTATATTATGTTACTTGCTGCTACGGAACCCTTCATGGGCGAGTCCGTCTCGCACTTGGCCGCTTTTTTTTTGTTATTCGAATGAATAAATGAATGAAAACAGTTTATTGCACAACATAAATCAGGAAAACATATTAGAATATCCATGGTAATTAAAGAGTTACACCTACAGCCGGTTTTATAGCTGAAAGTGATTTCTTCCAGACAGCCTTTAAATATTTTTGCTATAGTGCAGTGCGGAAATTAAACACGTTTTGAACACGCGCTACTGTTGCCCCACTGTGTAGTTTTTCGCAACTGTTCCACAATAATTAGTGGCCTGTTCCACTGAGCCAGTGACGGGTGGATTCCTACCTAGTTTCCGGTTGGAACAGCACAGTACATGAGGTCGAACACAATCAGCTGAAAATATTTAAAATGATGCTTCTGCTTATGAAACTGGCCTGTTTTCAGCGAATAGTCGATTTGCAAGAGAAAATTTGGCTTCCGACTATCCATCTCAAGCTAAAATGCTAAAATTGAAGATCAGATTTTTTTCAATATTCTTTCCTAGCCTCGCTCTGCATTCTCTATCGCTTATACAATGGGGAGTGCTCCGAGGAATTGTTCGGATTAATCCCTGCCGCCTCTTTCCGCCATCGTTCTTTCTACGTGACAACAATTTCATCCCCATCACTTAGATGGTTGGCAGTCCACAACTGTGCGTTTCACTAGAAACTTTCTGCCTCGCACAACCAAACTGTGGAATGAATTGTCGCCTGCGGTATTTCCGGGCCAATACGACATTCAAACCTTCAAGAAAAGAGCGTTCTCCCATATGAAAGGCCAGCAACGCACTTGCGACTCCACTGGTGTTGCGGGTGTCTATGGGCGGCGGTAATCGCTAACCGTCAGGTGATCCGTCTGCTCGTTTGCCACCGCTACCATAAAAAAAAAACCCCTTGAATTTCAAACACCCAAATGACTTTTGAGTTAATGAGTTTTTTACGATTTTGCTGAAAGTTGTTCAGTATGATAAGTAGAACACCAATAGCGAGTCCTACACCTATTTTGCTACACCTTGTGTGTACATCATTATCATCATCAGCCGAAAGACGTCCACTGCTGGACAAAGGCCTCCCCCAAGGATTGCCACACCGACCGGTCCTGCGCTGCCCGCATCCAGCGGCTTCCCGCAACCTTCACCAGGTCATCGATGCACCGAATGGGAGGCCTACTTACACCGCGTTTTCCGGTGCGCGGTGTGCACTCTAAACTAGTATCACATGTGGAATTGAATCGGTGACCCTTTCACATATGTATCTGCTTGTGTATTATCACTACACCAAAGAGATGGTTATTTTCGATAACAACCAAACGTAGTCACCAAGTAATCACTTGTGAATAGGGTTGCCAGGTGTCCGGATTTAGCCGGACATGTTCGGCTTTTTACAGTCGTGTCCGGCCAAATCTAAGCAAGTCCGGCCTGTCCGGCTTTTGTAAGGCTTTTCGTCAACCCCTTGAAGCAGTGTCTGTCAAGTTGGAACCCTACACTGCGCATGGCCCGACACGCACTTGACCGCTTTTTTCTTTTAAAAACTAGTATGTCAGGCTTTCAGGGCAAAATGTCCGGCTAAATATGGACCTGTATCCGGCTTTTCTATTTTTGGGCCTGGCAACCCTACTTGTGAACTGTTAGGGCTATTTTTTTCTTAGACGAAAACCTTGCGATGCTCAGATATCTTGATCTCTAACAAAAAAAAATAACGAAACACAATGTAGGTATGTTATGAATAACTTTATGTATTTAAATAAACAAGTTTTTGTGCATGACGTGTCAACATAACACTTAGAGTACCTAAATAACATCCTAACCTAAGTATGGATAAACATAATTGACCACGCTGAATACGTTAAAAACAACCGACTTCAATCGCAACAACTCCAATTTTGATATGTTTTTGTTGATTTTATCAAAAACCGCTGAATCGATTTCGATAAAATTTATATGGGACCACCTTAAAAACAAACATAAAAGAACCCTTTATACCCTTTTAAACAAAAAAAGAATTTTTCAAATCGGTTCAGGCGTCTTCGAGTAATCGGTGAACATACATAAAAAAAAAAAAAAAGATTCCGACGAATTGAGAACCTCCTTCTTTTTTTGAAGTCGGTTAAAAAAATATGTTTTCGATCTAAGATGTCAAACGACTTCTCTCGGAAACGTAAGCCTCGGGAGCTTCTAGGAATCGCAATCAACTACTTTCACGAAGAAACTCAATACTGAGTAGATCTTCTTATAGTGTGGCACAATTAACTGTGTAACGCTTAAAGGGCGTCACATACTAGCGCGATACTGTGCTATAAATTCTGCCACACTCATGGCCGGATGTTCTAGCAAGCGGCTTATAACTTCACGGTCGCACCACTCCATCCATGAGTGTGGGAGATTTTATAGCACAGTATCGCCCTAGTGTTAGTTCCGAGTGGTAGGAACTTTGTACTAGGTAGAAAAATATGACGATTTAACATTAATCATTAAATAAGGAGGAGGTTAACTTTTTTATGTGTAAAGTTAAATAAAAAAGAGTTTTTTTTTGTGTGTAAGGTATCAATCAACGGCGGTTGCTTGGTATTGCACTCAGCATCACCCGCG
Source organism: Coleophora deauratella (assembly GCA_958295455.1). NCBI lineage: Eukaryota > Metazoa > Arthropoda > Insecta > Lepidoptera > Coleophoridae > Coleophora > Coleophora deauratella. Next base: position 11,934,892 of record OY282410.1, on the reverse strand, counting down.
GTCACGTGTGGGGCATTTAGATTTACACCTACGGACGTTTTCAATGCGACCTTCATACATAAGTACCTAGTAAGCAGATGTGCTGGTTTCCTTATAATGTTTTTCTTCACCTAAAGCTTCTGGTATGAAAATGTATCTATCTACTCAAGTTTCGAAAAATTCGTTGTTTCATAGTAGACCAGGATTGGAATCTCAGAGGTGATCCGAATCCACCTACGCTTTTTTAACTGGACAAGTAAGCTAAATATATTTAGAAACCCATTAACGATGAAAAAAAAGAATGAAAGAAAACATTGCCTTTAAAAAAATACTTATGAACTTGGGACCCTCAATGTACGATTTCAACAATCACTTGGCCGATTTCTTATTTATTAATTTTATTGGTTACCTAATTACGAATTTGCAATATAAAAAGTGGTCATTTTATGGTCCACGACCGGTCAGAGATGATCGAAGCAAACATGTATGGTTATGAGATCATGATGGTCAATATTGTCTTAAAACTATTGTGAGTTTAGTGCCATAGTTATACAGGGTGTTATAAAAAGTGCGTTTGAGATTTTCAGCGGTTACTCAGAATCCAGTATAGAATACAGGAAAAATGTTGCAAAATTCGATCTGCAACCTTATTTTTCAGGTTGTCCCCAAATTAGCATTTGGAAACAAACCAAACGAAAAGTTCAGACTGTCCCCATTCGGGGACAGTCTGAACCAAAGTCGTGGGGACAGACAGGAATAACCCAAATTTTTGATTCGACTTATTATTCAGATTTAGTATGGGAACCTAAAAAATAATTGTTGATCGGATTTTTTCAATATTTTTCCTGTATTAATACTTGAGTCTAAGTAAACCCTTAAAATCTAATACGCATTTTTTTAACATCCTGTATTGTAGGAAGTGCAAATTCTGTCCTTACTTATTATATCGAGATGCACAACGTAGCGTGAAAATGTTCTGTTCGCGTGATGCTAAGTGCAATATCAGGTAACGCCGTGTATTCCTTGGGATATGCAGGGGATGAGATGGGTTAACTACACTGGAGGACTAAAAAATCGACTCAAAGTTTGTTGCCCGACTTTTGAAAAAATAACTCAGTCCGCAAAACTACTAAATACAAAAAACAAAAAACTAGAAAACCACCAAACTAAAATCATAAAGAGTAATCAATCATACAGTTTTTGAACTTTTGGTTTAGTGTTTTTTTGGCTAGATTGAGTTATTTTTTCAAAAGTCTTGCAACAAGCCTTGAGTCGTTTTTTTTTCCATTAGTAGGTATACTTAATCAAATCAAAATTTTCTTTACGTAGAAGTTCAACATTTTGTAAAATCGTCATTTTTTTTCTCCGTACCACGAGGATTTTGTATACTCAATGTTTCGGGAAGTGTACACTACACGACCTCGTTCCCCCAGCTCCAACCAGGCGCAGGGAGGCTTTTCATCCCTTTGTAGTTGACATTCCAATCCTACGCACGAAGCGGTATGCTTCCTCATTTATCATGCGAACTGCGAAGGAGTGGAACTCCTTACCTGCGTCTGTATTTCCGGACTCCTACAATCTGGGGATCTTCAAGGCGAGAGTGAATAGGCATTATTTGAGCTTGCGTGTACCATCCTCGACTACATCATCACTTTCCATCAGGTGAGATGTAGTCAAACGCACTCAAATTTTTAATAATAAAAAAAAAGTGTTAGAGAAGGAACTGTTAGCATAATAATAAAGTGTCAAGAGGCTGGCTCGCTCTGTGGGAAGTTGATCAATTTTATGAGTAAAAGAAAAATTTTTAAAAGTGTTGATACCCTTGTTTAATCCCGGAAAATGTAAAATATTATTTATGGATATGAATAAAGGAAAAAATATAATTTTATTTTCATTCCCTCTGAAATAGTCGTGAACGTGATATCCATAAGAGAACTCGGTGGCTCAGTGGTTAGGGCTCCTGACTACTCATACAAGAATATTGGGTTCGATCCCCACCCAGAGCAAACATTTCTGTGATGAGCACATTTATTGTTTGCTCTGTATCTGAGTGTATTATATCTGATTGTAAGTATAGTGTATAAACAAATCTGCTCATCACAGAAATGTTTGCCCTGGGTGGGGATCGAACCCACGACTCTCGGTTCAGTAGTCAGGAGCGCTAACTACTGAGTCACTGATTCAGTCAGTCATTGAATTGAAATAATGTATTTTTTAGTTATCTATACTTGGCTCATCAAACCTTTTCACTAATGCACATTTCACCTTAAAACCCTTCGAAAGTAGCGCAATAGTCGCTAGTTTTATGCTCACACGCATGTACCAAATTCCAGCGACCTGGTTGGAGACCTGTTCGTTATGTAACATCGCATAATGACTATCTGTAAGCTCCTTTCACTCGAGAGGCGAGACCTCAGGACTTTGAGTTGGAAAATAATATACTCTGATAATGTTATGACATGACCACGAGATCCGTACCTAAAACATACTTGTAGGTAATGTCGTGAAAAATGGGATAGCAAAGTCTTAGGTTGGGGGAAATGTTTCTTCGTAAGCACCTACTATATTTTGTTTCCTTTTTTTCAAGATTTCCTTTGATTTATGTGAAGCTTTAATGTCAAAACTCTCAGACTGAAAACTGCTTCTATTCCTGATACTGTATACATGCAGTCTATTTTGTTTTCTGAAGCTTTAGTCGATTAATGATTTATTTAAATTTAATTTCAAAATGTACCGAATTTCTTCGATGCTCACCTCATCTAAACCGTGGTAAAAACAATTGAAAAAAATTTCATTAAAAGTATCCATTGCTATTAATGGTATTAAAATCAGCCAGATACAAATAATATAACCAAAAAGATTTGATGACAACTTTATCAAATTACGAAATGACTTTCTCCCGACGATTTTTCTATTAGGACCAAACGAGAATTCCACATAGTTATGTTGCAATCAGGACAGGTCAGACCTCTATGTGACATTCCACCTATAAGCACGAAGCCCTTTGTAAGAAAAAAACCTTGAAATCTTAATATTTTTTATTCTTGGCAATCTATCTATCAGCCGAAAGACGTCCACTGCTGGACAAAGGCCTCCCCCAAGGATTTCCACACCGCCCGGTCCTGTGCGGCTCCCCGCGGCATTCCACAACCTTAACCTGGCACCTTCACCTTCCTGGCAAAGTAACGTCCAAACCTATTACTAGAAATTTTACAAATACAACCTGTCATCTAGGTTCTAATCTAGATAGTGACAGCAGTCTAAGCCTTTAAACACGAAAGAGAAAAAAGCGGCCAAGTGCGAGTCGGACTCGCCCATGAAAGGTTCCGTAGCAGCAAGTAACATAATATAAAAGTTTTTGTAGTTCGTTGTAACTTGAATGAAAGGTAAATTGCGGTTTACGATTTATGATGTATTAAAAAAAAAACTATTTACTAGATATCGTTCAAACCAATTTTTGGTGGAAGTTTGCATGGTAATGTACATCATATATTTTTTTTAGTTTTATCATTCTCTTATTTTAGAAGTTACGGGGGGGGGGGGACACATTTTACAACTTTGGAAGTGTCTCTCGCGCAAACTATTCAGTTTAGAAGAAAATGATATTAGAAACCTCAATATCATTTTTGAAGACCTATCCATAGATACCCCACACGTATGGGTTAGATGAAAAAAAAAATTTTGAGTTTCAGTTCTAAGTATGGGGAGCCCCCAAAATTTATTGTTTTTTTCTATTTTTGTGTGAAAATCTTAATGCGGTTTACAAAATACATCTACTTACCAAGTTTCAACAGTATAGTTCTTATAGTTTCGGAAAAAAAGTGGCTGTGACATACGGACAGACAGACAGACAGACAGACATGACGAATCCATAAGGGTTCCGTTTTTTGCCATTTGGCTACGGAACCCTAAAAAGGTATAAACATATCTCTTTTCTAAACCTCCACTTGAGTGGCACGAAGAGTTTCTGAGGAAAACCACATCGAATAACGTAAGGTAACCTTATTTTATTGTGGTGAACATAATAGCTAGTTTAACCTTCAAACTGTTATGAAGTTATGATCAAAGCAATGATAATGTCATTATTTATGAAGAAAAGAGATGCAATTAGGCGACCTGGGGGTCTAGGAAACGTCGCGTGATCACTGATCTATGCACGTGACGGACATCTTGGATGTACGAGTAATATCGACAAAGATATTTAATCGTTAACGATATGGGCTGTATCGTCCCCACTTCTGGGACAAGGGTCCAGGACGGGGTCTCTTCCCTTGTATAGGGAATGTTATGCCTTATTTCACATACGGGAGTCAAGTCGGGAGTGGAGGTTGTGGGGCTAGTGGCCAATCCAAGTGTCAGAAGTTTTCAAGCCACCTATAAGGCTGATATGGTTTACCGGCTACAATATATTTCATATCACATCGAAACCCATACCTAGATAGGCCTTACTCTTACTCTATACAGGATGTTAAAAAAGGGCGTTTGCGATTTTAAGGGGTTACTCAGATTCAAGTAAAGAATACAGGAAAAAAAATTTAAAAAACCGCTCTTCAAATTTTTTTTCAGATTCCCATACTAAATCTGAATAGTGACTCAAGAATTTGTATGGAAAACTGAAAAAAAAGTTGTAGATCGGATTTTTTCAATATTTTCCTGTATTCTATACTTGATTCTGAGTAACCCCTTAAAATCTCAAACGCCCTTTTTTAATACCCTGTATACAGGAGTACATACTGGTTATTGCGTGGTGGCGTCGATCATGCACGTTAACTGATTACAGACACGATTATAACCTGGATGGGTTTGACGTTAGTATTTATGTCGTCCGTTTTTGAGCTTTGCAAAGCACCTTAAGTTGTTAGTGCCAGTTCTTATCACTAGAGTGCAGTCGTTAAGCTAAGCTATAGGACTAAGGCGGCTTGAAAACTTCTGGCACTGGGGTTGGCTTCTGACCTCCACCAATCCGGACTTGGCCCCCGTATGTGGTGTATGGTCCAACCTTCCCGAGATATAATATGCCGGAAATGGGGATGCTATAGGTGGTTAACGCATAGGTTTGAAGATGAACGAAATAAATAATGGTATCGATTCGGTGTTTACGATTAAAATTATTTGACAGGACTAAATTTAATTTCAGCGTCCTGTCCTTGTCTTTTCGATATAGAAAGAAAAAGACAAGAACACTTAAATTAAGTTTAATCCTCTCAAAAATTAAGTTTAATCCTCTCAAAAAGGTTTAATCGTGAAAACCGAATCGACACCAGTGCAGATTTAAATTTTATCTATATAAGGTGCTACTTTATTAGTGCCCGATATTTTAGTCAGTGCTTCTACTCCTGATTTTGATCAACTTTCCCCAAGGAACCCATAGTCAAATCGCAAAAAAAAATCTGGACTCTTCATACTAATGTGGCCGCTCGGCTGATCGAATTGTATGAAGAGTCCAAATTTTTTTTTGCGATTTGACTATGGGTTCCTTGGGGAAAGTTGATCGGAATCAGGAGCAGGAGCACTGACCAAAATATCGGGCACTAATAAAGTAGCACCTTATATATACTTACTCAGTAATTGTAACTTTATATAGCTATTCTCTAAGAACAATGTCAAGCTCGGATTCACCTTGATTCGCCACTTATCATGCTATTTGTATGCTTGCGACATAAATCTATCTTTACCTATAATACAGGGTGTTAAAAAAAATGCGTTTGAAATTTTAAGGAGTTACTCAGAATCAAATATAGATACCAGGAAAAATATTGAAAAAATCCGCTCTTCAAATTTTTTTTACAGTTTTTCATACAAACTCTTGATTCACTATCAGATTTAGTATGAGAATCTGAAAAAAAAATTTGAAGAGCGGATTTTTTCAATATTTTTCTTGGATTCTTTACTTGATTCTGAGTAACCCCTTAAAATTTCAAACGCAGTTTTTTTAACACCCTGTAAACGCAAACAGCACATCAGTGGCAAAAACACCAATATAAATTAAACTGCGCTGTGAAGAAAATTCCTTATACAGTGAGACCAAGTATTATTGGTATTGCTGAGTGTACCTACTTATTTATGTCATCAAATCACGTTACTAGGGATTTGGCATTTGTTCATGTGTAAGCGTGTTTGAGGATATTTCCATATGAGGCTCAGCAGGTAGAAAAAATAACTTATTAATATTTATATTATAAATGTAAAAATTTCCAGGGGTGATATACATATATCTTGCGAGGATTAAGACATAAATAGAAACGTTTGAATACATACATATATAGATATAATATTATAATACATACAACCACAGAGAAAACAAATCTGCTCATCACAGAAAAGTTTGCCCTGGGTGGGGATCGAACCCACGACTCTCGGATCAGTAGTCAGGATCGCCATCGAGTCAATGAATCAACTTATCATTTTTGTAATAAAAATAAAAAAATGTTTTTTTTTATTATTACTTGTAAGTAATCCATAATCTATCTTTATTGGTAATTTGTAAATTACATGTCATTTAAAGGTAATAAATAAATAACAATTTTACATTGGAATTTAAAAACGAAATTAGGTAGGTACTTACAATAACAATAATAATCATATATAATAAATTTTGAATAAATGTAGTATTACATACAGTAAAATATATTAAATATAATAATACTTAATTATTTTAAATTGACATTGTTTCTACCTAGTACAAAGTTCTTGTCACATGGAACTTTATCACTCTAAAAAGAGAGTTATCAACTTATCAATCAACCAAAATAACCATGTATGTACATATTATGTATAAGCTAAAATATAATTGACCACGCTGAATACGTTAAAAACAACCGACTTCAATCGCAACAACTCCAATTTTGATAAGTTCTTGTTGATTTTCTCAAAAACCGCTGAATCGATTTCGATAAAATTTATATGGGACCACCTGTGAAGTATACCCTTTTAAACAAAAAAAGAATTTTCCAAATCGGTTCAGGCGTCTTCGAGTAATCGGTGAACATACATAAAAAAAAAGATTCCGACGAATTGAGAACCTCCTCCTTATTTTTGAAGTCGGTTTTTGCATCAGAAATGCATCGGACAGAGCTACCCAATGGTCTAATAGGCGGCATGCCCGACCGGTTTCTGGTCAACGACCTCGGATGCACCATGCAATCCAACGCATCAACAACAATCTACAACTATAGAATCTGTAAATATACAGTGTGTAACAGAAAGGTGTGATAATACTTCAAGGTTAGCTTTTACCCATCAAACTGAACAACTTTTGTTCTACAACTTTGTTGAAATCGCAAAGAAATTTTCGGACTTTTCATACAAACTTGGTTCGCCAGCTGATCGATTTGAATGGAAATTCCAAAAAAAAATTGCGATTTGAACAAAGTTGTTCAGTTTGATGGGTAAAAGCCAACCTTTCTGTTACACCCTGTATACCTTACACACAGAAGTTAGCAGAACATTTAAAACACCTTTATAAAGAATTGACAACTTTCCTAATTTTTTATCCTCAGTATTTTAGAATATGCAAAAACTGAACCCTTTTTAATGGATATTTTTTTATCGATTTCATTACATTTTTCTCATTAGGCTGTGTAAGGTATAACCTTTCAATCGAGTTCAGAACTTCTTTGAATTAGTTTTCATTCACGCATTTGGAATGGACGCCTTACTTAAACAGCCGTTGAAACCGTAAACTCAAACTCAAAATGTTTTTTATTTAAGTAGATGCTTTACACATGCTTTTAAATCGTCAATATTTTTTTCTACCTAGTACAAAGTCCCTACCACGCGGGACTTGTACACTCAACGTTTCGGGAAGTGTTTGCGAAGCGAGAAGAAACGTCGAGCCCAAAAAAAACTCGCTTCAACACATTTTTTAAATAAAATCTTAAATTCTATTACAATTCATGTCAACAATAAAATTGTGAGCTGGAGGATCTATACATGTCCATAGAAAAATGTTTTCTCGTAACTCTAATCATTTCGGATCAGGTGGGCTTCAACGCGAAATGTCCTTGTTGGTTAAACGACCGCCATAGAATACGCCATGGGAGCAAAACGTCCGCAATTGAAAAGGCATGCTAGTTCTGAAGCAAAATGTCTTTGTTAATAAATGATCGCAATATACAGCGTCACAGAAGTAAAACGTCCGCAATTTACTCTGTAACTTTTAAGTATAAAGATGAAAAAATATGGGGTGACTTTTAATTAGTTCTTGATACGACAGACAGGCTATGCATGTGCTCATGATAACAAACAACTTTCCCTAAGGAACCCATAGTCAAATCGCAAAAAAATATTTGTCTCTCCATACAAATCAATCAACTGACCGGCCAAATTAGTATGAAGAGTCCAATTTTTTTTTTCAGATTTGACTATGGGTTCCTTAGGGAAAGTTGTTTATTATCATGAGCACATTCATAGCCTTTCGTATCAAGAACCAATTTAAAATCACCCTATATATGTTTTTTAGTTGCGGCATATTTTGAGTCAGTACCGTTTCGGTGCACCGTATTTTTATTTTATTCTTGTATTTATTAATGTTTCTATTTTTAAGTAAGCATGATGTTTATATTTTTAAGCAACATAGTTACTAAACTGTAATATTGTACTGTGAGCTGAATAATTCTTTTTCTTTTCTATTATATTCTATTTAATTATTATTTATTGTCTTTCTCAGTGACTCGTGTAAAATTGCAGGTCAAAAATTTTAAATATTGTCAATAAGTAAATAAAAAAATTGGTGTTTAGTTATTATAATATGTATATCAAAACGTTTTATCGTTTTATTAAGTACTGAACAAGTTTCCGTTTATTTGCAGACAATGATGCCAAATCAGAACATACGCGGGTTGGACAGAAAGAAAATGTTCAGCTGGAGCACAGGGTAAGTTTACAAAAGTAGATTGTTCAGTTTTTTAGAAAAAAAGTAGAAGAAAGACTCATCCGAAGAAAAAATAACGTAAATAAATTCATCTTACTATGTTCGCTAGACATCAAAATCGAAAGGTATTGGATATAGAAAAAATGTTGTATGAAATTGTATGAATGAAAGTGAGCAAACTTTCAAGGCAGGCACTTTAATTAATGGGTACGTTTCATGCATTCAGATTTTTTTTTTAATATTACTCCCGAACATACTTCCTGCTCAAACGTTGAAAAACGTAGGATTACCTACTCTTTGGAGAGCAATACAAAATGTAACAAAAAAACAAATTCATTAAAAAATACTTTAAAGAAAAACAAAAGAAAAATCTAAAAAGATTAATTTGAGAAAATAGAAATGAATATCTAAAAAATATATTTTTTTGTTCTTAGAAATGAATAGAATAAAATATCAAAATGACCACGCTGAATACGTTAAAAACAACCGACTTCAATCGCAACAACTCCAATTTTGCTATGTTTTTGTTGATTTTCTCAAAAACCGCTGAATCGATTTCGATAAAATTTATATGGGACCACCTGTAAAGTATACCCTTTTAAACAAAAAAAGAATTTTCGAAATCGGTTCAGGCGTCTTCGAGTAATCGGTGAACATACATAAAAAAAAAGATTCCGACGAATTGAGAACCTCCTCCTTTTTTTTAAGTCGGTTGAAAATACAAACATTACTTTTGTTGAGGTGAGGACACGGGGCGAATGAGAAAATAATAACTTTTAAATGCGTACATATTAAATTAGATACCTATAATAAAGAAATAAGTAATAAAATATATTTTATAATTATAATGAATATAGGTTTCGACTAAGAAAAGAGAAGAATACAAATAACGCATGTGGCCAGTACCTGTGGCGAACAACTTGTACAAGTTTCACATCTCTTTGGATTTTAATAAATGAAAATAAAAACTATTTTACATTACATCAGCCAGTCTTTTTATAATAATGTGTGGTAGCAGAGACAATATATGTTATTTGTTCTATGATGGTAGTTTCTATTATACTATTAACATAGCAATCCATTTTCTAAACTAAATTAAAACACAGTGATGTATTTACGTCAAGGATTTTAAATTACAATGTGACAAATTAAGTGCGAAAAATGTGTGAAATTTTAATTTTCTAAGAGTGCATCATCTGCTTACGTCACTTGCATTTAATTTTAGTAAATAATTGATCACGCTGAATACGTTAAAAACAACCGAATTCAATCGCAACAACTCCAATTTTGCTATGACTGACTCGGTGGCTAAGTGGTTAGCGATCCTAACACAGAGCAAACTTTTCTGTGATGAGCAGAATTGTTTTCTCTGAGTCTGGGTGTATTATATCTATATATGTATGTATTTAAAAGTATATGTGTATGTGTATCAGTCTCTGGTTCCCAAGATACAGGGAATCCTAGTTTGGGGGGGTGACCGTGTGTGATTTGTCCCAGATATTATTATTATTATTATTATTATGTTGATTTTCTCAAAAACCGCTGAATCGATTTCGATAAAATTTATATGCGACCACCTGTGAAGTATACCCTTTTAAACAAAACAAGAATTTTCCAAATCGGTGAACATACATTAAAAAAAAAGATTCCGACGAATTGAGAACCTCCTCCTTTTTTTTAAGTCAGTTAAATAGCTCTATAACTTAGATCTTTATTTCATCTCTATATCGTGATCGTGACCTGAGAGTGAAAACCTCGTATATGCGGAAATGGATTTTTTCAGTAGGAAGAAAAAACCTCGTTGTAATTTTTTTTTTCTACTACAGTTTGTCCCATTAAGTGTGTATTCTTTAGCAAATTTTATGAGGTTTCAGATGCTGCTGCAATTCATTTCAAATTGTTGACTTAAATTCGTTAAAAGCTACAAATGCAGTTACACTGGTGCCGACTCCATAGGGCCTAAGGGCTCCCGAGCCCCCAATGACATTTTCAGCAAGGCTGAGCCCCCCAATATTTTATATGAAAATACTGAATTGGCTTGCGGCTCGCGAAATGCGGTCCCTCAGCGATAATCACTAAAACGATAATACCAATTTTTTTCGCCCTAGGCCCCCAATTTTTTTATGAAGTCGGCGCCCCTGTAGTTATAAGAGATAAATTAGCAATTTTGCATTCTCGAGGTTTTTACTCTCAGGTAACCGGACGATATTATAGAAGGATTTTCTTATATTTTTAGAGTTATTCATACCAATTGTACATAAAATGTGTAATCATGTGTGTATATCTTATGTACGTGTCCAATAAACTTAAAAATAAATAAATAAAATTTTAGGTTCTTATATTGTAAAAGACTTCAACGAAATGTGTCGATCTCGTTGATGTCTTTTTTATGAAAGTTTGAATGTTAAATACTTTTCCCAAGATTTTGATTGTTATGTTTGTAGTACATTCATTACAGAGGTACTGAATGGATTAAGGTGAAATTCAGCACAAAATAGATTATTTCTAGATTTTGGTACCTACTTTCTTTTCAACCCCCGATGCAAAAGACGAATATTTAAATTTGATGCCTATGTGTGTCTTTTTGTGGCATCGTAGCTCTGTAACGAGTGGGCCGATTTGAATGCAGTTTTTTTCATTGGAAAGCAGATTTCTTTGCAGTAGTTTTTATCTAAGTTTGATGATAATCGGTTCAGTGGTTTTCATGTTATTCGATTTTTACTGTTAGGTGCGTTTTTTAAATTTTGTGAAGTATGTTGTATGGAAAATCGTATTAATCTTCGTTGTATTCAAATTTTATGTAGTTTTGTCTTAAATTCTTTAAAATATGAATAAGATAGAGGACATATGACTAGACAGATCGACACTGACATAAGATCTGATGCAAGCGTTATGAGATGGGTGACGCAAGAGCGACTTTCCCGTGCAGCGCCGAGGTCGATCGCCCAGCCCAGTAACCTAAATGCAGGGATGAATGCACGGGAATTACGACCTTATTGTTTTCCTTTTTCTATTTGGAAGTGAACATAAATAATAGATATAAATGTTTGCTATACCAACTCAATAATTATTTGCACATATTATTATTATTCATTTATTACAGACTATACTATAATATGGTTCATATACAGTTTTGTCAGTAAAAACTTAGACACTATGTTAGTAATTAATTTGTGATTATATACATATTTGTATTTACATTACAGTATATACAGGGTGTAACAGAAGTGTGTGACAATCCTTCAAGGTTGGCTTTTACCCATCAAACTGAACAACTTTTGTTCTACAACTTTGTTGAAATCACAGAGAAATTTTCGGACTTTTCATACAAACTTGGTTCGCCAGCTGATAGATTTGTATAAAAAGTCCAAAAAAAATTTGCGATTTGAACAAAGTTGTAGAACAAAAGTTGTTCAGTTTGATGGGTTAAAGCCAACCTTGAAGTATTATCACACCTTTCTGTTACACCCTGTATATGTATGTAGCATGGTTAAAATTGCTCATGTAATTTTAATCCATGTAATAGCATTCCTTACTTAAGAGTCATGATTTGAACGAGTTGGAGGGGTTTCTACAAAATATTTTACATGAAAATAAACTAAATTAGCAAAAAGTACCTTTTGGAAAACATCCATTGCAAATATATCCATACAATACACATACTTCTGATAGATAGATTTGTAAAGCTATCCAATTTTTTTCTGCGAATTCCTCGCTTTCGAAATTACCACATCGAAAGTTGTTCAGTTTCGGGATACCTGCCACGCCTTTTTCAATTCAGTACAACATACTTTATTAACGAAACAATTAAAGAAACAACTTACAATAAAATAATCACAAATAAAAATAGGTGACAACAATAGGCGACCTTGCTTTTTGGTAGCAATTTCTTCCAGGCAACCTTAATGAAGGAAATAAATGATGAGATGGACTGGGGTAGTGCAATTAAAAAAAAACTACATCTTTTTACATCTAATATAGTATTCTGAAAAAAAAAATTGTTGAATGATTAAAAGAAAGTGTATTTTGTTACCTTTTCAGAAAAACTGTTTAGGTAGGTACTTATTTCTTTTTTTGTGCAAATTATAATTTAATCACATTTTATTTACCATCCGTTATTGTCTCCACCTTACCAGATAGTTCAAGAAAACCTTTGCAACGCCCGCCTCTTGGTTCACACCATGTTATAAAAACTCACCTAGTTAGTGTAGGAAATAATACTGTTATAATTTCCCACCATAAAAGACTAGTAGGTAGGTAGAATTCCTTCTATCAATTCCTGTTTGCGTGTGCTGCCATCTGTTAGCGATGTTAAGTAATACTAAATTGAAGACAGCGCTATCTGTGTGTTTTGCTGCGAACTATTGTATTTACGACTGAGCAAAGACAATCTGCAATGAGTTCACATAGATCATTGTAGGTGGAGCTACATGTTCAATTAGATTAATGTGTTAGAATAGAGGTGTTAGCAATAATTTGTTATTTATGATGATGAATGAATTGAAAAGTTAATTAATTCAATTTCTGAAACGAATTAAAAGAGTTTAATATCAAATTCTTGACTTGATCAGCAGTTACCACATCCGGCGCAGTGGTTAGCGCTCCTGGCTACAGTTCTGAGAGTCGTAGGTTCGATTCCCACCCACGGTAAACATTTTTGTGATAAGGTTTGTTTGCTCTGTGTGTGGGTGTATTATAACTATGAATTTATGTATGTATTTAAACGTATACTGTACGTATCAGTCAGTCTCTGATTCCTTTATGATAGGGAATTAATTCCGAGAAGATTGTTACAGCTATATTATAAACTAGCATTTCATTTTGGCTGCTGAATAAAATCACCACGAAGACGCGTTCCAAACAAGTTTGACCACTGTCCTTTTTAAAAATATAAAAAAATAATTTAAAGAAAATCCTAGACGGAAACCAGTCTTCAAAAAATCTGTTCTATGAATAAATAAATAAATATATTTTTTATTTCAATTTTAAACATTAATGTTTTATGTTTAGGACAGACAACAAAAAGTCATCTATTAAACTCTATTATAAAGATTGAAAACCTTTTAAGGTCTAAGACTGCTAAAACCGAAAAACAAGAAGTCTTCCCATAGAAAAAATAGTAGCTGATCTATTTCTATGTAAAGTCAAATTTTTTTTTGCCATACGTTTAACATATTCTAGGCTCCAAATTAAAAAACATATTTTTGTAGAGGGTCAAATCGAATTTACTACGGGTGTCGTGGGTTTCATAGAATTTATAATTGACCACGCGGAATACGTTAAAAACAACCGACTTCAATGGCAACAATTCCAATTTTGCTATGTTTTTGTTGATTTTCTCAAAAACCGCTGAATCGATTTCGATAAAATTTATATGGGACCACCTGTGAAGTATACCCTTTTAAACAAAAAAAGAATTTTTTAAATCGGTTCAGGCGTCTTCGAGTAATCGGTGAACAAGATTCCGACGAATTGAGAACCTCCTCCTTTTTTTGAAGTCGGTTAAAAATAGTATTAGAAATGTATTTTCGAACGGTCCGACTATAATAAAAAAAGCAAAAGGTAAAGAAACTTACTATGCAACTCACGTTGACATGTGTCAATTCCATAGTATACATTCCGAAGATCTTTTGGCGGGTAGATGACATTGACAGAAGGGCGCTTTTGTCGCAAATCTGTCATTTATTTCATACAAATAGTGTTATTTTTCAAGATGGCGATGTTAGTTCCGGCTTTTCACCACCTGCCAAAAGACCGTAGTCGGACTGCAGTTTTATTTACCTTTTGCTTTTTTTTATTGGAATGACCCATAGTCGAACCGTTCGCAAATAAAATTCTAACCCTGTTTTAAATAACTTCAGCTGTTTATACTCGATATCATGAGTGCAACCTCCTAGAGGTGATAGATGATGTGTCAAAAAATAATTTGCGGATAAAGTCGCGAATTCCGAAATCGAATAAACAAGAAGTACAAACACCGAATGCATCAAGTGGGTCTTCAAAACGTGACCAGAAGGTGGTATGCCCATCACGCGACCACATTTCGCAAAGACCGCAGCGAAAACCGGAAACTGCACGCAAAAACGTAACGTATCCTACACATATTAAAGTGCCATTTTCCTTGTAGCTTTCCTTGTAGTTATGTGCAATAGTTGTTTTCAAGGATTATAGGTTTTATTATGTAAGTCGTAAGGTGGAGTTTCAAGTAGGTTGGTTGAAGGTTGTGCTTGCAAAATTGAGTCGGTACAATTCGGTGTACATTATAATGATAACAAATGATCGTATGTATTTCATGTATATGCAATGCTTATAGAATTGTCTTAATTAATAAAGGTTCTGTTAGAAGATTTATTATTATTATTATTATTTTTGTTATTTCTTTATTATATCTTAAATTAACATAAAATTCTATAATTCCTATTTTATTTTAGACAAGAATTGACTTCCTTTTTCCTAATTTTGCTGTGCCCTACTCAGGGTCCATGTTGATACCATTATACTTTAA
The DNA here is from genome assembly GCA_958295455.1 of Coleophora deauratella. Classification (NCBI taxonomy): domain Eukaryota; kingdom Metazoa; phylum Arthropoda; class Insecta; order Lepidoptera; family Coleophoridae; genus Coleophora; species Coleophora deauratella. The sequence goes on along the minus strand of OY282410.1, from coordinate 11,919,536 downwards.
CACCTCTGTATTTTTGTAAACACATGGTATGCAATAAATACATTGAAATTGAAATATTAATTATTTTTCACTTTTACCGGACTATTAGCCTAAGGATGGTAGATAATGTTATTTTTTGTATATGTATGTATACAGGGTGTAACAAAAACGTGCAATAATACTTCAAGGCGGGCTTCTACTCATCAAACTGAACAACTTTTGTTCTACAACATTGTTGAAATCGAAAAAGTTTTTAGACTTTTCATACCTACAAATCGATCAGCTGGCGAGCCAAGTTTGTATGAAAAGTCCGAAAATTTCTTTGCGATTTCAACAAAGTTGTATAGAACAAAAGTTGTTCAGTTTGATGAGTAGAAGCCCACCTTGAAGTATTACTGCACGTTTTTGTTACACCCTGTATATGTTGCTGAGCTTATAGTACCTAAAAACCACACCCCGAACACTTCATACAAATATCGTGTCATTGTTTACTACATAGATTTATCTTCTTCGTGTCTATACACGTGTTAATGTGTGTGTGAGTATCTAGGGCTGTTTAGGCTAAGGCTTCTTGGTCATACCGCCTTGTCGTAATTACACTTCTTTTTGTTATGTTGACGTTTTTAGTTATTGATATTTTCCGAAAAGAGTAGAACTTTTAACGACAGACAGATATGAACACAAACGACAGACTTTTACTATATACATTTTTAATTAAGAGTGACTACTGTACACACGAGACAAGGCTGTATAGCCTTAGAAGCCATTACCTTTCTCCTTATAAAAATAAAATTGTCTTTGTTTTGCCAATCTCTTGACAACTGGTCACTTAGAAGTCACACAGGGGGATGAGGTAGCCTTCAGAGAGCGGTAGGGAGTGTCCATACTGTATAATGTGCTTATACTGTGGTATAAACGTCCGTCTTGATGAATTTTAGGACACTCAAGTGCCCATATACGATATAATCACTGAGCATGTAATCATTACGTTTTGTCATAACTTATAGCTAGGTTTTGTCATCTTACAAAAAATATAATCTGACTGACTCGGTGGCTAAGTGGTTAGTAATACTGACCTCTGATCCGGGAGTCGTGGGTTCGATCCCCACACAGGGCAAACTTTTCTGTGATGAGCAGAATTGTTTGCTCTGAGTCTGGGTGTATTATATCTATATATGTATGTATTTAAAAAAGTATATGTGTATGTATATCAGTCTCTGGTTCCCAAGATACAGGGAATCCTAGTTTGGGGCCAGATGACCGTGTGTGATTTGTCCCAGATATTATTATTATTATTATTATTTAAGTATATTAAATATTTTTATATTTGTACAAAACATGCATGAAGACATGAAGATAACAGCCAATTCCCCATTGTGTTAGGGAATATTGGCCAGTCCGCTTCCATCTTCGGCGTCATCATCACTTATCACCAGGTGAGATACCACAGGCTATCCAACAAAATGTATTTTATAATACATAAAATAATTTAATGAATGAATGAAAACACTTTCTTGTACAACAAAACAGGAAAATATAAACAAAACTAAAAAAAAAAGAATTCTCGTGAAATCGATCAGCTGTGAGCTGATTGTTATGTAGAAGATTAGTGAGCAGAAATAATCGTATACAACTGACCACGCTGAATACGTTAAAAACAACCGACTTCAATCGCAACAACTCCAATTTTGCTATGTTTTTGTTGATTTTCTCAAAAACCGCTGTATCGATTTCGATAAAATTTATATGGGACCACCTGTGAAGTATACCGCCTTTAGAACAAAAAAAGAATTTTCCAAATTGGTTCAGGCGTCTTCGAGTAATCGGTGAACATACATAAAAAAATAAAAATAAAAAAAAAGATTCTGACGAATTGAGAACCTCCTCCTTTTTTTGAAGTCGGTTAAAAATGAAAAGTATACAATAACATACGTAGGTAAATTCTTCTTTATAAAGCTTACCTGAGCGTTCCGACAACCACTATTTTGTAAAATATTTTTGAGTCTGTAGGTATCTTACATCAATCAGTAAAAACTCCAAACACATTTACTTGTTTCTAACCAGGTACATAACTATAAGTCAAATTTGTCTTTACGGACTCTTAAGTATCCTTCACTTATAGAGGATGTGATAAAAATGTAGATATATTTAAGGCGAATGTCTCATCGTGTTCGTGACATGGCAATTAATATTTTTTAATTCTGCAAATGCGATTAACCAGTTTGGGGACTTTGTCATTAATCATACAAAATGCCAATCTGAACTCTGACCTCGTGTACGGAGTAAATCCTTCCTGATTTATGTGAACTGTGAAGGGACCCATACCCATAGAAAAGTTATGGAAATGAAAGGGCTGTTAACCGTAGAATGTCCAGAGTCCTGCTAGCAGGACTTTACGTACTACCGGTAGGACGCAATGTTTTTTGGCTTTCTAAGCCTGCCACCAGCTCTAGTAGCATGGCGACATATCTCGCGCGCGACGCGAGTTTTAAAAGCATTTATTCCGTTCTAACGCTAAGCTAATGAAAGAGACAGCCGAGCTGTTTTCTCGCGTTTGGCGCGACAAACAGCTTTGTCTACGCTTCATGCTACCCGTGCTAGATGCAATGACTCTAATGCATAGTGTGTCTCTTTCTGATTCAGCGAGTTTTTGAATCGTATTTCTGCGGTCAGTCTGGCTAAAATGGTGGCGAGTATTCCGGCCGGAAGTCCTTCCAGCAGGTCATGGGCTTGGACGTTCTATCATTAACGTAAAATCTGTCTTTTTAGGGTTCCGTAGCCAAATGGCAAAAAACGGAACCCTTATGGATTCGTCATGTCTGTCTGTCCGTATGTCACAGCCACTTTTTTTCCGAAACTATAAGAACTATACTGTTGAAACTTGGTAAGTAGATGTATTCTGTGAACCGCATTAAGATTTTCACACAAAAATAGAAAAAAAACAATAAATTTTGGGGGCTCCCCATACTTAGAACTGAAACTCATAATTTTTTTTTCATCAAACCCATACGTGTGGGGTATCTATGGATAGGTCTTCAAAAATGATATTGAGGTTTCTAATATCATTTTCTTCTAAACTGAATAGTTTGAGCGAGAGACACTTCCAAAGTTGTAAAATGTGTGTCCCCCCCCCGTAACTTCTAAAATAAGGGAATGATAAAACAAAAAAAAATATATGATGTACATTATCATGCAAACTTCCACCAAAAATTGGTTTGAACGATATCTAGTAAGTAGTTTTTTTTTAATACGTCATAAATCGTAAACCGCAATTTACCTTTCATTCAAGTTACAACGAACTACAAAAACTTTTATATTATGTTACTTGCTGCCACGGAACCCTTCATGGGCGAGTCCGACTCGCACTTGGCCGCTTTTTTTTTGATAGCATAGATGTTGTGTAATTTTACTAGTAAAAGCACCTTATATGTTTGTTTGTTTGTTTACCCTCAAATGATAAGCCATTGGCATCATCTCACCTGGTGGTAAGTGATGATGATGCCGAAGATGGAAGCGGGCTTACCAAAATTATCCAACGCAATACTACCACGGTTTTTTTGTTACACTCCGTATATAACAACCATAGAGGCGTCACACAGCAAAAACAATTGTCACCTCAGCACACGAGCCTGTAATAACAACTAAGGTGTTATTACTGGAGGCTGTACGTCGGAGGTGGCCCTCACCTGTTGACCTGCAAGTCTCCATTATTATACGACACGATATAACATTAAATTATAAACAAAATCTAACCTGACTCGGTGGTTCAGTTGTTAGCGCTCCTGACTACTGATCCGAGAGTCGTGGGTTCGATCCCCACTCAGGACAAACATTTCTGTGATGAGCAGATTCGTGTGCTCTGGATGTATTTAAAATGTATATGTGTATGTATATGTGTATATGACTTCGGTTCCCATAGTACAGGGAATCCTAGTTTGGGGACAGATGACCGTGTGTGATTTGTCCCGGAGATTATTATTACCGATGCTCGGTAATTTTGTGAAGGGTTTTTGTTATTTTATCCATTATTGGTAAGCCATTTGCGTTATCTCACTATCTTTACATACATTTTTTTTTCATTGCTGTTTATAACGAAGTTTTACTGTAAATTCAATAAATCAAAATTTTAAAAAAAATATTTATGTAGGTAAAGGTGTAAGTTAATAATAATAAATAAGTATCTCTGGACAAATCACACACGGTCATCTGGCCCCAAACTAAGATTCCCTGTACTATGGGAACCAGAGACTGATAACATATACATTATACATACATAGATATAATACACCCAACCAGACACAGACCAAACACATCTATCTGCTCGTCACAAAAATGTTTGCCCTGGGTGGGGATCGAACCCACGACTCTCGAATCAGTCAGGAGCGCTAACCACAGTTACTGGAGAAATTACTAAATGCCATTATCATTCAATAAACAGCTTTTTAATATAAAAAAACATAGTTAATTTATTCCTGATGTATAACAGTTAAGTATCTCGATGTATCACACAATGGAAACAAACCACTCACGTGGATAATAGTTAATATATATTCAATTGAAACACAATCTCTTTGAACCAGGAAACTTCGTCGCGTTTGTCTACAGAACACACATTAACTGGCTGTTAAGTATTTTTACTTTATATGCTAAGTTAGTTAAGGCAACGTTATTTTCCATCGCCTATTGCCTATCACTGTTTTGATATTAGTTTCGTTTGGGCTCGACGTTTCTTCTCGCTTCGGAAACACTTCCCGAAACGTTGAGTGTACAAGTTCCGCGTGGTAGGAACTGTGTACTAGGTAGAAAAAAAGACGATTTAAAGTATGTGCAAAACATCTATTTTAATAAAAACATTTTGATTTTGATTTTTTACTAGTTATACAGTTTAAAGACGGTCTTTATTAAGAAAATTGAAAACCTTTTGTTCTCGACTCCGTTGATATCGCAAATGGACTTTTTATACAAATCGAAAGATAAAAAACAAAAAATGCCTAATTTTTATGAGAGATTACTTTTCTTATACTCTCACCTGATTTCAGCAGTCTTAGAACAAAAGTTGTTCAGTTTACTAAACCGAGTATATCTTTAAAGTTTGGTGGTGCATGATTATTTATATCCTGTTAAGTTATTAAATATAAAATATTAAGTTATTTATTGTTCAACTAATATATTCTACGAGAATATTTTTAAGACTGTTTGCTTCAGATAAATATTATTCAAAATTTGAAGGAAAACATTCCCGTTTTGTTTGTTGACTAAAGAGACCCCTCAAAAAGTCGTTTACAATACTTAAGTATAATGCGAAACTACAATATATGTATGATTATTTTTTTTTACATACAGGTTGTAACAAAAAGATGTGGTGATACGTCATGGTGTGCTTCTATCTACTCATCAAACTTAACCTTTTATAGCCCCATGTAACATTTCTGTAACAAACCAAAAAACAACCTACAAAACCCGCGCGGACCATATTTATTTCCTTTTAACTTTTGTATCATCCATCACTGGTACATATTGAAATCATATACTACCTTATACAGAAGTGGCTCTATACTTCGGAAAAACTTCTCGCTTCGGAAACACTTCCCGAAACGTTGAGTGTACAAGTTCCGCGTGGTAGGAACTTTGTACTAGGTAGAAAAAAAAGACGATTTAAAAGTATATGCAAAACATCTACTTTAATAAAAACATTTTGATGTTGATTTTGAGATCTACTAGGTAGTATGTTATTGAACGTTTATTTTGACAGTTCGGTAGCCGTGACAAGTCAATTCGTGCAATTTTTTTGTAATTCTTAAAAAAATAGTTTTTGGCCCTAAGCTGACGCAGTTTTCGTTTGAACTGTTGGGTAAGTGCCTAAACTACATATTAGATGGTTTGTTATTTTAATTTTGTATTTGTACGCTAAAAAGATACCTACTTGTATTTGAGACATTTCTGTAGCTAGGTTAAAAATTATCCAATAACAAAACATAAAAATAACATATTTTTTTATTATATCTAAAGACAAGTCCTTTAACACTATTTGTTTTATAATTTACGATCATGATTTCAGATTTCAGATTATTTATTTCGATAACAAAAATATTTGTGTTCGAAAATTATTTACTAGCTAAATTAGAAAACAATATAAAACATTGCATCATTCATTAAATAACATTAAATTTCATAAATTATTAAAATTCATTAAATTATCTTTCTATAAGTAAATAAAAGAAAAAAGTGAACATCATTAAATTACATACAAATTTAAATTCTTAATAATTACATACATATTATACAAAAATAATAACATTAATTTTCACAATATTAAATGTCTCTATATTTAATAAAACTATCTACGGAATAAAAGCATTCCATGAGCTATAAAGGGTTAACAACTTTTGTTCTACGACTTTGTTGAAATCCCAAAAATTGTTTGGTCTCTAATACAAACAAACTTGGCTCGCAAGCTGATCGATTTGTCTGAAAAGTCCAAAAACTTTTTTGAAATTTCTGCAAAGTTGTAGAAAAAAAGTTGTTCAGTGTGATGAGTAAAAGCCCACCTTGAAGTATCACCACACCTTTTTGTTACACCCTGTATTTTGCCTTTTTACATACTAATATGGTGTGTTTTGATATTTGATTATAAAATAATGATATATCTAAGAATTTCAAGTTTTGACTACGTGTTTATTTTTTTGTAATAAGTCAATTTCGAGAAATTTTAATAAAAAATGATTTAGGAATCTGCTCAAAAAAAACGATTTTTTTAAAATTATTTAAGTGGACGCTGTAAACATTCTTTTAAATAGTCATTGTTTACCACTCGGAACTCGTACACTCAACGTTTCGAGAAGTGTTTCTTTTTGTAAAATCCGCATAAGCTATAACAGTAACTTTTTTTAAGTTTCCAATTTGAACATGATGTTTGTATTTTTTTTTGTATAAGATGGCAAAATGTGCCTATCTGCTGAAAAGTAGCTCTACCAACGCCTATATGCATCTTTAATCACAGAAGGTTTATCAGTGTTTTTTCTACACATATAGAGGGCTAAGATTGATATACAGGCTGTCCCAGAATGGGTGAATCAAACTAAGTAGTTTTTTGTAATTAGCTTTAGCCTATCTGGTGGGATGTTAGACCAGGCACCATAGCAATTTGAATCACCCATTCTGGGACACCCTGTATGTATATGCGATCCACCCAGTAGGTATAACCATGTTTTGAAAGATACTTCATTTTAAATTTATTTCCTTGAATTTATAAAAAAATACAACCATTTAAATTATATTTTTTTAATACACTATTAATAATTGACTTGTAATCAACAATTATCAGTACAGAATATCTATTTCTATTTAAATAAATTATGGTATCTCTGGGTGCAAGGCTAAATGCACTGCCTTGAACCATCCGCGCAGTAACTGCCCCTTACTTCACTATGTAGTCTAATTCTGCACCAATCTCATAGATACGTTTCAAGAAAATTTAGTGATGGGCCGACGCGACTCTTGATTAGTCGGTACTAAAATCCGACCAGTCGGATAGTCGGCAGACTATTCGGCAGATACCAGTCGGTTAGCTTCGTTTATCTTTGTGGATTTTCACGTTTGTCACGTCTTCATTTGCAGATATTTGCGTTTGATTATAAAACAATAGATAATCTTGTTTTATTACAATTCTAAAAAAATGTTTGATAAAAATCTAGGTACAGTATTGCTTACATAGTATAATTGATTTAAATCAAATCAAATCAAATCAAATACTGTTTATTGACTACAATACAAATACACATAACACATACAAAACAAAAAAGAAAAAGAAACAAGTAGTACAAACGACTAATAACTTCAAATGACTTCAAAAATAATTTGCGATCGTGTTTAATTTTACGTTATTTTTCAATAATAAAAAGACAATTCCGTTTATTGGGCAGTATATTTGTAGAGATTTAAGTTTATTTTTATTCAAAAGTTGGTAGCGTTACACCCAATTTCAGCTAATGTTAAGTGATGCTGAAGTCGAATGTGCAACGCGCAATTCGAAAATAATCCTTTTGGATTCTACGTGGCTACGTTATGAGTTATAACCACAGTATATTAAATAACATAGTTACATTCGGTATGGAAACTCCCTGCCGTTTTCAGAAGGCGACCTCACCACCCCTGTGGGTTCAAATCTGGTGATGGTCCACACAATCGTCACTTAGTTATCTCGGTCACTACTAACAATAAGGTGTTAAAAAGGGAGTAGTAGGTAAACAACTCGGTTGGTTTGTATGGAGTGTCCGGAGTTTATTATAGCCGACTGTAAAAGTTGCTGGCTAGTCGGCATTCTCGATCGGCTGGTCGGCAGCCTATTGGTGCATCCCTAGGTCTCATCTATTATTATAAACCATAACCAAGCTATTTATAGGCAGTTAAATTAGCGTTGGTTTCTCTAGTTTTTCCGCTTTCTGCCCTTGTTCGCTGGACGTACCAGCTACAAGCTCTCACTTGTAATGATCTATTTCGTAATCATCTGCAATTTAAAAACATAAATAAAACATTCTAGATACTTGATACTATCTATTACGTGTAATAAAATTAGTTCTAATTGGGTTTTTACTTATGAATCTTAAAAACTTGCTTCATGAAATCTATTGTAGAAAAAAGAACAAGTCGATAATTCATACATAAATACTTAGTAAGTGAAGTAAAAAAATCGCGAATTGTTTATGAACTCCTTAGGGCGATGCGTAGAAATATACATAGTACAAAGATTTCTACGATTCAAACAGATTATTTTCAAGAAATTTTAATTATACATTTACTGACTCGATGGTTCAGTGGTTAGCGATCCTGACTACTGATCCGAGAGTCATGGGTTCGACTCCATACAGGGCAAACATTTCTGTGATGAGCAGATTTGTTTGCTCTGTGTCTGGGTGTATTATATCTATACATGTATGTATTTAAATGTATATGTGTATGTATATCAGTTTCTGGTTTCCATAGTACAGGGAATCTTAGTTTGGGGCCAGATGACCCTGTGTGATTTGTCCCGGATACTATTATTATTACATGTGTACGACCCATTTAGGACTCAGTCTCGTGTGTGAAGTATGGCTTAACCTTCACGAGGTTGCCCCAGCATGGGGACGATATTGATTGCTAACTGTGGAAGACGAATTTAGCCCTTACATTATTAATAATAATAATATCTGGGACAAATCACACACGGTCATCTGGCCGCAAACTAGGATTCCCTGTATCTTGGGAACCAGAGACTGATATACATACTCGTACACATATACTTTTAAATACATACATATATAGATATAATACACCCAGACTCAGAGCAAACAATTCTGCTCATCACAGAAAAGTTTGCCCTGTATGGAGTCGAACCCACGACTCTCGGATCAGAGGTCAGGATCGCTAACCACTTAGCCACCGAGTCAGTCATTGAAACCTAAAGTTACCTTACGTTTTTAAATCTCGTATGAAGAAAAGATCAGCAAAGCAACGTCGCAAGCGAAGGGGAAGGCCCTATCTATAAACAAGTAAAATACATCACATTTTATTCGACAAGCTGTAAGTAAACACAAATTAACATCCGAAGTCCTCTCAAACTGGTCTCGGCAAGGACACCAAACTAGTTCCACAGTTTTATGTAATTTTAGAGGTAAAGTTCCGCCATGTTGGCATGCCTGTACGACAGGCAGTGTGTACGCAAGGCAAATTTTAACCTTAAAACGTGTGATTTTTTGAACTCTTACATTGGCGTGATGCTTGACATTAGGCATTGGTTTCAATGAGGTTCCGTGTAATAATTGACCACGTTGAATACGTAAAAAACAACCGACTTCAATCGTAACAACTCCAATGTTGCTATGTTTTTCTTGATTTTCTCAAAAACCGCTGAATTGATTTCGATACAAATTATATGGGACCACCTGTGAAGTATACCCTTTAAAAAAACAAAGAATTTTCCAAATCGGTTCAGGCGTGTTCGAGTAATCGGTGAACATACATAACATTATTCCGTCTGCTCGTTTGCCACCTATGACATAAAAAAAAAGAAACAAAAAAAAACAAAAAAAAAAGATTCCAACGAATTGAGAACCTCCTCCTTTTTTTGAAGTCGGTTAAAAATACAAGTGATTGATTATACATAAAATACAAGCATTTTTATTCAAAAATTGTTGGGAATGTTTTAAGCGTCTACATATTGTGTAGAGATGTAGAAATATTTCCAATATTTTCAACTTAGTTTTGAGAAATGTGTTTGTCTAACAACTTGTTTTTTTACGTGATAAAATTAAAAAAATATATTCCACATAATTTAAACTTATTTTTGTATATGTAGTTGTCTCATTTAAATAAATATTTTTGCTTTTTTTATCCACCCGCTTCACATCAGGAGGTCGGGCAGAACTCGGATTGGTTGGTGGTAGAGCATTTTCTCAGGGCACACACAGGGTGTTAAAAAAAGTGCGTTTGAGATTTTAAGGGGTTACTCAGAACCAAGTATAGAATACAAGAAAAATATTGAAAAAATCGGATCTACATTTTTTTTCACTTTCCCATACTAAATCTGAATTGTGAATCAAGAACTTGTATGGAAAATTTAAAAAAGTTGTAGATCGGGTTTTTTCGATATTTTTCCTGTATTCTGTCTGAGTAACGGGTTGAAATTTCAAACGCAGATTTTTAACATCCTGTATATACCATCTTATTGCTGGCCGCTAAACATCAAAGTTAACAGCATTGATGTGTCCCAACATGAAGGAAGAATCTGTTTATAGCTCAAACCTCAAAATTTATTCAACATTCCAATCGACTTTCGACTTTTTAATAACAAGTTAAGTTCAGTATTTACTTAATTCTTTGTTTTTTTGTCATTATTGTTATTGCGCACTACCCTATATAATGTTCTTACGCGATTTCCTTCACCTAAAGGTTGTCTGGAAGAGATCGCACTTTAGCGATAAGACCGCCTACCTGTATAACTATTTTTTAATGTTTATGTTTTTATTTTCCTGTTTTGTTGTGCAATAAAGTGTTTTAATTAATTCATTCATTCATTAATAATAAATAAATAAGTATTTTTTTATTATTATTTGACTCTATAACCGTTAACTTTTATTATAAATACATATATCAAATAATTATGAGTTTTTGTATGTTTTCCGCATGACTGGTATCACATTTCATTAACTACTTCTATAAGTATAGTATCTATCATAAAAAATAATAATTTATACATAACTTTACGGCAATTCATAATACTTATTATATTTAGATTGTTTGATGTAATTAAGTTGAAATTAGTGGAGAGATAGTAAGGGACTAAGTATGAGTACCATATGCCTGGCAACTCTAATTGGTGACTGTTAAGAAGATATAAAAGTGAGATAATAAAAGGGTTCCGTACCTCAGAAAGAAAAAAGGGAACCCTAATTATATAATTTTCATATCCATGCTGCGTAGTTGGTAATAAAAAAAAATGAAAAGGACGGACTTTGGAAAACGTTCAAATGGCGTAAGCATAATTGCTATTAGTATGACTCACTAGTTCTGAGGTTAACCAGAGTTTGCTAATTCGTGGGAAATGTAAGGTTCTGCGAAATTCTGTGATTCATGGCTTATGGAAATATTGAGGTTAGAGTACAAGGCCTGAGAAAACAATCTATAGGTTTAAATACGTAATAAATATTCTACTTATTAACATAATCATCAGCTGAAAGACGTCCACTGCTGGACAAACGCCTCCCCAAAGGATTTCCACACCGACCGGTCCTGCACTGCCCGCATCCAGCGACTTCCTGCAACCTTCACCAGGTCATCGGTCCACCGAGTGCCGCCCAAATATACCCCCAAAGTATAGATAGCGGTAAATAAAGATGAAAGACAAAAAAATGCTTTACACGTGACCGCGGGTGATGCTAAGTGCAACACCAGGCAACCGCTGTCTCTCCCTTGTGATAGCACGGTAAAATTTTGCTACACGACGAGAAATAAGAAAGAAAAAATCGTTCATTTTATAGAAATTATCCAGATGCAGAGCAAAGAAATGAGATAGTCATATACATATTTTGAACCCAGAACCCAACAATGATTTCTATCTATCTATCCAATCAGCCCACATTAGCTCACTGCTGGGTATAGGCCTCTTCTTTTGTACGCCATTTGTCTCGATCCCTCGCTAGTCTCGCCCAGCAACGTCCAGCAACGCGACGCTAAATATGTCATCAGACCATCTGGCAGCCGGTCTACCTACTGATCTTCGCCCTGGTCTTGGTTGCCACTCTGTTAAAACTCTAGTCCACCTCCGATCTTCCCTTCTAGCCAAATGCCCTGCCCAACTCCATTTGAGTTTCGTGATGCGATGTCTAACATCTGCAACTTTGGTTTTTTGGACATTTGGTACGCGATCTATAAGAGATATATGGCACTCTCCATGGCTCTTTGTGCTACCTTTATTTTATGCATGTTAGCCTAAGTGAGCGTCCATGTTTCAGCAGCGTATGGGCAAAATGCATTGGTTGAATATTGGTCTTCTGGCATTGTGGGATTTTCGATTTAAGAACGTCTTCAAATTTAACAATGATTTGGCAGCCACTTAAACAATCTGTCATTATCAGCATCGTATCATATTCCTTACCTATAAAATCGATTGTGAAATAATTTGGGGTTAGTGCAATATGTATGTCTTCTACTATTAATCTCTGTCTGTCATCTCAGTGCTCTCTCCTTTTATACTCATATCATCTTTTATCTTTTTTAACCGACTTCAGAAAAAAGGAGGAGGTTCTCAATTCGTCGAATCTTTTTTTTTTTAATGTATGTTCACCGATTACTCGAAGACGCCTGAACCGATTTGGAAAATTCTTTTTTTGTTTAAAAGGCACACACACACACATCAGGTGGTCCCATATAAATTTTATCAAGATTTAGCGGTTTTTGAGAAATTCAACAAAAACATAGCAAAATTGGAGTTGTTGCGATTGAAGTCGGTTGTTTTTAACGTATTCAGCGCGGTCATTGTTTTTGTATGTACATTTTTGTTTTTCGTAGTCAATAAAGAGTATTTGATTGATTGATTGATTGATTGATCTTTCACACACACTAGCCATCTCTTCTTTGGCCTTCCTCTTCCCTCTAATCCATCGACATTCTAATCAAACACTCTCCTAGTCTCCTTTAGTGCCTCCTCATAACATGCCTGAACCACTCTATACTGTGACAAAAGATTACATTGTAACTTTCTGTTACTGGCGCTACTTAAAAAAATCTGTTTCATGATTATCTCATGTCTGTGGTAGGATCTTTGACTTGTGACTCCTCTGGTGTTGCGGGTGTCTATGGGCGGCGGTAATCGCTTACCATCAGGTGATCCGTCTGCTCGTTTGCCACCTCTGCCATAAAAAAAACAATGTGATTTCGATGGAATTTCTCACATTTTCAGTAAGGACATTAATTGTAACTTTATGGAGTGACTCACATTTTAATTGTAACTATGCATATTATGTTTTCTGTGGTATAAGGAATAAGGTATTTCACCATTTTTTGAAAAGTATCTCAAATTAATCATTAGGTGGAAAAAAGTCAAAAATATTTTTTTTAATTTTTTTGTGAAACCTTTAAGTACCCCAAAAACATATTTTAAATTACCATTCCCAATTAGCGCGCGAAAACGCTAGCTGCCATGATGTTTAGGTCGTGACGTCATTTCAGGAGTAAACAAAACAGCTCTGTACTAAAATTTTGACACATATTGCGAACAAAATGTCATTGTTTACCACTATTGTGACGTCACCTGAGAACCAGCATGGCGGCTGTCGTTTCAGATATTTGAATAACAGATTAAAAAACTAGATTTTTGTAAATCAAAAATGAAGTGTTTTTTCTCATTTTATTATATAGAAATCATATTAATTCGATTACTTATTACAAATACCACAGTAAATGAGCAGTTTTAGATTTTTTCTTGTATAGAGTAAAATACCCTATTATAAGAGAGATAGCCTAACCATTATTTTGAAAAAATCACTCTCGGTATCAAGACGAATCTAACGACACCTCTCAAGCTAAAATCCATCAAGCTGTTTAGGCTACAGAGCGCGCCAAAGAAATATACATACATACACCCGAAAAACATAACTCTCCTTCTGACGCAGTCGGGTAATTATGCGAAATGGTTTATGATCTCAGATTGCTCCGTAACCCCAGAAACTTTCATCTTCGTTCGGCACTCATGAGGTAATGAGTAGCGATGCGCAAGCGCTTATTTTAAAGCCGGTCACAGACTATGCTTCCCAAGTATACAGCATGTTAAAAAGTGGGTTTGAAATTTTAAGGGGTTGCTAAGAATCAAATATAGTAAACAGGAAAAGGGAAGAGAAAACGTGGCCGTCCCAAACAATCATGGCGGCGCTCAGTGGCAGCTGATTTAAAGAAGATCGGGTTATCATGGCCCGAAGTGAAGTATTTTTACAGTTACTTTTAAGTTTTGTACATTTATTTCTTTTTGCAATAAAGAGTTTACAAACAAACAAGCAAACAAGTGAAGCGCGTAGCCACAGATAGAACGCAATGGCGAAGCACTGTGGATGCCCTCTGCCGCACCTAGGGGACCTAGGACATTACGTCAAGTAAGTCAAGTATCCAATTTATGGAATCGTCATACTACTTACTAAATTACTCTAAAAGCCCCTCCCCAAGCCGCACCCGGTGGGACCGTACCCATCACGCTATCGTCATATAAAATGCGTTAGAATAACAGTTATTGGGTGAAGCTAAGGAAAAGTGCTGGTTTTAAATTTTACTTACAAGAATATTACATAAAAAATAAGACAAGCCTAGTTTTATTCTGGAAACTTTACATTCTGACAAACATTTCGGGAATGATGTATTTAATGTAATTGAGGAAAAAGCCCTTTGGCCGCGTGGTTTGACAACGTTGTCCGACATGTCGGACAATTCTTTCCTAAAAACAATCTTATTAAATGCGTTTAAAAATGCATCTCTAGCTGGCTCTAGATCTAGCTTAGTCTTATTTTATAGGTCTAACGCAGGCGCAGCTAATAACTGGGTTGCGCAAGAGATGAAACGAGTAGGCAGGCTGTTCGTTCAACTCAACAGATACTTCGAGAAACTTTTCTATAGCAAACCTATAGTTTTCACAAAATTTTAAGAGTACTTTTGCTAATGACTGTCCTTTAATGAGTAGGGTGAGTTTGAAATCGTGCACCAAATTATAATCTCCTGAACTAAAGAAACATAAGAACTTTTTGCTCTACGAATTTACTGAAATCAAAAAAACAAATAGAGACTTCCATATGAGGAGGTCGGGGCGGGTCGGTCAAGTATATATATTTTTTTTTCCTTACCTTGTGTTGTTTTTTAATTCTTCCTCAAATAATCTCTGTTTATTTATACACAATGTTATCGGCGAAGGAATGCCTAATGACTTTTTGTTTGTGCGATATTATAGAATAAAATAGAATATTTATTTGCCAAAAAGTTCATTTTACAAAGATATACAGTTTTACACAATGACTCCACACTAGGCATAGCCTGTATCGTGGTAGTCTATATACGATTCCCGAAACATAATAAAATGACTGTTTACATTTATTATTTCACACGTGAACTTTTATATCTGCGTATTCTAACATCGTAGCAACATTTTGTTGGCGCATCCACAAAAGACAAAGACTGTTTATTACCCGATTAAGGTAAATCCAATAGGAGGGTTACGGTTTGCAAGCTATGTATGTATTTCATCTGTGTCCTGAAGTTGTATTCGATTAGGTAAATAGTTTCAAAGTTATTTTACTTTTACTATAGGGGGTAGTAAATCTAATTTTCTTAATGAAGCAAAATATAAACCTAAATCAAAATTAAAATGTTTTTTGATGTCTTTCAAATTGTCTTTTTTTTTCTAAAGAGCATTACAGGCGCCATCTTGTGTTTTATTCTAGGAACTTTGTACTAGGTAGAAAAAAAACACGATTTAAAAGTATGTGCAAAACATGTACTTAAATAAAAAACATTTTAATTTTGACTGTGCCAATGAAGTTATTTTATTACTCTTTTAATCTCCGATGTGTAAGGACATTGTGCTTTTGATCGGATATAAGTAGTACCTACTCTATGTTTATACCTCATCCATCACTGTCCTCCAAAGAGATTATCTTTACTATTTTCCATTATGTACCTGGATGCAAAAAGTTTTTAGTTTTTTAGTTAAAAAGCTCTAACGTCATTTAAAAACTTAGTGACGTCAAACGATTTATGAATACGTCACCAAAAACTTGTCTGAGGATGTTGGCATTGAGTCTTTACTTATATTTATATCTAATTCCTACTAACGTCTATACATTTGCAGTAATAATTAAATAAGCAGTATTACTTATACTCAACTGAGCAATGAAAAAACCCAACAACATCAAATTGTCGAAACCTCCTTGCGTCACTCGGCCGACACTGGCCGCCAGTAGCACGACGACTGGCTGGCAGTACGCTACGCCAGCACCCGCGAAGAAAAAAAAAACAATTACAAATCGAAAACGGAACGCAGCCAGTCAACCATCGAACGCGCGCTAAATCGCACGCCTTGCGCGCGTAATCAAAAAATTCGCGCCATTTAATTAGAAAGTTTGATTTATAAAATTAAATTCTAAAAAGTGCGCGTGTGTTTTTGAAATTTATAGTTTTTTTTAATTCTATTATTACTGAGTGCCTGTTTTTAAGTGATTGTGTTTGTGAGTACATGACACAAGGAAGCTGACCAAAGACCGCCGAGATGCTTATAACGTAAGTTTTAATGATACTGCGTGCATAGAATCGTAATTAAATGCGATCGCCATACGCTGCAACTCGGTGTGTGCCGTAGGTTTTTAAGTGTCCTAT
The DNA here is from genome assembly GCA_958295455.1 of Coleophora deauratella. Lineage (NCBI taxonomy): Eukaryota > Metazoa > Arthropoda > Insecta > Lepidoptera > Coleophoridae > Coleophora > Coleophora deauratella. The sequence continues at coordinate 11,902,670 of OY282410.1, read as the reverse complement.
TTTCTTAATATCTAGTTAAACTTTGCAGGAAAAGTTTTGACTAAGTTACACGAAATGTAGTTTTTTTTAGATAAGTTCAAAAACTGTTGGAAGTTTTTTTGCTCAAGTTTACATTTATTAAACGTAATTCTGCTTTCGATCAAATCAAAAGGGGGATAGCTGTTATTCTTTTAAAGCTGAAAAATGGTTTTTCATAGGTAAGTACTTAAAAACTAGTACTAGCAAATCAATGTTCAATTCTTTTTACGCACTTCATTCATTTGAAAGTTTTTATCTACTAGAAACTAACCCCTCAACTCACAACACCGTAAAAAGCAACCAAATCCAAGAACAACAAAACAACTCTGAAAATCCAATGTATTTTTTGCGTAGTTTTTCTTTAATCTTCAATGTAATAAATCCAAGATGGCGGCCAGCGATGTCGGACAAGAAGAGACGTTAATAACTCGCCACTACTCGCGGTTGTGCAATTATTTTACATCTAGCGACGACGGCGATGCCGTGACCATTGCAAGAATGATGCTATGTCTTCTTGCAATAAGACCGGAAATTCTGAAAGTCCGAATTGGCAACTAGACTAGAACTTGAATATATTTGTGATATACATTACTCAAAATTTAAAATGAGCTACGTATTTCAAATTAAAAAGTGATTATTCAAAATGTTTGTTTAATTATAATTTCACTCTTTTTAAAACTTAATACTATAAAATGTTGTGTGCCTGCACTTTTGAGAAGTGTTTTCTTGCTTTTGAAATTGTAATTGTAAAGCTTTATATTTCTTAACTTGACATTTCTATTTTGACATTTATATGTTTTTTCAATTTATTATTGGTTTTTAATTATTATTATTTTATGATGTTTTCTTCTTGTGTTTGATTATCTTTGTAATTTAGAATACATTTGCACGCTTTTTTAAAGCAGAATACTGTACTGGACGCTAATTTAAGACCATATGACATGTATTCTTGCAAATAAATTATTTCTATTCTATTCTATTCTATTCTATTCTATTCTATTCTATTCTATTCTATTCTATTCTATTCTATTCTATTCTATTCTATTCTATTCTATTCTATTCTATTCTAATATTTTACCCACTTTTGTTCTCTTAAAGTTTTTTCTTCTTCTCTAGTGTGGCGATTTTCTCTTAAAGTTCTTCGTCTTTGAACTTACAGTCTCGGAGGACAGAATAAAGTAGAAGTTGGTATAAATAGTTAGATAGATATAGATTATGTAGTAATAGCGCAGTTTATCCAAAAATACCACAGTATGTGTCCCTCCTTTCTTTACTTTCTGCCCGCTTCACGTATTTGTAGGCATTACAAATGAAAATAGAAATTGCGACAGTCTAAAAACACAATTTATAAGTATAAATATTTTTTTAGCTTCTTAACCAAAGTATGGGGAATCCAAACACTCTTTTATGTACGTCAAAACAATGTTGTCACTTTTATGAGTAGACATCGTCCGTAAAGGTCTTTGCTAAACGGTTATTTTTTTATCAGTACATATTTCCAAATTCTTTGGATGAATTAAATAAGAGTATTTTTATTTTATTTCAATAGACAGCCTGCAGTTAATTCTGTATTTTGAGAGGACAGTGGCATATAAGGTGTTGGAAAATTTTTGATGTGTTTTAAAATTAAAAATTAAGCTCGAAAACAAAATGTAGAGCCCAAAAAGCTTAAAATATACATTAACAATCATAAATATTAAAAATACCACTGTGTAAATAAATAAAAAAAACTACCTTCGAAAACAAAATGTAAAGTCCCAAACAATGTTAAAAATATAGATTATGTAAGTCATAATTGTAAAAATACCACTAATAAAATAAAAAATAAAATCTAAGTGCTTACTTTTCCCAGAATTAGGATTTTGAATAGTAATCCTCAATGTTATACATTTTAAAAATGTGATAATTATTAGATATATTTATTTATAATGATACATTCTTTAGCTATAATATAAATATCTAACATTTAATAACATGTCCCATGATAGCATGTGCCGCAGATGTGACGGTCGAGCGAAACGTGCCTATTGTACAATGTTTAATTTCTATCACGTGTTTTAATTAAAATAAGTGTTTAAAGAATATTATTTAATTTACCTTTTTATATGAAAATTGTTGAATGTAGTAATTAGAAACTCGTAATAATTAAACTAATAATAGGACAGGACGTGGTTTTCCTTTGTACAGTGTTTTTTTAACCAGGTGAGATGATGCCAAGGGCTGGTAAAAAAAAAACCTTAACAATATGGAGAAGATTACAGAATAATTTGCATGTAGACAATTTTGGCATATGATATTTATTTGTGTTAAGTGTGAGTTGTTCACAGATAGAGATAAAATTATCAAAAAAATACACGCGGAATTCTTCTTCTGGAAACTTCTAGAGCTTACTCATCACACTGATCAAGGTTTGGTAAGAAATCTAGACTGAATTCAATTTTTTTGACATCTCTTACACATGAGTGAGCTGAACGGCCAAATCTGTATGGAAATTCGTTTATATTTTTTTTAAAATTCTGTATGTAATTTGTTGTCTTAAGTTATTAATATTATGAATAGAAACACTGATTAAATTTTCGGAGAGAGGTTTTTCGCTCCCGACTCGTGGTCGCACCGCGTTGACCCACTGGTGGGTCGACGAGTAATTGACTGTTTACTCGTAGTCCCACCGATTCACTCTTGGCCAGTAATCGTACCATGCATTATAGTATGCTATAGGCTAATGTTATACCCTACACGTTTTCTGTCACCAGACAAGCCCCAAAACGAGTTAACAAACACACTTTTGCTTGCTATTAATTAGTAATTACACAATACTTGCCTCGTCCCAGCCCATAAGAATACCCATTAGATCCATTAGTTCCTCAGCCATCGCCAGTGGGTCGCAAACGTGACCCCGCGCGGCCTTGCGAGCCGCAGGCGCACACGAGTCGCGTGCAAGCGAGTGGTCGCACCTCGTCGGATTGGCACATCTATGATTTGTTTATTCTTTGTCAAAATAGGAACATTACAGTATCAGTATACCAAATCGTTACACTATTCAAATTATGTCTATTAATTATTTATATTATGTCTAAATAACAATTAATAATAATTAATGTTATATTATGTCACGTTTTACATTGTAATTGTATTAAAATAATTTATGTTGTGTCAGAAATTTACAATACACTACTTCTTCTTGCATTCATCTCAATCATTCTCGTACACACCGACATCAGGCATCCCAACCCAGATGTGAACAGGTCACACTCTGGTGCTGAGGCGAGCGCGGAGCCGAGCAGGGAGCGTGACGACGTTATAAAACTTTTTTTTTATTATTGTAATAAAGTCTCTATCCTTAGCCACCTCTTTTCATCGATCGGCAGTTTTCAGTACAATGAGAAGAAGTTCTAGATAAGACCAGTCAGTGTGATAAAACATTAGACTTATTTTTAGCCGACTTAAAAAAAAGGAGGAGGTTCTCAATTCATCGGAATCTTTTTTTTTTATGTATGTTCACCGATTACTCGAAGACGCCTGAACCGATTTGGAAAATTCTTTTTTTGTTTAAACGGGTATACTTCACAGGTGGTCTCATATAAATTTTATCGAAATTGATTCAGCGGTTTTTGAGAAAATCAACAAAAACATAGCAAAATTGGAGTTGTTGCGATTGAAGTCGGTTGTTTTTAACGTATTCAGCGTGGTCAATTATATTATTGGGGAAGTTGTCTAAAAATTTGGAAGACTATTATTACAGAGAGCTGAGTTTGCCTTTGATGTATGTACCTATATGTCGGTGTTATTTGCGTCAACGTTTTTTTTATTTGTCCTTTTATTAACGATATGAACATATTTCGCCTATTTACGTAAAGTTCAAAGTCCATAATTTTGTATGTTTCGTTAAAATTTTACGAATTAAGTATTAAGTACAATACTTACTTGGGTATTTTTTTGTATCATATTTTTCTTGTGATTCATGACAGTAAAACCCGAAAAACATAATCCTCTTTCTAGGCAGTCGGTAGTCGGTTAAAAATCGACATTGTGGATTCATTTTCATTAATATAAAATTCAGTTATATTTTTCGTGAATTTTAACCCAGTGTGTGTCGCGTTGATGTCTTTTGTATCGAAACACCAAACCGTTCATACATTCGCTTCGATTACACTGTCACGGTTTTATTGTTTTTTATTATTTACTATTAATTAATCAAAAGCCAATATGTCATACAATTTGTCATTGACTAATAAAGTGCCAGCGACTTCGTCTGTTTTTCTAGAAATACTTTTGTTACAGGTCGCGCCAAACTTTAAGATCGCTGAAGGGTACTGACTGGGGGAAGTGTGCGTTCACTTGGAATCCTCATGCTCGAATTTTGATATTCTGATTATGCCAATATTTATTGTCTAATAGTGCCCAAAGGAAAAAAATGTGCTATCGTAGTTTTAGAGAAAATCGAGTTTTTCACTGAGGCTGCTAGCGGAATGTTTCGCTGGCGGCCTCATCTCCGGAACCAAGGAACTACTTCGAAATTCGAGCATGAGGATTCTAAGTGAACGCACACTTCCCCCACTCAGTATCCTTCAGCGATCTTAAAGTTTGACGGGACCTGTAATATACTTTTAAGTGTGTTTGTAAAGAGCAAACAAGATCAAATCTAAGATCTTAAACAATGTCACAATATGCAATTCACTTTTCCGCTCTTTGGACCCATTGTTTGTAAAATATAATTTTATTATCCTTGACAACTTTTGAACAGGCAGAAAAAAATAACAATTTAAAAGAAAATAAATACAAAAATGAGTTTTTAACCAAAGAGTTGTGTCAAAATATAATTAATTAAGGAGACAATCGTGTTGTCTATGGGATATTGCGAAACTATGCTTATGAGTTGAGCATTGTAGTCTTTTTGGAAGAAGTCTTTTTCGTGCACCGGACGAGTTGGATACCGGAGCATTTAAAAGAAAATAAATACAAAAATGAGTTTTTAACCAAAGAGTTGTGTCAAAATATAATTATTAAAGGAGACAATCGTGTTGTCTATGGGATATTGCGAAACTATGCTTATGAGTTGAGCATTGTAGTCTTTTTGGAGGAAGTCTTTTTCGTGCACCGGACGAGTTGGATACCGGAGCATTTTGTTGTTGATTTAAGTACTATAGGATGTTAGTAATAATTATTATATTGGAATGAGCTATGGATATGTTCACCGCTATCTTTATACAGCATATTTTGCAATACGTTATTCAGATTGTAACAAAATATGTATAGGAGCTGTAGAGTTCTACTCATACTGAACGACTTTTGTTCTACGACTTGTTTTTTTAATTGTACTTACAACATAGTTACATACAAAAGTGAAACAAAGAAGTACAAAGGCGGACTTAGCCCATAAAGGGATCTCTTCCAGCCAACCCTTAAATTAAATAGAAGCCTTAATTAAGGAGCAAAGAAGAAAAATAGTACAATTAATATGTAAAAGCTACTTTTACGAAATGCACAAATAATACGACTTTGCTAAATTCGAAAGAAAAATATAAGGCTCTCCATACCAATCGACAAGCCGTTTGGCCAATTTTATAACAGACAGTTTATACCACTTTTATACCACGGCCTCACAGAAAACCGGCGTGAAGCAACGCTTGTGTTGTGTTTCGCCGAGTCAGTGAGGGTGTTGGAGACCAAACCCCCCACATTCTCACCATCCCATTTAAAAGGTCGGCAACGCACTTGTGACTCCTCTGGTGTTGCGGGTGTCTATGGGCGGCGGTAATCGCTTGCCATCAGGTGACCCGTCTGCTCGTTTGCCACCTATCACTTAAAAAAGAGTGTCCGATTTTTTTGTGCTAATTTAGCTAAGTCAGAACAAAAGTTGTTCAAAATGATGAGTACAAGCCCCAGTTAATAGGTCCTATACCTACTCCTATTTTTTAGCATAGGCTTTACTGAAAACAATTTCAAACCCTTTTTGAAAAGTGCTATACGTAGCCCTCAGGGAAAACCTTGAAGGAAAGCTCATTTCGCAGCAGATTTCGCGACCTTCCTGCCAGGCATACTATAAAACAACAAGTGTTAAGGATGTGTTAAGATTTAAGAGCACACTCAAAATTGAGGCCAAGGAACCCATACAAAGTCATTAGTATTGTGTGAACATAATAATAACAGCTTTAAGTATTTGTTAACAAGCGGTTCGCAGTTTTACTGCTAAATGCGCATGCGCCGAAAGGCAAACATCTTTATGGCATGGTATTAAAGCCTTGGGGGTCAAATCGCAATATTCAATTCAAATTATTGAAAAACTGCATAAAGTGAGATAACTTTGGAAGATAACTATGGAAAAAATATATACTTAATACTAGCTTGCGACCCAACTTTGTCTGCGTGGACTTTAAAATGTTACGTGAAACGTGACGTGAAAAAAAGTCAAGGTGGCGCCATCTAGTGACAGTCGAAATTTTAAGCTTTTAAGCATTCCTCCGTGATCCCTTAAATTTTCCGGGATAAAAGTATCCCATGTGGAAGCCGAGTGCTTTATCTATCTACCTTCCAAATTTCATCCAAATCCGTTCAGTAGTTTCGGCGTAAAAGTGGAACAAACAAAAATAGTGAAAGGAGATATTTGAAACAATAAATAATAAATTTACTTGAATACGATCTTAAAATGTTATCAAATTAGATGTAAAAATGTCCTGTAAAAACATAGACATAGACATATATTTATTTTTGAAACAAAGAAAACCAAAATACAAAAAATAACAATACTAGACTATAAAAAGACAAAAGTAAATTCAAATAGAGGATTTGAGGACTAAACGTGGTTCCTTATGGGTTAAGTCGTTAGGTCATGTCGGAGGCCCTATAGGTACTTGGAAAACTTCTAACACTGAGATTGTTACTAGTTCTACAACCTTCGCCAATCCGGACTTGGACCCCATGTGGCCTAACCTTCCCGACGTAAGGGAAGACACCCGTGCCCCTGCAGTGAGGATAATGTGTCTTGTGGATGTGTTAAGTAGTTATTTTTATGATTCTTTGAATTTTCCATGAAATCCTCTACTATTGAAAATAAATGTGACAGAGTATCTGTCATATACGAAAAAAATTTTTTTTATTGAGAAAAATATTACACATAAGTATAAGATATTTTTGCTAAAATTGAACATCCGCACGGTGTGTAAATATTTACAAAATATGAAATAAAAACAGTAAACAATTTACAAATATTTTATATATGTAAATTATAATATTTAAACATCGTTTTACTGTGCGTTGGTATGTTTACAAGTAATAAAATTTAAACTGTGTGTTGCAGAGATATTTCAGTGACAAACGCATAATCTTCAAAATATTTTAACTATAGGAAACAAAAATGAATCTAAAATTTGTTTTACATATAGCACCGATTTGTTGAGCCGGGAGTAGCTAATACCAATGCCATTCAAAGTTTTAATACAAGTTTTTTGGAATACAAAAACCTATCTATAGTTATTTATTAGTTCTATGTGATAATAGAGTTATTTTTCGCTAATTTTTGGATTTTTAAGGGCCTCTTTTAAGTGGATTTTATGAGTGTAAATCCTGTCAAAGTAGGATACAATAGTACAAACGCACAAAATAGTGCAAAATATAGTATGGCACTCCTTGCCACTCTCTGAAGGTGACCTCAGCCCCCTGCGGGTAATATCTGGGGCGAGAGTCCTTTAGTACCTGAAAAGGGACTCAGTTGTCTGCTCCAACGCGTTAAAAAGGATAGTCATAGACAAAATAACTCGGAAGATTTGTATGGAGTGTTTAGTGTGTGGTAAGGGTCTTAAATTTTTGTTCACGTATATAAGTAGCATCTACTGTTTCCCGCTTGACATCAAGTAAAAATATTACCCTGTTTAGTCACAGAGTGTAGTTTAGTAGGTCAGGAGGTAAGTAAGTACGAATAGTACAATTCAATACGATACTGTCAAATCAAAACACAGATACAAGTTTCTGCCATTGTTATGAAATAGGTGTGAGGCATTCTCACGTGGATACCTTTTATTTGGCATCTTGTCTTGGATTTCGTCCACGAGAACGTTAAGTTTTGATAACAATGGTTTATAGGTGATATCTGGAAGGAGTCTTAAGGCAAACTCAAGATAAGAAGTAAATATATATTTACCCAATATTTCACTTCTACGAAGTTTTGAATAAAAATCCTAACACTATGCGTTTGCTATAAGACTCCTTCCAGAGATTACCTATAAACCATTGTCATGATATCTTATGTTTCTTCTTTAAATTAGGCGTTAGCATAGCACAAGATTACTTGTGCTATATTTTTCGAAACTTCGTCAATGGGGCATAGCAGTGGGGTGGCGCCACGGTTAAAATCGTAGAATACACCAAGGAAGTGATGTTGACGGAAAACATGAGAAATGTCATTAAATTTTTCAGGAGATTAGAATACTGCTGAGAACCCTAGTTTACTATTATTTTGTTTATATATTTAAACCTAATCGTTCCCACCCTTTGTTCCCACTAATTCAGTTGTACAGTTCAGGTTAATTCAGTTGTACAGTTCAGTTCACTGAACAGGTGGGTATGAATAATTTCGCTGGTAATTTAAACTGCTCCAAACATGATATAATATTAAATTCCACAACTCACAATGGCACAGTGCAGTGGTCAGCAAACAGCCAGGTATTGGCCAATATTTAGCGTTGGTTACGTTTGTGTTCTACATTCGAGCGCCCAGTCCATGTTTGGTGAAGGCCTTGATATAATGAGCTTGGTTTTCGTACGCTTTAATTATGTTCTTTAACTAGCCATTACGAATTCCATACCAATTTGTTTAAGTGAGTTTGAAATCCTTTCATTTTAACATTTTGTTTAATATACATATATTAAATTGAAATTATAAGGGTTTTGTTTGTTTGAATGAATAAATAAAAAATGTATAATCTAGGTTCGTAAGTTTTTCAAAAGATGTTGAATATAGCTGGTTCCCTCGAATATGTGTATGTACGAATATGTACTAATGGAAATTGGGGTATCGATTCTTTGAGATTCCTCTACGAAAGGTGATGTTCAGAGATTTTCCTAATGATCTTTGAGATAGGCGTGTACAGATGCAAAGATAGAAACTACGATTTACTGTATAATTTATTTTCTTTTTATTTTATATCTGTGGCCAAATCTAAAAATATATAAAAAACAACAAAACCAAAATCAAAAACTGCAATAAGTAAACCTGGCACAAAAGTCAATTTGTTAAAAAAACCCACTAAGTTCCTAGATATTACCTACCTATTACTTAGTACATTTAAATTAAACGTGATTATGTAAGCAGTAACTAACATCAAAACAAGATGAATAATGAAATGAATATCTTCCGCACCTCGACTATAAAACTGGTAATATCCGCCATCACCCAAACATAACCGCCGGTTAAAATAAATGAAAGCGCAGTTCGCACTTGACCCAGTTTTACCCAAATTCACCCTTACCATACAGGTAAGTGGGTAAGTGTGTCAGTCCACTCGAAGTCATGTTCGCGGGTTACATAAGGTGACCTTTCTGACCGGCTCGGCTAGCCGACGGCATGTCACACGTCGCGTCGCGCGCGTCGGTCTAGTGACAATTTTTTCTGGACCAACTGTAGTTGTGTATTTTAAAATGGTGTGGGTGTGACAGCATTTGCGTGATAGAAATTTTATTTATCTAGTCTAGGCATTTGGATATTACGATCTATAGATAAAAAGAAATATATATTAAAATCTTCAGTAATAGCGCTAATTAATTTACATTTAGAAGAAAATCTTTTAGATTCTTTCAGATTACCTATTTTAAAAGTACAATAGGATAAAAAAATTATATACATTTTTGCAAATAAATACATTGATCGTAAAAAAAGAAAATTAATTAATTCTCAACAAATGTTAATGTCTCTTGCACCTTCCTAGGAGTTGAGGTGCTTGACGCAGCACCGATTAACAGCATAACGAATAAAATAGTGTATGTATAAGGTTCCTTTGTAATGGTGTTGTTATATACAATGTGCCTCTTACTACGAATAAAGTTTTTCTATTTTATTCTAAAAATCCTTTCGCAATTATCCTCCATCCACACTATCTAAGAAATGTACATATTTTCCAGTTTTCATATTTCTATCTTCATAAGTTTAGTCTGCTTGGCGTCTCTATGTTAGTCGTGTTACTATTCAATACGTTTATATTAATAATGTGTGTAACTGTACTCTCTAGAAGGTGTTAAAAATACACGAAAACGTATCATTTACACAACTACATAACATCCCTGGGAAAAGCTTGAAACGGATTAGAACTTCGTGTCAAGTCGTCAAGCATAAACACAAAACAGTGGAATATGTGAATCTGTTAATAACCGCAAAAATTGTTGATTGTCTTCGAGTTGTTCCCACAGTTAGCGGAAGAAGGTGTGCTAGGGTTGTCACAAATGTTGACACACTTGTCTGAAAAGTCTGAAGTTTCGTTAATTAAAGTTGATTTTAAGTTTATTTATTAAGAGAGAAATAACATTAATCGTGTGCAAAAATAGCATTCTATGCATGTAAGACTTAAAAACACACATATAACATTATCCTCTCTGTCAGACATTAAAAAACAAAAAGAACTAAAAACTCTTTTCTCAAATGACCCCAGCTCAAACCGGAAGTGATAGCCAAACCGACGATATCCCCACCTGCCAACCCTGCGCGGAGATCCGAGATCATGACCCACATTCGGCATTCGAATTGACGTAACGACAAATAAGATTGGATAACTTGCGTCCGCGCTTGCCGCTTGCGTCACGCGCTCGCCATTTTATGCTGGCCACGTTATAGATATTGCGGCTAGTTTAATTGTTATGTATTTAAAAAGACAGATATAATATTTAAGACAGAATACTGCTTCTCTGCCTATGTTTTGTTCTGTGGAACTGTAGAATGAACTTCTATCTTGGGCTTTTCTCAAGATCTACAAGTAAGTAAATAATTAGTCGGGCGGATATTTAGAATCTATTGACTATTGAACAGACTTATAAACGGTGTCAACTTTTTGAACAATTTTTAAAGTATTTTGTGGAGTTTAAAAATATTTTTGTTGGTTTCTGTTCCTCACAGTTTTTAATAATTCTTGAGTGGCGACTGTGGGTAAAAAGGCAGAGCATTGGACGCTTGGACGATCCTTCGTAGATAGACATATGATGTATTCAGATTCGCAGAAAACCGCTGGATGCATGTGACTCTCAACCCTTCCAAATGGAAGTCTATGAGGAGGCCTATATAGGGTGACTTTAAATTAGTTCTTGATACGAAAGGGTATGTATGTGCTCATGATAACAAACAACTTTCCCTAAGGAACCCATAGTCAAATCGCAAAAAAATTGTTGGACTCTTCATACTAATTTAGCCGGTCAGTTGCTCGATTTGTATGGAGAGTCCAAAATGTTTTTTTGCGATTTGACTATGGGTTCCTTAGGAAAAGTTGTTTGTTATCATGAGCACATGCATACCCTTTCGTATCAAGAACTAATTTAAAGTCACCCTGTATAAGTTCTACAGTGGAACTCTTTCGGTCGATATTTTTCATTGTCGTACTTCAACTCTCGCTAATCTTTTGTTATTACCTGAACCTATACCTAGGTATTAAAAAAGTGGATTTGAAATTTTAAGGGGTTATTCAGAATCAAGTAGAGAATACAGGATAAATATTGAAAATATCCGATCTTCAACGTTTTTTCAGATTCCCATGCTAAATCTGAATACTTAATTAAGAATTTGTATGGAAAACAGAAAAAAAATTAAGAGCGGATTTTTTAAATATGTTTCCTGTATTGTATACCTAATTCTGAGTAACCCCTTAAAATGTCAAATGCACTTTTTTAACACCCTGTACACGTATTTATTCTGACCTAAATTAATATTATATTAACATACTTTTTACAACCAAATTCTTTACTAAGAATCCTTTCACTGGACACAAAGACAATTAAAAGTAATACAGACATAATTGTATCATTTCATTATACCTTCATATACCGACATTCAACATACTCGCAACATTTCCATGCAAACGGACACCATTGCATAACTTCTGCATATTGATATGATAATAATATGCAGAGTGCTCGTTTTATCGGTTCGATTATTCATACTATAGGCCGGAAACGCACTTGTGACGGCTCTGGTGTTGCGGGTGTCTATGAGCGGCGGTAATCTCTTACCATGTGGTGATCCGTCTGCTCGTTTGCCACCTATCACATTAAAAAAAAACTATTTGATGGGGAATTGTGCTTAGAAAGAATTATTTGACACTTACCTTTTTTGTCCACAATTGCTAAGCCCTTGGCATCATCTCACCTGGTGATAAGTGATGACGATGCTTAATGATGGAAGCGGGCTTACCAAGATTGCCCAACGCAATAGGGATTTTTTATGTGCTGTTTTTTTACCTATTAAAAGCAACATCGAATAAATTGTAACAAATATTAATAATAAGTTTTAAATACATAAGTCTAATACGTGCTGGCTTCGGCCCTATACATGCCTTCTAAAGCCCGGACATATTTTCTATATTTTTTTACCCTTACCTAGTAAATCTTTGGCATCATCTCACCTGATGGTAAGTGACGATGATGCCGAGAATGGGAGCGGGCTTACCAAGATTCCGTCAGTTGCTCGATTTGTATGGAGAGTCCAAAATGTTTTTTTGCGATTTGACTATGGGTTCCTTAGGAAAAGTTGTTTGTTATCATGAGCACATGCATACCCTTTCGTATCAAGAACTAATTTAAAGTCACCCTGTATAAGTTCTACAGTGGAACTCTTTCGGTCGATATTTTTCATTGTCGTACTTCAACTCTCGCTAATCTTTTGTTATTACCTGAACCTATACCTAGGTATTAAAAAAGTGGATTTGAAATTTTAAGGGGTTATTCAGAATCAAGTAGAGAATACAGGATAAATATTGAAAATATCCGATCTTCAACGTTTTTTCAGATTCCCATGCTAAATCTGAATACTTAATTAAGAATTTGTATGGAAAACAGAAAAAAAATTAAGAGCGGATTTTTTTAATATGTTTCCTGTATTGTATACCTAATTCTGAGTAACCCCTTAAAATGTCAAATGCACTTTTTTAACACCCTGTACACGTATTTATTCTGACCTAAATTAATATTATATTAACATACTTTTTACAACCAAATTCTTTACTAAGAATCCTTTCACTGGACACAAAGACAATTAAAAGTAATACAGACATAATTGTATCATTTCATTATACCTTCATATACCGACATTCAACATACTCGCAACATTTCCATGCAAACGGACACCATTGCATAACTTCTGCATATTGATATGATAATAATATGCAGAGTGCTCGTTTTATCGGTTCGATTATTCATACTATAGGCCGGAAACGCACTTGTGACGGCTCTGGTGTTGCGGGTGTCTATGAGCGGCGGTAATCTCTTACCATGTGGTGATCCGTCTGCTCGTTTGCCACCTATCACATTAAAAAAAAACTATTTGATGGGGAATTGTGCTTAGAAAGAATTATTTGACACTTACCTTTTTTGTCCACAATTGCTAAGCCCTTGGCATCATCTCACCTGGTGATAAGTGATGACGATGCTTAATGATGGAAGCGGGCTTACCAAGATTGCCCAACGCAATAGGGATTTTTTATGTGCTGTTTTTTTACCTATTAAAAGCAACATCGAATAAATTGTAACAAATATTAATAATAAGTTTTAAATACATAAGTCTAATACGTGCTGGCTTCGGCCCTATACATGCCTTCTAAAGCCCGGACATATTTTATATATTTTTTTACCCTTACCTAGTAAATCTTTGGCATCATCTCACCTGATGGTAAGTGACGATGATGCCGAGAATGGGAGCGGGCTTACCAAGATTCCGCCAACGCAATGGGGAACTGGCTATCTTATATTCACTTCATTGCCTTTTCATTATTTTTGTTATTTAAATTATTATATTTAATAAGTTAAATATTTTGAATAATATATTTTTATTATTTAATATATTGTATTTTCTTTCACTCAGCTTGGTTTGACATAGATTTATAGGTTGTTGCATAAACGAAACTGTTGCATGTCAACACTTACTCAATGAATTTTCTATCAATGAATAGACTAACGCACGAATGGATGTTTTGTTACATCTACATTCTACCTAGGTTGCATTAGATAATCCTTTTTTATTCTAGTGTTATGAAATTAATGGTCTGTCTGTTCAATATTTAAGAGCTATTCTCTTGTCGGTGGACCAAACGCCATCTTGTTCTGTCCGCTGCCAACATTTTTAGGTCCTGCTAGGACATGACCTCCACTTTTAATTGAACTGTTTGGAGTAGCTTCATTCCCGTATTCTGTAGAAATACGATGGAAGGAAAGATAAAAGAAAGAAGAAGGGGAAGAGCGAGACGAAAGAAATGATGGAACGACTTTGTAAATATTTTAATATGGCTATCGAAGACATGAAAACTCTGGACCTCAAATCCTTTTAAAGTCGGGTTTTAGGTTACAAACTATCTTAGGCATAATGCATAGACAATGATAATGAGAGCAATTTTGATATTGATAAAGTCGGGGTTTTTTTCTTATTTATACAAATACTAGCTTCCGCCCACGACTTCGTCTGCTTAGACTTTAGTATTGGATCCAGAAAGAAAGAAAATGTTAAGGTGGCGCCATCTTGTGACGAAGTGGAAATTTCGAGTTTTTAAGTTTTCCGGGATTAAAAGTACCCTATGTGTTAGCCGAGTGCTTTATCTATCTACCTACCAAATTTCATCCAAATCCGTTCAGTAGTTTCGGCGTGAAAGCGGAACAAACAAACAAATAAACTCACAAACAAATAAACATCCATACTTTCGCATTTATAATATTAGCTAGATAGTGAGATGAGATGAGATTAAAGCCTTCATCTATGATGATATTTCCCTTGCCTTAATCTGCGTTTGCCTAAACGCACTGACACATGCATGACACATTTTATTAAAGTTGACAACATTCATGTATTATTGTTTATGGATGCGACCGTTATTTATAATCAGAATACAATGATATTTGTGTACGTAAAACCAATTCTTTTAAAATGAGCAACGTCCAATGAAAAAGTAAGGAAATATGCGGAGAAAGTATTGTCTTGCTTGACAGTGTGATTTTTCTCTGCATAAATATGTATGTAGAATTTACTCTTGTGCAAAATGTAATAGTTACGAGGACCTGTTGTATTTATAGTTGCTATTAAGATCTATTTAGATGATAAATTATAATTTAAATGAAAAGTGTTGACTGTAGTTAAAAAATATCCTGTATTACGTTATAAAAAGTAGTCTTTTAAAATAATTTTTATGATTATAAATACAGTTGCTCAACTTTTTTTGTCCATAGTATAGTTTTTAAAACTGTAAATGGATGAGGCATGTCTGGAAATAAGTTAAAACGTTTTATTCGTTTTTTATATTTGTTTAAATACGGAAATAATGTATGTATGTTAAATCATTATTACTTGTCAGACGTGTGCTTAGTGATTGTAACGTATTGCAAATGTCCTTAATTATTGAACTTGGTGATGCTAAACGTCAAAAATTAATCTTTATAACTCGTCATTAGTCCGAGTAAAATACAAAATGGCGTCTGTAATGCACATTAATAGTTATTATCTTTTTAAAGTTTCTTAATGATTTAACACTGACATCTACCTTTGGACCAGTCCTCCTTCAATAAAAAAATATATTAATTTCTACGCTCCTATAAAAATAACTTAAAGTTAAAAATCACTTTTTTTTTTTTATGTGATAAGGAAGGCAAACGAGCAAGAGGGTCACCTGATGGTAAGTGATCACCACTGCCCATAGACACCTGCAACCCCGGAGGAGATTGCAGATGCGTTGCCAACCTAGAGGGCTAAGATGAAATGCCTCTTGTGCCTGTAATTTCATCGGCTGTCTTACTCTCCACACCGGAACACAACAGTGCAAGCACTGCTGCTTAGCGGCAGGATTAGCGAGTAAGATGGTGGTAGCGATCCGGACGGACCTCGCACAAGGTCCTACCACCCGCAAAACTGAACTGAACCCACTGAACCATTTCCCATCAAACATAGTTTTGACCGAGCGCAATGAAACTATCTTTCACATAAATACGGCTGACTTTAAATCGGTCAACCAATTATTAAAGCTACGACCACAAACAAAGGTTAACTGACTTTACAGCTGACAACTATGGCTCCACTAGAGATGGGTTTTTGTCCAGTCATTTTTGGGCCCAATAAACGTCCATTTACGGCATATAAATTGGGCATTTATTGGGTGTAAATGGACGTTTATTGGACATTTACTCAAAAATGCGCGGGCAAAACCCATCTCTAGGCTCCACGCATCTGTACTTAAAAGCTCGACGATACTGACTCCATACTCAATGCAGTTTGACTCGTCTTTACGAAATATTAACATCGCAAATAAAGTCTCCGACGCTTAGCGTACAAATAACGATAAAATTATCGAAAACAATAAGAGACAATAGAATAACAAATTAATAATTTGCAGTGAGGATGCTTATTCTTCTCTGTTCGTTCAAAGCATACGTACGTGATGGCGCTGTGTGAGTCAGCGGTTTAGTATGTGCCGCATTATTGGTTGTATGACTTATCGTGTTTGATGATAATTATATTCTTTATGTTATCAGTTGATCAAGTTGACTGACTCGGTGGCTAAGTGGTTAGCGCTCCTGACAAGCGAGAAGCGAGATCTGAGAGTCGTGAGTTCGATCCCCACTCAGGGCAAACATTTCTGTGATGCGCAGATTTGTTTGCTCTATGTCTGGGTGTATTATATCTATATATGTATGTGTCGTGGCCAGATCATAGAATTGATCATTTCATGATGTGGCCGACCATTTCATGAAATAGTCGTATTTCATGAAATGGCCAGCGAAAACTGACCATATCGTTTAAACGTCAACGTTTAATGATATGTCCATCCACGTTTGGCCATATCATTAATGTAAGGGTTCCATTATATAAAAGGTTTAATAAAAATTTTAAATACGTTAAAAAGTTACTGGCATCTTCATGCCATGACATCTGGCAACAAATCTTGGTTAACAGAGAAATTATACATTCTTAATACTTATCTACTAACCTATGAAACACTTTCGGAACTTCAAGGTTTTTACGGTGCGCTCGTTTTTTGATTGACTTTCGAAAAATCATTGTAGTTTAGTATCGTAATGACATTAAACTTCTATTTTATTTTCAATTAGTGCATTATTAATAGCCTTTTTTATTATTAACTGTACGCCGCCATGATACATCACAAAAACAAAAAGATATCAGCGCCTCTAACGGTGGATACTGTAACTATTTTACGATATGATCACTAATGCTTGACCATTTCATGAAATAGCCGTGCGTTTAGCTGTATATCGTGAAACGTTGATGTATTCATTGATCTGGCCAGACCATATCATGATGTGATCAGCAGATATTTTCCATTTCATGAAATGCGACCATTTCATGAAATGGTCGCCCACATCATGAAGTGATCAATTTTATGATCTGGCCACGACATATGTATATCAGTCTCTGGTTCCTGGAATCCTAGGTTGGGGCCAGATGACCGTGTGTGATTTGTCCCGGATATCTATTTATTATTTATTTATAGTTATGATTTTAAAAACGGTCGTGGCCCAGTTGCGTGGGTAACTGACTACAGACACGGTCATAACCTGGAGGGCATTTTAGTGGCTTTAACGGTGAAGGAAAAACATCGTAAGGAAACCTCCACATCTTATTTCTAGTTGTGTATGATGGTCGCGTTGAACACGTCCGTAGGTGTAAATCTTAAATGCCCTACACGTGACCGCGGGTGATGATAAGTGCAACACCAGGCAACCGCCGCCTATACCTTGTGGATAGCATGGTTAATTTGTGCCACACGATAAGAAGATGATAAGTAGTACTTAAAATAATAAACATTAATAAAACAATCTGTTTTATATTTGAGTACAGAATCAACAAATTATGTCAGTAAAATGGAAATTACTAAAATCCATTAAAGAAATAAGTAATCAAGTAGTACAATATTATTCTAATCTAGTGATATAATTATATTACTACTGAATTACCGTGTTATAGTTACATCCCTAGTAAGATCGTTATAAACATCTTATGCATTACGGCATATAATTATATCCCTAGGGATATAACTATGTCACGGCTTTAACTATCTTACGCGACAGATACGTATAAGAATTTCCTACCACTGGGAACTCCCTCCCACACTCCCTCCGCATGTAAGCCCACCATGATTTTGTTGTTACATTCCTTCTTGCTTACATTAGGAGACTTGTAAATGAAATGAAACTGTGGAATGAATTGTCGCCTGCGGTATTTCCGGACCGATACGACATTCAAACCTTCAAGAAAAGAGCGTACTCCCATATCAAAGGCCGGCAACGCATTTGTGACTCCTCTGGTGTTGCGGGTGTCTATGGGCGGCGGTAATCGCTTACCATCAGGTGATCCGTCTGCTCGTTTGCCACCTCTGCCAATAAAAAAAATAAAAAATGAAATGAAATGAATATTTATTTGCCATGTATAATGTAAGGCTTGTAAGGTATAAGTACTAGGCAGGTGTAGGTTAAAATTAAATATTAATTTATGTCGCCTAGCTTCAAGTCTCAACGTTGCATGACTTTGAACCTCCATAACCTTTGTCTCCATCGTTAAATGTATATTAGACGTACTTACGTATAAACATGTTCTTATGTTTTTCTTATTTCATTTGTGTTAGGTATAGCTCCTACGTAATGTAAGGAAAAAATTAAACAAAAACCTTTACAGGGTGTTAGTGTAATCGAAGTTTCCTTAAAATTAAAAAAATATATGATATATTTTTTTTGTATTGCTGAGTAGATGACACATTCTTTTAAAATGTACTCGGAACTCGTACACGCAACGTTTCGGGAAATGTTGGCGGAGCGAGAAGTAAGGATGAGTCCAAAAGGAACTCGTCTCAATGCATTTTTAATGCATTGCAATGCATTCGAAATAACACTCTACTCAATAAATAAACAATATTTCCTAAAGGATCCTATAATCAATTCAGGTACCTAATAAAATACACCCCATTGACATTGATCAACTTGTTAGAAAATACATATTTTTTTCGCAAATTTACTTACTATGTGCAGTAGGGTTTATTTTTTATGGGAAGTTTGTTTAAGCAGATACATCCTGTGTTGTTTCTTTTAAATACATGGATTTTACAAATACAGGATGAATGGTAAGTCGACGCAAGCATTTAAGGTTAGCAAAAACTAAACAGTGAATGGTAAGACAACGCAAGTACTTAAGGTTAACCAAAACTAAACAATTTACTGACTGACTCGGTGGCTAAGTGTTTAGCGATCCTGACCTCTGATCCGAGAGTCGTGGGTTCGATCCCCACACAGGGCAAACTTTTTTGTGATGAGCAGAATTGTTTGCTCTGAGTCTGGGTGTATTATATCTTATGTATGTATTTAAAAGTATATGTGTATGTATATCAGTCTCTGGTTCCCAAGATACAGGGAATCCTAGTTTGGGGCCAGATGACCGTGTGTGATTTGTGCCAGATATTATTATTAATATTCCCTAGGGAACCTGAAAAATCTCAAATAAAAAATACTTCCATTTGGTTGCTCTCCTTAACCCTATGTCGTTAGGTACTATTGGCCTTAATCTAGCTAAAAGTTCAAGCCTAGTCTTAACTTTATTCAATTGAAGTGAACCAATTAAGGGATGGTGTGTATGTTCCTATTATGAAAATAAAAGAAAGAAAGCAATAGAAAAAATCGCTGGATGAAGAATAATATTCCTGTGGTCCGTTTGGATCCTCAAAAAATGTTTGGTTTAATCAAAAACTGCTGGTGCTGAGGGTTGGAAGATGTTTATTACGAGTAATTCTGTCGAAAGAAACTTCGAAAGCGCTTTGTATTTTTTAATATGCAGTGATTTAGCGCTATCTGTGGAGAATTGGTAGTTATAAGTCACTATATTAACGGGTAATGTCAATTAAAAACAATTTATATAAAATCGTATATAAGAAATCTATAAATACTATTCAAACTAGTATTTTACCGGATGACTGCAATTTTATCGAAGGAAAACCGCGTCGAGGCCATTACTACAAATCCCTTATGTAAATATGTATAATTTAAATGTAGTTATAGTTCACCGATATACACAACATGTATGAGGAATAAGATTCGCCTCATTGAGCATTGTATTAAGTTATTTACCGTCGTCGTTAAAAGTTTCAATAAATTGAGTTTAACGCGTTGAGGATCGAATCTCTTTTGAGCTCTCCTATGCATAACTACTGCAAAGTAAAAAGTCTTTACTCGGACTAAAAAGTCTTTATTTTGATATCTATACTTATTGGATTTAAATATCTATTAAAAAATAAACTAAAAAATAAAATAACAGACAGTATAATGAAAATAATGTTAACCTTATTTAAAATAGACAAATAAACGGGAAAAAGCGTGCGCGGCCTACTAGACCAAACGTCAAACGTATCAACCATACACGGCTATGTATGTATAACATAGATATTCTCGTAAATACTTTTTTATAACCTGTATTTTGTGCCTTAATGACAGCAGCGACAAAAATACAATATCGATATTTATATATAATGGCTTTAATATTTGGTAAGTCCGTATTCTCGTATACATCTTGAACTTTATCGGAATTAATCGGAAATGTGATAGCACCGACCGATGCCTCATGATAACAAGAAGAAGTAATAGTAGAGAGTGTTATGAAGTTAGTAAAAGTGTCGTTTTTTTTATCCACAATTGGTAAGCTGTTGGTACATTATTAGGTACCTAATTCACGTATTGTTAAGTAATTATGATGCCGAAAGTTGGAAGGTGTCAAATTCACAGATTTATTAGCTGGCTTTGAAAAAAATCCTTGCTGTAGGTGTTTTTTAAGCAGCAGGCAACCTATAAAAGTCAGTCCCACTAATATAGTAATAATAGTCAGTTTGTTTGTTTGTCAGTTTATTTGTTTGTTCCGCTTTCACGTCGAAACTACTGAACGGATTTGGATGGACAAAGCACTCGGCTAACACATAGGATACTTTTTATCCCGGAAAACTTAAGGGTTCCGTAGGAATGCTTAAAAACTCAAAATTTCCACTTCGCCACTAGAATGCGCTATCTTAACATTTTCTTTCTTTCTGGACACAATTCTGAAGTCCGTGCGGACAAAGTCGCGGTCGGAAAAAAAACAAGGACATTTTAAGTTGATTTTGGATATTAAATATGTATAGATATAGTAAAAAAAAAGTTTTCACATGAGGCTCTGAATGTATTTCAAAAGGGTTGGTAAGTACATATTACCAACTGAGCCCGCAAGTTGATTGATTTGCGGAAAAGGTCTTTTTTTTGCAATTTCAGCAGAGATGTAGAGCAAAAATTATCCCTTTTCACGAGTAGAAATTTATCGCAAAAACTTTTTTACCCACGACGTTTACAGTTGGTTACGTACATATCCTTCTGTATACACTTATCTTAATTATATGGATAACTTAGATTTTTCCATTTAAATCAAACCCAGCATCGACCGATATAACCAATCTATTTCAAACAAATCATGAAATCCGTGTCAGAATCACGTACCTACTTGCATTATACAACTTTATTGTCACGTACAGCTCGCGACACTTAAAAAGAGCGCTGGCGGGCGTTCCTGTTCACTCTGACAACAGGATAGCATAATATAAACCGCGTAAGTGTGAAAGAGAGGGTACAAAACAGTTGCTGTCAGAGTGCACCCTCGGAACGCCCGCCAGCGCTCTTTTTACGTGACGCGAGCTGTACTTATCTTCTTATGTTATAATAACAGTGCAGTAGAGTAACGGAGAAACTGTGTCACTTTAAAAAAAATGCACTGACTAGTGATGTAGTGAATGCTTTTATTGTGTCTCATAGTTATGACACGGTTGAATGACTGACATGATTATGCAATTAATTGACTTTTCGTGTATGGATAGTGCTATATTAGGCTTTACACGAGTTGTTTTGGGGTTTGAATTCCAAGATTTAATTTCAGAATATTTTTTTTGCGAAAACGTTCAATCGGTTATTCGGTATTCGTCATATTTTTGTCCAAATAAATAGGTAAATAGGTTGAAACGTCTGTGCCTGGGTTTTGTAAGGTTTCTTGAATGCGAGGGATTGTTAGATTTATGTTGATCTACTATACCATAATAAACTAAATAATAAGCTATTGGCCTTCCTAATAGAATTAAATAATAAATTAATCATAAGTGAAATAGGAGTACCTATAAAGTTAGTTTGTTAATTTTCAATTAAATTTGTTAGATAAAGTTATATGGGTAATTTCGGTAACTTTTTAACATGCATTTCAGTTATTTTTTACACCTATCTCAGTGTAAACCCAGCTTTATAAACGCCTATCGGGTTTTACCTTTGTCTTACATTTACATTTTCGAAAGCCACAGTTACGCCGCTGTATAAGTGTTCTAACACAGATTTATTATCATAATTTCATTCATGCATTGTATGTTACTTAACAAAAGCGTTATATAACTTTTATAGCTTAAGGCTATCTTCTCAAATTGTCTGTCAAGCGGCTACATTAACGTCACGACTGACCAAAGACAACATAGAGTTAGCTCAGATGACAGTTAATGACAGGTTAAGAGGAAACAAAATGGTTGCCGGAAGCACGCGAATGTAATGATACCTCTTTTTTCTCGAAGATGTGTAGATGCATAATGTTACTGGCCAGTATTTAAGCAGAGATCCCAGTACGCGCGCTGCCGGCTTGGTTATGCAGTCTTTTTTGTAGTAGTATTTTGTTTACGGCTTACGGAATATTTTTGGTATGTGGCGACCGGAGCAGAAAAACTTTTATTACCTAGTAGTCCTTGTTTAGTCCTTGCCGAGTCGTTGCTGTGTATAAAGTAAGAAATAAATTGTACAGTTATGTTTTTGTGTTTTTGTAGCTAATTTAGTTTACAATTTAGCATGGTTGTGGTTATTTCCATTTTAATACACATGATCAGCACTTAAACACGAATATAATGTTAGAATGTTAGAATCACCTATCGCTTATCTCTCAAAGTAGGTATAAATATGAATAACAATAAATTACTAGTTGGAGTCGGTTTTTTAATATTTTTTACTTACAAGAGTGAATAGACATTATTTGAGTTCTCATGTATTATCTTTGACTCTATTTATAGTAATTTTTAATCAGATGAGTGAAATGTGAAACAGTTCTTTAATTAAAAAAAATATTACAAATTAAACATGCATTCAAGTATAATACATAATTATTAATTAACATCAAAAAAACAACAGTTTCATATGAAATATTATCTTTTATCATTTTTAATGGCTAAAATAATTGAGGAAACATATTTCATTTGCGTGATATAATGTTTTTTAAGTACAGATATTAATAATTATGTGTATTTTTGACGAGCAGCAAATGTAGAAATCATATTTAATTTATTTCAATTTATTTATTTATTGCATACCATGTGTTTACAAAAATACAGAGGTGTTAAAATATAATGGTATCAACATGGACCCTGAGTAGGGCACAGCAAAATTAGGAGAAAGGAAGTCAATTCTTGTCTAAAATAAAATAATAATTATAGAATTTTATGTTAATTTATAATAGCTAGGAAGATAAAACCTATTAAATCTGTCCCATATTCAGTCTTCACAAAGCTTCAGCAGAGTTTCGGATTCAAATCCTGGCCTATGCTCCAATAGGTTTTTCCAAACTTAACCACATCTTTACATACCGATTGCTTTAATGTGAAGTAACGAAATAACGCGAACCTGTAGAGCTGATAATTAGATGCATATGAAGATGAGAGGGTGAAGACTCTGCCTCTCTTCGAGGCCCAAACTGGTTTTGTTCCTTACCGGCGCCGACTGAAAATCAGCGCTGCAGGAAACTGCAGCTCATGCTGAGATCGGAGCCGTTTTCGATCACGGCACTTTTTTGTTTTATTATATAAAACTTAAAAAAATATGAATTGTTTGTTTTTACTATTTTGTGTATGTTGTGTTTTTTATCCGTTATTTTTTGTTCAAAATTATGTTTCTTTTCTTTTTCTTTGTTTGTGTACATAATTACATAAAATAAAAAATGTAAATAATGTGTATGTATGTGTATTATAAAATGTATGTAACTATTTTGTTTCTTGTTATTGTATGTGTCGTGAAATGGAATAAATGTATTATCTATCTATCTATCAAGGTCGCGTCCTAAAGATTAATAATTATATATGGATCTAAATGTGAGCCAGACGTGTTGACGCTAAGTAACATTATCTTTTTATTCGGTAGTAATAGGTGACTATAATGCGACGGTTTGTCCGAGTGTCCAGGGACTATCCAGCGGCTGTGTGCAAGCTTCATCAACCTATCTAGCAGGGTCATTCTTTACTGTACCATGTTATATAACAAAGTAACAACCGAATATATGAATATTGAAAATCTAAAGCGATTCAGTAAGCAACTGGATCAGGTCTAAATAACTTGTTTGGCGTGGTCCACTTCAATTTTATGTATAATTCGTTTATTTGTGTTGCCTCCAACCAGTTTGGGTTGCTGGGTTGCTGTGTGGTTGCCAAATTCGACCGAATTTGAACTGAATCGTTCCTTAAATGATTTGGCATACTCGTACTTATGAAGCGATTTTCTTTTAATTTTTAAAGTTTTGAGGAAATGTTTCTAAGAATTTTTCACGCCTTTTGGTACTCTACCTAATTTCCATGGAATGTGGAATATCGAAAATGCATGAATTCTGTGATATATAGATACTATGATGTGAACTTTTTCCGAGGAATATAATCATGATCAGGACAAAAGCCATGTTGACTTCTTGTATCTCCCAATTGCCGTTTGTCAATAAGGAATATATATCCTATGAAATTACGCACTTCGCCCTCCAAATTCCATCAGCTACTTAGGTTACATACTGAGCCAAAGATACATAAATACATTCATGCATTCAAACCTAACCATAATTGAGAGACGTTATTCATAATGATAATCTATAATCGATCGATATTGCTTACGTCAAATCAAATAGATTACGATCTCTGACGAAACAAGGACGTAACTCGGTCCTGTCAGTGCGCTCAGTTGCACTAACCAAGGTCGCTATGTATCAGAAAGAGACAGCAACAATGTTTATGCTCCCGTCGCGTAATTTAGCGCAATCGTGACCATTTCGCCACAGTGACCATGGAGCGATGTGTCAAAAGCCCTACGCGGCGCCGACTGACTGTCAAATACCCTTTTGCCCTAAGAATAAAAAATGAAGAGCGCATAGACAAATATACATCTTCTTTTATGCTTTTCATGACCAAGGAGTTTACTCGTATAACTTACCTACCTAACCAAAGGTATTCACGACGCAGAGGTCTTTGGCCTTTAGAGAATGCATTGAACTCTTTTTTATACCAAAAAGTTTTGATATCTTCTCTATCTTTCCTCAATCTTACAGGATGTCGACGAAACGTAACTTCGCGGTACGTTTTCCTCGTCTTGGCGCAACTTCAAACATACCCGACCTTAATGTTCTGAGAATGATTGCGAAACAACAAACTTGAGACAGACCGCTCTCTATTCGTGGTCACTTTGAGTTTGTTTGCATGCTCGTAAAGTTAACGTGTTTTTTGATTCGCCTGACACACGCTGGCGCAGTCTAAAATTATCTGTGTTTTGTTCAATATTTAATGTACGTCTTTTTTATACACATCATGTTTAGTTAAGTATTCATTAGTTATATTCTTTAGTTATACAGAGTTTAATAAAAAGACGAAGGTAACAAACAAGGCGGGCTTCTATTTAAGAAACTGAACAAATTTCGACGTAACCTTGTTGAAGTTTTTATTATAAAGTTGGCTAACATGAAAAGAAAAACAAAAAATGCCTCGGAAATTATTTAGAATATCCTTCCCTTCAGCTTACAAAATTTTTTAAACTGGTATAAATCTATGTATTATCAGTTTGGTACAATTTGTTTAATTGAATTGAATCGAACTGAATTGAGATACAAGTATAGCGAATTAGTCCTCTTATATTTAGAGATGTTGGATCTAAATACAATAGTTTTCCTAACAGTTTTCCTTCTGCCTTGTTAACAGGGAGACCTATCGTCAATTTACCATAGCTCGAAATATTTTTACGCCCTCTTATCTCGGATCTAAATAAAATGGTTTTCCTAACAGTTTCCTCTTTGGCTTGTTAACAGAGAGACCTCGCCCCCGTCGCCGATGGGCGACGCGAAGGAGTCCAAAATGAGCCAGATACAGTTCTCAGCGCCGTACGAGAAACAAGACAACACCGTAAGTGCAACTATAATATTTGTATACATATTTTGGTCATACAATATGTAAAAAGAGCACTCCGGGAACCTTCCAATGGAACTGAATAAGTTTTCCTCTGGGACCTTTTTTAACCGACTTCAAAAAAAGGAGGAGGTTCTCAATTCGTCGGAATCTTTTTTTTTTGTATGTTCACCGATTACTCGAAGACGTAACCGATTTGGAAAATTATTTTTTTTGTTTAAAAGGGTATACTTCACAGGTGGCCCCATACAAATTTTATCAAAATCGATTCAGCGGTTTTTGAGAAAATCAACAAAAACATAGCAAAATTGGAGTTGTTGCGATTGAAGTCGGTTGTTTTTAACGTATTCAGCGTGGTCAATTATTTATTGTGTGAGATGGCAAAAGGCTGATGGCCCACTTGATGGAAAGCGGTATCCGATGCCTATGAGCATCTATTAACCCCAAAAGTGTTATCAGTGCCTTGCCGATCTTGAGGGCTAAGATGAAATGCCTCTTATGCCGGTAAATACGCTGGCTATCTTGCGCCACCCGCCGGAACACAGACTGAGTTAGCATGTCGATTGCTGACTAAACCTGCTGAACTCTCCACTTGTAACATCTTTATAATCGTGCTTGAAGAGATTAAAAAATTGATGGTATGGCGGTTGCTGTTACTACCCCGACAAAAGCCTAGCTCGTAAGTAGAAGTAAGACTGATCATTTTATTTCCTCCGTGGCCAAACTAGTTAGCTTGCTTATCAGGAGCTCACGGATTCTCTTACCGCCGGAGAATTGAAGGACTCAGAATGGTTGGTGGTAGGGAATTTTCTGAGTCCAATTGGCTAGCTGCAACCATCTTATCTAAGTCTTGTCGCCAAACATTAATGTTAATAGTATTGATGTGTTCCGGTACGGAGGTGAGACAGCAACTCACCATTGCGTTGGGGATTCTTGGTAAGCCTCGTTTCATCCTCGGCATCATTACTTATTATCAGGTGAGAGTGAGATAATGTCAAGGGCTTTCCAATAGTGGATTTAAAAAGTCTGTTAACAGCCCATTACGTCCCCACTGCAGGGGCACGGGTCTCTTCCCATACATCAGGAAGGTTAGGCCATATTCCACACACGGGGGGCAAGTTCGGATTGGTGGAGGTTTTGAGGCTAGTGGCCAATCCCAGTGTCAGAAGTTTTCAAGCCGCCTATAAGGTCTCCGATATGGCTTAACGACTGCCATCTAGCGATAGCAGCCGGCACCAACAGCTTAACGTGCCTTGCGAAGCACGGGAACGGTCGAGATAAATCTCACTAACAGTCAAACCCATCCAGGTTATGACCGTGTCTGTAGTCAGTTAACCTGCGTGATCGATCGATTAAAAAGTCTAACATTACGAGTTTTTAAAGGCTTCTTATAAATATTGCAGTAGATAACATATCTAACTTGTGATTCATACACCATTACTCAAACACTTTTGGTCAGCAGATGTACATGTTAAATGCTTATGGGTTACTGATGAAGGCATTGACTTGTTAAGTGCTAAATCCTTTGGGTTGTTCTGTCCATCAAACCGACTTTATCTTTTATTCCTTATATAGTCTCTAAATTGGCAATTTAGTTTATTTGATAAATGAACTTGGCGAGTGTTAGTCTCGAATTATTGCATATACGAAATGGACAGAACGATTGTTTTGAATTAATGTAATGTGAAATGTTAAATCAAAGTCAATGGCAGCGATTCGGGATTGCAAAAATCAACTAAATTAAATTAAAGTTTAGACGTAGGTAAGTACGATAAATATACTTTATTGCACACCAACATCAAAATACATTTCAAGCTTCAAGGCTAATTAAACTACAAAATGTGCAAAGGCGGCCTTACCGCTGTCAGCAATTTATTGCAGGAAACCTTTAAGAAGTGATAGAATAGTACCAGGTGGCTGCAAATCTAAACACAAAAGTGTGAAATTTAGTTTTTCGAAAAATAGTGTCATCAGACTCGTATCATTTAATTTTAGTGATTTTCAACCATAACTTGAGATTTTATAATACATAACAATTTCCAAAAAAAAAAAAAAAATATCCTTTGATTTTCGTTTTGCCTACGCGTATATAATTTCTTAAGAACACTTTTGTAGAGATTTATAACAAATAAATCGACAAATGCAGTTTGAAATATGAAGGAAAATTAAACGTTTTTTTGAAACACGCTACCACCTACACATTTCTGCAATATTTTATTAGCTCATTGCCTCGTCAATATGACATCAAATCACGCATAACTAGGTGCGTCCCGAAGTTCTGTATGTAGTACAATAGGTCGTTACACCTATAAGGAGGTCATAAAATAAACACTTTATTCCACGGAGGTAGAGTATTCGCTTCTTCTTCTTATCGTGTGGCACTCCACAAGGTATAGACGGCGGTTGCCTAGTGTTGCACTTAGCATCACCCGCGGGCACGTGTAGGGCATTTAGTATTCGCTTGTATGACCTGTGTAGGTACTCGTACTTCATTTTAAACGATCAATGGCCTTGTAGCTTAATGAATTTCTTCGAATAAGGTAATCTGCTAGAACTCCCTTGAAAAACCCCTTATACAGGGTGTAACAGAAAGGTGTGATAATACTTCAAGGTTGGCTTTTACCCATCAAACTGAACAACTTTTGTTCTACAACTTTGTTGAAATCGCAAAGAAATTTTCGGACTTTTCATACAAACTTGGTTCGCCAGCTGATCGATTTGTATGAAAAGTCCAAAAAAAATTTTTTTTTGCGATTTGAACAAAGTTGTTCAGTTTGATGGGTAAAAGCCAACCTTGAAGTATTATCACACCTTTCTGTTACATCCTGTATAGCTAGTAACTACGTTTCTGGATATTGTGTAGTCTTTAGGAAATAAATGAATACACAAAACAAAACTTAGTATAATTATTTTTTCTATGGGTTGTCACCTAGGTTGCGGGAAGCCGCTGGATGCGGGCAGCACAGGACCGGTCGGTGTGGAAATCCTTGTGGGAGGCCTTTGTCCAGCAGTGGACGTCTTTCGGCTGATAATGATGATTATGTCGCCTAGATGACAAGATTTTTATGTTTCACTTTTACACTTTATGGCGTGACATATAATAAATATTTTTAGTAGTTACAACTACTCCAAACTCTTTACTGTGTAACGATGCTACCTCTTTATGCATCGTTGCTCTGTCGCTGGCCCTTTCTCTTATCATTTTTTATTGATTTTTTAATAATCGATCATTATATTCAACGCATCAAATTTCTTTCGAATATCTTTTAGCAGGCGCAGGAGCATTGACTCATTTCTATTCTGAATCTCAAACGTTCGACACCGTAACGTCACCTCAGTATTTTACCGCATAACAGTTTAAGTTTACCTATCTCCAGTGAAAGTTATCAGTTTTTAAGTGCCTCATACAATCTACAATCAGTTTTATTTGCGACCCCTCAGGGTCGTTATTCTGGAAATAAAATATAATTGACGTGGTAGTAAGATTTATTTTCTCGATTATATTACTAAATTCCTCTCTACCTGCTCTTATTCTATCGACGGGCGACGGCTCCAGACAAGCCGCCCCGCCGCAACTGTTTACTTTAAAAATGTACCACTGAAATAATCACTCTGCTTCGTTCCACAGACATGGCAAAAACGACAGCAGGCCGTCTGCGTGCGGCATGCCTTCAAGCACTACGGCTCGAACAAGAGGCCCAATCACGTCCTCAGCAACCTCAACATGACCGTAGCTAAGGGAACCATGTAAGTACTTACTCGCTGTTATGTTGACATCCTGTAGTTTCAAGCCTGGTAGCTCTTCTTATATTAGGGGCCTTGTGAAATACCTGAAATAAAATTTAATATTTTTTCCCAATGAGTAGAAATCACAGTATTTTTTTCAGATATTTTAGAAGGATCAAGAAACAACGTTTACTATGGAACCTATAATGAAATCGCAAAATAAAATATAATTTTAATTAAATTAGTTTTTTTCCAATCCGCCATTTTTTATGGTGAGTCCAGAATTGAGAATTTAGTTTGAGTTGTTCAGTTTAATGAGTAGGTAGAATACCCTTTTAAAGTTTCCGAAAGCGATCTTTTTACACTATACGCACAGCACTAGGCAAAGGCCGGCAACGCACTCGTGACTCCTCTGGTGTTGCGGGTGTCTATGGGCGGCGGTAATCGCTTACCATCAGGTGATCCGTCTGCTCGTTTGCCACCTACGCCATAAAAAAGGCACAGTATTTTTTCAGATATTTCAGAAAGATTTTATACAGGGTATAAAAAGTCCACTCTTGGACATTTTTACAGGGTATTCTACTCATGAAAACGAACAACTTTTCCTCAAATCGAAAAATAAAACAGGATTAACAATCAGATTATTTGGTATGGAGAGTCCAGGATTGAGAATTTAGTGCGTGTTCCTCAGGGAAAGTTGTTCAGTGTCATGTGTGGAATACTATGTACTGTATTAAAGTTTTTGGGAGCGATCTTTTTTTTACACTATACTCGTACATATACACACAATAAAAGTAAAATTAAAATTTTAAAAACCCCCCGACACAAAAAATAAACTTTAAAAACTAACAAATAATATTTTAAACCTATTATAATTATTATCGTCACATATATTATGTAAGTTCAAATATTTTTATTTTCCAAGCGTCGTCGCGTCGGGGGACCGCTAAAGTTTATAAAGTATTTTTTCAACAACAGCTAATTAATTATTAAGAATTACATTTAGGTACGAGCGGAGTAAATTATTTTGTTGCAATCTACGACTACACCTGTTTTTCTCACTTAGCGGTCCCCCGACGCGACGACGCTTGGAAAATAAAAATATTTGAACGTACATAATATATGTGACGATAATAATTATAATAGGTTTAAAATATTATTTGTTAGTTTTTAAAGTTTATTTTTTGTGTCGGGGGGTTTTTAAAATTTTAATTTTACTTTTATTTTGTCCTTTTTAAAGTAGGTATAAATATTAGGAAGGTATTTATAATGATTAGTTAGTTGAGTTAGTAACGATAGGACATATGGAAGGTAGTCAGATTCCCTCACCAACTATTAAAGAGCTGATGATCTTCAAACGGCTGATCAGGTCATGGTTACCTTACCATATACTTTCAATATCATTGAAGTAACACGGTACCAAATTTCGAATCGATAGGACATATGGAAGGTAGTCAGATCCCCTCATCAACTATTAAAGAACTGATGATCTTCAAACGGCTGACCAGCTCACGCTTGCCTTACCATGTTCTTTTAAATATCGTTGAAGTAACACGGTACCAAATTTCGAATCGATCGGACATAAGGAAGTTAGTCAGATCCCCTCATCAACTAGAAAAGAGCTGATGATCTTCAAACGGCTGAACAGATTTTCATGAAACATGGCTAAGAACACTCGGGATAAAATTATCTATGACACAAAAAAAACAAAACGAAAATCGGTTCATCCGTTTGGGAGCTACGATACCACAGACAGATACACAGATACACAGATACACAGACACGTTAAACTTATAACACCCCTCTTTTTGCGTCGGGGGTTAAAAATAGGCACTCCACTCTTGTCGCGTGGTTGTGGTATTTTTTATTTTGTACTTTCAAAAGTACAGCGGGTTAAAACTGGGTTGAATAAATTATATTTTATTTTGTTGATACTTTTTTACTCTGTCATAGTATAGCTGTCTTAGCAATGTGAAATGAGTTTTGGTTTTCAACACAGAAAACGTCAGTGTTTCGCCCGTTAAGGGCAATTTCTTTCAAAAAATTTGATTGTATGGAGTTCCCACCTGTCCTTCTCAACTCCAACACTCCAATAACATCTTGGTCATTTCTAATATTTTCTATGCACAAAGAGTACCAGCCATCTCCGAAAAAGAAGTTTCTGTCTGTCTATACAGTGTTTAGCAAATACAAGGGTGTTTTTTGAGAATTCAGCACAAAAGTAGAACAAAGGTAGTCCATAAACCCCCAGAGTCGAAGCCCCATTGTGGTCTCTACACTTATACAGGGTGTTAAAAAGCGTTTGAAATTTTAAGGGGTTACAGGAAAAATAAAAAAAACGCTTTTCAATTTTTTTGTCAGATTCCCATACTAAATCTAAATAGTGAACAAGAATTTGTAGGAAAAACTGTAAAAAAAGTTGAAGATTGGATTTTTTCAATATTTTTCCTGTACTCTATACTTAATTCTGAGTAACCCCTTAAAATCTCAAAAGCACTTTTTTAACACCTATTTTATATATATATATATGGCAGAGGTGGCAAACGAGCAGACGGATCACCTGATGCTAAGCGATTACCGCCGCCGCCCATAGACACCCACAACACCAGAGGAGTCACAAGTGCGTTGCCGGCCTTTGATATGGGAGTACGCTCTTTTCTTGAAGGTTTGAATGTCGTATCGGTCCGGAAATACCGCAGGCGACAATTCATTCCACAGTTTGGTTGTGCGAGGCCCGTGTTATAAAACCCGTGTTTAAATTAAAATAATAAAAAAAATGGAGCCCGTGTTATAAAACCAGTGCCACAAGAAACTACGTAGTCCAGCGGTCATTGCACTTTTCTACTCATCTACGAGTTCATTGGTTTTTTGCACTTTTCTGTCAGTTTAATGCGTTTGCAATTATCACCTAGAGAATACGACCTGGCTAAACTGACAATAATATATGACGGCTAACTAGAATGACTCAATCTTTGTTAATGTTTTCACCGTTTTAACATCGATTTGTTTAATGATGTCTTGTTAACGGACTTTTAAACAGCGCTTTTTCAGGGATACAAAATGACCGGCAAAATTTTGACTGTGGTTACTTTTATTTAAACTAAAACAACCTACCCTTAAGAAACAATTACAAAGTTTTGACCCATACGAAGTTATTCTAATACGCCAATTAGATATTCCTGGCCTTTACGTGGGTTCCAACTCTTAACTATAGTTCATTCCAATTTAAAAAAGCAAAAGGTAAACAAACTTACTATGGAACTGACACATGTCAATGTCATCTGCAACGTTTGTTTACCTTTTGCTTTTTTTTATTGGTATGAAATATACACCACAAAAGTTAAAACTAATATTTACTAACCTAACTAATCAGTTGATGTTTTGTATGGAATTTCGTTGAGAATTGATTTCATGAGATTAGTGAATAATTTTTTTAAATAAAAAAACTACATGTCACCTGATGGAAAGCGATGGTAAAGTTACTTAATTATTTCATAGGTTATTTTTCTATGGTAGAAACCACGGTCCAAAATTTGCAGAATATTTTTTTAATCACTGATCACATTTTTTGAATCACATTTCAATACGTATAGGTACCGGTATTTGACACCGCGCCAATATTTGACAATGGGCTTGTTAGTTAATTGATGTTTAACTAGTATACATTTTCCAATTTAGTAATGGACAGTTTGCTTTTACGTCTGTTGTCAGATGATTTTACACAGTAACGAATCAATGGGGAAGAAAACTGACAAAGCTCGCCGATAGAGGCGCTGATATCGCTCGACTCATACTAACTGTCAAAACGTATAGAAAAAATTGTTTACGTGAACTAAACATAAGATTATTAAAAAAATGCCGCGTTGTGTGGCGATTAGTTGCAATAATAATTTAAATAATTAATTTCCTAAAGATTCTCGGATGAAAAGACGTGGGAAAAGTTACGTTTTCAATTATGTACTTTTCAACTTCGCCTTTAATTGAGGAACAGTCTAATACATTTTCCATTTAACAATTTTACAGAAAAAAGACTAATTTATAACACCTCGATAATAAAAAACGCGGAACTAATTGAAAGTTGTTATGAGTCAAGCGTCCGTAGCGCCATCTGCAAATAGCTTTGCGTTTTCTTCCCCATTAGGTATTTGTATCAATATCAGTAACAACCCATAACGTCATCGATGCGGGGCAGTGGTCCAACTACACTGGTGGACTAAAAAATCGACTCAAGATATGTTGCTCGACTTTTGAAAAAATAACTCAGTCTACAAAACTGCTAAACACTGAAAGCAAAAAACTAGAAAACCATCAAACTAAAACCATAAACAGTAAACACACAGTTTTTGAACTTTTGGTTTAGTTTTATTTTGCTAGATTGAGTTAATTTTCCAAAAGTCGTGCATGAAACTTTGAGTCGATTTTTTTGTTCATGAGTATAGTTGGACCACGGGTCTTTACTAGGGGTGTTGGTCCAACCCAATCTTGTACGAGTAGTTAGACGAACAACCCCGCTTCACAGTCCCGTTTTCCAACTCATATAAAAAATATATATTTGATTTGGTAAACTCAACTCAATTGCAAGGTACCATCGACCTCATGCTCCTTTAGATTCTCTTACTGGTAGGAGCATAACAATATTTCAGTAGCAATGGGATGGGAACAAGTCATCCTATATTTTACTTTTTCAACGAAAATAAAAATTTAAAAAAAAAGTTTGTTCTGCAAACAAACAGACATCAATAACGTAGACCTTACCTTCCTTCCATCTCACCATCACCAATAGCCTGCCCAATCATCTTCCGACTCTGTAGGAAGTCCACAAAAGGGCACATGAGCGTGACGTGCGCGCACGCAGCAAGGACACGAAACAAACGATTATTAACCCTTGACAATCGCTAACTGGCATTATTCGCGGGTGTTTTACTTGGTGGGGCAGTTCATTGTGACGTCAACACAATAAAATCGCGAAGTGTGTTTGATGCGAGGTTAGGTATAGGTACAGATATGTATTAGTCATAAAGCATCGGCTGACGGACAGAGAAAGACACAGTATTTTAGAAAAAATAATTAACAACGTTGAACACGTTGAAAACAACCGACTTCAATCGTAAAAACTACAGTTTTGTTATGCTTCTTTTTTGTTTTTGTTGATTTTTTCAAAAAGCGCTGAATCGATGTCGATAAAATTTATATGGGACCACCTCTGAAGTATGACCTACCAAACAGAAAAAGAATCATCCAAATCAATTCATAATTGGCGGAGTAATCGCGTAACAAACATACAAAAAAAACATACAGTTGAATTGAGAACCTATCCTCCTTTTTAAGTCTGTTAAAAAATGGAAAATATACAGGGTTTAAAAACTCTCGGAAATTTAAACTGTGGTATCCGCTGATGAAACAACAACTTTTCCTAATGAACCCAGTATGAGATAGAATAGAATTACGTAGAATTCTCGAAAAATGTTGGATTCCATACAAAATTGGCTGTTTAGCAGATCAATTTGTATTCTGTGTAAACTACGAACGTACTCTTAATAGAAAGTATTAAGAAATTAGTGATCAGTACTTAAACTGGGGCTTCTACTAGTGAAACTGAACAACTTTTCCCAAGGAACCCATAGTCAATTCGCGAAAAAAAAATTGTACCTTTCTAACCAGTCGGTCACCTGATCGGCCCACTTAGTATGGAAAGTCCAAATTTTTTTGCGATTTCACTATGGGCTCCTTTGGGAAAGTTGTTCAGTTTCATGAGTAGAAGCCCCAGTTTAAGAAATGACGACTAATTTGTTAACACCTTGTTGTTTTGCTTTATCTTCTTCTTCACAACATTAAAGAGATAAGATATCAAATCTCATTGTGTTGAGACTTCTTGGTTTCTTGGTAACCTGATGTTAGTGTCAAGGACTTGTCTTAGAGGTGTTAGCAAGCTGGTTTTCCGGTTTCAAACGTAAGTATGTAAATAATTACGTAAGGAAAATGAAAAAAAATTTAAGTAGGTAGCAGTGTAGTTTTCGTTGTTTTTCAACCGACTTCAAAAAAAGGAGGAGGTTCTCAATTCGTCGGTATCTTTTTTTTTTTTTTTGTTTTTATGTAGATATGTTCACCGATTACTCGAAGACGCCTGAACCGATTTCGAAAATTCTTTTTTTGTTTGAAAGAGTATACTTCACAGGTGGTCCCATATAAATTTTATCGAAATCGATTCAGCGGTTTTTGAGAATATCAACAAAACATAGCAAAATTGGAGTTGTTGCGATTGAAGTCGGTTGTTTTTAACGTATTCAGCGTGGTCATTGTCCACCGTAGGTAGGTATACAGTATAAAGATTCCTAATGATATTTTTAAACATGGGCGAAATATTTTAGGCTATACATATGACGTACTAGTCGTTTGGGAAAATCAATATATAATTGATAACCTATAAAAAAGTAAAACTACACACTAATTTGCTGTTGTTGTTATTTAAATAAAATATATCACAAAAAAACTAAGAGATCATAATTCTGTTTTTAACTCAGGCAAGATTAGACGATGTTTGGTTAAATTAGATAAATAGTGTTGTCCGCAAACTGGATGTTATTTAAATTAAAATTGCATTTTTTTTAAATTAGAGTTTAAGAAGTACCGATATGTGTCAGCACTCGGCCCTTGTGCTCAGACTAAAGAATCAATATTTTACCCTTATGTTGTCGAAGAAAAAAATAGAAATATTGGAAAATATACAGGGTGTAAAAGCCAGAGTGCTTTTACACCCTAAAGGTGATGGTATCAAAAATGACCCAGTGATCGATACGCACAAACTGTATGCCAATATATTCCTTACAATGAACTTAATAACCCGACTGAAGTCGCAACCCCCAAATCAATGGGGAATCGGAGCTATAGGACTGAGAAAGTACACAGAAACACTACATTTGCTTGAGATTTTTATAACTTTAGCGCCTTCATAACATTAACATTGGTGGTTTGACTTAGATAAGATGGTGGCTTATACTCCACAGAGTATGGCCCTACCTCTCTTAAGAGACTGGTACCCCAGCAGTGGGGCCGATCAGGATTTACCGTAAGTGTCTACAAAAAAAAAGATTTCTTCTTATCACAGTCTATAATGAATATGCATAAGAAAACTTTTTTGAGATAGCTTAAAAGGTTTAAGAAATAAACCCAAAAAGAAAATTAGGTATTACTGGTGTCTTTTTAACCGACTTCAAAAAAGGAGGAGGTTTTCAATTCGTCGGAATCTTTATTTTATTTTTTTATTTTATGTATGTTCACCGATTACTCGAAGACACCTGAACCGATTTCGAAAATTCTTTTTTTTAAAGGGTATACTTCACAGGTGGTCCCATATAAATTTTATCGAAATCGATTCAGCGGTTTTTGAGAAAATCAACAAAAACTTAGCAAAAGTGGAGTTGTTGCGATTGAAGTCGGTTGTTTTTAACGTATTCAGCGTGGTCAATAATTAGCTAAAAAACCGGTACAGCTAGTTATATGGAACATAAAAGATGTTAGACTAAACAAAACCTTAGACTAAAAAAGACTTAATTTTTTAAACATAAAGATATTTTTAGTCTGGTTGAGGTGAACGGTCATTTAGTTTCATTCCCATGACGTCAATTGGAATTTTATGTATAAGTTTTTTTTTTTTTTTTTTTGCAAAAAGCCGTTAGTTTTTTTCGTAAAGATTTACTGTGTTTTTTGATGAAGTGCTTGTGTTGGTTACTCGCAACAAAAAAGTATATTTCTTTTCTTCTACCTAAGTATATGAATGAACACATTTTAATATAGGTACACAGTAACGTTTGAATCAAAAACTTCAATAACAAAAATGTTAAGTATGTTTATTAAGGTTAAACGTTAGTCGAAAAAATCCGATAGATGGCATTAATCTGACTATAACTTAGTTTTTCGATTTAAAAATAGTATAAATAACCCTAAACCATATTACGTAAAACAGCGAGCAGTTACAAGATCAATGTACGCTAATAAACCATAATAATGTTAATTTAATAAGGATTTCGATATATTTGTCCCCTTACAATTATAGTTTTGCGTTTATCTCGTATGAATAAGGGCTCAAATTACGCACACATACATAATTTTTTTACGTATATGATGCTTATTTTTGACTTACCTCTATATAAGTGGTCTATAACCCAGAGGTGCAAGCAGCAAATTTTGTACGAACTTTTTACGTTGAGGCGCCCTTGTTACTTTTTAAGATGGCGCTAAAAACTAAATCCTGGGCTAAACAAAGCTTATCAGACTAGTTGAGATTGTAGTTACTGTAATATCAGAAAGGTGGTGCTGAATTATACACCACTAAATGCGTAAAATTTATATTTTACTGCAGTTTTTAATGATATTACAGAAATAAATAATATAATTATATACATTTGGCGAAAATAAAAGGTTGTAAAGTTTACGTTGGACAGATAAAATCAAAAATATTGTGTGTATTTGTATAGTTTTGACCGAGGTAAATTTGTATGAAATAGGGTGACTGACGTTTAACTTTAAGTACTTACTCAATTCGCGAATTCTTTTTAATGCCCAGAAATGACATTGGATACAAAAAGAAATTGGGTATTTTTTGTACGTTTGGTTATTAAGTACTACCTACTCAGTAGAACAACCCAGGTGTCATAGCTTTTTCACAAAATCCTAAATCTACTGTTCCTAAAACTTGACCTTCCAAAAAAAATCCACTCGATCCCAGTATGACTTGACAAGAATCCAAGGGCTTCAAATTATAAATTTAAAAAACTATGTTCCTTCGTCAGTACTACCCTTTTCCTGCGACCTCCAGCGCGAATAGAACGCAAATAAAATAACCGCCGGTTTCGCAACGCGCACGCGTCGCTCTGGCGCAAGCGGCAAACAGACCGTTGCGATCTCCTTGGACTAGGCCCGGCCGGCAGCGGCAGCGGCTGTGTTGCATGTGCATGCGATCTCTTTACTAGTTTAGGGAGATGGAAGTTGTTTCTTGCATTCCTTGTTGGATATATTGTAAAAAAAAATTGTAGGAAACATTGAAGTGGATTCTTCAATCCATGCTCTGTTTGCACGTCTTCATTTGCAATTTCTTCGGTCGTTAATATATACGAAGAACGTTGCAGATCCATGGTTGCACACGATCTCTTTAGTAACTCATGCAATTTTTACTACGATTTTCACTTATTAATATATAGGTGTAAATACAGACTCTGGACTTCTGGAAATTTTGTTGAAGGTGTATTCCTCCAAATACCTATTGCTCTTTTGATACAATTCAATTTGGGGTAGGTATTCGTTTTTGGGAATTCATATCTGGGCACTGTGTCTTTTTTTGGACTTTAGTTAATTCTTTTAATTTACATAATCTATGACATGCTTACCACGTTTCTTACGACAAACAAAATAATATAAGTTGTTGATGTGTGTTTCATATTGATAACCATCCATTTATTTTCAGATATGGCCTCCTGGGCGCGTCAGGGTGCGGGAAGACGACCCTCCTCTCCTGCATAGTGGGCAGACGGAAACTGAACAGCGGGGAGATATGGGTGCTCGGGGGCAAACCTGGCACCAAAGGTGAGTGGCGTTCACCGGACACTCCAACAAACTATCGCGTGATAATTACCTATTACAGAAAAAGATTATTTTGCTTCAAGAATATTGGTTGTCTTCACCTTATGGAAGATAATACTCGTCTAACTAAGGGGATATTGTCTTGTTCCAAAACATATTGTCTTAGATTAAGACAATGTTCCTTGATCAAGACAAATATTGTCTTCCATATGGCGGAGACAACCAATATTCTTGAACCAAAATAACTTTCTTCCGTGTACGTACTATTACTACTGTAAAGTATGGCTCTCCAATAGCACCACGTCATCTCTTCCCGTGGGTTATGTTATGATACCGACGACCAAGAGATAAGGGAACCGGAGGATGTGCAGTAGCAAGTTATTCAGGGTACAAGAAAGTAGGTGTAGCACCCGTTAACTGGGGCTTCTTCTCTCGCACTCAAAAAATATCTCATCTAATCTCACTAATATTATCAATGCGAAAGTATGGATGTTTGTCAGTTTGTTTGTTTGTTTGTTCCGCTTTCACGCCGAAACTACTGAACGGATCTGGATGAAATTTAGTAGATAGATAGATAAAGCACTCGGCTAACACATAGGATACTTTTTATCCCAGAAAACTTAAGGGTTCCCGTAGGAATGCTTAAAAACTCAAAATAACCACTTCGTCACTAGATGGCGCTATCTTAACATTTTCTTTCTTTCTGGACACAATTCTGAAGTCCACGCGGACGAAGTCGCGGGCGGAAGCTAGTATTCTAATACTTCTGAAATCCAAAAAATTCCATTATCAGTTGATCGATTGAATTATGAAGACTCAATAAAACTTTTCTTTTTCAGTAAAGTCGTAGATAAAAAGTTGTTCAGTGTGATGGGTGCGTAAGTTAATGGGTATAACGCCTATTTTGAGAAAGGAAAAAGTTACCGTACGCACAAAAAGATTTCGTGTTGTCACGCATAAAAATTACATGGATATGCCATGTAATTTTTATGCGTGACAACACGAAATCTTTCTGCTAATGTTAAGAGTATCTTTATTCTTTGTCCTGCCTAGACCATCAATAACTCGAACTATCAAAAACTATTAGTAATAGGTGCAAAATCTTGAAAAAAGTCCGCTGTAACTATAACCTTCATTTTTTCTCTTCCCCCCAGGCTCAGGCGTCCCAGGCAAGCGTGTAGGCTACATGCCCCAAGAGATAGCTCTCTACGGCGAGTTCACCATCAAAGAGACCATGATGTATTTCGGCTGGATCTTCGGCATGGAGACCAGGGAGATAGTGGGGGAGAACGGCCGGCTTCGGTTCCTGCTTGACTTCCTGGATCTGCCCAGCGAGAACCGCATGGTGAAGAATCTTAGGTGAGTACTCTTACACGAGGCATAAAATAAGATGTGATAGCATATAAGACCTTTTTTGAAGTGGAATTGGAGGGAGTGTCTTTGGACCGGTCGTTTCTTATCACTCCACAAAAACTTCCAGAAAAGGCGGGTAAATTTCGTTTTTTTTACCTGGCTATGCGACAGCAAGAACAAGGTTATGTTTTTCACGCTTATCTCCAAATTGCAAGCCATTTCATGTATGTACCATATATATTATTTCGCTAAACTGAAGTGGCAGTGGGCGGGGCACATAGCTCGTAGCACAGATGACCTGGTAAAGGTTGCGAGAAGCCGCTGGATGCGGGCAGCGCAGGACCGGTCGATGTGGAAATCCTTGGGGGAGGCCCTTGTCCAGCAGTGGACGTCTTTTGGATGATGATGATGTATTATTTATGTAAGTAAAGGGGATTCTTCTTTTCCTTGAAGCATCGTAACGGCTGGATAGATTTTCATGACTGAGGTGTCTATCGATTTGTCTAAATCATGCGATAGTTATACCGTAGGTTTTGTTTCCATTTAATGGGTAAAAGCTTAATAATTCACCTTTTTACGCCCTATATGAATCAGAGCGCCATATTTAAATTTATTTCTCGGCTTTACCATGATTCTTCTAAAATAAACATCTATAGAACGGAATAGAAGAAAAGCGGCATCCTTCAAAAAGATTACACTATTGCCGTATGCACAACATGTCCTTACAGATTGAATTACGTTGCGACGTAAAACTACTTTAACGCTTAATACTAAATAGCTGTTTCCTTAAGCGAGACCTTAAAAGCCTTATACGGATCACAATAAATACACACGTCCTACGTACTCGCAGAGCTGTTATTTTAAACATTAATGTTTAATTTGTTTACGGTGTGCAATAACAAGAGCTATGCTTAAACAGCGATTCTATAAGAAACAGAACGGTTTTTGTATAAATATCCAGAGAGTTCTGAATGCCCGGTCATATATTGCCCTCATTCTTTTTATGTGATAGGTGGCAAACGAGCAGACGGATCACCTGATGGTAAGCGATTACCGCCGCCCATAGACACCCGCAACACCAGAGGAGTCACAAGTGCGTTGCCGACCTTTGAAATGGGATGGGGGGATGGAGGAATTCATAAGAAGGAAGGCCGCAAAGTACTTGGAGTTTCCGTGTGATTTGCGGCTTTCTTACTTAGTGCAGCTACGTGGACAAAACACATACACACACGCCTCTTTAGTCAATCGCAGAAACCTTCTCCGTTCTGGCGTGTGTAATACTTATTATAGAATATATAATGCGTCCACTTAAATAAAAAATACAACTAAAATTGAGTAGAATCATTTTTAATTGCATTGTTTTTAAACAAAGATAACGAAATTATATCTATGGAAACAGGATCTTTAAAACATAAGTAATTAACATAGTTATAGTTATGTTAATTAAAGAACTAAGTGCCACCTAAAATGGTTGATAAAGATTAACATCACGTATTTTACTATATTTTTATTCATGCTATATAGCCAATATTATAAAACCATTTGAAATTACGGCTATGTCACGGAGGGAGATCGTAACTCGTGCCCATGACACAAGTATATTACGATACTTAGTATGGGTACGTGTTGCATGTATTTCTGAAGAACTTAGAATAAGCCACATTTTGTAATTATGGTTACTAATTGTTCTTAATCCATTTTTGAAATAAACTATTATTATTATTACTAGTATTTCGATAGGTGTTTCATTTCATTTGATTTTTTTGGGTTCCGTACCGAAAGGGTGTTAACGGGGCCCTATCGCTATCACTTGGTCCATATGTCTGTCCTTCTATTAAATGGTTGTATCTTTTGAACCGTAAGGCACGTTGAAGTTTTCACATAATTAGTGTTATTTATTGTAACGGTTAATAAAATAATAAAAAAAAAAAGAAAAGAGGAGTGGCTCTTAGATAAGAAATTTGTATTT
This sequence comes from Coleophora deauratella, assembly GCA_958295455.1. Classification (NCBI taxonomy): domain Eukaryota; kingdom Metazoa; phylum Arthropoda; class Insecta; order Lepidoptera; family Coleophoridae; genus Coleophora; species Coleophora deauratella. The sequence goes on along the minus strand of OY282410.1, from coordinate 11,859,623 downwards.
CAACGTTTTTATTACATATATTTTTGCTCTATCATAAAAATAACAGTGATACTTACGCACAAGCTTTACATTTGGTGTTATTATAGGACAAACTCCAAGACGACAAATGATAAAATCCCGAAAATCCGCCAAATGTGAGTCTGAATATCCTGAACTAAATAAAACAAAAACACTTTAAAGTTAAAATAAAACAAAAGTAATATTGTTTGGTGCTACGGGACACTCGGTAAGTCTGACTCACGCTTGGCGGTTTTTAAAAAATCATGACTTAAGCTATTTGCTAGACGATTCACGTGAAACTACAGTATATTTTACACTAATATTGGCTCTGCGACGTGCTGGGATGATGATATTCGTATTTCTAAGTAAACCGTACAAGAACTCGTTTCCCATATAAACCCATCATTATTTCTTGACAATGAATATCCGATCGAAGATAAACCTTATAAGCAAAAGCAAAACGCTTAACGGTATCTTCTAGCTAGTAGATTAGATTAGATTAGATCAGTGTTTTTCAACCTGGGGGTCGCGACCCCCCGGGGACATTAATATAATAAGTAAATCATTTTCTAATTGAAGAAAATTATGCGCCAATATAAAGGTAGTCTTTCAAATCACTAACATTTTGCATGTTTATGGCACTAGGGGGGTCGCAAGAATGTTTTATCTTATACAGGAGTCGGGTATTAAAAAAGGTTGAAAAACACTGGATTAGATAATTTATTTCATGTCACCAAATTCATATTTACATTACAATAAATATAATAATAAAATGACAAAGTGTGACATGAAGTAAATTAGATTCAAATATTAATTAAGTAAGTTTCCTATTCAATTTATATTATACATAAATATAAATAATATAATCGATGACTCGCGGGAAACCGCTGGATACGGCTGCACAGGACTGGTTGTTGTGGAAATCGTGTGTCTATATTTAGTAATGGGCATAATGATGTATAATCAAAACCGTTAATTAAATATACGTATATTTTGAGCACGATGCTATTCCTGAATAATATGTAGGTAATGATAAAGTTTAGTATTCATCATCTTGCGATACCGACCTAGATTAGCTTATTGTGTTGTATTTAATGCTAAAATGCTGAGTAAGAAACGGTTATATGCGTACATCGATAAAAGACACTTCTATGCAACAATAATTGTTAATATGTATAATTATTATACATATTATATATACAGAGTGTAACAGAAAGGTGTGATAATACTTCAAGGTTGGCTTTTACCCATCAAACTGAACAACTTTTGTTCTACAACTTTGTTGAAATCGCAAAGAAATTTTCGGACTTTTCATACAAACTTGGTTCGCCAGCTGATCGATTTGTATGAAAAGTCCAAAAAAAATTTTGCGATTTGAACAAAGTTGTAGAACAAAAGTTGTTCAGTTTGATGGGTAAAAGCCAACCTTGAAGTATTATCACACCTTTCTGTTACACCCTGTATAATTACTGAGTGGTAATAAAAATGTTGAGATTAGTTACTTTGAAATTTGTTTTTATTTTTTTAATTTTACCCAGACTACTAAGGAGTTTTTGAAATACAGAACGTTTTAAATATCGTATTTTGAAGTAAAAATTCGTATCTAGATAGATCTAACCGTAAATGTAGTTGTATATAAATAAACTACACATAATACTAAACATCACACATAAACAACACCAGGAAAATAATCAAGGAAATGTTAAAAGCCAAAGGTCTTAAAAAAGAACCTTCATTAGCAGGAACTTAATGTTTATTTTAAATGTAACTGCCTACCTAATTGCATTAAAGCCGGTAAAATTTTCTTAGCACTTGTCATCTATTCACTACACATAATAGGGTATTTGACTCTATCAAAATTAAATTGAAAAATATTATTCACTAAATAACATTTGTCCTTGAATAGCGAAAAATATTACTCGACTGATGTTTTTGTTCATTTAAAATTTTACATTCATTACAATCACAAAATAAGTATGTCTAAGACTGTGACGTCACTCGCCAGTAACACGAACACTTTCAGAACAAAATATTGTTTTTGGCAGTTAATAAAAAGTCACTCAAATGACTCGTAGTCAAATACCGTATTTAATTTACCGCCAAAAGTCAACCTGCTGTATGTATATTAAAAAAATCTTTCTTTACACGTAGATAAAAGTTTAATATAATAATAATAATCGACAACGCTGAAAGCGTCAAAAAAACCGACTTCAATCGCGTCACATACGGGTCAAAATGAGAACCTCCTTTTTTGGAAGTCGGTTAAAATACTAAAACCTTCACCTAAATGTAACAAACACTTTTCTGAAAACCACATTAAAATCGGTTCAGCCAAACGCGAGATAATCGCGGACAAACATACATACATACATATATACGTATAGAACAAACCGAGAACCTCCTATTTTTTAATTCTGTTAAAAAACACTTTTGAAGCTTACTCTTTAGATTTTTTCACTTAATACTTAAAACATATCGAGGGGATGGACCCGTTAGTATTGGTCTGCAACCCATTTAAAATTAACTCAATCTAGCAAAATAAAACTAAACCAAAAGTTCAAAAACTGTGTGTTTACTGTTTATGACTTTAGTGTGATGGTTTTCTAGTTTTTTGCTTTTAGAGTTTAGCAGTTTTGTTGACTGAGTTATGTTTTCAAAAGTCGAGCTACAAATCTTGAGCAGATTTTTTAGTCCACCAGTGTATACATATGTATAGGAGAAAGAAAACTCCGAAATTAAACCCGGCACGGGGTCTCCGTTAGGCGCAAGTAGGGTCCAACCTGAAAACAGCAAACAGGCAGTCGGCCTGGCTCCGCACGTGGCGACTCGTCGTTGCTGCGGGCTCAGCCAGTGAAGCCGATAGGGTAGCGCAGGTCCTGGGCAACCCTGCGCTCCCAGGCGACGCAGTGTCTGTGTAGACTACTGACTAAACATACCAATGATGGTGATGAATTTTAACCGACTTCAAAAAAGGAGGTTCGCAATTCGACTGTATGTTTTTTTTTTGTATGTTTGTTACGCGATTACTCCGCCAATTATGAATAGATTTTGATGATTCTTTTTTTGTTTGGTAGGTAACACTTCAGAGGTGGTCCCATAAAAATTGTATCAAATTTGACTCAGCAATTTTTGAAAAAATCAACAAAACCATAAAACATCACATCATCACAAAGTAGTTGTTACGATTGAAGTCGGTTTTTAACGTGTCAATTATGAATGTTCTAATCTAAGACGTAGGCATTTCCATCGCTTTACTAACAAAAGAGCATCAGTAAGACCGTTCGTTCCGCTATTACTGGTAAGTCACCGTGGCTGAATACCGATACGGTGATTACGGTTAGGCAGTTAACTTGACTCGTTAATTAGCGATGCCCCTTCTATTGAGCGTTAATCTTTGACGCGGTTTGTGAACGCGAACTCTTAATGATGTAGGGCTGTGAATATCTTTATAAGAGTACCTCATGTTAAAGTATTATTTTATTGGTGATTTTTTTTTGCTAGAGAGGGGCTGATACATAGCGGAAAACTTCATAATTGGTGATTGTACTCATCAAACCGAACAAGTTTTGTTCTATAACTTTAGGACTATTAATGCAAACAGCTTGTGAGTCAAGCTTGTATGAAGTCCGAAATACTTTGGTGATTTGGTGATTTCATCAGTTGTAGAAAAAAAAGTTGTTCGGTTTCGTGGATAGAGTCACCAGTTATTTGCGGGATATTTGCATTTGTACATATCGACACCTCTGGGCTCAAAGGGCGTATACGCCTAAGTTCTATTTAGCGTATACGTCCTTTGAGCCCAGAAGTATCGAATGACTATGTCAAAGCGATCGATATAAGAATACACGACTTCAAAAAAAGGAGGTTCTCAGTTTGACTTTTAGTATGTATGTATGTTTGTCCGTGATTATCTCGCGTTTGGCTGAACCGATTTTAATGCGGTTTTCTGAAAGTATTGGTTACATTTAGGAGAAGGTTTTAGTATTTTAACCGACTTCAGAAAGGAGGTTCTCAGTTTGACCCGTATGTTACGCGATTGAAGTCGTTTTTTAACGCTTTCAGCGTTGTCGATTATCTCTTTATAGCAACTATTAAAACTTAATTAATTTACCGCACAGTTTTCTTCATATTTAATTATAAAAAATTGGAAAACCGGGAAGTGACTTACTGCAGCTTGTGCGGTCACGTCAGTCACGCAGGTTAACTGACTACAGACATGGTCGTAATATAGATGGGTTTGACTATTAGTGACGTTATCTCGCGTTTAGCTATTGGTGCTGGCTGCTATCACTGTGAGGATTAATAACTTCTGACACTAGGGTAGCCACTCTCCCCAAATCCCCACCAATTGGTGGACTTGGTCTCTTGGAGTGGATTATAGACCAACTTTCTCGAGTTGGGTAAGAAAACCGTGCCCCAGTAGTGGGGACGATATGGACTGTTAACATAACCTAGACTAGGTTTCCTATAAAGTGGGTTCCGTTCCGTGGAACCAAAGGGTTCCGTGGAAAAGTCACCAGCGTTCTGTGAAATTATTCATTGTACCTATTTTTGGCTACTAAATAATCCACATCAATTCATCCACGATAAGAAGAAGAACCATTTTTCGGGCACCATCATCACTAAGGTACTATCGGGTGAGATAACGCCAAGGGTTTACCAATTGTGGATACAAAAAGAAGACCCCAGATCTATGCAGGGTGTAACAGAAGTGTGTGACAATACTTCAAGGTTGGCTTTTACCCATCAAACTGAACAACTTTTGTTTTACAACTTTGTTGAAATCGCAAAAAATTTTTCGGACTTTTCATACAAACTTGGTTCGCCAGCTGATCGAGTTGTATGAAAAGTCCAAAAAAAATTTTGCGATTTCAACAAAGTTGTAAAACAAAAGTTGTTCAGTTTGATGGGTAAAAGCCAACCTTGAAGTATTGTCACACACTTCTGTTACATCCTGTATAACTAACCCTATTTATTATATGGCTCAGTGGAAGCGGTCGTGGTTCAGTGTGGTTTGAGTGGTCTCATCGATCACGCAGGTTCACGGACTACAGACACGGTGATAACCTGGATGGCTTTGACTGTTAGTGGCATTATTTCCGTGCTTCGCAAGGCACGTTAAGCTGTTGGTGTCGGCTGCAATCGCTAGATGGCAGTCGTTAAGCCATATCGGAGGCCTTATAGGTGGCTTGAAAACTTCTGACACTGGGGTTGGCCACTAGCCCCACAACCTCCATCAATCCGGACTTGGCCCCCGTGTGTGCAGTATGGCCTAACCTTCCCGAGTAAGGAAGAGACCCATGCCCCTGCAGTGGGGACGTAATGGGTTGTTTACATTTATTATAGTAAATACCTAGCTGTTCTAATTAGGGAGTTCAGTGATGTTTAGTTCACCTAGAAACATGGCTATAAGAATATGAGGTTAATGAGTCTGTTAATTGGATTTTTTCTTAATACTTTACCTACATCAGAGTTAATGCAACGTTCTTAGTTAAAAGAACCAATTACGAGCCTAGATTAAAATCTAGGTAATTTTGCATTGCAAGTTGCATTCATCTAAACCCTATCTTGTCCTAATTAAAAAACTGCTGTAACTACACAATTACGGTAAATTAGTAACTATTCTGTTATCGGGTTGGTTAACATTTATAAAATTATGAAAAAAAAACCAAATCCGATTGTAGAAATAGAATACCATTGAGCCTATTTTCCAGCTAATTGTAAGAAAGAAAAAGATGTAAAAGAATGTGTACAACATCTACATATACAAAAATTTTTTTGATTGATTGATAGAACAATTAGTTAATATAGTGTTATGTAGGTATTATATACAGTGTGAGTGAGTAGTGACAAACAATACAAACTTATACCTAATTCTTACAATAATACATTAAATAACAAATATACATGGTGTAAGGGTCAGGTTTCCGAAAACTTTAAGGGCTTGCTCAGTAGACGAAACTGAACAACTTTCCACAAGAATTTTTTTCAGGAAACGAAAAAATCGGCTTCTCCATACAAACTGTCCAATCAAGTTTATAATTTATTATACCACTATTTCAAAATTGTTATATCTTTGTTTTGTACACGTCTTTTCTGCCATTTTTTCTTCAACTTTCACTGTTAAAGGTCTGCTGGAAGAAATTTCTTATAGAAATAGGCTGCACCTTTTGTATGTTCTTTCCTTGTTAATGTATGTCTTTGTCTTTTCTGTGTACAATAAATTGTAAATAAATAAATAAATAAAACAAACTACAAAAGTAGATAAGACCCACCGCAATGAAACTTGCTTTAAAATAAAAATAAACACTGCATTAAAACTGGCTGACCCATTTGAGAGCTACGCATACGCTTCTTACCTGAGCATTACTAAAACTATATCAAAATCAAATAAATATAATGCAACTGTTGTACATTATTATAAATAATTAAGAAAATAACATAATATGAATAGAGATGGGTTTTTGCCCGGGCAGTTTTGAGTAAATGCCCAATAAACGTCCATTTATGCCTAATAAATGCCCAATTTGTATGGCGCAAATGGACGTTTATTGGGCATTTATTCAAAATGCCCAAAAATGCCCGGGCAAAAACCCATCTATAAATATGAATATATGGTAATGAGAAATAGAATAAATTAATTGTAGATAAAATTATTTATAGTTAAAGTACGTTTTCACAAAACTCAAAAAAACTAAATTTTCTTCTTCTTTGTCGGTTCACTCTTGGCAGAGTGGTCGTGGTCATCATGTCGTAGTTTTAGTGGCCCGTCGAACAATACGTCGCCTCTGCTCTCGCACAGCAGCTCTCCTGGTGCATTCATTTAGGGAAACTCCCAGCGCGGACTTGATCTGGTCTGTCCAGCGCATGGGGGACCTGCCGCGTGCTCTGGTGCCCTCGACTTTAAACCAAATACTTATAAAAAGAAAGAGAAATAAAAAAAAGTATAACAATTTCTTATCGAAAGCAGCGAAAGTCATTTAAACAGTCAATTCGATGACAGCGCAACAGTTTGAATTTCACTTCGATATTCCAATATGACTGTCATTGTTCGCTGAGTCATGTTTCATAGCAAATTGCGATTAGTTATCTGTCATTATGTAATGTGATTTCTCGAGAATTTGCGGTAGTTTTCACTAAATGCCACTACCTTCTGATTGCGACATTTTCTGTCTACGTTGTATAGCGATCGGGGCTAACACGTAGGTTAACTATGAAATGAAATGAAATGAAAATATTTTTTTATTCGAAGCAGGTAGCAGTGTACACTTTTCGAACGTCATTCTTTTATCTCCTACCTTCCTACCACTCGGAACTTGTAAGTATACCCACCGTTTCGGGAAGTGTTTGCGGAGTGAGAAGAAACGGCGGGCCCTAAAGAAACTTACATTTTTTTTAAAAAGTCTTATATTCTATTACATCTTAATGCTAGATCAATAAATGAATTATACAATGTCATGTCTGTTAACTACGTACAGACACTACCATAATGTGGATGGATTTGACTGTTAGTGGTATTTAACTCGGCCATTTCTGTGCTGCTTCGTAAGGCACGGTAAGCCGTTGGTGCCGTTTTGTTTAACTATTCTCCCATTTCAAAGGTCGGCAACGCACTTGTGACTCCTCTGGTGTTGAGGGTGTCTATGGGCGGCGGTAATCGCTTACCATCAGGTGATCCGTCTGCTCGTTTACCACTTTTTATGCCATAAAAAAAAAACATTAAGCAAGCTTTAAGCTATGTCAGAACAAAAGCCATATAGGTAAGCTTGTAAACTTCTGGCACTGGGGCTCGCCACTCGCCCCACAATCTCCACCAATCTGGACTTAGACCCCGTGTGTGGAGTACGGCATAACCTTCCCGATATATGGGAAGAGACCCGTGCTACTGCAATAGGGTCGATATGGGTTGCTAACGTTTTGCTAGATGAGAATCATGTTACATACATACTCTCTCTCTTATCGTGTGGCACAATTTAACCGTCCTATCCGTAAGGCATAGGCAGCGGTTGCCTGGTGTTGCACTGTTCATCACCCTTGGTCACGTGTAGGGCATTTAAGATTTACATCTACGGACGTGTGCAACGCGACCATCATACACAACTAGAAATCAGATGTGCAGGTTTCCTCACGATGTTTTCCTTCACCGTCAAAGCAGTCGGTATGAAAATGCACGTAAGTTTCGAAAAACTCATTGGTGCACTGGCCAGGATTTGAACCCATGACCTCTGGTTAGGAGGACGGAGTCACTAACCGCAGAGCCACCGACGCTTTTTTACATACATACATAGCCCGTGAGACTCATGACTCTTCCTTTTATATATACTTTAGTCGGGTAAAGAAAACTTAGTACCACATAAAATAAAAGACTGAAAAATAAATCACTATTACTTATATGCTTACTAAAGAAAAAATGTAGAGCATGTGACAGATATTTTTTGTTTTATAAACATAATGCCGCAAAGCGCTTGTCTGTCTGTCAACCTAATATTCATTCATTCAGAAGTGCTGAACAATACCTAAAATACAATACACAGTCGTTCATAGCATAATAGTCTTGCTTTAGTCAGTGTTTGTTTTTAAACTAGGTTAATAGATAGGTACTTAATCTAGATTTTTGGATTCAGTTTTGTAACAGTTTATTTTAATAGTTTGCTGACGATTCATCTTGAACTGAGTACCTTTTGGTGTGTTGATGGCATATTTTTTTTTGTATTCAGTGTACCTTAATGGTACATTGTAACTTTTTGTTCTCATTACTCGTAGTTCCACGGGACATATAATACCATAACACTATGGAACTAGTGGAAACAATTGGATGTAACAACTGTTTATCTAATGATAGCAACCGGCACCCACGGCTCGAGATATGCCACTAACAGTCAGTCCCATCCAGGTTATGACCGTTTTTGGTAGTCAGATAACCTGTACGATTGACACGACCAAGGCACGACAGCTTTACTCAAAGTGCAGATGACCGTACACTTAATCACGCTTTTTACCGACAAAAATATTTGACTGTAATTCTTGTTCGCAGTGGCGGCCAACAGCGTCGTGTCTCGTTCGCCGTAGCGCTGATGCATGACCCAGAGCTGTTGATCCTGGACGAGCCAACTGTGGGGGTGGATCCGCTGCTGCGGCAGAGCATCTGGGCGCACCTGGTGCGCATCACCAGCTCCGGAGACATCACCGTCATCATCACCACCCACTACATCGAGGAGGCTCGCCAGGCGCACTGCGTATGTATCTCTGCGCTCTACATCACACCCCGTACACTTCATACAAATTTCGCGCCATAGTTTACTACATAGACATTCGTGTTTGTACACATGTAAATGTGTGCGTGATGTACTAGGGTTGAATCGAGATTCAATAATTAGCCCTCATTATTCTCTTTACTGTTAGCTAGGCTTTTACAAATAAAGTGAAGGCTGTATACACCAGACAAGGCTGTATAGCCTTAGAAGCCTTTAGCTCTTTCCTTTAAAAATCTTTGATTATACTGTGCTTTGGTTTGCCAACCCCTTGACAAATGGTCACACATCAGTCACACAGGGGGGGTGTGGTAGCATTCAGAGAGCGGCAGGGAGTGTCCATACTGTATAATGTCCTTATACTGTGCATATGCACCTTGCACCTAATTTGAATCGATCAAATAAGTACCTACTAAGCACCGGACGAAGGGAGGGCGGCGCGCGATTCACACGGGGGCGAAGTTTTAACCGACGAAAAATCGGAGGAGGTTCTCAAGTCGACGCGTATATATAGGTTGTAAGGGACAGGTTTCCGAAAACTTTAAGGGCTTGCTCAGTAGACGAAACTGAACAACTTTCCACAAAAATTTTTTTCAGGAAACGAAAAAAAAAATCGGCTTCTCCAGTTCTCCATACAAAATTATAAACTTGATTGGACAGTTTGTATGGAGAAGTTGATTTTTTTCATTTCCTGAAAATATTCCTGTGGAAAGTTGTTCAGTTTCGTCTACTGAGCAAGCCCTTAAAGTTTTCGGAAACCTGTCCCTTACACCCTGTATAGTTTTTTTTACCTATTTTATCGAAGGGGGCGAAGTTTTATTTATCATTCCTGCTAAAAGGGGTACTCGAGTTAGCTCTTTCTGGAAGTGGTACGCAGGTGTGGCGACACTGAGTAGTCTGTTGCCGCCCTTATTTTTAATGTATGTAGCAACCTTTCTAAAATGTCATTCTACCGAATGTCAATGTCAAGGACTTGCAATTTGCACCCGTTAAAATATGGTCTTGTAATTTTCTGTGTTTCTCTTAATCACTGTGAATCTCATGACTCCATGTATATTTTTTACTTTTGGATATCTCTGATGTATAATTAAACGTGTGAACCCGATCTGGACGCTTTAATTACCATCCAAATAAATCTCTCCAAACAGGCAAAACTGATTGGGAACCACTGCTCTATACTCTATTATATAGGGTGAGTTTAAATTAGTTCTTGATACAAAAGGCTATGCATGTGCTCATGAAAACAAACAACTTTCCCTAAGGAACCCATAGCCAAATCGCAAAAAAAATTTTGGTCTCTTCACACAAATCGATCAGCCGAGCGGCCAAATTAGTATAAAGAGTCAAAAAAATTTTTTGCGATTTGACTATGGGTTATTTAGGGAAAGTTGTTTGTTATCATGATAGCCTTTGGTATCAAGAACTAATTTAAAGTCACCCTGTATTTCACATGATTTTACATGCTCTAACACAAGATGCTGTTTTCTACTTGAAATAAAGTTCCATAAGATTCTGACCAGTTATTAGTTATACGATAAATATAGAGTATTTGATTTGATTTGATTTGATAAATAATAATAACATTTCAGGTATTTTAGATAGATAGATAGATATCACGTTTATTTGTTACTAAAAATACACAAAAAGGTTGACTGGAAGAGATATAGGGATAAGTCCGCCTTTGTACTATCTGTTATTTTTATACACAAAATTGTTCTGTTTTTATGTTTTGTACAATAAAGAGGTTACAAAGAAACAAACACACGAAATTTATTACAGAAATGACCGCGAGTTTTATAATATGTTCTATAATGCCAAATTTTTTCCAAAATAGCGAAGTCGTAAGATCAAAGTTGTAAAAGCCCTAGTTAACGGGTCCATCACTTATTTCCTACACCTGTATAAACTGATCAAAAATGTTTTTTGAGAAGTCAGTTGATTTGCAAAATTTTTATGGAAAGTAATTTTTTTTGCTTCGATTGTATAGGTTCCTTAGGAAAAGTTGTTCAGTTCCATGAGTACTTAAATGCTACTTTGAAAGGCTTTACTTAAATGCTACTTTAGCATTTGATAATGTATGACATAAGTCATAAGATATGTGTGAACGCATACGTTTATGACAAGTCGGTAGGTGACAAATGTGGGACAGGATGCGTTTGAGGAAACAAGTTAGCGGCCATCTTGTAAATGTGAAATTAATGCTTAGTTGAATTAATAGCAAACATGCGACGGCAGTGTTATGCAATGGATTAGACAGGTTTGGTCTACTGACTTAGTTTTGTAAGAGATATTCTGTCTGCATGCAAATGTGTACGATGTAAAAGAGGTGATAAATTATTGAGTAAGTAGGTAAGTAAAATTTAAAGGTGGGGTAACAACATAGAAATCGATCAGCTGACTTGACTTTGCAAGTGTTGTAAATTTTTTTGTGATTTCTGCAAAGTTGCAAAATAATGGTTGTCCAATTTCATTGCTATGGCTATCCGTTTTTGTGACATCCTGTTTCTGTATTTGTGTCAACATTAACACTGCACTGTTTAAGCCGAATCAACCAATATAAGAACACATGTTGTGCCGATACCAAATAATTGGAAACAAGGCAGGCAGAGGATGATAATGAAAAATTTTCTGATCTGATGTTCTTTCCAACAGATCGGTCTGATGCGTAGCGGTCGTCTGTTGGCCGAGGAGTCTCCACAGGCTCTCCTTACCATGTACAGCTGCATCTCACTGGAAGACGTCTTCCTCAAGCTGTCGAGGAAGCAAGGTAATAAACAAGAAATCTTATAATTTAGAAAAAAGAGTACCGTACAAAACATTTACGTTGATCCCATAGTAGGGAATTTGTAACGGAAAAAAACGGGACCAATCACAAACGTCGTTTCTATCAAAACTAGGATAGGATATATGTACATACATATAGTGGAGAACTTTTAAATACAAGGTAAACTGAAAATAATAAACAAACTGTATATTATTATTATTGATATATTATACACCTTATTAATATATTAAGTTATTTATGTATGTATGTTATTAATATATATTTTTTTATGCCCCAGTATACACGCCTGAGCTGTTTCACCTCACGTCTGCATGTATGTTTCATTATATTTTTATGTGGATAACTGTCATTGGCCTAATGTTCAATTGTAAATGCAGTTTGTAAGTATTTAAATTAAGTTTGGCTGTTGTTATCCCTAATAAATAAATAAAAAAAAAAAAAAAAAATACATACATATATATACAGATGTAACACAGAGCAAAGGTATCAAATAATGAAATAAATCACAGAAAACATAATAATTTGGTCCGCAATTTCAATTTCATAATATCTGGGACAAATCACACACGGTCATCTGGCCCCAAACTAGGATTCCCTGTATCTTGGGAACCAGAGACTGATATACATACACATATACTTTTAAATACATACATATATAGATATAATACACCCGGAGTCAGAGCAAAAATTTCACTCTGTATTATCTTTTTTCAAGCAAATTTTCATTTAATTAACGTAAAGTAACAACTGCGGCGGCACGGATCTCTTCCCATACCTCGGAAAGGTTAGAAGTATGGCCACACTGGTCCCAAGTCCGGATTGGTGGAGGTTGTGGGGCTAGTCGCCAACCCAAGTATCAGAAGTTTTCAAGCCGCCTATGAGGCATTTTTTAATTTTTGATTTATTGCGACTACTTAACCACACCTTTATTCTTTCATAACTCAAGTAACAACCCAATATAATGATTACTTTATTTTGCGAAGTGCGAAACCATATTGACCTTACGTGTGTCAACTTGGCATGTTTACCTTAAATATACATAAGCATTGGCCGTGTGTGAAAACGTGACTGTTGTTTGTCTGTTAAATGGGAAGATTACTAAAGAAACACGCTAGAAACACAAAGATTTAGATGTTTAATCGCCTCCGTGGTTTAGTGGGTACTCCGCTCGCTTCATATCAGGAGGTCGCGTTTGGTTACCAGCGGGGTCCAACTTTGTAGGACTCAGTTTGGTTGCTGGTAGGGACCTAAGCCCGCCTGGCTAATTGCTGCTGTCTTAGTTAGATAGATCAATCGTTTATTATATACAGCAGGCTTTACAAAAAGAAAATAAAACAAAAAACTAAAAACTTATCTGTCTTGCCGACAAAATATCAATGTTTATAGTTATTGATGTGTTCCACTATGGAGATAAGATAGCCGCAGATAGTTCCGCATTGCATTGGGGATGTTTTTATATTTATTTGGTTTACAATAAAACATCTTGGTAATCATGGTTAGCCCATCACGACTTCAAAAAAAATGAGGACGTTCTCAATTCGTCGGAATCTTTTTTTATGTTTGTTCACCGATTACTCGAAGACGCCTTTCAAGATTTGGATTTTTTTTTAAAGTGTATACTTCCCAGGTGGTTCCATATAAATTTTATCCAAATCGATTTAGCGGTTTTTGAGAAAATAAACAAAAACATAGCAAAATTGGAGTTGTTACGATTGAAGTAGGTTGTTTTTAACGTATTCAGCATGGTCATTTACCATCAGATGAGACAATGCCAAGGGCTTACCCATAGTAATAGGTTCCAAGAAAACTATACCAGCTATGAATTTATCTGTCGTCACATTATCTGGTTTGTCATCACATTTCCACATTCAATGATTCACAGTCTAAGATGCAGCCTCATCAACAATACAATTAATTACTGTTTCCTCATAACCATGTTCGCAAGTCGGGCTGCGACCTATTTCTTTGTCACCTTGCATTATTTGCATTGAACAATAGGTTTTAAAGTACATTTTACAGAATGTTTGTTGAATCGAAAACGCTTGGTCGAATAATCGGTCAAATGATGCGTTGCATCATAAAATCACGTATCAAAAGTGTGAATCATGACAATGTATTGTATTTTATTCTGTATTTATTCTGTAAATAACGAAAAATACACCCAAATTTTGAACAAATAGTTAGTGTTTTCCTTTTATTTGGCAAATCCAGTACCTGTAATTATTTAAGACTCTTTAATTCAATGGCATCCCAATTACTTGTATCTGTAAAGAGCTTATTAAGTGACGGAAGTATGCAACAAATTCATAAACATCGAAATACTCCTTATTATTAAAAAGTATAATGTTTCTAAGTTATACGCGACAGAAAACTATTCCGTACTCGAAAAGCATAACCTCGATGCCCCGTTTTCGATGTTACGTTATTAGATCTTACGTTACCAAACCAAAACAATAGGATAGTTTAGTTAAGGATAGTATTGCATTAAACTTGTTATTTGTGGAAGCACGCAAGTAACCTTAAGAGGTCGTGCAATGTCGGACATAGAGTACTATGAATATATCTGACGGACAATCTTTGGCAGTTTTTTATAAAAGATAGAGTGAAACAAAATTAGCTAAAACTGAATATTTATCTTTTTTTAGGAACCCATAGTCATAGGGGATCTTTCATTTATTTTTATTATTTTATTTGATAAAGTTTGCTTATGTATATAATATATATAATTAGTATATATAATTATTATAGGTAAAGTGATTTTAAACGGTGCAATAAGACTCACCATCAGCTCAATGACTTGTTAGAAAAGAGAAAAGGAAATCGCGAATTAACTATTAGGTTCCTAAGGGAAAGTTTTGCAGTTTCATAAGCAGATACCAGTTTTTTATTTGACCTTATATGTATACTTATTTCCGTAAAGGTGTTTTGGCCAAGTAGACTTAATAAGTAGTCCAGTTAACGAGATATGTAAATATTTTGTATTAACTATTAATCAACTTTACTTCAAATTTACTTTTATCTCTCTTGAATCCATTCTTTTTTTATTCTTATTTTTTATATTTTATTTACAGACATGACATTGTATAATTCATTTATTGATCTAGCATTAAGATGTAATAGAATATTCTTATATTCTATTACATCTTAATGCTAGATCAAAAAATGTGTTGGAGGGAGTTTCTTTAGGGCCTGCCGTTTCTTCTCACTCCGCAAACACTTCCCGAAACGGCGGGTATACAAGTTCCGAGTGGTAGGAACCTCGTGTGAGGTAGATAAAAGAATGACGTTCGAAAAGTGTACAGCTACCTACTTCGAATAAAATTAACAAGTGTTACATTTTCATTTTAACAAGTGTTTTTTCAGGATCTATAATAGACGATTCAGTGAATGTCGCGGGTGTAATATCAATTATCCAATATGTATTTTTTCGAAAATAAGATATTTAACACTTTAATGGATGTAATTCCTGGAAGTTACTAAACAATTAACGATTTTCTAGCTATTCTATATAAACTCACAGGGGCACAAGCCACCCAGGCCGTTAGTCTTTTTGGCAAATTTTACAATCGGCACAAAAAACCTTGAAATATTCTTAGCTCAGACTAAAAAAGTCTTTATATTTTTAACGTTTAAAAATATCAGAATCTTTTTATTCATTCATTAATAACCATAGATAGAGGTCAGACTTTTTTATTCTGAGTTATAACTGAACTTTTCCACGCGTCACTGTGACGTGGCGTTTCAAAAATAAAAGGCCGTTTACATGCTGCGGTCGGGAATCCCAAGGCATTCCACCTTCGGACCTTCTAGGTGACTCACTCTTAACTCGTTTTAGTGAAACCTTTGGTTATTTTACAATACTTAATTAACTGTGTGAGTCTGATAAAACTCGGCAAAAGTGACTTTTCTATATTTAGCCATGCTGTGGTTTTTTCTCACGTTATTACCGACGCCATACGAGTAAATGCTAATAACTTTAGAAATAGTATACTTGATATAAATCTCTTTAACTTTATGAATAGTAAATGTCAAAAATCTCTGGTTTTAAAATATATATTCTTATGTCAACTATGATCTTGTATATATTTCATTGGCGACGAGAAAAATAGAAAATAAATAATGAATGACGAACAGTTTTTACAATTCTTACGTGCCCAACAAGCGCAACAAGAGCAATTTACGCAAATCCTACGACAACTCATACCGGCAGTGACTACTCAAAAATCTGCAGATGACACCTCCTCTACACCTACAACGACAACAAACGGCAGCGTGACGAGCGCTAAGTACGACAGAATGACGATATTCAAAAACTTCTCGATGGAAAAATTTAACCCCGAAACGTGCAGGGTTGACGACTTCCTGGATTTTTTTGAAACGAAATGTAAGATTTATGACATCAGCAACGAACTCAAAAAAGATCTATTAGTTAATACATTCACACCAGAAATATTTCGAGAAGTCAAAATCTCGCTTACTCCAAAGTTTGAAACGAGCACGTATTCAGACATTTGCGCCAAGCTATTGGACTTGCATCGAATAAAAAAAACCAGATACCGAGCACTGACAGAATTCTGGGGGTGCATTAGAGACAGCAGCGAAACCATGGAACAGTACGCCAACAGGCTAAAAAATATCAGCAAGGACTGCGGATACGATGAAATCTTACTTGAACGTCAGCTACGCGACCGTTTCGCTACAGGTCTCAATCACCCGGACCTCGAAACCGACCTGAAACAAAAATGGCCTGATCTCTTAGATATAGACAAAGAAGAAATAACATTCGCAAAGATTTTTGCTGTCGCTCAATCAAGAGAACAGGCCGAACATGACACACCGGGTTCAAGCGTCAACAAAATTAAAAAAAATGCAACCGAACCACGTACAATGAGGGACAAACATCCACACAGTACCAGTACTCCTCGTAAAATTTATGCTAATCAATGTCTACGGTGTGGAAAACCAGATAAACATTCATTTTCTAACTGCCCTGCCATGGTGTGACCATGAAACAAATATTTTTGAAACTGCCAAATCCTGTATTGCTTCTTCTAAACCACTAATAGCGTTTGATGAAAAACGCCCTCTTTTCTTAGCTTGTGATGCATCTGAGAAAGGTTTAGGAGCTGTACTGTACCACAAAGATAAGAACGTTGAGCAACCTATTGCATTTGCGTCTAGAAAACTTCGTTCCGCCGAGAGCAAGTATTCTGTAATAGACCGTGAGGCACTTGCCATATTTTTTGGAATCAAAAAATTTGATCAATACCTTCGTGGGACTAAATTTACGCTTATCACGGATCATAAACCTTTAATTCACCTTCTGGGACCAAAGCGAAATCTTCCTAAGCTAGTCAATAATCGTCTAGTCAGGTGGGCCTTAATAATCGGAAGTTATAGCTACGAAATTGATTATCAGAAGGGCAAAAATAACGTCTTGGCGGATTGTCTTTCTAGGCTTCCTAACACAGATTCTGAACCTTCACAGGCAGAACAAGCTGTACACAGGATTGAGTCACGACTGCTGGGAAATAGAATGGTTGACCTTCAACTGACAGAATGCCTTTTAAAGAACCACACATCAAAAGACCCCGTGTTACCTAAGGTCATACAATACCTCAAAACAGGATGGCGAGAGGTCCATTATGATAATGATATGAAGCAGTTCCATCGGAAACGAAACGAACTCTCGGTCGAAAACAACATTCTTTTGTGGCAAGGTAGAATGGTTATTCCGCAGACTTTGAGACGAGCTGTTCTAACTTACCTTCATCATGGACATCCGGGCATATCCGCAATGAGGGCTCTAGCTCGTTTTTATGTGTGGTGGCCATCCCTCGAGGAAGATATTGACACCTTTGTTAATAGATGCAGTAGATGTCAACAAAATCGACCTAACAACCCAGAACTTCCAATTTTCTCATGGTCAATCCCGGAGGAGGTATGGGAGCGTGTCCATATTGACTTTGCTGGACCATTCGAAGGCAGATACTGGCTAGTGCTCTCTGATGCACTTTCTAAGTGGATTGAAATAAAACCAATGAAACAGATTACAACAAGAAGTCTGTGTACAGTCCTGGATGACATATTCTGCACGTTTGGCTTACCACGAATGATCGTGTCCGACAATGGGCCACAGTTTACGTCCTATGAATTCAAGGAATATTGCAATAAGCAAAGCATTTTACACGTCAGATCTTCACCTTATCACCCGAGAACTAATGGTCTGGCGGAACGACTTGTGCGGACCTTCAAGTCAAGAATGTCTTCAAGTGGAGGTGACAATATTCACCAACGTTTAAGAGAGTTCCTTTTCACATACAGGAACACGCCACACAACACCACTGGCAAATCACCCGCCCAAATTATGTTTGGCCGTCAGCTAAATTGTATCTTGTCCAATATTCGGCCCAACAAAAGGAAAATTCTACAATATGAACAGGTTAAGGCAAATATTATGGCTTCCTCACCATCATATGAACCTGGAGACCATGTTTTTATCCGGACGCGCCAGGAGAAATCGTGGCAACCTGCAACTGTCACATCACGGAAACACAGATATTCTTATGTTGTGACAACCCCTAATGGAGAGGAGAGACGTCGTCACGCTGATCATTTACGCGTTCGCCTCCCTCCTGAAACATCTGCATCGTCCAGCAGCCCAGTACCATCAGAAGCTATGCAGAGTCCAGCAGTCTTCTTGACTCCAGAACCTGCACCACTGTCACCAGTTTCATCATCTGCTTTTTCGCCACCTGTACCAATGCCAGAAGCGAGCAGCCCAGTGATGGCACCTACGGCAACTCTTCGCCGCAGCTCCCGTGTTGTGAGACCACCCCGCAGACTGATTGAGGAGATGTAGGGGTGGACGAATGATATAAATCTCTTTAACTTTATGAATAGTAAATGTCAAAAATCTCTGGTTTTAAAATATATATTCTTATGTCAACTATGATCTTGTATATATTTCAATACTGACTGTATAAAAACGAATACATATACTTACATACAGTAAAAAATACTGACATAATGGGGAAGTGTTCAGCGTTCGTGATTTCTACGTCGATTCATTCCCAACCAGGGCAAACTTTTGTTTGATGGGCAGATTTGTTTGCCTTCTGTCTGTTTATGGTCCATATTAGGTGTTAAAAATTAAAATATCTGGAAAATGGCTGAAAGAATTGAAACTGGGATTTCTACTCATGTAATTGAATAACTTTTCCCAATGAATTTAACCACATTAACGGCCTGGTGCAGGTTGTGAGGGTAGTGGCCAGCACCATTGTCGATCGTATTCAAGCCATGAGGGCCTCTAACAAAACTTAAACACTGCACCTATAGAAATAGCAACCACGGTTATGGTCAAGAAAAATGCCACTAACAGTCAAATCCATCCAGGTTATGAACGTGTCTCTCACCACTCTGTTAAAACACAGATAATTGACAGCGTGTCAATATGGAATAACCCATCAATTTCATGTTCTTTTTGAACTTTGTCGACCCTAAGTCTAAAGACTAATAACATAGTACAGATAACAATGTCCAATTATAGTCCACTAAGAATAACTGGTTGTACTAGCGGGAATTCCGAGTTGAGCTAAAATGGACGGTTTGATTTTAAATGTACCTTTTGTAATCTTTTGCTCGCGTATTTTGCACCTGTAGATAAAAGATGTATTCACACTAGCAGGATATGTAGGTGTAGAGTTGTTATAAATAGTTTAATATCTATGCATTGGAATTTTGAAATATGTGTGCATTCCGTGAACAAATAACAAAAATATCAGTTCAATTCAATTAAATTCAAACATTTATTCGACACACACACAGAACATAATACAATTAATAATTTTACCACTTCGTCTAACTCAAAAACCGCTGAATCCATTTTCACCAAACATGGCTAAGAATTACTGCGATAAAACCTGCTTTAAGTAAAAAACCGCATTTAAATCGATAATCCCTTTAAAGAGCAATGACGTCATAGACAAGCACACATATAGGTTTTAAACTTATAGGAATTGCGGAACCTAATTGCGGAACCTTAAATTTTCGAATTGATAGATTATATCTATATATGTATGTATTTAAAAAGTATATGTGTATGTATATCAGTCTCTGGTTCCCAAGATACAGGGAATCCTAGTTTGGGGCCAGGTGACCGTGTGTGATTTGTCCCAGATATTATTATTAAGATTATGGCTGATGGAAGTTAAACTATGTTTAAGCCTGCATGACTACCTATACGTAACCCGCGCACTTAATCAATAGATTACTACTCGATGAATATTGATAGTACAATTTTGCTGTCTACAGAAACAAGACTAATATTTGATTCATAAATGTATTTCAAAATACTAATTTGAATAGAAAAGAAGGTTACTGGTTTTACAAACTAAACAAGTTTCAAGTTGAACTTCAATAATTCAAAATAGTCGCCTAAATGTCTAATTGCCTGTATGGTTACTACATGATTGCTTATTTAAGTGTATAAACAACACTTAAATGAGCCCCCACCAATTATTCTATATCGAATAACCGATAATCATAATTGACCACGCTGAATACGTTAAAAACAACCGACTTCAATCGCAACAACTCCAATTTTGCTATGTTTTCGTTGATTTTCTAAAAACCGCTGAATTGATTTCGATAAAATTTATATGGGACTATCTGTGAAGTATACCCTTTTAAACAAAAAAAGAATTTTCCAAATCGGTTCAGGCGTCTTCGAGTAATCGGAGAACATACATAAAAAAAAAAAAAAAAATATTCCGACGAATTGAGAACCCCCTTTTTTTTTTGAAGTCGGTTAATAATTGACCACGCTGAATACGTTAAAAACAACCGACTTCAATCGCAACAACTCCAATTTTGCTATGTTTTGTTGATTTTCTCAAAAACCGCTGAATCGATTTCGATAAAATTTATATGGGACCACCTGTGAAGTATACCCTTTTAAACAAAAAAAGAATTTTCGAAATCGGTTCAGGCGTCTTCGAGTAATCGGTGAACATACATAAAAAAAAAAAAAAAAAAAAAACGAATTGAGAACCTCCTCCTTTTTTTGAAGTCGGTTGAAAAGGAATAACATACCAAAAACTGTTATTACTATTTGCTATACGCCTTCCAGTAAGTATGGATACACAGACGACCACAACCTTTCGATGCGTTTGGTCCTATTATCGGAATGTCGAGTCGGTACGTTGGGTCTATTTCCCTAAATGTCATTTTTTTTAACCGACTTCAAAAAAAAAAGATTCCGACGAATTGAGAACCTCCTCCTTTTTTTGAAGTCGGTTGAAAAAGGAGGAGGTTCTCAATTCGTCGGAATCTTTTTTTTTATGTATGTTCACCGATTACTCGAAGACGCCTGAACCGATTTGAAAAATTCTTTTTTTGTTCAAAAGAGTATACTTCACAGGTGGTCCCATATAAATTTTATCGAAAACGATTCAGCGGTTTTTTAGAAACTCAACAAAAATATAGCACAATTGGAGTTGTTGCGATTGAATTCGGTTGTTTTTAACGTATTCAGCGTGGTCAATTATTTATGGCAGAGGCGGCAAACGAGCAGACGTATCACCTGATGGTAAGCGATTACCGCCGCCCATAGACACCCGCAACATCAGAGGAGTCACAAGTGCGTTGCCGACCTTTGAAATGGGATGGGGGATGGAGGGAATTGGGAAGGGGGGGAGGTTGGGCCTCCGGTGCCCTCACTCACTCGGCGAAACACAACGCAAGCGTTGCTTCACGCCGGTTTTCTGTGAGGCCGTGGTATCACTCCGGTCGAACCGGCCCATTCGTGCCGAAACATGGCTCTTCCATGCATAGCAAATATCACATTTCCCAAATGTCATTCCCAAAACATCCAAAAACAATGTATTATTTTCCTTTTAAACACAAATTAACATAATTTCAGCCGTTCCAGGTCAAACGAACCAGGCTGTAGAGCTGAACGTGTCGGGCGGAGGTCTCGGTTTGAACAAGATGTCGAAGCGGGAAGAGGCGCCTTACGCGGCTGAGGATGCACAGGTCGTCGGCCTCAACTTCCACCAGAGCAAGGAGGTGCTGATAGTAGACCACAATGGCACCACTTCTAATGGAGATGTGAGTAGACTTGTAAATTTTATGCGGCAGTTTAAGTCAAAGAGATATTATAAGGTCTTAAGGTAAAACGACATAACAAAGGAAAGGTAACAAAAAGATACGTTCCAAATGCAAAGCTATGATGACAATAACAACATAAAGGTGACTTGAAGGGGCATTATTATCATTGATCTGTAAAAGAAGGTAGGTTAAACTACAAAAGCCATTGGCAATATTGGCATGTTTTTAAACACATACACTCTCTCTCTCACCAACACACTAACACACACTCGGAAGACGCAGATAGATAATTCCACAAAATTTTTTGTTAATTAGCAACCTTTTCATAATTTGCCTTTTTTTCTCTCATTCACTAACGTTATTTAAGTATGACATACTTTGTAACTGGCTTTAATAATAATTTTAATAAGATAATCAAATCCAAGTGTAGTAATGCTGTAAAGTATGCTGAAAGAATAAAATAAAAATATTAAGAAATCGAACGATGAAATGGAAACTATTCATAGATCAGTTAGGATTTCATAAAGAACAACAAATATTATAAAGAAAGAAACAAAGATATAAGAAAAACTTAAATAATAACAGACTCGATGTGCAAACCCCTTTCACCTAACATTGCTAGATGATACTGATAACATAAATACGAATTAAGATTCCTATTTTGGATAATTATAAACGTGAAATTCATTTTTGATTCCAGCTTCCCAGTAAAGTGACAGCTGTGACTCCGGACTGCGACGACTGCGGTGACTGTTTCAACGTAAGTATCATTTAAGGTTTTGACTGTTAGTGAAATTTCATTTCGACCGCTTTACTCAGGTCAGCGACTATCACTGAATGGCAGTCGTTAAGCCATGTCGGAGGCCTTATAGGCGGCTTGAAAACTTCTGACACTGGGATTGGCCACTAGCCCCACAACCTCCACTTATCCGGACTTTGCCCCCGTGTGTGGACTATGGCCTAACCTTCCCGAAGTATGGGCAAAGACCCGTGCCTCAGGAGTAGGGACGATAGCGGTTTTCGGTGCAGTGTGATATCTGCCTTAGAGTGTAAGACTCTATTACATTTAAAAAAAGTAATTTAACACTTCAAACCCTGATAACGATTGTTCTGGAATTTTGCTGAAGTCTGTAATAAATAATAATTTGAAAACTGTTTGCGCAAAAAATGTGCGATGTGAATGTCGGTGCATTTACAATACATAATATGCTGTTATGCTGTTTTATGTTCATTGTTTAGCCAAACAAACATACAACCTAAAAACAGACAGATCAAATAATCGAATAAAAAGGATTAAATTATTAAAAAGACTACCGTCTCTTTCCAGCTAACATCAAGAGGCAAGATAAAGGCGCTCATCCAGAAGAACTTCCTTCGCATGTGGCGCAACATCGGCGTGATGCTGTTCATCTTCGTGCTGCCGGTCATGCAGGTCATCCTGTTCTGCCTGGCCATCGGGCGCGACCCCAGCGGGCTTAAACTGGTCAGTTTCTTGACATCTGTTCAATTCATTTATTGCCATAAATATGCTTTAAATATATAGGAGGAAGTTATCCCTAAGCTAGCCTTGTAAGTCTAGTTAGTAGCGATACAGTCTTGGAGAAGGAATCTACTGTCTTCTCTTCTATTACACAGCTTTTAGCTCAATTACTGTGAACGTGGAGCGACTTTACGTGCCTAAAATCCTTAGAGCCGTGTACTTCATTTGACATTGGTGTTTAGATTCTCCCAAATACTTGACATTGGCAACATCACGGTCCATAGATGTGGAATGCCAAATAATAATAAAATAATAAAAATAACAATGTTATCAGAAGGGGTAGATGACGGTCGCCGTGTTGCAATTAGCAAGTTTAGATTTACACCAACCGAACGTTTCCAATGTAATGTTTATGCACATCTCACTTCTTAGTCTTAGCGAGTCGATCCATCGGCTTCAAATTTTCCCGGACCAGTCCTCAGCTACACGAGCTCAGCTCGCTTTTCTCACTAATACAATACCTAATTTCCTCTCCTGTGAAAGTAATCGGTATGAAAATGAACGTGAGTTTCGGAAAACTCATTGGTGCAATGGTCAAGATTTAACCTGAAGGAATCCAGTGTCATGTGGATAAGTGATTCCTTTTTGGTATCAAACTGACAGTTTATTATTGTTCCCTTTGTCCACTTCACTGTCTCAATGTCGTCGCTTATCGACGGCCTCATATCCAAAAACGTATTGCGTTCATTAGTCATCAAGGTTTTAAGGAAAGTTCGCTCCTAGCTACCTAACCAGTTCCTAACACCATATGCCCAATATCGCAGAAACTAGCAACTAAGTCTCCGAAATTTCCTTTTTCCAGGCCATAGTGAACAATGACGTCAACGTGATAGACGGCTACTGTCCCTACAACCATTCGTGTTCAATGCAAAATCTCTCATGTCGATACTTGGACCATTTGAAGAACGGATCGATTATAAAACAGTATTACGCAAATCTTTCGTCGGCGTTGGATGCTGTGAGAGGCGGCGACGCGTGGGGAGCGATCTACTTCAACGAGAACTATACGGACTCTTTGGTGGCTAGATTGGCTTTGGGTGAGTAAAAGTTTTTTTTTTCTAATGGCAAACCTCAGTGTAAGATGTGTTCAAGGTCTCTGACTTGACGACTGCTAGGTATTTAGTGATAGTAACCAGCACCAACGGCTTAATGTGACTTTATGAAGCGCGGAAACAGTCAAGTGCCACTAACAGCCTAACCCATTCATTTATGACGGTGTCTGTGGTCAGTTAATTTGCGAGATGGATACGACCACGCAAGCAAGCACTATGCCACGACCGAGTAGTATATAATCTATCAGAATGGTAGGATTGTAGTTGATAAAATCAAGTACGTAATGAAAATAAAATGTCACGCCTTCTATATTACTAACGGGCAGGAAAATCATTATGTGTACGCTAATGTCCCAAAAAAGTCAATTAAAAACGTGGACAATTTTCTTAAAAGCCTTTGACACTGTTACTAACGTTTTTACTGACATCTCCACAGCTGACACCGCTGACGAAGAGACAATCGAGTCTTCAGAAGTACAAGTGTGGCTCGACATGTCCAATCAGCAAATTGGACTGATGCTGAACAGAGATATTCAATTCTCTTATCGAGACTTCGCCAAGGTAACGTATTGGGACCCATACTATTAAACCTTAACTTGAAGATGGTACTTTTGCTTTTTAATGAATCACTTTGGTCTATAAATACCAAAGAACAACAATAAGAATAATAGCAATTTTAAAGGTAATTACAAAATGACATATTATTGGAGATGATTCCATAAAAGAAATAACACAAACAAATACATCACATAAAAAAAACGAAGTCATTTATGTAAATTTTTTAACAAAAAGGATAAATGTGATCTTAAATTAATACACAAAAGATTAAAATATATTCGAATTAATATATGCAAATATACGTGACATGTCAAATCTTATTCATTGTCGATAAATAAAATAAAAATATATACAAATCTTTACAGAATCTACTGAGCACTTGCGACTACAATCCTAAAGTCGGTGACATACCTATAGACTTTATGGAACCCATCTACGGTGACAACAATCCTTCATTCACAGACTTCGTGGCTCCTGGAGTTATCTTAACGTAAGTGGCTGAACTTTTTTCTATTATTATTTTTGTTTTATTAAGGAAACCAACAGCTTTCCAACACATTAAGTAATTTAGTAATAAGTAACTTATCATAAGCAAATTAAATTACAGGGTTTCCTACATTGCTAACACGTTTAAAATCGCTGTACAAGTTACAAACAAAAACAATAATAAATAATACTTTGCGTAGCTGGAGGCTAGTAGCGCATGATCGATCATCATAAACATCTTTGGGGGAAGCCTTTGTTCAGTAGTGAACGTTTTTTAGCTGATGATGAAACTAGTGTTAGACGTACAAGACAAAGCATCATTTTATATCGAGTGTTTATATCAACTTATTTATTTAACCGTATGGCTTTTACCATCAATATTTAATATCAACTTGATGTAAATCAAGCGCAAACGTCGTTGATTCCAATTGTTCATTAAATATAAGATGCATTAGGATTTTTAGTCTGGCAAATGAAAGCGTAACCTAAGAAAGCGCGGCAAATTAAAAAAATCTTCACCAACCTATAGCAGGAAAAGATTTATTTAATACTTGTGTGATATATCTTTATTACAATATACAGGGTGACACTAAATTAGTTCTTGATACGAAAGTCTATGAATGTGCTCATGAAAACAAAAAACTTTCCCTAAGAAACCCATAGTCAAATCGCAAAAAAAAATTGGACTCTCCATACAAATCGATGAACTGACCGGCCAAATTAGTATGAAGAGTGCAAAATTTTTTTTTGCGATTTGACTATGGGTTCTTTAGGGAAAGTTGTTCGTTATCATGAGCACATGCATAGCCTTTCGTATCAAGAACTAATTTAAAGTCACCCTATATTTATACTAGCTGAAATTACAATTTACAATTCGCTTTATACAATTTTATTGACTCCTTGTACATCTTGTTTATCTATAAACATAAAAAAACAGTCTACTTCATAAACTGATTTTGATAATCTGCAGTTTATTTCTGCACTGAAAAATCTGAAATTACCATAAAATCTATCATTTACGAACGGCCATTACAAATAATATCTTTATATCATTTCTTACGCTCAACAATACAATAAATATGAATATTCAGCCAACAAGTTCATACTAACATTCAACAGTGACAGCCTCTGACAGCTTCTTTTTGTTGCCATGTAAAAACTTTTAATAAAATTCCAGGTTACGCTTTCGTTTGCCAGACTCTATAAAGCTTGCTTCTACCTTCGATTATTTATAAAATCATCTCTTCGGAGGTTTTTAAACCGCCTCTGTGGTCTAGAGTGGCTAATCTGCTTGCTTCACATCAGGAGGTCGCGGGTTCGATTCCCGGCGGAGTCCAGGTTTGGATGGTGGTAGGGCATTTTCTAGGCCCGCCTGGTCAGCTATCACCGTCTTATCTGAGCCTTGCCGCCAAACATCAATGTTAATAGCTTTGATGTGTTCCGGTATGGAGATTAGGTGGCTAGTTCCCCATTGCGTTGGGGAATCTTGGCAAGCCCGCTTCCATCTTCCGCATCATCATCGATAGTGCCAAGGGCTCACCAATTGAGGGTAAAAAAAACGCAACGCAATGGGGAACTGGCTATCTTATCTTCATGCTGGAACACATTAATGCTGTAAACATTGATGATGTCGACTTAGATAAGATGGTGGTAGCTAGCCAGGCGGGCTCAGACAATGCCCTACCACCAACGTTGGACTACAAAGTTGGACCCCGCCGGGAATCGAACCCGCGTCCTCCTGATGTGAAGCGAACGGACATGCCACTAGGCTACGGAGGCGGTTAAAAACGGCGGTTCCAACAATCATTACATTAAACTTTTAACGCTTGTCAAATCAATTCCAACAACCTTTACATTAAACTATTCAATTCCAGAATCGTCTTCTTCTTAGCCGTCGCCCTCACTTCCTCGGCCCTCATCGTTGAACGCATGGAAGGTCTTCTCGACCGGTCCTGGGTGGCCGGAGTCTCTCCCGGAGAGATCCTGTTCAGCCACGTGGTGACTCAGTTCGTGGTGATGTGCGGCCAGACGGCGCTGGTGCTCGTCTTCATGATCCTGGTCTTTGGCGTCAAGTGTAACGGGAATATCTTCTTTGTGGTCCTGCTTACGCTGATGCAAGGTGAGGTTTGATTTTGTGTCTTGTGTGTGTATATATATTTTGTTGGTTAAAGGAAAGCGATAAATGATAGATGTTTCTCGTGTTAACAAAGCAAGGGACGTATGTTTTTTTCCTAAAAAATCTATTGAAACAAGGGAATAACTTCACATACTAAACAATGATAGTCAAATTTCAAGAAAGTAATTTTTTGCTTTGTCATAATTGTCTTGGGAGAAACTTGTTCGATTTCTTATGCAGCGTCTGCGTTCGCCACTTTTCATGTATTAGAACCATGCCTTTAGAGCCTATGGTCTCTATAAGTGACTGAAATTTTTAAAAAGGTCGCTACACATTATTCTGAATAACTTTCCCCATGGCACTTATTTACATTGTCACTTTGCAAAAATATTTATTACATTTATTTATGATTTCGTACTTTATTATTACATTAATTTGTACTTTTTATTTTGCATGATTTTAAATGTTATTTATGAGATAGGAAAGGAAAGGAGGAAGGGAGCAATTGTTTGAAAATGGTATGTCTTTGCATCAAGTCTTTGATACTCTGCAATTAAAATGTTTTTTTTTGCTACCAAAAGTAGATACACGTTATCTACTTACATGTTGTTGAATTATTTATGAAATTGTTTACTCGCAAAAACATAGCAAAAAATCTTGCACTACGTTAAAAACTAGGTACGTTCATGAGTTTTTTGAACCAGTCTCATTCCCTTAAAAATACATTTCTTACTTTCCAGGTCTCTGCGGTATGTGTTTCGGTTTCGTCATCTCGGCGGCTTGCGAATTAGAACGAAACGCCATTCAGTTAGCCCTGGGGTCCTTCTACCCGACTCTTCTGCTCAGCGGGGTCATCTGGCCCATTGAAGGCATGCCCTGGATCCTGCGCTACGTATCGCTCTGTCTCCCTCTAACGCTAGCAACCACATCGCTCCGTTCCATTCTCACACGAGGCTGGCCTATCTCGGATCCTGAGGTCTACATGGGATTCGTTTCAACGCTGATATGGATAGCGTTGTTCTTAGTCGTAACGCTTACTATTCTAAGGTTCAAGAGAGGTTAGTCCAATGCCATGATACTTGTGTTTTGCTCAACGATTCGTAGTCAAAGTTAGGTGAGGGTGGGGTAGATGTGTTTGTTTACCTGGATTGTATTAATCTTTATGGTTACGATTTTAGAACATGATAACAAAAGTAATTAAAATGACTTATTTGAGATCAAACCTTTTATTTGCACAGATATTTGATTTTTTTGAAAAATTTAAGTATGGTTTTACTTTAATAACTTTCAACTTTTCAAGTAAACACAGCTACCCTCTTTTTGAAGAGTTTAATGTAGAATCTTTTGATAAGTCTGCAATCTTCCATTTATACGGTAAATATGTAAGTTCTAGGTGTGCAAAATTAACAGAGACTGCGGATGTTTTGACCGTATTTTTGGAAGAATATAAATCATATCACTTTTTTGTTGCTCAAACCAGAACAAACCTGTTTTTATTTTATTTCTTAGTACTTTTAGATGAATATACTAAGATTTTTATTCGAAAGAGGTAGAAAATTTTTAATTGGGCTTTCTTTCATTTAAAATATACTTTTATATGATCTTCTTTTATTTAAAATGCATTACGTCAGATCTGAATACGTAATCTCGCTTGTTAATTTATTATTTTTTTGGTTGTTTCTACCTCTTTTCACATAGGAATCTTTGTCTTAATTGACTGTTAGCGGCGATTTTTTGTAAATAGTAGAATATTTATAATACTTACCGAGTACTTGTGTACTTAATATGTTTAAGGGAACACTGGGATGTTAGCAATTATGATTGGTCAAATGCTCTGTCAAATGGTGTTGCTATTTTATAAATTTTCTTCTGTGGTAGAGGACCCTCTTTTAAGCGAATTTTTGAATTTCGATCGATACCTGAACAAATGAGTTACCATAGAATAAGATGGTGCCATAGAAAATAGAACGAATATTAAGAAACCTCAAACTTTAAAAATGGAACGTGTTATTTTTCTGAAACTTGAATTTGGAAGCAAAATTAACGATATAACAGCGCCATCTTGTTTTTATTGTATAATCTAAAATATATTAAAATAATTATTGAATATTTGTAGATTTATTTAAAATTCTTAGAATTAAAAAAAACAATTTAACGAACAACGTTTTGCTTTATATAAAAAATAAAATATGTAATGGGTATATTGAAATCTGATCGTAGTTATATTAGTGTACAGTAATTTAGAGCTAATGTGTTGGAGTTAGAAAAGTTAATATTATAGAGCATGTATGTATGTATAAAAAAACTAGTATTTTCCATTGGAATTGGTCTAAGGTATGCAGTCATAAGGATTTTGATGTACTTCCGAATTTGCGTAGTTCCATAGAGTAACGTAGTTGTATAGAAATAGAAGTGTCAGACTGTGATTATTTTTGCTAACATTGACATTTTTTGTAATGACAATTATACAATAATAATGTACCAAATAAATAAAAAAAACGTGTTTTCTTTTTATCATAAATTGTTTTTACACTCCAAGACTGATAATTGCGTGACTCGACCTATTAGCGATATCTTGTGATAACCACTGAAACGTAATTTCTTCATTTATTTCTCATATAAAATCCTCAGTAAGCCTTGGAATGATGTTTTAACCACATTTAAATGCGAACTGGATAAAAGTATCTACCTATTTCGCAGCTTCAAGAGATAATTTAAGCAAAAACCTGATAACTGATTTTATAGCGCCATCTACTTTTATAATCGACCTGAAACTGCTTGACCCCATATATTGAAATACGATTCTCGATTATATTATACAGGGTGTAACAAAATTGGTGTAGGACCCGTTAACTGGGGATTCTACTCATCGTACTGAACAACTTGTTCTACGACTTTGCTCAAATCGCAAAAAAATTAAGACTAAAGAATATATGAATAGGGAATATACCTAGTTTATTTGGGTGAGACTGGTCAAACAAGTTTTAACCAATATTAGCAGTTAAATAAAGGAAGTATCATGAAAACACATCAAAAATATCTTTAAAAAACATGATGTTTATTATGTCTGTAATAACTACAATAAAATAAAAGAGTAAACAATAACTTACGTCCACCGCTTATCACTCAATTGACTGAACACCTTTTGAACATCTTATAGATATAGACTAAGACTATTTTGTCAAAATCTCCGAGAGGGCCTTTTTCTGCCTTAGACCTTGGCTTTTGCTGTTTTTGCGCTTCTGTAACAAGGAAATAATATATTTTAATGAACTACAGGTATTTATAAGGGAGCGGATCTCCCTGTCGCCGCAATCTTTCTGTAATTCCTTGATTTAGAAAGAAACGAAATTGACAAAATGTTGGACTTATTGTAACTGACCTCGGTTACTTTAAAAACCAGCAAATGTTTTGTGAGTTTTGTTAATTGTAATTCTAACTACAGTGTTCAAGGTACGTATTGCACGTGTCATACAAAATTATATAAAACCCTTCACCATATTGACTACAATAAGTCCGGCGCAATTTTTGCAATTTAATATTATATTTAAAACAATGAAATAATCTTTAAAAAGTCATGGTGGGGCTTGTTTTGAGCATGGTAAGATCTTATTTACTCAAATCTAGATCATACTTTAACAAATTATATCGTCCCCACTGTTGGGGCACGGGTCTCTTCCTTCCCATAGCTCGGGAAGGCTAAACTTTACTCCACACACGGAAGTGAAGTCCGGATTGGTGGAGGTTGTGGGGATCGTTTTTCAAGCCTTAATAACTACAATGTACTTATAGCAACTGGCACCAACGGCTTAACATGACAAAGCACAAAAAAATCAAGATAAAATCCTAACAGTCAAACCCATCCAGGTTATAACCGTCTTTGTAGCCAGTTAACCTGAGTGATCAAGTCGAATGTTATCATACCTTTTTCTTTTCAGCGGTCATGCCAACAAACTCTTTGCGCGCTTTCTTCTCCTTGGCGGGTTGGTTGGAGTCCTTGGGCCTCTTGTTTGGGGGGCCTTCGTTGCCCCCGTCCTGGGTACCAGAAAAAAAAAGCATTTAGTACACTTCGCTAACAACCCATGTCGTCCCCACTGCAGGGGCACGGGTCTCTTCCCATACTTCGGGAAGGTTAGGCCATACTCCACACACGGGGGCCAAGTCCGGATTGGTGGAGGTTGCGGGGCTAGTGGCCAACCCCAGTGTGAAGAGCCGGCACCAACGACTTCATTTTATCAAATTTATCTCAACGAAAATATTTTTTTCGAAGAAGGTAGCAGTGCATACTTTTCGAAGGTCAGTTTTCGTCTACCTAATACGAAGTTCCTACCACTGGGAACTCGTAGGACCAACGTTTCGGAAAGCGTTTGCGGAGTGAGAAGAAACGTTGTACTTAGAATAACTTCCAAAAAATTAGAACTTAAGACAATTTTTAAATATTTTCTTTCACTGTTACCCCAAAAAATGAATTTCTCCATTTATGAAATCAAACATATGCTATGGTTTAAAATATACTGAACTCCTAGTTTCAATTCCATTCATATTCACAAGAAGTGTAAGTATATTAAGACACAAATCTGCCGCTACTCATATCCATGAATAAAAATTTTATCTACTTACTAAAAGTCAAATAACATTAAAAAAAAACTATACCTGATTAGGCCTCTTATTCTGGATCCTCCTGAATGCACCAATATCATCCTTGTGACTCCTCCCTCGTTGGTAGCCCTGGGTTTGACCATCTTGGTTTCTGTCATTAAAACTTCTCTGACCACCTCTGCCACTGAAGTTGCTGCCACCTCTAAATCCTCTTTGACCACCTCTGCCTCTGCTGGATCCTCTAGAATTAAAATCTCCATTCCCTCTGTCGTTAAAGCTTCTTTGACCTCCTCTGCTTAAACCTCTGCCTCTGTTATTAAAATCTCTTCCTCTGCTATTAAAATCTCTTCCTCTGCTATTAAAATCGCTTCCTCTGTTATTAAAATCTCTTCCTCTGTTATTAAAATCTCTTCCTCTGTTATTGAAATCTCTTCCTCTGTTATTAAAATCTCTTCCTCTGTTATTAAAATCGCTTCCTCTGTTATTAAAATCACTTTGACTATTCATACTCTGGTTGGGAGGATTATCAAGAGGTTTGTTAGTGTGAGTGCATCGCTTAACGCGTAATATTCTATTTTTGATGGTCAGGTCTTCATCAGTTAATTGTAGAGCCAATTCGACGCCATCTTTTGATTTGAAGTTTACGTAACCGAAACCTGAAAGTAATTTTATTTTTTAAATATATATTTTTTCCACAACAGACAGGACGAGACCAATCTCTGACGAAATCCTTAGGGAAGCCTTTGTTCAGTAGTGGATATTTCGACAAGATAATGACCACGCTGAATACGTTAAAAACAACCGACTTCAATAGCAACAACTCCAATTTTGCTATATTTTTGTTGATTTTCTCAAAAACCGCTGAATCGATTTCGATAAAATTTATATGGGACCACCTGAAAAGTATACCCTTTTAAACAAAAAAAGAATTTTCCAAATCGGTTCAGACGTCTTCGAGTAATCGGTGAACATACATAAAAAAAATCCCGACGAATTGAGAACCTCCTTTTTTTGAAGTCGGTTAAAAAAGTAGATACGAGATAAAAGTATTTTTATAGTGTGTGGTTTCGAAAAGCTGATGGCCGACTTGAAGGAAAGTTGCTATCGCGGCCTATGAATCAACTAAATCAACGCCGTATCAACCCTAGAAAGGTTTACAATTGCCTTACCGATCCTAAAGGGTAAAGAGTGCCAGTGTACCAATATAAGATTCTACTAGTAGGTTATGTAAGCAAAAACTACCAAAGCTAGGTGTTGTATCGTCTTAGAAAATCTTCGTGATATATAAAAAGGTAATGAAAGCGTTAAAAAACAGACTTCAATCGCGTAGCATACGGGTCAAACCGAGAACCTCCTTTTTTTGAAGTCGGTTAAAATACTATAACCTTCTCCTAAATGTAACAAACACTTTTCTGAAAACCGCATTAAAATCGGTTCAGCCAAACGCGAGATAATCTCAGACAAACATAGATACATACAGGTCAAACTGAGAACCTCCTTTTTTTTGAAGTCGGTTCAAAGGCAACTGCCGCAAAATGGTGGGTTCCACTTATTAAACAACTTTTCTCCACGAAACCCATACAAAAATGGCTGGTTGGCCGACCAATTAGTATGAAAAGTCCAAAAATATTGCGAATTCGGTATAGGGACAAGAAATGGTGGGTTCCACTGAACATGAAACTCAACAACTTTTTACAAGGAACCCATACAAAATTAGATAATTGTATGATACATTTGTATAAAAAATCCAAAATTTTTATTCCGAATTAAGTATGGGTTCCTTAGGAAAATTCATTCAATTTCATGACTATACCCTGGTAAAATTTCCTGGAGTCGTCTTATTTACTCCCTGTTAGTATGACAATAAGTTATTATTAGGTATCCATGTAAATGAAAATATTTTATTCTAAGTAGGTAGCAGTGTACACTTTTCGAACGTCATTCTTTTGTCTACCTAATACGAGGTTCCTACCACTCGGAACTCGTATACCCACCGTTTCGCGAAGTGTTTGCGGAGTGAGAAGCAACGGCGAGCCCTTAAGAAACTACCTCCAACACATTTCCATGGCACACAACTCGATACATGGACCGCCGTGAACATAGCCGCCCCATTTCTTGAAACCCGCGTTTTTTAGCTTAAATCGTTAGTTCTTCGTTAGTTCCGATTTGTTCAGGCCAAATTTCGTTTGTTCCGTCACGCGAAATAGCGATTTTTTTAAAATTAATATGGAGGCGGCTATGTTCACGCTAGCCGCCCCATTCCAGCTTTTTTGATTTTTTTTCGCTATAACGATAGGCATTCGTTAGTTCTGATTTGTTCAGAAGGAAAATCGTTTGTTCTAGTAATAGTTTCCGCGAAAAAAAATACCAAAGTGGGGCGGCTATCTTCACGTGAACATAGCCCGCCCCAAAGGATTTTTTTAAAAAAAAGTATACCATTCGATAGATATTCGTTAGTTCTGATTTGTTCTGAAGAAATTTTGTTTGTTCTAATAAGCATTTCTGAGAAAACAACAAAAAACCCTCAGTTCATTTACCAATTGAAATTAAACTCTATACACTGGAGATATGGCTCAAAATACTTATCATATGTGTCGACTCCTAAGATTTTGGTCATAGCAACGAATCAATCGTAGTAACAGTTCATGGATCTGAACATAACGTCAAAAATAACTATGTCACTTTGCTTAAGTAAGGATATTGATTCCTCACCAGATTAACAATGCATAGGACGAAGTTGTAAAAAAATAATATAGGCTGAGGACAATACCCTAACTTTGTACCCACGCTCGATTTAAATAATTAGCAAAACATTTCGTTTGTTCTGGTATTCCATTCTAGTCCAGTGGCGTATTTAGGCTGAAGACGATTTTCAAATACCACACCAAGAGGGGTGCGTTTGCTGTCTAAATTCTATTTGTTCTAGCATTGTGCCCGCTATTTATCTTCAAAAACATGTAGAACTACCTATTGGCTAACTTCATGCAAAATATTTCGTTTGTTCTATGAATAATTTCATGACCAGAATTTTATAAACTGAGATACACGGTTTTCATAGAAAATTTCTATAAGGTAGGACTGTAGTAAAATTTATCATTTGTTCTAGCCTTGTGCCCGCATTTGAACCTAAAAACCATGAAGGATGGTCTATTGCCTCAGGTTAACCAGAATATTTCGTTTGTTCTACTATTCTTATCGTATCCAGAGACGTATTTAGGCTGATGGCGATTTTCAAATATCACAGCAAGAGGGGTAAGTTTGATGTCTAAATTCTATTTGTTCTAATATTGTGCCCGCTATTAATCCTCATAAACATGTAGGACTACCTACTGGCTAACGTCAGGCAAAATTTTTCGTTTGTTCTATGAATATTTTCGTGTCCAGAATTTATTTACCGTGACAAACTATTTTCATAGAAAGTTTCTTTAAGGTAAGACTGAAGTTTACTTTATGATTTGTTCTAACCTTGTGCCCGCATTTCAATCTAATAAACATGAAGTATGGTATATTGGCTAACTTCAGGCAGAATATTTCGTTTGTTCTAGCATTCGTTTCGTGTCCAGGACCGTATTTAGGCTGAAGATGATTTTCAAATACCATATCACTAGGGGTAAGTTTGATGTCTAAATTCTATTTGTTCTAGTATTTTGCCCGCTATTGATCCTCATACACATGTAGGACTACCTACTGGCTAACGTCAGGCAAACTTTTTTGTTTGTTCTATGAATATTTTCGTGTCCAGAATTTTTTTACTGTGACTAACTATTTTCATAGAAAATTTCTATAAGGTAGGACTGTAGTTCACTTTATCATTTGTTCTAGCCTTGTGCCCGCATTTGAACCTAATAACCATGAAGGATGGTCTATTGGCTAACGAAAGCCAGAATATTTCGTTTGTTCTAGCATTCGTTTCGTGTCCAGGGACGTATTTAGGCTGAAGATGATTTTTAAATACCATATCAGTAGGGGTAAGTTTGATGTCTAAATTCAATTTGTTCTAGCATTGTGCCCGCTATTGATCCTCATACACATGTAGGACTACCTACTGGCTAACGTCAAGCAAAATTTTTCGTTTGTTCTATGAATATATTCGTATCCAGAAATTTTTTACTGTGAGAAACTATTTTCATAGAAAATTTCTTTAAGGTGAGACTGAAGTTCACTTTCTGATTTGTTCTAGCATTGTGCCCGCATTTCAGTCTAATAATCATGAAGTATGGTCTATTGGCTAACTTCTGGCGGAATATTTCGTTTGTTCTAGCATTCGTTTCGTGTCCAGGGACTTATATAGGCTGAAGATGATTTTTAAATACCATATCAGTAGGGGTAAGTTCGATGTCTAGATTCTATTTGTTCTAGCATAGTGCCCGCTATTGATCCTTATACACATGTAGGACTACCTACTGGCTAACGTCAAGCAAAATTTTTCGTTTGTTCTATGAATATATTCGTATCCAGAATTTTTTTACTGTGAGAAACTATATTCATAGAAAATTTCTTTAAGGTGAGACTGAAGTTCACTTTTTGATTTGTTCTAGCCTTGTGCCCGCATTTCAATCTAATAAACAGGAAGTATGGTCTATTGGCTAACTTCAGGCGGAATATTTCGTTTGTTCTAGCATTCGTTTCGTGTCCAGGGACGTATTTAGGCTGAAGATGATTTTCAAATATCATATCAGTAGGGATAAGTTTGATGTCTAAATTCTATTTGTTCTAGCATTGTGCCCGCTATTGATCCTCATACACATGTAGGACTACCTACTGGCTAACGTCAGGCAAACTTTTTTGTTTGTTCTATGAATATTTTCGTGTCCAGAATTGTTTTACTGTGACTAACTATTTTCATAGAAAATTTCTATAAGGTAGGACTGTAGTTCACTTTATCATTTGTTCTAGCCTTGTGCCCGCATTTGAACCTAATAACCATGAAGGATGGTCTATTGGCTAACGAAAGCCAGAATATTTCGTTTGTTCTAGCATTCGTTTCGTGTCCAGGGACGTATTTAGGCTGAAGATGATTTTTAAATACCATATCAGTAGGGGTAAGTTTGATGTCTAAATTCTATTTGTTCTAGCATTGTGCCCGCTATTGATCCTCGTACACATATAGGACTACCTACTGGCTAACGTCAGGCAAACTTTTTCGTTTGTTCTATGAATATTTTTGTGTCCAGATTTTTTTTACTGTGACTAACTATTTTCATAGAAAATTTCTATAAGGTAAGACTGTAGTTCACTTTATCATTTGTTTTAGCCTTGTGCCCGCATTTGAACCTAATAACCATGAAAGATGGTCTATTGGCTAACGAAAGCCAGAATATTTCGTTTGTTCTAGCATTCATTTCGTATCCAGGGACGTATTTTGGCTGAAGATGTTTTTTAAATATCATATCAGTAGGGGTAAGTTTGATGTCTAAATTCTATTTGTTCTAGCATTGTGCCCGCTATTGATCCTCATACACATGGAGGACTACCTACTGGCTAACGTCAAGCAAAATTTTTCGTCTGTTCTATGAATATATTCGTATCCAGAATTTTTTTACTGTGAGAAACTATTTTCATAGAAAATTTCTATAAGGTGAGACTGAAGTTCACTTTTTGATTTGTTCTAGCCTTGTGCCCGCATTTTAATCTAATAAGCATGAAGTATAGTCTATTGGCTAACTTCAGGCGGAATATTTTGTTTGTTCTAGCATTCGTTGCGTGTCCAGGGATTTATATAGGCTGAAGATGATTTTTAAACACCATATCAGAAGGGGTAAGTTTGATGTCTAAATTCTATTTGTTCTAGCATTGTGCCCACTATTGATCCTCATACACATATAGGATTACCTACTGGCTAACGTCAAGCAAACTTTTTCGTTTGTCCTGTGAATACTTTGGTGTCCAGATTTTTTTTTACTGTGAGAAACTATTTTCATAGAAAATTTCTTTAAGATAAGACTGCAGTTCACTTTATGATTTGTTCTAGCCTTGTGCCCGCATTTGAATCTAATAACCATGAAGAATGGTCTATTGGTTAACGAATGCCAGAATATATCGTTTGTTCTAGCATTCATTTCGTGTCCAGGGACGTATTTAGGCTGAAGATGATTTTCAAATACCATATCACTAGGGGTAAGTTTGATGTCTAAATTCTATTTGTTCTATAACTGTGCCCGCTATTGATCCCTATACACATGTAGGACTACCTACTGGCTAACTTCAGGCAAAATTTTTCGTTTGTTCTGTGAATACTTTGGTGTCCACATTTTTTTTACTGTGAGAAACTATTTTCATAGAAAATTTCTTTAAGATAAGACTGCAGTTCACTTTATGATTTCTTCTAGCCTTGTGCCCGCATTTCAATCTAATAAACATGAAGTATGGTATATTGTCAAACTTCAGGCAGAATATTTCGTTTGATCTAACATTCGTTTTGTGTCCAGGGACGTATTTAGACTGAAGATGATTTTCAAATACCATATCAGTAGGGGTAAGTTTGATGTCTAAATTCTATTTGTTCTAGCATTGTGCCCGCTATTAATCCTCATACACATGTAGTACTACCTACTGGCTAACGGTAGGCAAAATTTTTCGTTTGTTCTATGAATCTTTTCGTGTCCAGAATTTTTTTACTGTGACAAACTATTTTCATAGAAAATTTCTTTAAGGTAGGACTGTAGTTCACTTTATCATTTGTTCTTGCCTTGTGCCTACATTTAAATCTAATAACCATGACGAATGGTCTGTTGGCTAACGTGAGCCAGAATATTTCGTTTGTTCTATGAATAATTTTATGACCAGAATTTTTTAAACTGAGATACACGGTTTCATAGAAAATTTCTATAAGGTAGTTCACTTTATCATTTGTTCACTTTATCTTTAGCCTTATGCCCGCATTTGAATCTAATAAACATGAAGTATGGTCTATTGGCTAACTTCAGGCAGAATATTTCGTTTGTTCTAGCATTCGTTTCGTGTCCAGGGACGTATTTAGGCTGAAGATGATTTTCAAATACCATATCAGTAGGGGTAAGTTTGATGTCTAAATTTTATTTGTTCTAGCATTGTGCCCGCTATTGATCCTCATACACATGTAGGACTACCTACTGGCTAACGTCAGGCAAAATTTTTCGTTTGTTCTATGATTATTTTCGTGTCCAGAATTTTTTAACTGTGACTAACTATTTTCATAGAAAATTTCTTTAAGAAAAGACTGCAGTTCACTTTATGATTTGTTCTAGCCTTGTGCCCGCATTTCAATCTAACAAACATGAAGTATGGTCTATTGGCTTACTTTAGGCAGAATATATCGTTTGTTCTAGCATTTGTTTCGTGTCCAGGGACGTATTTAGGCTGAAGATGATTTTCAAACACCATATCAGTAGGGGTAAGTTCGATGTCTAGATTCTATTTGTTCTAGCATAGTGCCCGCTATTGATCCTCATACACATGTAGGACTACCTACTGGCTAACGTCAGGCAAAATTTTTCGTTTGTTCTGTGAATATATTCGTGTCCAGATATTTTTTACTGTGAGAAACTATTTTCATAGAAAATTTCTTTAAGGTGAGACTTAAGTTCACTTTATGGTTTGTTCTAGCCTTGTGCCCGCATTTCAATCTAATAAACATGAAATAGGGTCTATTGCCTAACATCAGGCAGAATATTTCGTTTGTTCTAGCATTCATTTCGTGTCCAGGGACGTATTTAGGCTGAAGATGATTTTCGAATACCATATCACTAGGGGTAAGTTTGATGTCTAAATTCTATTTGTTCTATTACTGTGCCCGCTATTAATCCCTATACACATGTAGAACTACCTACTAGCTAACGTCAGGCAAAATTTTTCGTTTGTTCTCTGAATACTTTGGTGTCCACATTTTTTTTAACTGTGAGAAACTATTTTCATAGAAAATTTCTTTAAGATAAGACTGCAGTTAACTTTATGATTTGTTCTAGCCTTGTGCCCGCATTTGAACCTAATAACCATAAAGGATGGTCTATTGGCTTACTTTAGGCAGAATATTTCGTTTGTTCTAGCATTCGTTTCGTGTCCAGGGACGTATTTAGGCTGAAGATGATTTTTAAACACCATATCAGAAGGGGTAAGTTTGATGTCTAAATTCTATTTCTTCTAGCATTGTGCCCGCTATTGATCGTCATATTCATATAGGATTACCTACTGGCTAACGTTAAGCAAAATTTT
Organism: Coleophora deauratella; assembly: GCA_958295455.1. Lineage (NCBI taxonomy): Eukaryota > Metazoa > Arthropoda > Insecta > Lepidoptera > Coleophoridae > Coleophora > Coleophora deauratella. The sequence goes on along the minus strand of OY282410.1, from coordinate 11,818,933 downwards.
TCGTTTGTTCTATGAATATATTCGTATCCAGAATTTTTTTACTGTGAGAAACTATTTTCATAAAAAATTCTATAAGGTGAGACTGAAGTTCACTATTTGATTTGTTCTAGCCTTGTGCCCGCATTTCAATCTAATAAACATAAAGTATGGTCTATTGGCTAACTTCAGGCGGAATATTTTGTTTGTTCTAGCATTCGTTTCGTGTCCAGGGACTTATATAGGCTGAAGATGATTTTCAAATACCATATCAGTAGGGGTAAGTTTGATGTCTAAATTCTATTTGTTGTAGCATTGTGCCCGCTATTGATCCTCATACACATGTAGGACTACCTACTGGCTAACGTCAGGCAAACTTTTTCGTTTGTTCTGTGAATACTTTGGTGTCCAGATTTTTTTTTACTGTGAGAAACTATTTTCATAGAAAATTTCTTTAAGATAAGACTGCAGTTCACTTTATGATTTGTTCTAGCCTTGTGCCCGCATTTGAATCTAATAACCATGAAGAATGGTCTATTGGTTAACGAATGCCAGAATATATCGTTTGTTCTAGCATTCATTTCGTGTCCAGGGACGTATTTAGGCTGAAGATGATTTTCAAATACCATATCACTAGGGGTAAGTTTGATGTCTAAATTCTATTTGTTCTATTACTGTGCCCGCTATTGATCCCTATACACATGTAGGACTACCTACTGGCTAACTTCAGGTAAAATTTTTCGTTTGTTCTGTGAATACTTTGGTGTCCACATTTGTTTTACTGTGAGAAACTATTTTTATAGAAAATTTCTTTAAGATAAGACTGCAGTTAACTTTATGATTTCTTCTAGCCTTGTGCCCGCATTTCAATCTAATTAACATGAAGTATGGTATATTGGCTAACTTCAGGCAGAATATTTCGTTTGTTCTAGCATTCGTTTTGTGTCCAGGGACGTATTTAGACTGAAGATGATTTTCAAATACCATATCAGTAGGGGTAAGTTTGATGTCTAAATTCTATTTGTTCTAGCATTGTGCCCGCTATTGATCCTCATACACATGTAGGACTACCTACTGGCTAACGTTAGGCAAAATTTTTCGTTTGTTCTATGAATCTTTTCGTGTCCAGAATTTTTTTACTGTGACAAACTATTTTCATAGAAAATTTCTTTAAGGTAGGACTGTAGTTCACTTTATCATTTGTTCTTGCCTTGTGCCCACATTTAAATCTAATAACCATGACGAATGGTCTGTTGGCTAACGTGAGCCAGAATATTTCGTTTGTTCTATGAATAATTTTATAACCAGAATTTTTTAAACTGAGATACACGGTTTCATAGAAAATTTCTATAAGGTAGTTCACTTTATCATTTGTTCTAGCCTTGTGCCCGCATTTGAATCTAATAAACATGAAGTATGGTCTATTGGCTAACTTCAGGCAGAATATTTCGTTTGTTCTAGCATTCGTTTCGTGTCCAGGGACGTATTTAGGCTGAAGATGATTTTCAAATACCATATCAGTAGGGGTAGGTTTGATGTCTAAATTCTATTTGTTCTAGCATTGTGCCCGCTATTGATCCTCATACACATGTAGGACTACCTACTGGCTAACGTCAGGCAAAATTTTTCGTTTGTTCTATGAACATTTTCGTGTCCAGAATTTTTAACTGTGACTAACTATTTTCATAGAAAATTTCTTTAAGAAAAGACTGCAGTTCACTTTATGATTTGTTCTAGCCTTGTGCCCGCATTTCAATCTAACTAACAAGAAGTATGGTCTATTGGCTTACTTCAGGCAGAATATTTCGTTTGTTCTAGCATTCGTTTCGTGTCCAGGGACGTATTTAGGCTGAAGATGATTTTCAAACACTAACGTCTAAATTCTCTTTGTTCTAGCAATGTGCCCGCTATTGATCCTCATACACATGTAGGACTACCTACTGGCTAACGTCAGGCAAAATTTTTTGTTTCTTCTATGAATATTTTCGTGTCCAGAATTTTTTTACTGTGACTAACTATTTTCATAGAAAATTTCTTTCAGAAAAGACTGCAATTCACTTTATGATTTGTTCTAGCCTTGTGCTCACATTTCAATCTAATAAACGTGAAGTATGGTCTATTGGCTAACTTTAGATAGAATATTTCGTTTGTTCTAGCATTCGTTTCGTGTCCAGGGACGTATTTAGGCTGAAGATGATTTTCAAATACCATATCAGTAGGGGTAAGTTTGATGTCTAAATTCTATTTGTTCTAGCATTGTGCCCGCTATTGATCCTCATACACATGTAGAACTACCTACTGGCTAACGTCAGGCAAAATGTTTTCGTTTGTTCTATGAATATTTTCGTGCCAGAACTTTTTTACTATGACTAACTATTTTCATAGAAAATTTCTTTAAGGTAACTGAAGTTCACTTTAAGATTTGTTCTAGCCATGAGCCCGCATGTCAGTGTGATATCCATGGAGTACGGTCTATTGACTAATGTTAGGCAGAATATTTCATTTGTTCTAGTATTATTTTCGTGTCCAGGGATGTATTTAGGTTGAAGGCTATTGTCAAATACCACACCAAGAGTGGTACGTTTTCTGTATGAATTCTATTTGTTCTAGCATTGTGCCCGCTATCGATCCTCGTATGCATTTAGAACTACGTATTGGCTAACGTCACATGAAATATTTCGTTTGTTCTATGAATATTTTCATGGCCAGTATTTATTTACTGAGATAAACTAATATAAGATAAAAAAAATTCTGGATACGAATATATTCATAGAACAAACGAAAAATTTTGCTTGACGTTAGCCAGTAGGTAATCCTATATGTGTATGAGGATCAATAGCGGGCAAAATGCTAGAACAAATAGAATTTAGACATCAAACTTACCCCTTCTGATATGGTATTTAAAAATCATCTTCAGCCTAAATACGTCCCTGGACACGAAACGAATGCTAGAACAAACGAAATATTCTGGCTTTCGTTAGCCAACAGACCATCCTTCATGGTTATTAGGTTCAAATGCGGGCACAAGGCTAGAACAAATGATATAGTGAACTACAGTCCTACCTTATAGAAATTTTCTATGAAAATAGTTAGTCACAGTAAAAAAATTCTGGACACGAAAATATTCATAGAACAAACGAAAAAGTTTGCCTGACGTTAGCCAGTAGGTAGTCCTACATGTGTATGAGGATCAATAGCGGGCACAATGATAGAACAAATAGAATTTAGACATCAAACTTACCCCTAGTGATATGGTATTTGAAAATCATCTTCAATCTAAATACGTCCCTGGACACGAAACGAATGCTAGAACAAAAGATATATTCTAGCATTCGTTAACCAATAGACCATTCTTCATGGCTATTAGATTCAAATGCGGGCTAGGCTAGAACAAATCATAAAGTTAACTGCAATCTTATCTTAAAGAAATTTTCTATGAAAATAGTTTCTCACAGTTGAAAAAAATCTGGACACCAAAGTATTCACAGAACAAACGAAAAATTTTGCCTGACGTTAGCCAGTAGGTAGTTCTACATGTGTATAGGGATCAATAGCGGGCACAGTAATAGAACAAATAGAATTTAGACATCAAACTTACCCCTAGTGATATGGTATTCGAAAATCATCTTCAGCCTAAATACGTCCCTGGACACGAAATGAATGCTAGAACAAACGAAATATTCTGCCTAAAGTTAGGCAATAGACCCTACTTCATGTTTATTAGATTGAAATGCGGGCACAAGGCTAGAACAAATCAAAAAGTGAACTTCAGTCTCACCTTAAAGAAATTTTCTATGAAAATAGTTTCTCATTGTAAAAAAATTCTTGATACGAATATATTCATAGAACAAACGAAAAATTTGCTTCACGTTAGCCAGTAGGTAGTCCTACATGTGTATGAGAATCAATAGCGGGCACAATGCTAGAACAAATAGAATTTAGACATCAAACTTACCCCTACTGATATGGTATTTCAAAATCATCTTCAGCCTAAATACGTCCCTGGACACGAAACGAATGCTAGAACAAACGAAATATTCTGGCTTTCGTTAGCAAATAGACCATCCTTCATGGTTATTAGGTTCAAATGCGGGCACAAGGCTAGAACAAATGATAAAGTGAACTACAGTCCTACCTTATAGAAATTTTCAATGAAAATAGTTAGTCACAGTAAAAAAATTCTGGACACGAAAATATTCATAGAACAAACGAAAAAGTTTGCCTGACGTTAGCCAGTAGGTAGTCCTACATGTGTATGAGGATCAATATTGAGCACAATGATAGAACAAATAGAATTTAGACATCAAACTTACCCCTAGTGATATGGTATTTGAAACTCATCTTCAGCCTAAATACGTCCCTGGACACGAAACGAATGCTAGAACAAACGATATATTCTGGCATTCGTTAACCAATAGACCATTCTTCATGGTTATTAGATTCAAATGCGGGCACAAGGCTAGAACAAATCATAAAGTGAACAATAGTCCTACCTTATAGAAATTTTCTATGAAAATAGTTAGTAACATAAAAAAAATTCTGGACACGAAAATATTCATAGAACAAACGAAAAAGTTTGCCTGACGTTAGCCAGTAGGTAGTCCTACATGTGTATGAGGATCAATAGCGGGCACAATGCTAGAACAAATAGAATTTAGACATCAAACTTATCCCTACTGATATGGTATTTGAAAATCATCTTCAGCCTAAATACGTCCCTGGACACGAAACGAATGCTAGAACAAACGAAATATTCCGCCTGAAGTTAGCCAATAGACCATACTTCCTGTTTATTAGATTGAAATGCGGGCACAAGGCTAGAACAAATCAAAAAGTGAACTTCAGTCTCACCTTAAAGAAATTTTCTATGATTATAGTTTCTCACAGTAAAAAAATTCTGGATACGAATATATTCATAGAACAAACGAAAAATTTTGCTTGACGTTAGCCAGTAGGTAGTCCTCCATGTGTATGAGGATCAATAGCGGGCACAATGCTAGAACAAATAGAATTTAGACATCAAACTTACCCCTACTGATATGATATTTAAAAATCATCTTCAGCCTAAATACGTCCCTGGACACGAAATGAATGCTAGAACAAACGAAATATTCTGGTTTTCGTTAGTTAATAGACCATCCTTCATGGTTATTAGGTTCAAATGCGGGCACAAGGCTAAAACAAATGATAAAGTGAACTACAGTCCTACCTTATAGAAATTTTCTATGAAAATAGTTAGTCACAGTAAATAAATTCTGGACACGAAAATATTCATAGAACAAACGAAAAAGTTTGCCTGACGTTAGCCAGTAGGTAGTCCTACATGTGTATGAGTTTCAATAGCGGGCACAATGCTAGAACAAATAGAATTTAGACATCAAACTTACCCCTAGTGATATGGTATTTGAAAATCATCTTCAGCTTAAATACGTCCCTGGACACGAAATGAATGCTAGAACAAACGAAATATTCTGCCTGAAGTTAAGCAATAGACCCTACTTCATGTTTATTAGATTGAAATGCAGGCACAAGGCTAGAACAAATCATAAAGTGAACTTCAGTCTCACCTTAAAGAAATTTTCTATGAAAATAGTTTCTCACAGTAAAAAATATCTGGACACGAATATATTCATAGAACAAACGAAAAATTTTGCCTGACGTTAGCCAGTAGGTAGTCCTACATGTGTATGAGGATCAATAGCGGGCACTATGCTAGAACAAATAGAATCTAGACATCGAACTTACCCCTACTGATATGGTATTTAAAAATCATCTTCAGCCTATATAAGTCCCTGGACACGAAACGAATGCTAGAACAAACGAAATATTCCGCCAGAAGTTAGCCAATAGACCATCCTTCATGGTTATTAGGTTCAAATGCGGGCACAAGGCTAGAACAAATGATAAATTTAACTACAGTCCTACCTTATAGAAATTTTCTATGAAAACCGTGTATCTCAGTTTAAAAAATTCTGGTCATGAAATTATTCATAGAACAAACGAAATATTTTGCCTGAAGTTAGCCAATAGGTAGTTCTACATGTTTTTGAAGATAAATAGCGGGCACAATGCTAGAACAAATAGAATTTAGACAGCAAACGCACCCCTCTTGGTGTGGTATTTGAAAATCGTCTTCAGCCATAAATACGCCACTGGACTAGAATGGAATACCAGAACAAACGAAATGTTTTGCTAATTATTTAAATCGAGCGTGGGTACAAAGTTAGGGTATTGTCCTCAGCCTATATTATTTTTTTACAACTTCGTCCTATGCATTGTTAATCTGGTGAGGAATCAATATCCTTACTTAAGCAAAGTGACATAGTTATTTTTGACGTTATGTTCAGATCCATGAACTGTTACTACGATTGATTCGTTGCTATGACCAAAATCTTAGGAGTCGACACATATGATAAGTATTTTGAGCCATATCTCCAGTGTATAGAGTTTAATTTCAATTGGTAAATGAACTGAGGGTTTTTTGTTGTTTTCTCAGAAATGCTTATTAGAACAAACAAAATTTCTTCAGAACAAATCAGAACTAACGAATATCTATCGAATGGTATACTTTTTTTTAAAAAAATCCTTTGGGGCGGGCTATGTTCACGTGAAGATAGCCGCCCCACTTTGGTATTTTTTTTCGCGGAAACTATTACTAGAACAAACGATTTTCCTTCTGAACAAATCAGAACTAACGAATGCCTATCGTTATAGCGAAAAAAAATCAAAAAAGCTGGAATGGGGCGGCTAGCGTGAACATAGCCGCCTCCATATTAATTTTAAAAAAATCGCTATTTCGCGTGACGGAACAAACGAAATTTGGCCTGAACAAATCGGAACTAACGAAGAACTAACGATTTAAGCTAAAAAACGCGGGTTTCAAGAAATGGGGTGGCTATCTTCACGGCGGTGATACATGGCATTAACTGTGGAATGATTTGTCGCCTGCGGTATTTCCGGACCGATACGACATTCAAACCTTCAAGAAAAGAGCGTACTCCCATATCAAAGGCCGCAACGCACTTGTGACTCCTCTGGTGTTGCGGGTGTCTATGGGCGGCGGTAATCGCTTACCATCAGGTGATCCGTCTGCTCGTTTGCCACCTCTGCCATAAAAATAAAAAAATATATAACACAAACCTTTCCCAATATTAGTCTTCTTGTCCCTCACAATCCTGACGGACTCGATTTCTCCACAATTCTCGAACTTTTCCCTCAGAGCCTCATCTTCCAGCGCGAAAGGCAGGTTCCCCACAAACACTGAGAGTTTGGGGTCGTAAGTGTCGCCCGTACTCTCGCTACGAGTGACGCGGAGGTGCTTATCTTTGAATAATGTGTTGTTTTCTACTAGCGCCTGTAAGTTTAAAGAAAACAGTTCAATCACAAATCAATAAACGACTTGTATTTTAACTATTTAAAGAAAACAATTCAATAACAAATTAATCAGTAAACTTCTTGTATTTTAATTTATTTCTGACGTTTTGCGTAATGCGTAAATGGCATTATTCGTTTTTATATCTGGCATTTTGAGTTTTTGACATTATGCATTTTCGGCATTAGAGTTTTTTTCTGGCATTTTACGTATCTGGAATTTTGCGTGCAAATCCGATCAGGATTGTACCTGATGAGGCAATGTCAAAGCGAAGTTTTATGATTTTTGGCTGTAATTTTTTTTACCCTCAATTGGTAAGGCCCTTGACCTCATCTCACCTGATGGTAAGTGATGATGATGCCGAAGATGGAAGCGGGCTTACCAAGATCCCCAACGCAATGGGGAACTGGCTATCTTATCTCCATGCCGGAACACATCAATGCTGTTAACCTTGATGTTTAGCAGCAAGACTTAGATAAGATGGCGTAGCGAGCCAGGCGGGCGCAGAAATGCCCTACCACCAACGAAACCGAGTCCTACAAAGTTGGACCCCGCCGGGAATCGAACCCGCCGCCTCCTGATGCTAAGCGAGTGGACTAGCGACATGGCTACGGAGGCTGTCAAATCGTACTTTCGTCAAATCATTTGTTTGTTATATTTAAATATTCTGTAAATGTAATTAGTCATTTAAAACAAAAAACTAGGACAGGAAAGTTTCTGACCGGTGAAGGTCGTGGGAACCTGACTGATGCAGATAGCTCAACATAGGTCGGTCGGCGTGGAAATCCTTTGGAGAGGCGTTTGTCCAGCAGTCGATATCTTAGGGCTGAAGGTAATTATGAATTAAACTAAGTGACTTGAAAATGTGTTTTATTTTGTTTGTTTATCCTCCCTAGATGCCCCTTAATGCCTCAACTAATCTTGACGAAATTAGGCATGCAAGTGGCCTGCGACATAGACAAGGACATATGCTACCTTTTATCTCTATTCCTCAACTTGTTCCCGTGGGAGCAAAACCAGGAAGCCAGTTTTAAATATGAAGAAGATGTAACTAAAATACCTTATCAACAGATTCGGCATCTTTATACTTGATGTAAGCATTCACAGTGGAGCGCTCCGGGTGGAGCTCGTTCTTAATCACAGCTACCTTAGGAGTGAGGCGGGCATCCTTTATTGGGATGGTGCGGAATCTGGAATGTTGATAAATATTATTATTATTATTTAGTAATAGGCGAGCAGCTAATAGCTGATATGCCTATATCTGTGTTGGTGTTACATGATAGTCCATTTAAGTTCACTTTGAGGATACACTAAATTGGATTGTCTTTGCACCATTTGTCCAGTCTGTTTTTAAAACTATTTACGGAGGGGGCATCAACCACGTCTTGAGGTAGCTTGTTCCATATTTTTACGATTCTGTTGTTTAGTGTGTGATGTCCCACATTAGTGTATGAACGTGTATGGGCCAATCTCATACTGTTTGGGTGTCTAACTCGATGGATGCTGCTGGTGTTAAAAATATGTGACAGTTCTTTGCAGTCATATTTGTTGGTCAGAATTTTGTAGGTCTCGATGAGGTCTCCTCTGACACGGCGGGATTTCAGCGTCGTTAAGTTCAGGATTTTTAGCCGTTCTTCGTATGACGTTTTGCGAAGGCAATAGGGGATCTTAGTGACCTTTCTTTGCACACTCTCCAACAAATCCACATCTTTAGCAAAATAGGGGTTCCAAATTTGAAATCCGTATTCTATCACACGCCTGGCACATCCGGGCAACAACGGCTAGTGATACTTTGGGATCACTAGCGATTGGCTGAAAACTGACAACCCTGGAGCCACGGTTAAGGGCCCCGCGGGGTGCCGACGACCTGGTCGGCAAGTTATAATGCGGACCTGGGCGCCGGCACCTCAAGGCAGGTGGGGTAGGTTCGAGAGGGGGGGGGGGGCGAATTGACCATTGGTTATTTGGGAAAATTTTCTCAGTTTCATGCAGGGTTCGTAAATATCCGATATTTATAATAAATATCAAAATATCAGATATTTTTGATATATATCCGATATTTTCGATATCTTTGATATTTTTGATATTTATCAAAATTACATACTAATTTCAATTTCTTACTTTAATACATGATTTTCGAAATAGCTTAATTTAAAATGTAGGTATATGTTTGATAATTTGAAGATTTTTATTAAAATAACATTCAAATTTTATACTCTGATATGTTTTTTCGAAATAACTGAATCTAAAATGTATATTTTATTTTTGCAAATTTGAAGATAGTTAATTAAACTAAACTCATATATTTATTATTGTGATAATCATATCTTTATTCTTTGCATTTGGCACATTCATTCGTAAGAAGCAGCTCTTAGAAGCTAGGAAAATATAAATATAAATATTGATATATATCAAGCATAAATATCAATTGATATATATCATGATATATATCCGATATATATCAATTGATATATATCATGATATATATCCGATATATATCAATTGATATATATCATGATATATATCCGATATATATCAATTGATATATATCATGATATATATCCGATATATATCAATTGATATATATCATGCAAACCCTGGTTTCATGAGTAGAAGTCACTGTGAAACTTAGTGGGGGGTCCAAAAATAACCATGTATATCGTATTAGAAAGCATTAATTAGGGTGTGAATTGGAACCATGACTATCAGATCAGTCATCAGTCAGAAATGAGATCTTCTATTCTTTTTTTCTATTTGGCATTCCACATCTCATTTAAGGAGTGATTTTGCCAATGTCAAGTGAAAAATGGGAGAATCTTCAATAAAAAAAATGACGAAATGCCAATGTCAAGTGAAAGACGCGGCTCTAAGGGTGATGGGTTGCTACAACAAAAGGCCAAAAAAAAAAAGGGTGATGGGCATTGAAAGACGCTCCACGTGGTGGTTTGCTGCTGGAACTCGGAAAACGGAGCTGTCTCCCGAGTTAATCCTCTTCTTATGACCACTTATCACTGAATCGGAATCACAGCTATTTCCCAGTCCCGGTCAGAATCACAGTTACAAAAATAATTTTGAGACTACTATAAAACGGAAATTAATAAAAAAAAATACTCAGAACACGTGTGTTGTGTGCTCGGTACAAGTCCCCGCAACCAACCCCAAAATCTTTTTATCATGTGACACAATACACAATCGCTCCCCAGAAAACATTTTCTAAGAAAAATAATATTGAAGTTTAAATTGTCTGCAATAACTTGGAACACTCTGAATACGACATAAGAAATCTTTTAAACAAACTTTGGTCATTATATCTAATATAATCTAACCATATTAAAAAAAAAAATAACCTGACTGCATTAAAATGTATCCTATGACTATCTGGGGACCACACCTCAAGCTATAATTCATCAAGCCTACAAATACACATACATACAAACACTCGGAAAACATGATCCTCCTTTTGGCGCAGTCAGATAATAAGCATGACGAAAATGACATGAATTTTAGGAAGTAATCTGTTTGTACCTACTATTTGTAATGTAAGCTTGTTATTACGAATATCTTTATATTTATTACTCACCTTATGGTTTGGATGGCTCCATAATGCATAAATATCTTTTTCAGATCCTTCTTACATTTGGGAGTGTATGTAACATTACCAACAAAGAGCGTCCGCTTTAACTCCTCCTGAATATTAATTTCAGTTCTTTCCGTTTTCTTAGCACCTTCTTTCTTTTTTACTGTATTAGTTTCATTTTCTTCTTCGTCTTCTTCATCAGAGCTCTCGTCAACTGAACCGTTGTTAAAAATTTCATTGTTAACTTCTTCAGTTTCCGAATTGATTTCATCATCTGACTCATGCTCAGAGTCAGTGTCTTCATTTGTGATTGCGTTTGGATTTACAATATGTTTGTTTCTTTTCCTTTCTTTAGTTTTACTTCCATCAGTTAACTCTTGATTTTGAATTTCTATCTCTTTGTCAGTTTCGACTATGTGTGATACTTTAGATTTCTTTTTAAGCTTATTCTTTTTCTTTGACTGTGACTCATTATTTTGTTTAGTTATATTTTCTTCTTTGTCTTCATCTTCAGAGCTATCTTCAACTGAAAAAAATGTGTTAATAATGTAATTGTTAGCTTTTTCAGTTTCTGAACTGATTTCATCATCCGACTCATGCTCAGAGTCAGTGTTTTCATTTGTGATTGTATTCAGATTTACAACATTTTTGTTGTTTTTCCTTTTTTTTGGTTTACTTCCATCAGTTAACTCTTGATTTTGAATTTCTATCTCTTTGTCAGTTTCAACTATGTGTGATACTTTAGATTTCTTTTTACGCTTATTTTTTTTCTTTGACTGCGGCTCATTATTGTGAGCTTTAACTGGTTTTCCTCCAATTTTGATAAAATTGGGTTCCTGATTTACAGATTCTGATAATTTGCGCTTCTTTTTTGAGATTTGAGGTCCATCTTGTTCATCGGGAGATTTCTCTGTATCTTCAGTTACATCTACTGGCTGTGACGATGTTGCGTTTTTATTTTTTTTCCTATTCTTTTTCTTCTTCTTCTTGGGAGTAGTTTGGGCATTGTTCGTAACAACTGCTTCAATGTTTGAACTTACTTCAGTGACATTTTCTTTGTTTCCCTGTTCATCAGGAGATTTCTCTGTTTCTTCAGTTACATCTACTGATTGTGGCGATGTTGCATTTTTATTTTTTTCCCTATTCTTCTTCTTCTTCTTGGGAGTAGTCTGAGCATTGTCCATAACAACTGTTTCAATGTTTGAACTTACTTCAGTGACACTTTCTTTGTTTTCCTGTTCATCAGGAGATTTCCCTGTATCTTCAGTAACATCTAATTTCGCTTTAATATTTTTTGCCTTTTTCTTAGGCGACTTACACTGAAAAGGCTCCGTTCTTACTGCGATTGTATCCTTCTGTTTCGCAGGACTTTTGATCACCGTTTTATTGTCGTCCAACTCCTCTTTCAAATGTTTTCTGACTTTGTCAGCTTTTTCACTGTTACCTTCTCCTTCGTTGGTGACATCCAAGTCTGGGTTCTGGAAGATTCTCTTTGGGCTCTTCTTGACTATGGCCTTCTTTTTCTGAAGAGTTGGAGACAGGAATATTGATCTATCATCGACAAATTCGCTTTTAGGAGTAACGTTTGGTGATGGTTGATGTTTTGTCGGTGTTAATGCACGTTTTAGGATCCTAGGACGGTTCGGCGTCACATTACCTGATACCAAGGCTGCCACGCTCCCTACTACGTAATCCATCGCACGATTTTATATATGTTTAATGGAAAACACCTGATGATTTCATGCAATTTTCTAACCGTGTTTCGGTACGCACATGGTTATTTTACAATATTTGACATAAGTAGTGAGGTACTTTTGTTTAACTTTTGTCGATAAAAAGTCGATGTTTGAAACTATATAACAGTTTTTAACCTCTTGTTGTAGAAGAATGGGGAAGAAAACTGACAAAGCTCGCCGATAGAGGCGCTGATATCGCTTGACTCATACTAACTGTCCAAACGTATAGAAAAAATTGTTTACGTGAAGTAAACATTAGACTATTAAAAAAATGCCGCGTTGTGTGGCGATTGCTTGCAATAATAATGGAAATCATTAGTTTCCTAAAGATTCTCGGATGAAGAAGACGTGGGAAAACTTACGTTTTCAATTATGTACTTTTCAACTTCGCCTTTAATTGAGTAACAGTCCAAGTCGCACACATTTTCCATTTAACAATTTTACAGAAAAACAACTAATTTATAACACCTCGATAATAAAAAACGCGGAACTAATTGAAAGTTGTTATGAGTCAAGCGTCCGTAGCGCCATCTGCAAATAGCTTTGCGTTTTCTTCCCCATTAAAGTGTATTAAAAAATAAACTTACCGATATTGTTTTTAATATATTACAAACCGATCATCTGATTAGCAAACTTTTAAAGTAAAATCTATTTTTATGGCTTAAAAATAAAGTTCTTCAGCTAATTAATGTGGCTAATTGATATAGTTTTTAATATTATAAAATATTAAAAACTCAAGAAATGCTTCTAAGTAAGTATGCTTTACAAATTATTTTGCTACAATTTTAGTTAAAATCTCTAATATCTAAATAGTTTAGTCACATAACTAAATGGTGTTCAAATTTTTAAAAAAAAATTTTTGGTTTTCGTTAGAATAGAAAGGTGACGTTGAAGGATCATTTGGCATTAGGATCGTAACAGGCTGTTAAATAAAGAACGTTTGAAATTTTAAGGTGTTGAATTAGAAATAATCAAGTACAAAATACAAATTCCATCTTAATTTTTTTTTTCAGTTCCCCATGCTTTTGTACTAAAGTATGTGAAACTGAAAAGAAATTTGAAGATGCGATTCTTTGTATAAAATTCAAAATCATTTATTTCTTTACGTAGGTACATTAAGCTCTCTTATAAACGTCATATCATTTTTCTGGAGGAATATTCCAAATGTCATTATCATTAAAATAATCTACAGTCTTATAGTATCCTCTTGAACAAATACAGCGTTTGCTGGTAGTTCACACACGTCATTCTGAATGTTGTTATAAAAGCGTACATACTGCTCAACAAATGATTTTTTCACCTTACTAAGTCTCGAGAAAGCTATGTCAAGATTATTTTACTTCTCAAATTACGGTTATGTCTGTCACTATTTTTGAAGAACAAGCTTAGATTTTTACGAACGTACATGATATTTTCGTAAATAAACTGACCGGCAACTGTTAGAATATTTATTTCCTTAAATCTATCTCGAAGTGATTCTCGGGATCGTAGTTGGTATATAGCTCGGACTGCTCTTTTTTGTAGAATGAAAATGGTTTCAATGTCTGCTGCGTGTCCCCACAGTAAAATGCCATAAGACATTATACTGTGAAAGTAACTGAAATATACTAATCTGGCAGTTGTTACATCCGCCAATTGCCTCATTTTCTTGACGGCGTAGGCAGCCGAGCTAAGCCTCCCCGCTAACGTGCTATCTATAGTTATGCCGAGAAAAACTGTACTAGGAACAAAATCCAATTCGTTACCATTTAATATTACTTTATTATGAGTCGGTTTAACATTTGGCAAAGAAAACTTGATGCATTTTGTTTTTTTCGTATTTAGTAACAGATTATTAGCAGTAAACCAGTCTAGTAACTTAGAGAGAGTGTTGTTCACTTCGTCAATTTCGATTATCTTTATACTCACCTTAAAAAGAAGGGAAGTATCATCAGCAAACAACACAATATTTATAAATCAACGCAAGTCATTGATGTACGTCAGAAAAAGGAAAGGGCCTAAAATAGATCCTTGTGGCACGCCCATTTTTCATATTTTTCATGTATTTTAATTCTTAACCTGGTTTTAAGTAAACCCTTAGAATTTCCAACCAATTTTTTTTAAACCTATTGTATTTTTTTACTACCCTCAATTGGTAAGCCCTGATGGTAAGTGATGATGATGCCGACGATGGATGCGGGATAACCAAGATTCCCTAATTCCCCTGCATGAAGATAAGATAGCCAGCCATGGGGAACTGTCTATCTTATCTTCATGCCGAAACACATCAATGCTGTTAACATTGATGTTTAGTGGCAAGATAGATAAGATGGTGGCAGCTAGCCAGGCGGAAAATTCCCTGCCACCAACCAAACCGAGTCCTGCAAAGTTGGACCTCGCCGGGAATCGAATCCGCGACCTCCTGATGTGAAGCGAGTGTGCGGTTAAAATTTGTGTATTGTGAGATAAAATAAGTCTTCACTTTGTGATATTAAAAACCCACTTGTATGAACAATTAGCAGAACAAAACTACTCAGTATGTCATAAGAAGTGAAAATGACTAAATAATCTCAATACAGACATTCAGATACGTATGCGGACGTGTATGCGGACGACGTGGCCGCGGTTGTAGCCGCGAATACGCGCGCGGAACTCGAGACAGGACTCAACGAGATAATCAATCGCCTCGATTGGTGGTTTAAATCCAATGGCCTTGCCCTAAACCGCGACAAAACATGCTTTTTCGTTTTCAGCCTAAACGGCAAAGCATCTCGACCAGTAAAGGTATGTGTCGGTGATATATCGCTTCAACAGGTCCGCACCACCAAATTGTTAGGCTTCCAAGTGGATGACGTCCTAACGTTGGAGGCTCACATTGACGGCCTTTGTGCGAGCCTGGGCCGCGCTTGCTTCGCCCTGCGACGACTGATAGCTATTGCATCAATCGACGCCGTGCGCACATGTTATTACGCTACGGTTTACTCTAAATTAACCTATGGTCTCGAATTGTGGGGGCGCGCCACTGAAATCCAGCGCGCCTTCATAATGCAGAAACGCACCGTACGAGCGATGGCGACAATCGCTGACGACGAATCGTGTAAGCCGTTCTTCGCCGAATACAAAATCCTACCAGTTCCTTGCGAATATATCTGCCAAGTAGCCATGTACGTACATAAGAACCTAGAAACTTATACACTTAAGGGCACAAACCCACGACACGACTTACGCAGCAATATAAAAAAAGATCAGCTGGTGATACCGTTTCATAAGCTCAAGAAATCGGAACAGTCCGTCTACATAAGTGGTCCTGTCATTTACAACCAAACTGCCAGACAATATTAAAAATGCAGCATCCGCCGCCGTGTTCAAGTGCAACCTTAAAAAATGGCTGTCCGACAATTTATTTTATAGTTTGGAGGAATTTATGAACCTCAAAAAATAATTTTATTATATTGAATTTTTCTCGCTATTGCGATATCTTTGTTATTTATTTTATTATTACTTGTAATAATAACATTTTATGACTGTATTTTAACAATTATATGTAAAGACATCATTTTTTGAATGAATTTTGAATGAATGTTTGAATTTGACCTGCAATATGTAAGATGCCAATAAAATGATTGTATTGTATTGTATGATTGTCGTACCCTGATTTTCATTTACCTTTCACACTGATCTTTTTTACTGATACACGAAGTTTCAATCAGTGAATCCTATTTTATATTTCTATAAACATAAATTAATTACAGAAATTTTTAAACTCGTTGTGGCTCTTCAAAAAAAAAACTATTCAACTTAATAAACTGTAAAGACTTTACTATAAAAAACCGGAGATCCATCGATATCGACACACCATTCTACGTTCTACGCCCTACGTTACATTGACATACCTGTGAGTGTTACTACAAAAAAAAAAAAAATCTACGACATATTCCACATGTGCAAAGTGCAACAAAAAAATATGATAATAATACAATACATGATTGTTTTATCTTCTATCGTTTTTCTTTTTATAAATGTTAATTTATTACAATCCTACATGACAAATTGATCCAATTATTTCTACCAAATTAAAAAATAACACACGCTAACCACACAACAAAACCCATTACACATATGGCAACACTGTCCTTCATTTATTGTTTTATCGAAAACTATGAGCTCTAACGACGCTTTCTCGCAAATTAATTATTTTGTGCGCTAATAATCGCGATTACAGTTATATTATTGTGTAGTGGTATTATTTTGACTGTGAGTACCGTATCCTGCATAAATCTGTGAGTATTCATCGGTTTTTTCTAGTTTAATTTGTGATAAACAATGTTCTCTGCTGCGCCATGTTACGCCGCCCGCCATTCTTTCATTTTTATTTTCGTTATTTTTATTTATTTCCTTCCTACATACAAACCTATTTATAAACAGTTCTTTTACAGACATATCTTTTAATTAAGAGTAATTTTTATTTGTTACTTTTACTAAAAACGAATCTGTTGAGGTTATAATATGAAATATCCCTGTAGTGTACCGGGCTTCTACCGTGTTGACTCGATACTTGAAATCCGATACCGTAGCCAACATTGCACTTGGTAGCTATAAGAACAGAACACCAATATAGTATTACAACAGGCTTTCAAGGCGTTTCCTTTGAAAAATAACACGTTTATAGACCGCCGTGAACATAGCCGCCCCATTTCTTGAAACCCGCGTTTTTTAGCTTAAATCGTTAGTTCTTCGTTAGTTCCGATTTGTTCAGGCCAAATTTCAATTGTTCCGTCACGCGAAATAGCGATTTTTTTAAAATTAATATGGAGGCGGCTATGTTCACGCTAGCCGCCCCATTCCAGCTTTTTTGATTTTTTTTCGCTATAACGATAGGCATTCGTTAGTTCTGATTTGTTCAGAAGGAAATTCGTTTGTTCTAGTAATAGTTTCCGCGAAAAAAAATACCAAAGTGGGGCGGCTATCTTCACGTGAACATAGCCCGCCCCAAAGGATTTTTAAAAAAAAAAGTATACCATTCGATAGATATTCGTTAGTTCTGATTTGTTCTGAAGAAATTTTGTTTGTTCTAATAATCATTTCTGAGAAAACAGCAAAAAACCCTCAGTTCATTTGCCAATTGAAATTAAACTCTATACACTGGAGATATGGCTCAAAATACTTATCATATGTGTCGACTCCTAAGATTTTGGTCATAGCAACGAATCAATCGTAGTAACAGTTCATGGATCTGAACATAACGTCAAAAATAACTATGTCACTTTGCTTAAGTAAGGATATTGATTCCTCACCAGATTAACAATGCATAGGACGAAGTTGTAAAAAAATAATATAGGCTGAGGACAATACCCTAACTTTGTACCCACGCTCGATTTAAATAATTAGCAAAACATTTCGTTTGTTCTGGTATTCCATTCTAGTCCAGTGGCGTATTTAGGCTGAAGACGATTTTCAAATACCACACCAAGAGGGGTGCGTTTGCTGTCTAAATTCTATTTGTTCTAGCATTGTGCCCGCTATTTATCTTCAAACATATGTAGAACTACCTATTGGCTAACGTCAGGCAAAATATTTCGTTTGTTCTATGAATAATTTCATGACCAGAATTTTTTAAACTGAGAAACACGGTTTTCATAGAAAATTTCTATAAGGTAGGACTGTAGTTAAATTTATCATTTGTTCTAGCCTTGTGCCCGCATTTGAACCTAATAACCATGAAGGATGGTCTATTGGCTCACGTTAACCAGAATATTTCGTTTGTTCTACTATTCTTATCATATCCAGAGACGTATTTAGGCTGATGGCGATTTTCAAATATCACAGCAAGAGGGGTAAGTTTGATGTCTAAATTCTATTTGTTCTAGTATTGTGCCCGCTATTAATCCTCATAAACATGTAGGACTACCTACTGGCTAACGTCAGGCAAAATTTTTCGTTTGTTCTATGAATATTTTCGTGTCCAGAATTTTTTTACTGTGACTGAAACATATGTAGAACTACCTATTGGCTAACGTCAGGCAAAATATTTCGTTTGTTCTATGAATAATTTCATGACCAGAATTTTTTAAACTGAGAAACACGGTTTTCATAGAAAATTTCTATAAGGTAGGACTGTAGTTAAATTTATCATTTGTTCTAGCCTTGTGCCCGCATTTGAACCTAATAACCATGAAGGATGGTCTATTGGCTCACGTTAACCAGAATATTTCGTTTGTTCTACTATTCTTATCATATCCAGAGACGTATTTAGGCTGATGGCGATTTTCAAATATCACAGCAAGAGGGGTAAGTTTGATGTCTAAATTCTATTTGTTCTAGTATTGTGCCCGCTATTAATCCTCATAAACATGTAGGACTACCTACTGGCTAACGTCAGGCAAAATTTTTCGTTTGTTCTATGAATATTTTCGTGTCCAGAATTTTTTTACTGTGACTAACTATTTTCATAGAAAATTTCTATAAGGTAGGACTGTAGTTCACTTTATCATTTGTTCTAGCCTTGTGCCCGCATTTGAACCTAATAACCATGAAGGATGGTCTATTGGCTAACGAAAGCGAGAATATTTCGTTTGTTCTAGCATTCGTTTCGTGTCCAGGGACGTATTTAGGCTGAAGATGATTTTTAAATACCATATCAGTAGGGGTAAGTTTGATGTCTAAATTATATTTGTTCTAGCATTATGCCCGCTATTGATCCTCATACACATGTAGGACTACCTACTGGCTAACGTCAAGCAAAATTTTTCGTTCGTTCTATGAATATATTCGTATCCAGAATTTTTTTACTGTGAGAAACTATTTTCATAGAAAATTTCTTTAAGGTGAGACTGAAGTTCACTTTTTGATTTGTTCTAGCCTTGTGCCCGCATTTCAATCTAATAAACATGAAGTATGGTCTATTGGCTAACTTCTGGCGGAATATTTCGTTTGTTCTAGCATTCGTTTCGTGTCCAGGGACTTATATAGGCTGAAGATGATTTTCAAATACCATATCAGTAGGGATAAGTTTGATGTCTAAATTCTATTTGTTCTAGAATTGTGCCCGCTATTGATCCTCATACACATGTAGGACTACCTACTGGCTAACGTCAGGCAAAATTTTTCGTTTGTTCTATGAATATATTCGTGTCCAGAATTTTTTTACTGTGACTAACTATTTTCATAGAAAATTTCTATAAGGTAGGACTGTAGTTCACTTTATCATTTGTTCTAGCCTTGTGCCCGCATTTGAACCTAATAATCATGAAGGATGGTCTATTGGCTAACGAAAGCCAGAATATTTCATTTGTTCTAGCATTCGTTTCGTGTCCAGGGACGTATTTAGGCTGAAGATGATTTTCAAATACCATATCAGTAGGGATAAGTTTGATGTCTAAATTCTATTTGTGCTAGCATTGTGCCCGCTATTGATCCCTATACAAATGTAGGACTACCTACTAGCTAACTTCAGGCAAAACTTTTTGTTTGTTCTGTGAATACTTTGGTGTCCAGATTTTTTTTACTGTGAGAAACTATTTTCATAGAAAATTTCTTTAAGATAAGACTGCAGTTCACTTTATGATTTCTTCTAGACTTGTGCCCGCATTTCAATCTAATAAACATGAAGTAGGGTCTATTGCCTAACTTCAGGCAGAATATTTCGTTTGTTCTAGCATTCGTTTCGCGTCCAGGGACGTATTTAGGCTGAAGATGATTTTCAAATACCATATCACTAGGGGTAAGTTTGATGTCTACATTCTATTTGTTCTAGCATGGTGCCCGCTATTGATCCTCATACACATGTAGGACTACCTACTGGCTAACGTCAGGCAAACTTTTTCGTTTGTTCTATGAATATTTTCGTGTCCAGAATTTTTTTACTATGACTAACTATTTTCATAGAAAATTTCTATAAGGTAGGACTGGAGTTCACTTTATCATTTGTTCTAGCCTTGTGCCCGCATTTGAACCTAATAACCATGAAGGATGGTCTATTGGCTAACGAAAGTCAGAATATTTCGTTTGTTCTAGCATTCGTTTCGTGTCCAGGGACGTATTTAGGCTGAAGATGATTTTTAAATATCATATCAGTAGGGGTAAGTTTGATGTCTAAATTCTATTTGTTCTAGCATTGTGCCCGCTATTGATCCTCATACACATGTAGGACTACCTACTGGCTAATGTAAAGCAAAATTTTTCGTTTGTTCTATGAATATATTCGTATCCAGAATTTTTTTACTGTGAGAAACTATATTCATAGAAAATTTCTTTAAGGTGAGACTGAAGTTCACTTTTTGATTTGTTCTAGCCTTGTGCCCGCATTTCAATCTAATAAACATGAAGTATGGTCTATTGGCTAACTTCAGGCGGAATATTTCGTTTGTTCTAGCATTCATTCGTTTCGTGTCCAGGGACTTATATAGGCTGAAGATGATTTTCAAATACCATATCAGTAGGGATAAGTTTGATGTCTAAATTCTATTTGTGCTAGCATTGTGCCCGCTATTGATCCTCATACACATGTAGGACTACCTACTGGCTAACGTCAGGCAAAATTTTTCGTTTGTTCTATGAATATATTCGTGTCCAGAATTTTTTTACTGAGAGAAACTATTTTCATAGAAAGTTTCTTTAAGTAAGACTGAAGTTCACTTTATGATTTGTTCTAGCCTTGTGCCCGCATTTCAATCTAAGAAACATGAAGTATGGTATATTGGCTAACTTCAGGCATAATATTTCGTTTGTTCTAGCATTCGTTTCGTGTCCAGGGACGTATTTAGGCTGAAGATGATTTTCAAATACCATATCAGTAGGGATAAGTTTGATGTCTAAATTCTATTTGTGCTAGCATTGTGCCCGCTATTGATCCTGATACACATGTAGGACTACCTACTGGCTAACGTCAGGCAAAATTTTTCGTTTGTTCTATGAATATATTCGTGTCCAGAATTTTTTTACTGAGAGAAACTATTTTCATAGAAAGTTTCTTTAAGTAAGACTGAAGTTCACTTTATGATTTGTTCTAGCCTTGTGCCCGCATTTCAATCTAAGAAACATGAAGTATGGTATATTGGCTAACTTCAGGCATAATATTTCGTTTGTTCTAGCATTCGTTTCGTGTCCAGGGACGTATTTAGGCTGAAGATGATTTTCAAATACCATATCAGTAGGGATAAGTTTGATGTCTAAATTCTATTTGTGCTAGCATTGTGCCCGCTATTGATCCTCATACACATGTAGGACTACCTACTGGCTAACGTCAGGCAAAATTTTTCGTTTGTTGTATGAATATATTCGTGTCCAGAATTTTTTTACTGAGAGAAACTATTTTCATAGAAAGTTTCTTTAAGTAAGACTGAAGTTCACTTTATTATTTGTTCTAGCCTTGTGCCCGCATTTCAATCTGAGAAACATGAAGTATGGTATATTGGCTAACTTCAGGCATAATATTTCGTTTGTTCTAGCATTCGTTTCGTGTCCAGGGACGTATTTAGGCTGAAGATGATTTTCAAATACCATATCACTAGGGGTAAGTTTGATGTCTAAATTCTATTTGTTCTATTACTGTGCCCGCTATTGATCCCTATACACATGTAGGACTACCTACTGGCTAACTTCAGGCAAAATTGTTTGTTTGTTCTGTGAATACTTTGGTGTCCAGCTTTTTTTACTGTGAGAAACTATTTTCATAGAAAATTTCTTTAAGATAAGACTGCAGTTCACTTTATGATTTCTTCTAGACTTGTGCCCGCATTTCAATCTAATAAACATGAAGTAGGGTCTATTGCCTAACTTCAGGCAGAATATTTCGTTTGTTCTAGCATTCGTTTCGAGTCCAGGGACGTATTTAGGCTGAAGATGATTTTCAAATACCATATCACTAGGGGTAAGTTTGATGTCTACATTCTATTTGTTCTAGCATCGTGCCCGCTATTGATCCTCATACACATGTAGGACTACCTACTGGCTAACGTCAGGCAAACTTTTTCGTTTGTTCTATGAATATTTTCCTGTCCAGAATTTTTTTACTATGACTAACTATTTTCATAGAAAATTTCTATAAGGTAGGACTGGAGTTCACTTTATCATTTGTTCTAGCCTTGTGCCCGCATTTGAACCTAATAATCATGAAGGATGGTCTATTGGCTAACGAAAGTCAGAATATTTCGTTTGTTCTAGCATTCGTTTCGTGTCCAGGGACGTATTTAGGCTGAAGATGTTTTTCAAATACCGTATCACTAGGGGTAAACTAATAACCATAAACTATTACTGTGCCCGCTATTGATCCCTATACACATGTAGTACTACCTACTGGCTAACTTCAGGCAAAATTTTTTGTTTGTTCTGTGAATACTTTGGTGTCCAGATTTCTTTTACTGTGAGAAACTATTTTCATAGAAAATTTCTTTAAGATAAGACTGCAGTTCACTTTATGATTTCTTCTAGACTTGTGCCCGCATTTCAATCTAATAAACATGAAGTATGGTATATTGGCTAACTTCAGGCAGAATATTTCGTTTGTTCTAGCATTCGTTTCGTGTCCAGGGACGTATTTAGGCTGAAGATGATTTTAAATACCATATCACTAGGGGTAAGTTTGATGTCTACATTCTATTTGTTCTAGCATGGTGCCCGCTACTGATCCTCATACACATGTAGGACTACCTACTGGCTAACGTCAGGCAAACTTTTTCGTTTGTTCTATGAATATTTTCGTGTCCAGAATTTTTTTACTGTGTCTAACTATTTTCATAGAAAATTTCTATAAGGTAGGACTGTAGTTCACTTTATCATTTGTTCTAGCCTTGTGCCCGCATTTGAACCTAATAACCATGAAGGATGGTCTATTGGCTAACGAAAGCCAGAATATTTCGTTTGTTCTAGCATTCGTTTCGTGTCCAGGGACGTATTTAGGCTGAAGATGATTTTTAAATACCATATCAGTAGGGGTAAGGTTGATGTCTAAATTCTATTTGTTCTAGCATTGTGCCCGCTATTGATCCACATACACATGTAGGACTACCTACTGGCTAACGTCAAGCAAAATTTTTCGTTTGTTCTATGAATATATTCGTATCCAGAAATTTTTTACTATGAGAAACTATTTTCATAGAAAATTTCTTTAAGGTGAGACTGAAGTTCACTTTTTGATTTGTTCTAGCATCGTGCCCGCATTTCAATCTAATAAACATGAAGTATGGTCTATTGGCTAACTTCTGGCGGAATATTTCGTTTGTTCTAGCATTCGTTTCGTGTCCAGGGACTTATATAGGCTGAAGATGATTTTTAAATACCATATCAGTAGGGGTAAGTTCGATGTCTAGATTCTATTTGTTCTAGCATAGTGCCCGCTATTGATCCTCATACACATGTAGGACTACCTACTGGCTAACGTCAGGCAAAATTTTTCGTTTGTTCTATGAATATATTCGTGTCCAGAATTTTTTTACTGAGAGAAACTATTTTCATAGAAAGTTTCTTTAAGGTAAGACTGAAGTTCACTTTATGATTTGTTCTAGCCTTGTGCCCGCATTTCAATCTAAGAAACATGAAGTATGGTATATTTGCTAACTTCAGGCATAATATTTCGTTTGTTCTAGCATTCGTTTCGTGTCCAGAGACGTATTTAGGCTGAAGATGATTTTAAAATACCATATCACTAGGGGTAAGTGTGATGTCTAAATTCTATTTGTTCTATTACTGTGCCCGCTATTGATCCCTATACACATGTAGTACTACCTACTGGCTAACTTCAGGCAAAATTTTTTGTTTGTTCTGTGAATACTTTGGTGTCCAGATTTCTTTTACTGTGAGAAACTATTTTCATAGAAAATTTCTTTAAGATAAGACTGCAGTTCACTTTATGATTTCTTCTAGACTTGTGCCCGCATTTCAATCTAATAAACATGAAGTATGGTATATTGGCTAACTTCAGGCAGAATATTTCGTTTGTTCTAGCATTCGTTTCGTGTCCAGGGACGTATTTAGGCTGAAGATGATTTTAAATACCATATCACTAGGGGTAAGTTTGATGTCTACATTCTATTTGTTCTAGCATGGTGCCCGCTACTGATCCTCATACACATGTAGGACTACCTACTGGCTAACGTCAGGCAAACTTTTTCGTTTGTTCTATGAATATTTTCGTGTCCAGAATTTTTTTACTGTGTCTAACTATTTTCATAGAAAATTTCTATAAGGTAGGACTGTAGTTCACTTTATCATTTGTTCTAGCCTTGTGCCCGCATTTGAACCTAATAACCATGAAGGATGGTCTATTGGCTAACGAAAGCCAGAATATTTCGTTTGTTCTAGCATTCGTTTCGTGTCCAGGGACGTATTTAGGCTGAAGATGATTTTTAAATACCATATCAGTAGGGGTAAGGTTGATGTCTAAATTCTATTTGTTCTAGCATTGTGCCCGCTATTGATCCACATACACATGTAGGACTACCTACTGGCTAACGTCAAGCAAAATTTTTCGTTTGTTCTATGAATATATTCGTATCCAGAAATTTTTTACTATGAGAAACTATTTTCATAGAAAATTTCTTTAAGGTGAGACTGAAGTTCACTTTTTGATTTGTTCTAGCATTGTGCCCGCATTTCAATCTAATAAACATGAAGTATGGTCTATTGGCTAACTTCTGGCGGAATATTTCGTTTGTTCTAGCATTCGTTTCGTGTCCAGGGACTTATATAGGCTGAAGATGATTTTTAAATACCATATCAGTAGGGGTAAGTTCGATGTCTAGATTCTATTTGTTCTAGCATAGTGCCCGCTATTGATCCTCATACACATGTAGGACTACCTACTGGCTAACGTCAGGCAAAATTTTTCGTTTGTTCTATGAATATATTCGTGTCCAGATATTTTTTACTGTGAGAAACTATTTTCATAGAAAATTTCTTTAACGTGAGACTGAAGTTCACTTTATGATTTGTTCTAGCCTTGTGCCCGCATTTCAATCTAATAAACATGAAGTAGGGTCTATTGCCTAAATTCAGGCAGAATATTTCGTTTGTTCTAGCATTCGTTTCGTGTCCAGGGACGTATTTAGGCTGAAGATGATTTTCAAATACCATATCACTAGGGGTAAGTTTGATGTCTACATTCTATTTGTTCTAGCATGGTGCCCGCTATTGATCCACATACACATGTAGGACTACCTACTGGATAACGTCAGGCAAACTTTTTCGTTTGTTCTATGAATATTTCCGTGTCCAGAATTTTTTTAATGTGTCTAACTATTTTCATAGAAAATTTCTATAAGGTAGGACTGTAGTTCACTTTATCATTTGTTCTAGCCTTGTGCCCGCATTTGAACCTAATAACCATGAAGGATGGTCTATTGGCTAACGAAAGCGAGAATATTTCGTTTGTTCTAGCATTCGTTTCGTGTCCAGGGACGTATTTAGGCTGAAGATGATTTTTAAATACCATATCAGTAGGGGTAAGGTTGATGTCTAAATTCTATTTGTTCTAGCATTGTGCCCGCTATTGATCCACATACACATGTAGGACTACCTACTGGCTAACGTCAAGCAAAATTTTTCGTTTGTTCTATGAATATATTCGTATCCAGAAATTTTTTACTATGAGAAACTATTTTCATAGAAAATTTCTTTAAGGTGAGACTGAAGTTCACTTTTTGATTTGTTCTAGCATTGTGCCCGCATTTCAATCTAATAAACATGAAGTATGGTCTATTGGCTAACTTCTGGCGGAATATTTCGTTTGTTCTAGCATTCGTTTCGTGTCCAGGTACTTATATAGGCTGAAGATGATTTTCAAATACCATATCAGTAGGGATAAGTTTGATGTCTAAATTCTATTTGTTCTAGCATGGTTCTGGTATTCCATTCTAGTCCAGTGGCGTATTTAAGCTAAAGACGATTTTCAAATACCACACCAAGAGGGGTGCGTTTGCTGTCTAAATTCTATTTATTCTAGCATTGTGCCCGCTATTTAACTTCAAAAACATGTAGAAATACCTATTGGCTAACTTCAGGCAAAATATTTCGTTTGTTCTATGAATAATTTCATGACCAGAATTTTTTAAACTGAGATACACGGTTTTCATAGAAAATTTTTATAAGGTAGGACTGTAGTTAAATTTATCATTTGTTCTAGCCTTGTGCCCGCATTTGAACCTAATAACCATGAAGGATGGTCTATTGGCTCACGTTAACCAGAATATTTCGTTTGTTCTACTATTCTTATCGTATCCAGAGACGTATTTAGGCTGATGGCGATTTTCAAATATCACAGCAAGAGGGGTAAGTTTGATGTCTAAATTCTATTTGTTCTAGTATTGTGCCCGCTATTAATCCTCATAAACATGTAGGACTACTTACTGGCTAACGTCAGGTAAAATTTTTCGTTTGTTCTATGAATATTTTCGTGTCCAGAATTTTTTTACTGTGACTTACTATTTTCATAGAAAATTTCTATACGGTAGGACTGTAGTTCACTTTATCATTTGTTCTAGCCTTGTGCCCGCATTTGAACCTAATAACCATGAAGGATGGTCTATTGGCTAACGAAAGCCAGAATATTTTGTTTGTTCTTGCATTCGTTTCGTGTCCAGGGACGTATTTAGGCTGAAGATGATTTTTAAATACCATATCAGTAGGGGTAAGTTTGATTTCTAAATTCTATTTGTTCTAGCATTGTGCCCGCTATTGATCCTCATACACATGTAGGACTACCTACTGGCTAACGTCAGGCACAATTTTTCGTTTGTTCTATAAATATATTCGTGTCCAGAATTTTTTTACTGAGAGAAACTATTTTCATAGAAAGTTTCTTTAAGTAAGACTGAAGTTCACTTTATGATTTGTTCTAGCCTTGTGCCCGCATTTCAATCTAAGAAACATGAAGAATGGTATATTGGCTAACTTCAGGCATAATATTTCGTTTGTTCTAGCATTCGTTTCGTGTCCAGGGACGTATTTAGGCTGAAGATGATTTTCAAATACCATATCACTAGGGGTAAGTTTGATGTCTAAATTCTATTTGTTCTATTACTGTGCCCGCTATTGATCCCTATACACATGTAGGACTACCTACTGGCTAACTTCAGGCAAAAATGTTTGTTTGTTCTGTGAATACTTTGGTATCCAGATTTTTTTTACTGTGAGAAATTATTTTCATAGAAAATTTCTTTAAGATAAGACTGCAGTTCACTTTATGATTTCTTCTAGACTTGTGCCCGCATTTCAATGTAATAAACATGAAGTATGGTATATTGGCTAACTTCAGGCAGAATATTTCGTTTGTTCTAGCATTCGTTTTGTGTCCAGGGACGTATTTAGACTGAAGATGATTTTCAAATACCATATCAGTAGGGGTTATTTTGATGTCTAAATTCTATTTGTTCTAGCATTGTGCCCGCTATTGATCCTCATACACATGTAGGACTACCTACTGGATAACGTCAGGCAAACTTTTTCGTTTGTTCTATGAATATTTCCGTGTCCAGAATTTTTTTACTGTGAGAAACTATTTTTATTGAAAATTTCTATAAGGTAGGACTGTAGTTCACTTTATCATTTGTTCTAGCCTTGTGCCCGCATTTGAACCTAATAACCATGAAAGATGGTCTATTGGCTAACGAAAGCCAGAATATTTCGTTTGTTCTGGCATTCGTTTCATGTCCAGGGACGTATTTAGGCTGAAGATGATTTTTAAATACCATATCAGTAGGGGTAAGTTTGATGTCTAAATTCTATTTGTTCTAGCATTGTGCCCGCTATCGATCCTCATACAAATGTAGGACTACCTACTGGCTAACGTCAAGCAAAATTTTTCGTTTGTTCTATGAATATATTCGTATCCAGAATTTTTTTACTGTGAGAAACTATTTTCATAGAAAATTTCTTTAAGGTGAGACTGAAGTTCACTTTTTGATTTGTTCTAGCCTTGTGCCCGCATTTCAATCTAATAAACATGAAGTATGGTCTATTGGCTAACTTCAGGCGGAATATTTCGTTTGTTCTAGCATTCGTTTCGTGTCCAGGGACTTATTTAGGCTGAAGATGATTTTCAAATACCATATCACTAGGGGTAAGTTTGATGTCTAAATTCTATTTGTTCTATTACTGTGCCCGCTATTGATCCCTATACACATGTAGGACTACCTACTCGCTAACTTCAGGCAAAATTTATCGTTTGTTCTGTGAATACTTTGGTGTCCAGATTTTTTTTACTGTGAGAAACTATTTTCACAGAAAATTTCTTTAAGATAAGACTGCAGTTCACTTTATGATTTCTTCTAGCCTTGTGCCCGCATTTCAATCTAACAATCATGAAGTATGGTCTATTGGCTTACTTCATGTTTATCAGATTGAAATGCGGGCACAAGGCTAGAAGAAATCATAAAGTGAACTGCAGTCTTATCTTAAAGAAATTTTCTATGAAAATAGTTTCTCACAGTAAAAAAAATCTGGACACCAAAGTATTCACAGAACAAACGAAAAATTTTGCCTGAAGTTAGCCAGTAGGTAGTCCTACATGTGTATAGGGATCAATAGCGGGCACAGTAAATAGAATAGAATAGACAAATAGAATTTAGACATCAAACTTACCCCTAGTGATATGGTATTTGAAAATTATCTTCAGCCTAAATACGTCCCTGGACACGAAACGAATGCTAGAACAAACGATATATTCTGGCATTCGTTAACTAATAGACCATTCTTCATGGTTATTAGATTTAAATGCGGGCACAAGGCTAGAACAAATCATAAAGTGAACTGCAGTCTTATCTTAAAGAAATTTTCTATGAAAATAGTTTCTCACAGTAAAAAAAAATCTGGACACCAAAGTATTCACAGAACAAACAAAAAAGTTTGCCTGACGTTAGCCAGTAGGTAGTCCTACATGTGTATGAGGATCAATAGCGGGCACAATGCTAGAACAAATAGAATTTAGACATCAAACTTACCCCTACTGATATGGTATTTGAAAATCATCTTCAGCCTATATAAGTCCCTGGACACGAAACGAATGCTAGAACAAACGAAATATTTCGCCTGAAGTTAGCCAATAGACCATACTTCATGTTTATTAGATTGAAATGCGGGCACAAGGCTAGAACAAATCAAAAAGTGAACTTCAGTCTCACCTTAAAGAAATTTTCTATGAATATAGTTTCTCACAGTAAAAAAATTCTGGATACGAATATATTCATAGAACAAACGAAAAATTTTGCTTTACATTAGCCAGTAGGTAGTCCTACATGTGTATGAGGATCAATAGCGGGCACAATGCTAGAACAAATAGAATTTAGACATCAAACTTACCCCTACTGATATGATATTTAAAAATCATCTTCAGCCTAAATACGTCCCTGGACACGAAATGAATGCTAGAACAAACGAAATATTCTGTCTTAAGTTAGCCAATATACCATACTTCATGTTTATTAGATTGAAATGCGGGCACAAGGCTAGAAGAAATCATAAAATGAACTGCAGTCTTATCTTAAAGAAATTTTCTATGAAAATAGTTTCTCACAGTAAAAAAAATCTGGACACTAAAGTATTCACAGAACAAACGAAAAATTTTGCCTGAAGTTAGCCAGTAGGTAGTCCTACATGTGTATAGGGATCAATAGCGGGCACAGTAATAGAACAAATAGAATTTAGACATCAAACTTACCCCTAGTGATATGGTATTTGAAAATCATCTTCAGCCTAAATACGTCCCTGGACATGAAACGAATGCTAGAACAAACGATATATTATGCCTGAAGTTAGCCAATATACCATACTTCATGTTTATTAGATTGAAATGCGGGCACAAGGCTAGAAGAAATCATAAAGTGAACTGCAGTCTTATCTTAAAGAAATTTTCTATGAAAATAGTTTCTCACAGTAAAAAAAAATCTGGACACCAAAGTATTCACAGAACAATCGAAAAAGTATGCCTGACGTTAGCCAGTAGGTAGTCCTACATGTGTATGAGGATCAATAGCGGGCACAATGCTAGAACAAATAGAATTTAGACATCAAACTTACCCCTACTGATATGGTATTTGAAAATCATCTTCAGCCTATATAAGTCCCTGGACACGAAACGAATGCTAGAACAAAAGAAATATTCCGCCTGAAGTTAGCCAATAGACCATACTTCATGTTTATTAGATTGAAATGCGGGCACAAGGCTAGAACAAATCAAAAAGTGAACTTCAGTCTCACCTTAAAGAAATTTTCTATGAATATAGTTTCTCACAGTAAAAAAATTCTGGATACGAATATATTCATAGAACAAACGAAAAATTTTGCTTTACATTAGCCAGTAGGTAGTCCTACATGTGTATGAGGATCAATAGCGGGCACAATGCTAGAACAAATAGAATTTAGACATCAAACTTACCCCTACTGATATGATATTTAAAAATCATCTTCAGCCTATATACGTCCCTGGACACGAAACGAATGCTAGAACAAACGAAATATTCTGAATTTCGTTAGCCAATAGACCATCCTTCATGGTTATTAGGTTCAAATGCGGGCACAAGGCTAAAACAAATGATAAAGTGAACTCCAGTCCTACCTTATAGAAATTTTCTATGAAAATAGTTAGTCATAGTAAAAAAATTCTGGACACGAAAATATTCATAGAACAAACGAAAAAGTTTGCCTGACGTTAGCCAGTAGGTAGTCCTACATGTGTATGAGGATCAATAGCGGGCACCATGCTAGAACAAATAGAATGTAGACATCAAACTTACCCCTAGTGATATGGTATTTGAAAATCATCTTCAGCCTAAATACGTCCCTGGACACGAAACGAATACTAGAACAAATAAAATATTCTGCCTGAAGTTAGGCAATAGACCCTACTTCATGTTTATTAGATTGAAATGCGGGCACAAGTCTAGAAGAAATCATAATGTGAACTGCAGTCTTATCTTAAAGAAATTTTCTATGAAAATAGTTTCTCACAGTAAAAAAAATCTGGACACCAAAGTATTGACAGAACAAACAAAAAATTTTGCCTGAAATTAGCCAGTAGGTAGTCCTACATGTGTATAGGGATCAATAGCGGGCACAGTAATAGAACAAATAGAATTTAGACATCAAACTTACCCCTAGTGATATGGTATTTGAAAAACATCTTCAGCCTATATAAGTCCCTGGACACGAAACGAATGCTAGAACAAACGAAATATTATGCCTGAAGTTAGCCAATAGACCATACTTCATGTTTATTAGATTGAAATGCGGGCACAATGCTAGAACAAATCAAAAAGTGAACTTCAGTCTCACCTTAAAGGAATTTTCTATGAAAATAGTTTCTCATAGTAAAAAATTTCTGGATACGAATATATTCATAGAACAAACGAAAAATTTTGCTTGACGTTAGCCAGTAGGTAGTCCTACATGTGTATGTGGATCAATAGCGGGCACAATGCTAGAACAAATAGAATTTAGACATCAACCTTACCCCTACTGATATGGTATTTAAAAATCATCTTCAGCCTAAATACGTCCCTGGACACGAAACGAATGCTAGAACAAACGAAATATTCTGGCTTTCGTTAGCCAATAGACCATCCTTCATGGTTATTAGGTTCAAATGCGGGCACAACGCTAGAACAAATGATAAAGTGAACTACAGTCCTACCTTATAGAAATTTTCTATGAAAATAGTTAGACACAGTAAAAAAATTCTGGACACGAAAATATTCATAGAACAAACGAAAAAGTTTGCCTGACGTTAGCCAGTAGGTAGTCCTACATGTGTATGAGGATCAGTAGCGGGCACCATGCTAGAACAAATAGAATGTAGACATTAAACTTACCCCTAGTGATATGGTATTTAAAATCATCTTCAGCCTAAATACGTCCCTGGACACGAAACGAATGCTAGAACAAACGAAATATTCTGTCTGAAGTTAGCCAATATACCATACTTCATGTTTATTAGATTGAAATGCGGGCACAAGTCTAGAAGAAATCATAAAGTGAACTGCAGTCTTATCTTAAAGAAATTTTCTATGAAAATAGTTTCTCACAGTAAAAGAAATCTGGACACCAAAGTATTCACAGAACAAACAAAAAATTTTGCCTGAAGTTAGCCAGTAGGTAGTACTACATGTGTATAGGGATCAATAGCGGGCACAGTAATAGAACAAATAGAATTTAGACATCACACTTACCCCTAGTGATATGGTATTTTAAAATCATCTTCAGCCTAAATACGTCTCTGGACACGAAACGAATGCTAGAACAAACGAAATATTATGCCTGAAGTTAGCAAATATACCATACTTCATGTTTCTCAGATTGAAATGCGGGCACAAGGCTAGAACAAATAATAAAGTGAACTTCAGTCTTACTTAAAGAAACTTTCTATGAAAATAGTTTCTCTCAGTAAAAAAATTCTGGACACGAATATATTCATAGAACAAACGAAAAATTTTGCTTGACGTTAGCCAGTAGGTAGTCCTACATGTGTATGTGGATCAATAGCGGGCACAATGCTAGAACAAATAGAATTTAGACATCAACCTTACCCCTACTGATATGGTATTTAAAAATCATCTTCAGCCTAAATACGTCCCTGGACACGAAACGAATGCTAGAACAAACGAAATATTCTGGCTTTCGTTAGCCAATAGACCATCCTTCATGGTTATTAGGTTTAAATGCGGGCACAACGCTAGAACAAATGATAAAGTGAACTCCAGTCCTACCTTATAGAAATTTTCTATGAAAATAGTTAGTCATAGTAAAAAAATTCTGGACAGGAAAATATTCATAGAACAAACGAAAAAGTTTGCCTGACGTTAGCCAGTAGGTAGTCCTACATGTGTATGAGGATCAATAGCGGGCACCATGCTAGAACAAATAGAATGTAGACATCAAACTTACCCCTAGTGATATGGTATTTGAAAATCATCTTCAGCCTAAATACGTCCCTGGACACGAAACGAATGCTAGAACAAACGAAATATTCTGCCTGTAGTTAGGCAATAGACCCTACTTCATGTTTATTAGATTGAAATGCGGGCACAAGTCTAGAAGAAATCATAAAGTGAACTGCAGTCTTATCTTAAAGAAATTTTCTATGAAAATAGTTTCTCACAGTAAAAAAAAACTGGACACCAAAGTATTCACAGAAAAAACAAACAATTTTGCCTGAAGTTAGCCAGTAGGTAGTCCTACATGTGTATAGGGATCAATAGCGGGCACAATAATAGAACAAATAGAATTTAGACATCAAACTTACCCCTAGTGATATGGTATTTGAAAATCATCTTCAGCCTAAATACGTCCCTGGACACGAAACGAATGCTAGAACAAACGAAATATTATGCCTGAAGTTAGCCAATATACCATACTTCATGTTTCTCAGATTGAAATGCGGGCACAAGGCTAGAACAAATAATAAAGTGAACTTCAGTCTTACTTAAAGAAACTTTCTATGAAAATAGTTTCTCTCAGTAAAAAAATTCTGGACACGAATATATTCATAGAACAAACGAAAAATTTTGCCTGACGTTAGCCAGTAGGTAGTCCTACATGTGTATGAGGATCAATAGCGGGCACAATGCTAGCACAAATAGAATTTAGACATCAAACTTATCCCTACTGATATGGTATTTGAAAATCATCTTCAGCCTAAATACGTCCCTGGACACGAAACGAATGCTAGAACAAACGAAATATTATGCCTGAAGTTAGCCAATATACCATACTTCATGTTTCTTAGATTGAAATGCGGGCACAAGGCTAGAACAAATCATAAAGTGAACTTCAGTCTTACTTAAAGAAACTTTCTATGAAAATAGTTTCTCTCAGTAAAAAAATTCTGGACACGAATATATTCATAGAACAAACGAAAAATTTTGCCTGACGTTAGCCAGTAGGTAGTCCTACATGTGTATGAGGATCAATAGCGGGCACAATGCTAGCACAAATAGAATTTAGACATCAAACTTATCCCTACTGATATGGTATTTGAAAATCATCTTCAGCCTATATAAGTCCCTGGACACGAAACGAATGCTAGAACAAACGAAATATTCCGCCTGAAGTTAGCCAATAGACCATACTTCATGTTTATTAGATTGAAATGCGGGCACAAGGCTAGAACAAATCAAAAAGTGAACTTCAGTCTCACCTTAAAGAAATTTTCTATGAATATAGTTTCTCACAGTAAAAAAATTCTGGATACGACTATATTCATAGAACAAACGAAAAATTTTGCTTTACATTAGCCAGTAGGTAGTCCTACATGTGTATGAGGATCAATAGCGGGCACAATGCTAGAACAAATAGAATTTAGACATCAAACTTACCCCTACTGATATGATATTTAAAAATCATCTTCAGCCTAAATACGTCCCTGGACACGAAACGAATGCTAGAACAAACGAAATATTCTGACTTTCGTTAGCCAATAGACCATCCTTCATGGTTATTAGGTTCAAATGCGGGCACAAGGCTAGAACAAATGATAAAGTGAACTCCAGTCCTACCTTATAGAAATTTTCTATGAAAATAGTTAGTCATAGTAAAAAAATTCTGGACACGAAAATATTCATAGAACAAACGAAAAAGTTTGCCTGACGTTAGCCAGTAGGTAGTCCTACATGTGTATGAGGATCAATAGCGGGCACCATGCTAGAACAAATAGAATGTAGACATCAAACTTACCCCTAGTGATATGGTATTTGAAAATCATCTTCAGCCTAAATACGTCCCTGGACGCGAAACGAATGCTAGAACAAACGAAATATTCTGCCTGAAGTTAGGCAATAGACCCTACTTCATGTTTATTAGATTGAAATGCGGGCACAAGTCTAGAAGAAATCATAAAGTGAACTGCAGTCTTATCTTAAAGAAATTTTCTATGAAAATAGTTTCTCACAGTAAAAAAAATCTGGACACCAAAGTATTCACAGAACAAACAAAAAGTTTTGCCTGAAGTTAGCTAGTAGGTAGTCCTACATTTGTATAGGGATCAATAGCGGGCACAATGCTAGCACAAATAGAATTTAGACATCAAACTTATCCCTACTGATATGGTATTTGAAAATCATCTTCAGCCTAAATACGTCCCTGGACACGAAACGAATGCTAGAACAAATGAAATATTCTGGCTTTCGTTAGCCAATAGACCATCCTTCATGGTTATTAGGTTCAAATGCGGGCACAAGGCTAGAACAAATGATAAAGTGAACTACAGTCCTACCTTATAGAAATTTTCTATGAAAATAGTTAGTCACAGTAAAAAAATTCTGGACACGAATATATTCATAGAACAAACGAAAAATTTTGCCTGACGTTAGCCAGTAGGTAGTCCTACATGTGTATGAGGATCAATAGCGGGCACAATTCTAGAACAAATAGAATTTAGACATCAAACTTATCCCTACTGATATGGTATTTGAAAATCATCTTCAGCCTATATAAGTCCCTGGACACGAAACGAATGCTAGAACAAACGAAATATTCCGCCTGAAGTTAGCCAATAGACCATACTTCATGTTTATTAGATTGAAATGCGGGCACAAGGCTAGAACAAATCAAAAAGTGAACTTCAGTCTCACCTTAAAGAAATTTTCTATGAAAATAGTTTCTCACAGTAAAAAAATTCTGGATACGAATATATTCATAGAACGAACGAAAAATTTTGCTTGACGTTAGCCAGTAGGTAGTCCTACATGTGTATGAGGATCAATAGCGGGCATAATGCTAGAACAAATATAATTTAGACATCAAACTTACCCCTACTGATATGGTATTTAAAAATCATCTTCAGCCTAAATACGTCCCTGGACACGAAACGAATGCAAGAACAAACGAAATATTCTGGCTTTCGTTAGCCAATAGACCATCCTTCATGGTTATTAGGTTCAAATGCGGGCACAAGGCTAGAACAAATGATAAAGTGAACTACAGTCCTACCTTATAGAAATTTTCTATGAAAATAGTTAGTCACAGTAAAAAAATTCTGGACACGAAAATATTCATAGAACAAACGAAAAATTTTGCCTGACGTTAGCCAGTAGGTAGTCCTACATGTTAATGAGGATTAATAGCGGGCACAATACTAGAACAAATAGAATTTAGACATCAAACTTACCCCTCTTGCTGTGATATTTGAAAATCGCTATCAGCCTAAATACGTCTCTGGATATGATA
Organism: Coleophora deauratella; assembly: GCA_958295455.1. NCBI lineage: Eukaryota > Metazoa > Arthropoda > Insecta > Lepidoptera > Coleophoridae > Coleophora > Coleophora deauratella. The sequence continues at coordinate 11,782,146 of OY282410.1, read as the reverse complement.
AGAATAGTAGAACAAACGAAATATTCTGGTTAACGTGAGCCAATAGACCATCCTTCATGGTTATTAGGTTCAAATGCGGGCACAAGGCTAGAACAAATGATAAATTTAACTACAGTCCTACCTTATAGAAATTTTCTATGAAAACCGTGTTTCTCAGTTTAAAAAATTCTGGTCATGAAATTATTCATAGAACAAACGAAATATTTTGCCTGACGTTAGCCAATAGGTAGTTCTACATATGTTTGAAGATAAATAGCGGGCACAATGCTAGAACAAATAGAATTTAGACAGCAAACGCACCCCTCTTGGTGTGGTATTTGAAAATCGTCTTCAGCCTAAATACGCCACTGGACTAGAATGGAATACCAGAACAAACGAAATGTTTTGCTAATTATTTAAATCGAGCGTGGGTACAAAGTTAGGGTATTGTCCTCAGCCTATATTATTTTTTTACAACTTCGTCCTATGCATTGTTAATCTGGTGAGGAATCAATATCCTTACTTAAGCAAAGTGACATAGTTATTTTTGACGTTATGTTCAGATCCATGAACTGTTACTACGATTGATTCGTTGCTATGACCAAAATCTTAGGAGTCGACACATATGATAAGTATTTTGAGCCATATCTCCAGTGTATAGAGTTTAATTTCAATTGGCAAATGAACTGAGGGTTTTTTGCTGTTTTCTCAGAAATGCTTATTAGAACAAACAAAATTTCTTCAGAACAAATCAGAACTAACGAATATCTATCGAATGGTATACTTTTTTTTTTTAAAATCCTTTGGGGCGGGCTATGTTCACGTGAAGATAGCCGCCCCACTTTGGTATTTTTTTTCGCGGAAACTATTACTAGAACAAACGAATTTCCTTCTGAACAAATCAGAACTAACGAATGCCTATCGTTATAGCGAAAAAAAATCAAAAAAGCTGGAATGGGGCGGCTAGCGTGAACATAGCCGCCTCCATATTAATTTTAAAAAAATCGCTATTTCACGTGACGGAACAAACGAAATTTGGCCTGAACAAATCGGAACTAACGAAGAACTAACGATTTAAGCTAAAAAACGCGGGTTTCAAGAAATGGGGCGGCTATGTTCACGGCGGTCCTAGCGACGCCTCACGCATAAACTCAGGCGCATACGGTTTCATTTCAATAGTTCACATAGTTTAATACGTGCAGATGATGAGATGACGCTAACACATCTCATTACTCATTTAATAGTCAGCATAGCCAAATCAGCAAGGAAGACCGAAGATCAACTTTACTGAGCTTGAAGCCTTTTGTTTCTGATAGAATTCTTACTTCTCATTTAAAAATTTTGGAGTGTATGTTAGATAAAGCATAAGTAAGATGTAGTCCATGATGATTCATACTTAAGATCCATAAAACTTTAAATTATCATAAATACATTACAAACTGAGATCTAATAACAGCCATAAATGTAACTAGGTATATAAAAAGGTCACGTCGTAAATCAACGTAATTGGATTATAACTAGAAAAAATGTTCGACGATGCCTATCCTATAAGAAGTCCATAAAATAGCCATAATATAATAATCATGATGAAAATCGAATCAACTATATTGTGGTCAATTATCCAATAATATTGTAGTTGATGGAATTACAAGGCAAGGTGAAGAATAACGGTCATGGTCAAGAACAAATCGTCACCTGAGTGCATATTTGTTCAATGTCCATAACCAAATCGTCACCTGAGTGCTTATTTGTTCAATGTCCATACAACAAAGTTTTTACTGATTATTTCACGTAAATTAAATGATTTCTTACAGATTGCGTTTTGACCAGGTAATTACATTTTTAATGTTCTTAAGATCTAAATTATAAGAATCATACACCAATCGACGGGAAATTTAAAATTTTGATAACTGCATTTAAAAGTATTTTTTGTTGATATGGTCGATTGGACAAATAAGCACTCAGGTGACGAAATAGAGATGACAACATTTTATCTTCTTAGTAGTCTGACAAACCGATAGTTAATTGCTATAATAATTAATAATAATCATTTGGTGAGTATGTAAAAAACTAAATTTTATAAAAATAACAAAATAATTGAGTTGACTGCATCAACAATTTTATATGAAATATTATATTTTTCACTAAATAGCTCTATGTGCATTTTAAAAAAAAGTTATTTATGTGTATGGAGTACACTAAATAACGACATCATAGGTAGGTAACTATTTGATACAAATTTTAGAAAAAGAATGCGTTTTTGATATTTGCTAAAAAACTCACGACGACGGTAGCCGCGTTGTTCAAATACTCGTACATAGCGCCAATGGTAGTCAAATTAGTAAGTTAAAGTTAAAAGTTGAGGCTGCCGTGGAGGTGTAGTGCGTCGGGCATGTTCGCTACAGGGTGAACGATTTCTTTCTATGCAGTAATGCGGAATATGAGGTGGTCCTTTGAGCAGAGAGCCAGAGCGTCGCCGAATAACATAGTTAAAGCGATTTATTATGTTCTTTACATTTTTGATGACAATTATACAATACTATTATGTACAAACTTTTTTAAGGAAACTCTATGACTACTTATAAAATATTATTTATGACAAAATATTAATAATATTACTATTGCGTACTATGTAATTTTATGTTATGTACTGTACTGTAATGTAATATGTTCTATGAGACCTGAGCTCGAAATAAAATTATTTTATTTTTATTTATTTAAAAAGGCAATGAAAAAAGTGTACCTAATTATTGAAAACAAAGCGAAATGATACTCCTGTTTTCTCTATGCCATCCATAAATAATGAATACTTAGTCAGATTTATTCCACGTATATACCTAAATCAACGTTATTGTCATCTCATCTTTCTTAGTTACCTCAACAAATCATCACATAGTCTCACAGACTGATTGGGGCGTTCCATTCAACAAATTGAATGTTTTTGCGGCATTAGCTTCGGTGATAATGAGCTCGCTTTGTGTAGAGCTACACAAAATGGGTATTTGTAAACGTAAGTACTCAGATTTATAATTATTATTATTTGGGTAGATTCGTTAACGACTACGTGATCTTTTCGATCGTGCGTTTCAAAAGATATTGATAAAAATTGATACAGAATTCTGCGCAAGTTATGTAAAAAGACACTATGTAATAAAGCTTACTATAAGACATGTGAGTACTTAGATGATAGGAATGCTTGGACGGTAAGTGTTTCTTCAACCAACACAGCAACATTTTCATGACATATTGTGAGACAATAGAGATGCAAACTGTATTGTGAAATAACTGAAGGGATTCGGTAAGACCTCCTTTTTCTTTGTCCACTGACGGGAGTGGTGCATGCTCGCTTAAATGTTCGTGCCGATGGTGGCGTATCGGGAGCTTCCCTTAAATATGGTTGAGGGGAGCGATGGCTGACTCTCGCTTTATACTCGTGAACGGGTGCTGTCCGTGTGAACTGGCCTGCTCTTGTCATTGGTTTTTGGAATTGTTAGTCATTAGCACCGCCGTGAACATAGCCGCCCCATTTCTTGAAACCCGCGTTTTTTAGCTTAAATCGTTAGTTCTTCGTTAGTTCCGATTTGTTCAGGCCAAATTTCGTTTGTTCCGTCACGTGAAATAGCGATTTTTTTAAAATTAATATGGAGGCGGCTATGTTCACGCTAGCCGCCCCATTCCAGCTTTTTTGATTTTTTTTCGCTATAACGATTGGCATTCGTTAGTTCTGATTTGTTCAGAAGGAAATTCGTTTGTTCTAGTAATAGTTTCCGCGAAAAAAAATACCAAAGTGGGGCGGCTATCTTCACGTGAACATAGCCCGCCCCAAAGGATTTTTTTTAAAAAAAGTATACCATTCGATAGATATTCGTTAGTTCTGATTTGTTCTGAAGAAATTTTGTTTGTTCTAATAAGCATTTCTGAGAAAACAGCAAAAAACTCTCAGTTCATTTGCCAATTGAAATTAAACTCTATACACTGGAGATATGGCTCAAAATACTTATCATATGTGTCGACTCCTAAGATTTTGGTCATAGCAACGAATCAATCGTAGTAACAGTTCATGGATCTGAACATAACGTCAAAAATAACTATGTCACTTTGCTTAAGTAAGGATATTGATTCCTCACCAGATTAACAATACATAGGACGAAGTTGTAAAAAAATAATATAGGCTGAGGACAATACCCTAACTTTGTACCCACGCTCGATTTAAATAATTAGCAAAACATTTCGTTTGTTCTGGTATTCCATTCTAGTCCAGTGGCGTATTTAGGCTGAAGACGATTTTCAAATACCACACCAAGAGGGGTGCGTTTGCTGTCTAAATTCTATTTGTTCTAGCATTGTGCCCGCTATTTATCTTCAACCACATGTAGAACTACCTATTGGCTAACGTCAGGCAAAATATTTCGTTTGTTCTATGAATAATTTCATGACCAGAATTTTTTAAACTGAGATACACGGTTTTCATAGAAAATTTCTATAAGGTAGGACTGTAGTTAAATTTATCATTTGTTCTAGCCTTGTGCCCGCATTTGAACCTAATAACCATGAAGGATGGTCTATTGGCTCACGTTAACCAGAATATTTCGTTTGTTCTACTATTCTTATCGTATCCAGAGACGTATTTAGGCTGATGGCGATTTTCAAATATCACAGCAAGAGGGGTAAGTTTGATGTCTAAATTCTATTTGTTCTAGTATTGTGCCCGCTATTAATCCTCATAAACATGTAGGACTACCTACTGGCTAACGTCAGGCAAAATGTTTCGTTTGTTCTATGAATATTTTCGTGTCCAGAATTTTTTTACTGTGACTAACTATTTTCATAGAAAATTTCTATAAGGTAGGACTGTAGTTCACTTTATCATTTGTTCTAGCCTTGTGCCCGCATTTGAACCTAATAACCATGAAGGATGGTCTATTGGCTAACGAAAGCCAGAATATTTCGTTTGTTCTAGCATTCGTTTCGTGTCCAGGGACGTATTTAGGCTGAAGATGATTTTTAAATACCATATCAGTAGGGGTAAGTTTGATGTCTAAATTCTATTTGTTCTAGCATTATGCCCGCTATTGATCCTCATACACATGTAGGACTACCTACTGGCTAACGTCAAGCAAAATTTTTCGTTTGTTCTATGAATATATTCGTATCCAGAATTTTTTTACTGTGAGAAACTATTTTCGTAGAAAATTTCTTTAAGGTGAGACTGAAGTTCACTTTTTGATTTGTTCTAGGCCTGTACCCGCATTTCAATCTAATAAACATGAAGTATAGTCTATTGGCTAACTTCAGGCGGAATATTTCGTTTGTTCTAGCATTCGTTTCGTGTCCAGGGACTTATATAGGCTGAAGATGATTTTCAAATACCATATCAGTAGGGATAAGTTTGATGTCTAAATTCTATTTGTTCTAGCATTGTGCCCGCTATTGATCCTCATACACATGTAGGACTACCTACTGGCTAACGTCAGGCAAAATTTTTCGTTTGTTCTATGAATATATTCGTGTCCAGAATTTTTTTACTGAGAGAAACTATTTTCATAGAAAGTTTCTTTAAGGTAAGACTGAAGTTCACTTTATGATTTGTTCTAGCCTTGTGCCCGCATTTCAATCTAATAAACATGAAGTATGGTATATAGGCTAACTTCAGGCAGAATATTTCGTTTGTTCTAGCTTTCGTTTTGTGTCCAGGGACGTATTTAGGCTGAAGATGATTTTTAAATACCATATCAGTAGGGGTAAGTTTGATGTCTAAATTCTATTTGTTCTAGCATTGTGCCCGCTATCGATCCTCATACACATGTAGGACTACCTACGGGCTAACGTCAGGCAAACTTTTTCGTTTGTTCTATGAATATTTCCGTGTCCAGGATTTTTTTACTGTGAGAAACTATTTTCATTGAAAATTTCTATAAGGTAGGACTGTAGTTCACTTTATCATTTGTTCTAGCCTTGTGCCCGCATTTGAACCTAATAACCATGAAGGATGGTCTATTGGCTAACGAAAGCCAGAATATTTCGTTTGTTCTAGCCAATATACCATACTTCATGTTTATTAGATTGAAATGCGGGCACAAGGCTAGAAGAAATCATAAAGTGAACTGCAGTCTTATCTTAAAGAAATTTTCTATGAAAATAGTTTCTCACAGTAAAAAAAATCTGGACACCAAAGTATTCACAGAACAAACGAAAAATTTTGCCTGAAGTTAGCCAGTAGGTAGTCCTACATGTGTATGAGGATCAATAGCGGGCACTATGCTAGAACAAATAGAATGTAGACATCAAACTTACCCCTACTGATATGGTATTTGAAAATCATCTTCATTCTAAATAAGTCCCTGGACACGAAACGAATGCTAGAACAAACGAAATATTCCGCTTGAAGTTAGCCAATAGACCATACTTCATGTTTATTAGATTGAAATGCGGGCACAAGGCTAGAACAAATCATAAAGTGAACTGCAGTCTTATCTTAAAGAAATTTTCTATGAAAATAGTTTCTCACAGTAAAAAAAAATCTGGACACCAAAGTATTCACAGAACAAACGAAAAAGTTTGCCTGACGTTAGCCAGTAGGTAGTCCTACATGTGTATGAGGATCAATAGCGGGCACAATGCTAGAACAAATAGAATCTAGACATCAAACTTACCCCTACTGATATGGTATTTGAAAATCATCTTCAGCCTATATAAGTCCCTGGACACGAAACGAATGCTAGAACAAACAAAATATTCCGCCTGAAGTTAGCCAATAGACCATACTTCATGTTTATTAGATTGAAATGCGGGCACAAGGCTAGAACAAATCAAAAAGTGAACTTCAGTCTCACCTTGTAGAAATTTTCTATGAAAATAGTTTCTCACAGAAAAAAAATTCTGGATACGAATATATTCATAGAACAAACGAAAAATTTTGCTTAACGTTAGCCAGTAGGTAATCCTATATGTGTATGAGGATCAATAGTGGGCACAATGCTAGAACAAATAGAATTAAGACATCAAACTTACCCCTAGTGATATGGTATTTGAAAATCATCTTAGCCTAAATAAGTCCCTGGACACGAAACGAATGCTAGAACAAACAAAATATTCCGCCTGAAGTTAGCCATTAGACCATACTTCATGTTTGTTAGATTGAAATGCGGGCACAAGGCTAGAACAAATCAAAAAGTGAATTTCAGTCTCACCTTAAAGAAATTTTCTATGAAAATAGTTTCTCACAGTAAAAAAATTCTGGATACGAATATATTCATAGAACAAACGAAAAATTTTGCTTGACGTTAGCCAGTAGGTAGTCCTACATGTGTATGAGGATCGATAGCGGGCACAATGCTAGAACAAATAGAATTTAGACATCAAACTTATCCCTACTGATATGGTATTTGAAAATCATCTTCAGCCTAAATACGTCCCTGGACACGAAACGAATGCTAGAACAAATGAAATATTCTGGCTTTCGTTAGCCAATAGACCATCCTTCATGATTATTAGGTTCAAATGCGGGCACAAGGCTAGAACAAATGATAAAGTGAACTACAGTCCTACCTTATAGAAATTTTCTATGAAAATAGTTAGTCACAGTAAAAAAATTCTGGACACGAATATATTCATAGAACAAACGAAAAATTTTGCCTGACGTTAGCCAGTAGGTAGTCCTACATGTGTATGAGGATCAATAGCGGGCACAATTCTAGAACAAATAGAATTTAGACATCAAACTTATCCCTACTGATATGGTATTTGAAAATCATCTTCAGCCTATATAAGTCCCTGGACACGAAACGAATGCTAGAACAAACGAAATATTCCGCCAGAAGTTAGCCAATAGACCATACTTCATGTTTATTAGATTGAAATGCGGGCACAAGGCTAGAACAAATCAAAAAGTGAACTTCAGTCTCACCTTAAAGAAATTTTCTATGAAAATAGTTTCTCACAGTAAAAAAATTCTGGATACGAATATATTCATAGAACGAACGAAAAATTTTGCTTGACGTTAGCCAGTAGGTAGTCCTACATGTGTATGAGGATCAATAGCGGGCATAATGCTAGAACAAATATAATTTAGACATCAAACTTACCCCTACTGATATGGTATTTAAAAATCATCTTCAGCCTAAATACGTCCCTGGACACGAAACGAATGCTAGAACAAACGAAATATTCTCGCTTTCGTTAGCCAATAGACCATCCTTCATGGTTATTAGGTTCAAATGCGGGCACAAGGCTAGAACAAATGATAAAGTGAACTACAGTCCTACCTTATAGAAATTTTCTATGAAAATAGTTAGTCACAGTAAAAAAATTCTGGACACGAAAATATTCATAGAACAAACGAAAAATTTTGCCTGACGTTAGCCAGTAGGTAGTCCTACATGTTTATGAGGATTAATAGCGGGCACAATACTAGAACAAATAGAATTTAGACATCAAACTTACCCCTCTTGCTGTGATATTTGAAAATCGCCATCAGCCTAAATACGTCTCTGGATATGATAAGAATAGTAGAACAAACGAAATATTCTGGTTAACGTGAGCCAATAGACCATCCTTCATGGTTATTAGGTTCAAATGCGGGCACAAGGCTAGAACAAATGATAAATTTAACTACAGTCCTACCTTATAGAAATTTTCTATGAAAACCGTGTTTCTCAGTTTAAAAAATTCTGGTCATGAAATTATTCATAGAACAAACGAAATATTTTGCCTGACGTTAGCCAATAGGTAGTTCTACATATGTTTCAGTCACAGTAAAAAAATTCTGGACACGAAAATATTCATAGAACAAACGAAAAATTTTGCCTGACGTTAGCCAGTAGGTAGTCCTACATGTTTATGAGGATTAATAGCGGGCACAATACTAGAACAAATAGAATTTAGACATCAAACTTACCCCTCTTGCTGTGATATTTGAAAATCGCCATCAGCCTAAATACGTCTCTGGATATGATAAGAATAGTAGAACAAACGAAATATTCTGGTTAACGTGAGCCAATAGACCATCCTTCATGGTTATTAGGTTCAAATGCGGGCACAAGGCTAGAACAAATGATAAATTTAACTACAGTCCTACCTTATAGAAATTTTCTATGAAAACCGTGTTTCTCAGTTTAAAAAATTCTGGTCATGAAATTATTCATAGAACAAACGAAATATTTTGCCTGACGTTAGCCAATAGGTAGTTCTACATATGTTTGAAGATAAATAGCGGGCACAATGCTAGAACAAATAGAATTTAGACAGCAAACGCACCCCTCTTGGTGTGGTATTTGAAAATCGTCTTCAGCCTAAATACGCCACTGGACTAGAATGGAATACCAGAACAAACGAAATGTTTTGCTAATTATTTAAATCGAGCGTGGGTACAAAGTTAGGGTATTGTCCTCAGCCTATATTATTTTTTTACAACTTCGTCCTATGCATTGTTAATCTGGTGAGGAATCAATATCCTTACTTAAGCAAAGTGACATAGTTATTTTTGACGTTATGTTCAGATCCATGAACTGTTACTACGATTGATTCGTTGCTATGACCAAAATCTTAGGAGTCGACACATATGATAAGTATTTTGAGCCATATCTCCAGTGTATAGAGTTTAATTTCAATTGGCAAATGAACTGAGGGTTTTTTGCTGTTTTCTCAGAAATGATTATTAGAACAAACAAAATTTCTTCAGAACAAATCAGAACTAACGAATATCTATCGAATGGTATACTTTTTTTTTTAAAAATCCTTTGGGGCGGGCTATGTTCACGTGAAGATAGCCGCCCCACTTTGGTATTTTTTTTCGCGGAAACTATTACTAGAACAAACGAATTTCCTTCTGAACAAATCAGAACTAACGAATGCCTATCGTTATAGCGAAAAAAAATCAAAAAAGCTGGAATGGGGCGGCTAGCGTGAACATAGCCGCCTCCATATTAATTTTAAAAAAATCGCTATTTCGCGTGACGGAACAATTGAAATTTGGCCTGAACAAATCGGAACTAACGAAGAACTAACGATTTAAGCTAAAAAACGCGGGTTTCAAGAAATGGGGCGGCTATGTTCACGGCGGTTTTCACTACTATATTGTCAATCAATTATACTTAAATGTATAGAATTTGTTTTAATATACTAAAAATTGTAATTTTTCATAGAGTTTTATTACATCATATTGCAAGAAAATACGATAAATCTTGTCAATACCACCTAAGATACGTAATGCTTACCACTATTCACTAATCACCTTTTAATTGAGTTACAAAAACATTAACTGCTGACAAAAAAATATAAGTACCTAATACTTTTATGAATACTGACCAAGACAGCATTATATTATATTGTTTTTGAGAAAAAATATAGAACGTCTATAAAAATCTACTTTTTCCTCCACTGGAGAATCCTATCTCAAAGTTCATAATCAGTCATCCATCATGTCAAATCTCAGAATTAGAGCAATCATACTTTTCGAGTAATAATGAGTTGACATAGTCTAATACAGTGTTTTTCAACCTTTTTTTAATACCCGATCCCGTTACAAGCAAAAAAAAATTTGCGACTCCCCCTTGGGCCTTAAACATACAAAATGTTAGTGATTTGAATGAGTATGTTTATAATTTTCTTGAAATAGAAAATGATTTATTTATAAACTTCTCCAAAATAGGACCATGTTTTGACAAATTGTTAAAAAAAGACAGGACCAGCCTTCTCACTGAATTCGTAAGTATTTTTTCATTGCAGTGTAGGACCTATAACCATTTACTTTTCCTTTTCCCGCGAACACTTTAGAAACACCTTGAAAAACACTGTTCTAATACAAATATAAATGAGAATCTTTTATGAATTCACTTAATTTATTTATTGATATACAAATCTATACTTGGCCCCCGTGCGTGGAGTGACTACTAAGTGACTTAACCTTCCCGAGGTATAGGAAGAGACCCGTGCCCCCGTACGGAAGGTATCGAGACGGAAATTTCTATTGGCGTAAGGGTAAAGTAGTACTAACATTACGCAAATTTTTTTTAAATTATACAGGGGATGTTAAAAAAGTGCATTTGAGATTTTAAGGGTATAGAATTCAGGAAAATACATAAATATTGAAAAAATCCGATCTACAACTTCTTTTATCAGTTTTCCACACGTATTCTTGATTCACTACTCAGATTTAGTATGGTTTAAAAAAAAATGATGGCGGATTTTTTCAATATTTTCCATGTATTCTTTTCTAGTACCTATTCTGAGTAACCCCTTAAATTAAACACACTTTTTTAACACCTGTACATCATTCATAATATTCAAGCTGGTCATAATTTCATAAATAAAAAATCTTTATGAATTCACTTACAGTAATTTATTTATTTATGTACATTCAAACTTTCTGACGGTAGTGTACTTGTGTACAGCTCGCGTCACGTAAAAAGAGCGCTGGCGGGCGTTCCGAGGGCAGAACAGATCACTCTGACAACAGGATAGCTTAATATAAATCGCGTAAGTGTGAAAGAGAGGGTACTAAACAATTGCTGTCAGAGTGCATCCTCGGAACGCCAGCCAGCGCTCTTTTTATGTGGCGCGAACTATATCCCTCGCCCTATCCCCGCAACTGATGCAGAGTGAGCCTGGCCCGGCGCGCCAGGGCTATGTCGTCTGCCCGCTGCTTCAGCGCTGCCTCCTCCGCTTTGAGCTCCGTTAACCGTTTAACTAACTCCTGTAGAGCTGCCGGGAGGACGCCGTCCGGCACTTGCAGCTTGGAGTACTTCACCTACAGGAGAACATGGGTTTTTTCTTTTTATGGGACAGAAGGCAAACGAGCAGCCGGATCACCTGATGGTAAGCGATTATTGCCGCCCATAGACACCCGCAACACCAGAGTAGTCACAAGTGCGTTGCCGGCCTTTGTAATGGGAGTACGCTCTTTTTTTGAAGGTTTGTTTGTAGGTCGTATCGGTCCGGAAATACCGCAGACGACAATTATAATAATATATAATATTTGGGCTGGGACGAATCACACACGGTCATCTGGCCCCAAACTAGGATTCCCTGTATCTTGGGAACCAGAGACTGATATATATACACATATACTTTTAAATACTAGATTTTAACGCCCACCACGCCGAATGGCTCGGTTCTAGCAAGACCGATCATGCGGGGAGATCTGTTCACGACTTCGCCCTGGCATATGGTTTGACACAACTGGTTACTACGCCCACGCGAATCCAGATGTGGAGAACCATGAACCTTCACTGTTGGACCTTCTGCTGACTTCTCATCCGGACGGCTACCAAGTATCCGTTGACGCCTCACTCGGCTCTTCGGATCACTGCCTTATCCGGAGTACGGTGCCACTCACGTGCCCGCCGCGACCGCGAGTCGCCTGTCGCCGTCGTGTGTGGCATTACAAGTCAGCAGATTGGGATGGGATGCGGTCTTTCTTTGCGTCCTACCCTTGGGGGCAGGTTTGCTTCACGCCGGATGATCCCAACTTCGCTGCCGATTCTGTCGCTGATGTGGTGCTGCAGGGTATGGAGCTTTTTATCCCATCCTCAGTGGTCCCCATTGGCGGCAAATCCCAGCCTTGGTTTGGTCGGTCCTGCAAAAAGGCTTCTCGCTGAAAGCAGGAATGTTACCAAGCCTGGGCAAATGCGGCGAAGGTACGGGATGAAAAGACCAGCGAATTAAAAAAGGAGTTTAACTTTGCCTCCAGGTCCTTCAAAAGAGACATTGCCAGGGCAAAGTCAGGGCACATAGGCAGAATTGGCGAGAGACTAGAGCGTCTTCCTTCGGGAACTCGTGCGTTCTGGTCTCTGGCCAAAGCTGTCCAGGGGAATTTCTGCACGCCATCATTTCCACCACTGCACATGGGAAATGATTCATTGGCCCACGACGCAAAGGAGAAAGCCGATCTTCTAGGCAAACTCTTTGCGTCCAACTCAACGTTGGATGACGGGGGAAACGAGCCGCCGACCATACCGCGGTGCACGAGCTGTATGCCGGATATCCGGTTCCACCAACGCTCAGTGCGTAAAGCACTTTTTTCCCTCGACATTCATAAGTCGAGTGGGCCCGACGGAATCCCTCCTATCGTGTTGAAGGTGTGTGCTCCAGAGTTGGCTCCAGTTTTAACGCGCCTTTTTCGGCTCTCATACTCCACTGGCGTAGTCCCGAAGTCATGGAAGACAGCTTTGGTGCACCCGATCCCTAAAAAAGGTGACCGCTCGAATCCGTCCAACTACCGGCCGATAGCCATAACCTCCTTATTCTCAAAGATAATGGAGTCCATTATCAACAGCCAGCTCCTTCGGTACCTAGAGGACCGCCAGCTGCTTAGTGACCGACAGTACGGTTTCCGTAAGGGCCGGTCCGCTGGTGATCTTCTTGTCTACCTGACACATCGTTGGGCACAGGCGATCGAGACTAAGGGGGAAGCTTTGGCCGTTAGTTTGGACATAGCGAAGGCCTTCGATCTGGGTCGATCTGATCGGGTCTGGCACAAAGCACTTCTTGCGAAGCTTCCTTCTTATGGGCTTCCCGAGGAATTACGCAATTGGGTCACTAGTTTTCTTGCAGACAGAAGCATAAAGGTCGTAGTCGACGGTGCATGCTCAGATTCTATGTCTGTGAATGCTGGTGTCCCTCAAGGCTGTGTGCTTTCGCCTACACTGTTCCTTCTGCATATCAATGATATGCTGCAAATCAGCAGCACTCATTGTTATGCGGATGACAGCACAGGTGATGCCTTCTATACCGGCCGTGCCAACATTTCTCGGGAAAACGTCATCGAGAGCCGAAACAAACTTGTGTCGGAAATTGAGGCCTCTTTAAAGAAAGTCTCAGAATGGGGTCGACTTAACTTGGTCCAATTTAACCCCACTAAGACACAAGTTTGCGCGTTCACTGCCAAGAAAATGCCATTTGTCGTATCACCTCGTTTTGAGGACACTCCCCTAAATGCCTCAGCTAGTATCGGAATTCTTGGTGTCGACATATCGAGTGAAGTCTAGTTCCGTGGCCATCTAGAGGGTAAGGCTAAATTAGCCTCGAAGAAGCTTGGTGTGCTCAATAGATCGAGACGGTATTTCACTGCGGCGCATCGCCTGCAACTTTATAAGGCGCAGGTTCGGCCTCATATGGAATACTGTTCTCATCTCTGGGCAGGGGCACCCCAGTACCAGCTTCTCCCTCTGGACCGCATTCAACAGAGAGCAACTCGAATCGTCGACTGCCAGGATATTTCAGATCGGCTTGACTCCCTGGCGCTGCGTAGAGATGTAGCCTCGCTCTGCATTCTCTATCGCATGTACAATGGGGAGTGCTCCGAGGAATTGTTCGGATTGATCCCTGCCGCCTCTTTCCGCCATCGTTCTACGCGACAACATATTCATCCCCATCACATAGATGGTTGGCAGTCCACAACTGTGCGTTTCACTAGAAACTTTCTGCCTCGCACAACCAAACTGTGGAATGAATTGTCGCCTGCGGTATTTCCGGACCGATACGACATTCAAACCTTCAAGAAAAGAGCGTACTCCCAAATCAAAGGCCGGCAACCCACTTGTGACTCCTCTGGTGTTGCGGGTGTCTATGGGCGGCGGTAATCGCTTACCATCAGGTGATCCGTCTGCTCGTTTGCCACCTCTGCCATAAATAAAAAAATTAAAAAAAACCATACATATATAGATATAATACACCCAGACTCAGAGCAAACAATTCTGCTCGTCACAGAAAAGTTTGCCCTGTGTGGGGATCGAACCCACGACTCTCGGATCAGAGGTCAGGATCGCTAACCACTTAGCCACCGAGTCAGTCAGTCACCAGGTCAATTCATTCCACGGTTTCGTTGTGCGAGGCAGAAAATGGATGATGCTTATGATGATACACTGCTGGCATGGGCGTAGCTAGGGGGGCTAGGCTGCCCTCATAAGAAAGAACACCGCAAAGAGCCATGCTTCGGCACGAATGGGCCGGCTCGACCGGAGTGATACCACGGCCTCACAGGAAACCGGCGTGAAGCAACGCTCGCGTTGTGTTTCGCCGAGCGAGTGAGGGTACCGGAGGCCCAACCTCCCCCCCTTCCCAATTCCCCCATCCCCTCATCCCATTTCAAAGGTCGGCAACGCACTCGTGACTCCTCTGGTGTTGCGGGTGTCTATGGGCGGCGGTAATCGCTTACCATCAGGTGATCCGTCTGCTCGTTTTCCACCTATCACATTAAAACAAGTATACGGAAACTCCATATAATTAACGGCCTTCTTTCTTCTGGGGGCAGTAGGGTGGGCAATGTCCACTGTCCGAGACAAGCT
This sequence comes from Coleophora deauratella, assembly GCA_958295455.1. Taxonomy (NCBI): domain Eukaryota; kingdom Metazoa; phylum Arthropoda; class Insecta; order Lepidoptera; family Coleophoridae; genus Coleophora; species Coleophora deauratella. The sequence continues at coordinate 11,766,883 of OY282410.1, read as the reverse complement.
ATTCAAAATTATACAAAGGTGGAGCAATCAATGGGCAGATTAGCTTATGTCTGGTAAAAGTGACACTTTAGAAAGTTTCTGTCAATACAACTTTTGTTTGTATTGCTGTCAGATATCGATTCTGCAAGTTTCATGGGTGGCCGCTATTTTGCAAAAAAATAATAATAATGGCTGACAGTACGTAGGCCAAAATATTCAAAGCTCATGCAGGATTTTTTTATGACGGGTGTGAAATCTCAATGATGAAATGAAATGAAAATATTTTATTCGAAATAGGTAGCAGTGTACACTTTTAAAACGTTATTCTTTCATCTACCTAACACGAGGTTCCTACCACTCGGAACTCGTATACCCACCGTTTCGGGAAGTGTTTGCGGAGTGAGAAGAAACGGCGGGCCCTAAAGAAACTCCCTCCAACACATTTTTTTTTAAGTCTTATATTCTATTACATCTTAATGCTAGATCAATAAATGAATTATACAATGTCATGTCTGTAAATAAAATATGCAAAAATAAGAATAAAGTAAGAAGAATAAAGAAAGAAAGGATTCAAAAGAGATAAAAGTAAAAATTATTTGTAGCTAATGACTAACAATTCAAAAACCAATGACAAGAGCAGGCCAGTTCACACGGACAGCACCCGATCACGAGTATAACGCGGGAGTCAGCCATCGCTCCCCTCAACCATATTTGAGGGAAGGGAACGACCCGGCTCCCGATACGCCACCGACACCGCCGCCACCGCTCCCGATAACACGGACATGTTCACATTTACATCTGACATAAAAGACACCTTATGTTTAATGACCAGAGACAGATATTACACCTACCTTAGCTTTCTCGTAGACTTCTTCATAGGAAGACAGCTTTTGTTTCGTCTGACGGATGTGCTCGGAGATGTTTTCAGGATATGGATTCTTCTTTGACAATGACTGCTTCGAAGCTTCCAAGTCACGTTTTAGATCTGCAAACACATATTAGCATTTAAGAATGCAATTTTAATTTGAAACGATCGTGGCCATAGAGATCTCAATAATATAATTAATTTCGTGGCTGTTGTGTCATATTAGTAATGTAAGGTCATGTAATGTAAAAAGACAAGACTTAACAGTTAAAAAAGTTACCTTCAATAAACTTTTTATTCGCGTCTATCTGCTGCTGCAGTTGTTGATTCTTCTGCTTCAGCTCAAGAACCTCGTTCTGCTTCTAACGACTTGGTCATGTTATACAGGGTGTAACAAAATTAGTGTAGGGCCCGTTAACTGGGGATTCTACTCATCGTACTGAACAACTTTTGTTCTGCGACTTTGCTCAAATCGCAAAAAAATTGGACTCTCCATACAAATTGATCATCTGTTTTGCCATTTTTTAACAGACTTCAAAAAAAAGGAGGTTCTCAGTTTGACCTGTATGTATGTATGTTTGTCCGCGATTATCTCGCGTTTGGCTGAACCGATTTTAATGTGGTTTTCAGAAAAGTATTTGTTACATTTAGGAGGTTTTAGTATTTTAACCGACTTCAAAAAAAGGAGATTCTCAGTTTGACCCGTATGTTACGCGATTGAAGTCGGTTTTTGACGCTTTTAGCGTTGTCGATTATTGCCATTTTAGAGTCCAAAATTTATTTTGAGATTTGAGCAAAGTTGTAGAACATACGTTGTTCAGTACGAATCCCCAGTTAACGAGTCCTACACCAATTTTGTTACACTTTGTATAGGTACTGTCATGTCATGCTCATGTAAGTAGTTTAATGTCATGTAATGTAACGTAAAAAGACAAGACTTAACAGTTAAAACAGTTACCTTCAATAAACTTCTTATTCGCATCTATCTGCTGCTGCAGTTGTTGATTCTTCTGCTTAAGCTCAAGAACCTCGTACTCTGTTTCTAGCAGCTGAGCTGCTTCCGTAGTCTGCCGGAGTGAGATGACGTGACTATCGCATTGGTCCACGTCCATTGCGGTTTGCAGCTCGGCTGTTTGATGGAGGAGGTGCTGGCATTTCTGTGGCAACGCGTCGATGGAGACGCACAATCTTTTTAGAGTCTCCGTCGTTAGAGCAGCTGGAAATAATGGAAGTATAGTTTTATTCGTTTAGGCGGGGCACATAGCGCGTAGAACACGGCCGTTGGGGCATTAAAGTTCTCGAGTGGCGACCGCGCACTGGAAGACGTAGTGTAGGCAGACCTCGCACTCGGTGGATCGATGACCTGGTGAAGGTCGCGGGAAGCCGTTGGATGCGGGCAGTGCAAGACCGGTCGGCGTGGAAATCCTTGGCGGAGGCCTTTGTTCAGCAATGGACGTCTTTTGGCCGATGATGAAGATGGTCATTTTAATTTCACGTAAATAAACAAAATGGAGTAGTCAACGTGAAAACTTGCATTCCGCTACCTCTGAGATAGATTTATGTTTTTTTTAATTTAAACTACCAAAGGAAAAGATGTTCAGGTTCTTGGAGGAATAAGAAGTTCATGTTTATTGTCAAAAAAAAAAAATATTCTACTAGTGAAACCTTACACTGTTTCTTACTGAACTGAAACTGAACAATAACTATATAATAAATATAGTAGCAAAGCATCCTGAGCAACTTACGCAAAAAAAACTTAACAACAGATGCCATAAGGGATAAGTCCACCGTTATATTTATCTGTGTTCTTCCTCTCCTATACATTAATTCGTGTCATCTTTCAATTCATGAAACTGAACTACTTTTCCCCAAATCTGCATAAAAACGAAACAAAATTTTTTGGACTCCATACTGAATATAAAATTCTTCTTCATCATCTTATACAAGGTGTTAAAAAGGACGTTTGAGAAATAAAGCACTTAGAATTAAATATAGAATACAGGAAAAATATTTTTTTTCATGAGAAACTTAAAAAAATAATTGTAGATCGTATTTTTTAAACAAATATTTTTGGTGTATTCTATACTTACTTGATTCTAAGTAACCCCTTAAAATTTCAAACATACTTTTTAACATCCTGCATAGATTTCTTAAGGAATGTTTAGTAAATCAGCAGAAGTCATAGTTAATGAAAATCAAACAGTAACTTTTCAATTCCAATAAGCACACAATATTTCGTGATTTTTTCCAAACCCCCTTTTGAGCCTCACTTATAGGATATTTTAACTTTAGTTGTTTAAAAAAATACATTTTCAAATTAACAATGCTTTATTATATTTTTTTCTGTAACCATAATAGGAATATTATACTTAATACATTCTATCCAATCACAACTTATAGAGTTAAGTTAAAATAAAATTAAAAATTCTACTAATTCAACACAGATTCAGTGTGCATCTTATTTTAACTGCTAATACTACCTAATCTAGGAAACTGAACTAAATCTTCAATTCTCTTAGCAACATTCAACAATAATTCCTCAGATAAATTTGGTCCCATCAACTGCAATGACAATGGCAAATTATTTGATGACAATTTTATGGGTATTGATAAAGCGGGTATTCCAGCCATATTTGCTGGCTGCGTACAGTAATCCTGGAACGCACACTGGTCACGATTATGTTTAGAAGAAAAATCGTTATACTTCGGTGCATCTGTCAACGTCGTTGGAGTAAGCAATAAGTCAACAGCATTTTCTCCATTGAAAACATTTTTAAAATCATTGTAAATTAGTCTACGTAATTGCAAAGCTTTAATGAAGTATTTCTTGTAATTTCTTGACAATAAGAAATAATTGCCGGTGAAGATTCTCGATCGGACCACATTGTTGAAGCCTTGAGAACGAGTTGAAGCGTACAATGCCTCTGTAGAATAATCTTCTTTAGCTCGCAATCCGTACTCAAGACCATCATATCGTGCCATGTTGCTAGCTACTTCACACTGGTTTAGAATTGAATATACTGCAATAGACACCGATGTGTGTGGCAAGGAAACTGTTCGGACAATAGCCTTCTCCTCCTCAAGTAGATCGGTTACAAACTTCCATGTGTCAATCACTTCTTTGGTCATGCCTTCACAATGGTATTCTTTTGGAATTCCTATACGTATTTTAGACAAATCAAAATCATTTTTGATTTCCACATGTTTAGTCTGTCTTTTGATTGTAGTGGAATCCAGATTGTCGGGGCCAGAGACACAGTTTAAAATAGACGCAGCATCTTCAACAGTCCTAGTTAATATTCCTGGTACATCCATAGAGTTCACTAGAGGAATGAGTCCATATCTGGATACAAGACCATATGTGGGTTTCAACCCAACAACACCACATAAAGCCGCCGGATTACGAGTAGATCCACCGGTATCTGATCCTATTGCTGCGACGCAAGTACCACAGCTGACTGCCACTGCTGAGCCTCCAGAGCTACCTCCAGCTATCCTCCAGTCCTCGTTATCAGTACCCCAGGGGTTCTTAGTAGGGCCATATATGGAATCAACAGTTCCCGAGCCCATAGCAAACTCGTCCAAGTTACATTTGCCTATAAGACAGGCACCAGCGGCTCTAAGTCTTGAGTAAATCGTAGCATCGTAAGGAGGTACGAAATTTTCAAGCATTCGCGAAGCGCAAGTAGTGCGTATATCTTTTGTGCAAAAATTGTCTTTTACACCGATTGTAATGCCGTCTAGAGGCAGCGATTTCTTGTCAATATAAAGTCGCTTCTCGCTCTCAATACTGTGGTTTTCGGCTACGTCTTCCGTTAACGAAATAAAAGCGTTCAAGTTTTTAGTTTGTTTCACTTTCTCTAAACACAAATCAACGAAACTTGTTGGTGTTAAAAGCTTATCTCGGTAAGCTTTGTGTATTTCTTTTATTGTGTGCGAAGTTAATTTATTCATTTTGTTGGAAAATACACATAAAAATTGATAAAAATCTGGAAAATTTTGAATTAGCCTTCTTTCGTAGAGGTTATGTTTTGACAGTTGACTATTATTAACCGTAAAATTTTAGAAGAGCCATCGTCGGCTCTGATGTCAAAGCCCTATAAACATTTTCTAATCGGTCTCATAATACGTAACGTTCGTCCTAGAAATACACTTACCGGAGGCGAAACGCTCCTGTTTTTCCTGCTGTACAACATTTGCCAATAATTTGGAGTGCTCTTCGTTTGTTCCGGACTCTATTCTCATGGTGATATTATACTAAGTTTATTCGAGAAATTCAGAAAAATCTCTAGCGGTTTGAATGTTTTGACAGCTCACAAGAAACCAAAACAATCAATTAACGTTATCTCCTCGGGCCCATAGCTCAAAGAGGCTTCAGACCTGAAAAAACCCTTTGTACCTGAAAAATGATTTCTTATTTTGACACTCACAACATTTGTACCGCTGTCTGTGAGGAATTATTGACAAAAGAGTTTGGGCCATACGGCGCCATCTTGAAAATTTGTTTTTCCATTTTTTTGATAATTTGGCTTTTCTCCGACCAGATTTGAAGGCCTAACACGCGTTACATATCATTTGTAACGGGGCTGGTGTACTCAGTTTGTTTCTAGATTGTCTAGATTTTCTGTAATTAACCTCCAAAAAAAAGCCCGACGGGCTTTTTTTCCCATGCTAATTACAGAAAAACTAGGTACTCTTCATACCAGTTTATTACATCAGCCCCGTTACATATGATATGTAACGCTAGTTAGCCCTTCAAATCTGCTCGGAAAAAGGCCTAATAATATAAAAAAGGGAATAACATTTTTCAAGCGTTACTCCGTCGGGCCCATAAACTTTCATCGATAACTCCATAACGAGTGCGGTACAAATGATAAGAATGAAGTATTACTGAAATATTTTGCTGGTACAAAGGTTCTATGAACTTATTTTGTTAATATCATGTTAATAGCAGTAATTATGGAGAAATTCAAAGCGAAAGTTTGTATGTAGCTCACGAAATAGGGTGACAATGATTGTTAATGTTATTGGAATAGTACTGGTTAGTACTAAAATGTTAGTTAGGTAAAAATTATAACGAAATAATCACAGATAAATCAATCTAGGTACCTGCAGTAACCTTATTACCAAAAAAAAAATGAAATATTGTATTATAAATAAAATATTATCAAAAAAATATGCATCCATCGAAATTCTTGTTAAGAATTATTGGTTGTTCGACCCAATGGTCATAACAAAAGTTAGATAACGCTTGTTAACATAATAATACATAAATAATACGGTCATTATGTTAACAAAATAATAGAAAAAAAAAAAATAAGTTATTTAGGTAACAAAATAAAATGAATGAGCGAAGGATTTGTTAGGTGGGGAACAATTTTAGGTTTTTATTTGAAATTTTTCATAAATGTCCTAGTTTGCAACTATAAATTTTAATGCATTTAATTAAGTTCCTGAGAGATGAAGAGAAATTGGGATTTTTGAAATTGTATTAGGTATTAGTTCACCATTTGTAAAATTAATTTATAAAATAGATGCCTTTACCAACTTATCACAGACTACTGAAAATGCTTGCCTAACTTATTTTTACTCTGGAGTGATTGATATGGCTATGAATAATCGAAATTATGGTTCAATTTAGTAATAAGGGTCGGAACAGATACTTAACTATTAGTGTAATAAATACCTACTCCGAATCGGAACATCATAAGGTTACCATAGCCAAAATGCCTTAGGATAAACGGGATTATAAGTTTTATGTTTACATAAAACAATATTAAAACTGTACAGAATCTATTTGATGAGAGTTTTTTACTTAAAGTATTTTAAATGGTTTTATTATAAATAAAGTTAAACATAGTGGGGTTTTATACGTAATCCAATGTGTATGGGGAGGTAAAATTTGATGATTAAAGGAAATCACTTGGCACACGTGTATGTTAAGTAAATAGAACCTGATTTAGCCCAGTAGCCACCCCTCACCCCCTGGCAGGTGATGAGGGAGGGCGTACAAAGTCTCACTTTGGCGTGCTTTAGAAAAAAAACTATCTATTTGACCTATCATCTTGAACTTGGTGTCGTTTTCGAATAAACCGAGAATGTAGCTTTCATTTTTGGCATAATTTTTGTTCAATTTACTACATTTATTGTGAAAAAAAAAATAAGAAAATGAAAAAACTCTCCAAAAAATCTACTAGATTTTGCTTTAATATGCTATCGTTTAAAAAATATGCACTAGTGGCATAAATAAAAAATATTGGTAACACAAGATATTACAAGACCAAAAAAGAATTAATGTTGTCCATATTCTATGCTCTAACAGGGGGTGATACCATTTCAGCCTCTAATGGAGGAGGAAAGAAAACCGCGTCGTAAGCCTGGAATGTTTCTCCTCCAGCAACTCTCGGTTTTAAAACGATGGGTTGTGGAGACTTTGAAGGGGCCAAAAAAATTTTGGAAAAATTTATCATAACCATGTGCGCCTATGACAAGACAGTTTGAATAAAACGATATTTTTGTATTGTACATAGTTTTCTCTGTTTGGGTATAAAATTATTTTAAATTGATTTGTTTTTAATATGTTTAAGATCCAGCTACTGCACCAGCTTAACCCATTGCAGGCGAGAATCATACTCTAAAAGATAAGGACAAATTAAAAAAAATCCATCATCGGAAGACAGTTTTCAACAACATCTTCTGAGAGCAGTATACCAGGGTGTCCACGTATGGGATCAGACATTAGTGCCCGTTCAAAATCTCTCACGTCCGGCTCAGTGAAAGTGGGAAATAGCTACAAATAATCAGTAGATGGACTACTGCTGTGGCTGCTACCGCTTGTTTAGAGCTAATTCGGTGCAAATGCAATTCAAACCACATTGTGGCGTTAAATACAACTGTCAAAAAAGACAAATAAACTGCACCGAATTATGCCTTTGCAGTGGAAAATGTCGTTCTGAGGAATGAGCACTCAGCTAGAACAAAGGTATACTCCTTATTCATTAGTGATGGGGTTTCCGGCCTAATAAAATAGAAGCTTCCCTATTCTCAACTAGTTGTTGTGCAAGTGAGGTACTTATACATCTGGATTCTGGACAAAGGGATCGCCCACCCTTTAGGATACGGAGCAAAATATTTATGAGGGAACACGAAAAGGACTGCAATATTTTTTTGAAACAAAAATAGCAGGTTCGATTTTTGATATTTTTATTTTTTTTTGTCTGACATATGTAACTAAAAATTTTTGGTTTTCGGACTTTTCACTTTTTGTGCTATAAGTTTTGCTTGTTGCCACATTTCATGATTCTAGGTATACGGAAAGTACCCTATAGGTTTTGATTCCCATGCGAGTGTCCAAATATGCGGCATAAACGGTCGTATCTCTTGATTGACTCGGCACAGACGTATTTGATATAAATTTCAACTTGATACGTCTACGCGTTCCTGAGAAAAAGGGTCTTGACAGACGGACAGACAGACAGACAGACCGACGGACAGACGGATGGACGGACAACGAAGTTGACCTATAAGGGTTCCTTTTTACCTTTTGAGGTACGTAACCCTAAAAATTAAAGATGCTATCAGAAATACATCGAAAAAAATCTTTAGAAAATATCTGATAATGAATGAAACTTCAAACATCCAATTGCATCGAGGAGTGAGACAGGGGGATGTCATATCCCCAAAAGTGTTTACAAATGCGTTGGAAGACGTTTTCAAGACTATAGACTGGAAAGGACGAGGCATAAATGTCAATGGCGAACACATCTCACACCTTCGCTTTGCCGATGATATCGTCATAATGGCAGAATCGGAAAGAAAGGATATGCTGGATAGCCTTAATGCTGCTTCCCGACTGATTGGTCTCGGGATGAACTTGGACAAGACTAAAGTCATGTTCAATAAACACATCGTCCCGAGTCTGGTTATAGTCGAGGGTAAACCTCTCGAAGCTGTTCAACAAAACAAAAATAGCAGGTTCGATTTTTGATATTTTTATTTTTTTTTGTCTGACATATCGTCCCTCGCACCACTAACTCACGTATCTCATTTTTGCAAGTTCTTCAAAACAACCGTTTTTCAGTTAGGGAATTTAAAACTTTAATTATATTTTAATTCCAAAGACATGCTGAAATAAAACTAATATACCTATATATAGAGGAAAGTTTCTGCTTTCATTTGATATATTACCTACTCACTTAATTGTATTAGTAATATTTTTTTTTATTTTTGAAAACAGATACGTGACTTTGTGATAACTTTGTTTTTCAATATCCGAATCATTTTTCACTTACGATCCTACAGTTACACTAGTTTATGAAAATAAACACTCCAAACTGATCATAGTTTTATTATGAAAATATGAAAATTTCCCACATAAAAGATTTGTTACATAATATTAGTTTGTACTTTGTTTGTACGCATCATCAAACCTTATGTGGTAGGAGCAACAGTATTGTTTTCAACCTATATGTAATAAAATATAACTATTCATTAAAGAACTTCAGAACTTCCCTGCGCCACCGCCGTTCACCCCCGCAAACATCCTAAAGGCGCGGGCGCACTCATCCAATCCGATCAGATCCGACAGATCGTGGTATCCTACGAATAAAGCCACAATGGCTGTTGTGGCTTTTTATTTTTATTGCATAATTAAAATCTGTTACCCATTTTACATCATATTCAATCAAAAAATCACAGAAAAGCGATCTCCATCGACTAGAAAATAAGCATTTAAAAAATTTCCTGAAATACCCGCCGAAAACAGCCACAACAGCCACAGTGGCTATTTTCTTCCCTGCTGCGCGGGGGCGGGGCGGGGCACAAGCGCCACTCAGCCCTTTTCCGCGGACAGTTTTAAACAGTTATAGTTCACATCCTCGTAGAAAAAAGACACTATTGCTGTTGGCGATAAAAGTGGACTGTATGTTGGTATTGAATAAATTAAATAGAAAATATGGTCCGAACGGGAGCGTTTATTATTGGTAAGTGCAAAGAGAAAAGTCAACAGGACATAAATCATTATAAAAAGTAAAATATATACAAAAGAGGCTGCAGTCGCCAACATCCTCCCCCCTCGTGCAGAAACTGAACCCAGGGGAATGATATTAGCGCTACAAAGACCAAAAATCAAGTCAGTTATCAACATGATATCAACAAATGAAAATTAATAACAAGTTAGGAGTTAAACATTATTGAAAAGGAAACAAAAGAATAACATTTGCGTAAAACAAAGAAACCTTATTAAAGTAGACTTAAAAGCACTTCAACAGTGTGCAGTGCTACGTACTTTGAATAAAATATAAAAAATCAAATAAATGAAATTCAAATAAGATCTAAAGAAATTAAAATTAAACATAAAAATATCTACATATCCTTATTTGACCGGAGACAGTTCCGCTAGCTTTCTAGCATATCTCTTAAGGATTCCTGAAGAAGGTGAAGAAGCTTCAACTTCAGCTAATCGTACCGAGCCATCCTTTCCGGGGAAAATTGAGTAACTACACCTGGTATCACCAAAGGTGTGGAGCTCACGTCTCGGTGGCGATGATTTGGTTAGATACCATCGGGGAATTTTTAAAGTAAGGACCTTTGAAACGTCATCGAACCACTGCATCATTTTGGTTCTCTGTTCAGGGGAATGTTCCTTTTCCGATTTTTCTGACAATGATTAATAAGATCTGTTGGTTGAGTTCTACTACTAGTGAACCCATATAGTACCCAGCCCAGCGCAGTGCGACAAGCCACGGGTTGTGAGCGCGTACCATGTCGCGTCTCCTTAGACATAATTAATGGCCAGTTGTCGATGCCAATAAGTAACATTGGCGTTGCCCCTTCGGAGCAAATCAGATCGCTTATATCTGCAAGATGAGAATACGACTTGATTTCGCTAGTGGGAACAGGAAGGGAACGATTTAAATTTAAGTCTGTTATTGAACGAGCATTTCGAACTCTATGAGTTTCGTTTGCATACTTGCCCTTTATGTCGAAGTCTACAAACTCAACATACAGTCCACTTTTATCGCCAGCACTTTGGTTTGATCCAACCATTTTCGCACTGCCGCATCCGTTCTGCATTGGCTGACATGGCTAGCGCGTCGGCTGCCACCGCTCTCTACTAAGTCGGCGAGTTTAGCCTGGAGCTCCAGCTCTGCTGCTGCCTTCTCCAGGTTCACCATACGTCTGGCATGCTCCGCTTGTAGCGCCAATCTTTTAGCCGTTGTCCTCGATGATGAGGACGGGTTTGAGGACACCGCCTGCGATTGAGACCGCGGGGAAGGCGGATCCTGCAAAGGGGGCGTGGGCGGTCGCGGAGGTGGTGGTACTCTATCACCTACGCCAGTAGAGGGATCCATTTGCTTACCCTGCTGCCTCGTTCGAACCATAAGTAATTTTGAAACGTAACTTAGGTAGTAAATTTTGAGTTTTTTAAACTTGGATCGAAAGGACCAAAATGTTGGCGATAAAAGTGGACTGTATGTTGGTATTGAATAAATTAAATAGAAAATATGGTCCGAACGGGAGCGTTTATTATTGGTAAGTGCAAAGAGAAAAGTCAACAGGACATAAATCATTATAAAAAGTAAAATATATACAAAAGAGGCTGCAGTCGCCAACAATTGCCTTTGTGGCTATATTCCACGAAATTTTTTCATTTTCTATGAACGTGCTGCACTCATCCGACACAGTCGGACACTGACATCCTTACAGGACGAGATGAAGTGTTGTGCGTAATGAAGAATGTTAATGGGTCCGTTAAATCACTTGAAACTTTATGACCGTGTAGCCTAAATGTCTAGAAATACACTTGTTTTTGTTTCATTTAAATCAAGCGAGTAGTTTTGAAGTTACGATAATTTTAGTTTCCGCCTTTTTCAAATACTTCGTTGGGGCGCGCCAAGCGCGCGTGACGTCATACCGCAACTCGCCGCTCTCACCGTACTGTGTTCTTCATACATTGCTATCGGATGGTCCCTACGTTCGCCCACAATAACATTTCTAACTGGAGTTTTTTTTATGTGAATCGGTGTTACAGTAGTGTTACAAGTATAATCGATGACAGTTTTAAAAGTTGATTGAAAAATCTAATGATTCCTTAAATAGACGAGTTAAGCTACTATTTCTCAAATAACTCCGATTTCTTTACCGCGGCCGCCGAGACACAATGATTAAAAATGCAAAAGTACTTATTTTCGCGTCGATCACACAAGTTAACTGACTACAGACACGGTCACAGCTTGGATGGACTTGACTAGCAGTCCATCCAAGCTGCCTATAACGCCTCCGACATAGCTTGACGACTGCCATCTAGTGATAGTTACTGATATTTAAGCCCATCCAAGTTGTGACCGTGTCTGTAGTCAGTTAACTTGTGTGATCGACGCGACCACATAAGCAGCGCTGAGCCATGACCGCTTCAGTGTCGTTATTGTGTCATTATATTACAGTTGATGACATAAGTGATTTTGACACCATCACCTTTACCATGCCCCTCACTCCTTATTTCCGAAAACTGGGCATAAAACTTAAACAAATATATATACAGAAAATAGATCTTCGCTTATAAATTACAGGAAAATCTCTAAGAAGTTATCTATAAATCTTAAAATAAGTTGATAAAATTTAAAATATTGTTTGTTTGTAGGTGTGGACAAAGCCCTCTGCGCGAGAGTCAGACTCGCACTTTACTGGTTTTTATTTTTTATGTGTATCGGTTAACTCATATTTATTTTATTTTAGATTGGCTAGAAATAGCTACGGCGACGACGTTACTGTTTATGCAAAAGTTATAAGATAAGGAGAAGGTGATAGACACAACTTTTGGCTTTGGGTCTGGGTGGATCATACTTTTCATCCATTTCTTTTGACTTTAAGGTTCGAAAATATAACAGTAAAAAATAACTTTTCGGGTATATTGGTAGTTGTATTTAAGCACTTTGACACGAGCACGATTTTCTAGTTTTTCGATTCGTCATTTTTAATATTTTCAACGCAAACTTCATACATACAGGTAGGGAACGGTGCGCGCACTGAGCGACCGTTGCGTAGTGACGTCATAGCAGCGTGCGGCGACCCCGCGTCACTTGCCTACCTAAATAATTCAGTATCTCGGAAACTATCAAACGTATCAAAACAATTTTTTCACCATATTTTTTTATTTTTAATAGAGTATATTTCAAGATAAAAAACAAAAATTGGTAGTATTCTTCATTCATCGACATGTAGAGTTTAGTTATCGATTTACATATATATTAATATGATAATGTTTTATAGGTACCTGCAGAAATCAATATAAATTTATGGAATATTCAAATGCATATGTGTGTATGTATATTATGGTATTTTAGCATTAATAGAAAAAAAATACGGTTTAAGAAAATGTGCAAAGCATCTCCTTAGATAAAAAATACTTTGATTTTCAATAATATTTACATATTTAGGTTCTGTACTGTAGCCACCCAAGCGTCTTCTTGTTTTAATGTAATGTGTTTTTGGTAAAAAAATACAAGGTTCGTTTTTATTTTTGGACCTATAGAAATTAACATACACTTTTAGAATATGCAGTTTCATATAATGATATGGTATTTTTAATATGAAACGTTGTATGATATAACCACAATTTTAGATGTATTAAACACTTGGTTACCTACCTAGGTAAACTCACCTAAAACCAAGTGTTTTAATACATCATAAATCAAGCATAGGTATGCTTATACTTCTACACTGTATTAATAACAATAACGTCACTAATTGGTGTTGGCTAAAAGCCGGGCACACATGTACTGCGCACAACACTATTCAATAACAACGACGCGACGACGCTTACTTTATGGCTAAAAAGGTGGCATGACTGTTTCCGTCCGACAATTTACCGGACCAGTGCACCCGCGTACATCCGACAGTTTTAAGAGGACCGACAGGTGGGCGGGGCTTAGCTGTCGGATCTGACCGGATCAGATAAGTGCACCCGCGGCCTAACAGCATATTAACTGTCTATCTCCCGCCAAATGAAAGACCAGTATAATAATATCGTATCGTATCTCATTACCTATGTAAATAACATTTCACTAAAAATCCTATATGATATAGGATATAATATTTTATCAAAGTCTTAAAACAGGTTTTGACTAAAAACCCTATGTGAGTTACGTCACTTAGTTGAATTTTTTCCTGGATTTTTATGAGATACGTTAACTATGTAAATACCAATATCATGAGAACCACTATTCATACAGAAGCGTAAGTTAAAGGAAAACATAGAGAACGACACAAGGAAGTCAGCGGCAGTCCTAACTCAAATCATCAAAAAACTGAGATACGTGACTTAGTGGTGCGAGGGACGATATGTAACTAAAAATTTTTGGTTTTCGGACTTTTCACTTTTTGTGCTATAAGTTTTGCTTGTTGCCACATTTCATGATTCTAGGTATACGGAAAGTACCCTATAGGTTTTGATTCCCATGCGAGTGTCCAAATATGCGGCATAAACGGTCGTATCTCTTGATTGACTCGGCACAGACGTATTTGATATAAATTTCAACTTGATACGTCTACGCGTTCCTGAGAAAAAGGGTCTTGACAGACGGACAGACAGACAGACAGACCGACGGACAGACGGATGGACGGACAACGAAGTTGACCTATAAGGGTTCCTTTTTACCTTTTGAGGTACGTAACCCTAAAAATTAAAGATGCTATCAGAAATACATCGAAAAAAATCTTTAGAAAATATCTGATAATGAATGAAACTTTAAACATCGGCGACGTAAAAAAAAAATACTGAATGGTTTTGTCTCATATGCTTTAAAAAAATCTTGTTTAATGCCCATTTTAGAAATGTACAATACTTGTACATTTTTCTAGCAAACATTGAGTGAATTACTATTTTTGACATAAAGGTGCTGATTTAAAAAGAAAAACATTATATTCGAGATTTTTCACATAAAATTAATTAGAATGATTAAGGATAGAAAGGAGATCATGTGTGTGTTCTACAAGGGGGTCGTCCATTAATCATGTGATATTTTTTAGCAACTTTTTAGACTCCCCCTCTCCCCTGGTGATACGTGGTGAGGTTTTAGACTACCCTCCCCACGCCTACCCAAAATCACGTGTATTTTTTTGATACAAAATATTATCTTTAAATACAGGTGTAATGTAATTTAATTTTGGAAATTAAAGCACTGTGATAAAAAATTCAAACTGACGTTTAGGTTGCAGGTTGTTTCTGACTACCTGAAGCCGTTTCGGACCTTGGGAAGAGTTAAAAACAACATAACAACAACAGTCCGACGCTTAGAAATTACTCTAGAAATCGCGCGTTGAACGAAAAAATAAATACACGTGATATTTAAGTACCCTCCCACCCCTTGTGATATAAAATAAATAAATAATAGTTTATTATATATTTCAACCTCTTTGTATTTTAGAGACAAATAGCGCCATCTTTCGCCATATATGATGATTGTGCCGTCTTGCCCCTTGTTTGACAATAGGGAATTTTTCACGGCTTTCTCTAAACTCAACTAGATGGCGCTGATAACATTTGCAATAAGAAAATTTCTCAAAAGTCGCCAAAACTAATTGATATTACTGACTAATATCATAATAAATGATGAATAACTTTCTAATATTACGTAACATTGAATATTTTTCTGTTTTTTTTATCAAAAAAAAAAAAGGATAATTTGCATGAATTTTTTTCAATAGAATCAAATTATAAAAAAATAATATAGATATTTTCAGAACAAATATTGCTTGTCCTTCCGTTCCTTAGAAGGCCACTACCGACTCAAACAACACCCTGCAAAATGTTTCATAGAAAATATATCTTATATCCTATACTATTAAACGAGTTAAGTGTCCCGACGATTTGGAAAACGGCTTGAAACCTTTTGACGAAAATCTAGGATTAGGGGTTAAAAGTCACCAGAAATCGATCTATGAGGGAATTATCTTCGAAAAAATTCATTTAAGAGAGATATGAGTGAAATTACATAAAAGGAGAAAGCATATGATGCAAATTTTTAACCATTACTTATAAGTACTTTGGTAGATCAGCGGTTTTGGTGCGAGCCACTTACGTTTTGCTGCTTTTAGGTCCGGATTCGAATCTCACCCATGAATCTTTATAGTTTTTTGTCTTTTTATTTTCTGTGAACTTATGTAAATATTATGTAAATAAATAAAAATACTTAAAACTAATAAAAAATATGTTTTAACCTCTTTGTATTTGTATTTTAACTATTATGTTTCTGACGATCATATTATACTCTGACATTTTAAATTTTATTATGAATATGACATAGATAATATGAAATAAAATAAATCTAAATCTAAATCTGCAGGGGCTTTTCTTAATGAACTCTTTCTATAAGAAAAAGCCCCAAAGAAGATGGACCTGGAAAAGCCCTGATACTGTGACCAAAAACGAAATAGATTTCATCTTGACTGACAAGAAGCAGATATTCAGAGATGTCTCCGTGATCAACAGGTTTAATACCGGCAGCGATCACCGACTTCTCCGAGTCTAAATATCGATTACAAGCTAGAAAGAAGTCGTCTGATGAAATCTTCTCTTCGTCCTGATCAGTTTTAGGTCCTACTTGGTTCCGAGCGATTCCAACTGGAGCTGAAAAATAGCTTCGATGCTCTTACCCCATAAGTTGGCTTAGACGAGGACCTCAACAACGTGGTAAATACCATGAGGGCTGTGGGAGAAAAGTTCTGTAGAGTCAAGCATAAGGACAGGAAATTAAAACTCTCGGATGAGTCTTTGGAGCTTATGAGGAAAAGGCGAGAAAACACGACAGCCACTTCGGGAGATGACAAAACTCTCTCAAAGCGGATACGTAAGCTGATTCAATGAGATCTTCGTCGTTTCAATGCTCTTCATATCGAAGAAGCTATAGAGAAGAATCGAGGAACTAAAGTTTTCGTTCAGCAGCTTGGGAGAAGTCATCTGACAAAACTTACAACATTCGACGGCAGAGTCGCTACCTCTAAGCCCGAGATCTTGTCCGAGATCGAAGATTTCTATAGTCGGTTATATGCTTCAAAAGCTTCCAGACCAGATCCCCATAACACGGAAGCCCGAGCCACGTTGACTTGCCACTTCACTGACGAGCTTCCCGATATCAGTCACGACGAGATCGAGTTAGCCCTCAGACAGCTTAAAAATGGAAAAGGCCCTGGAGAGGATGGAATAACTTCTGAGCTACTGAAAGCAGGTGGTAAGCCTGTAATCAGTAGGCTTCAGAATATATTCAATGTTGCTTTACAAAACGGGAGAACTCCAAAGGCGTGGAACAGAAGCATCGTGGTCCTGTTCTTTAAGAAAGGTGACAAAACTCTTCTAAAAGACTATAGACCGATATCGCTTTTAAGCCATGTCTACAAGCTGTTCTCGAGGGTCATCACAAACCGACTCGCACGTAGGCTTGATGAATTCCAAACACCAGAGCAAGCTGGGTTTCGAGGAGGTTTTGGCACTCTAGACCACATACACACAGTGAGGCAGATTACACAGAAGACAGAGGAGTATACCGACCGATATCGCTTTTAAGCCATGTCTACAAGCTGTTCTCGAGGGTCATCACAAACTGACTCGCACGTAGGCTTGATGAATTCCAAACACCAGAGCAAGCTGGGTTTCGAGGAGGTTTTGGCACTCTAGACACAGATTTTATAATACTAACGTACAGATACCTCATGTCATACAACGAAATGCGACTGCCGTAACTCGGGCTATTCTTCGGGCTATTTTTTTCACTCATTAAGAACTACCGTTACTAGCGACATCTAGGGCGCGGGCTATAAATGAAGACATTCTGGTTGCTTACCTGTAACTTCATTTGCTTTTGTTGATTTTTTTTTGCACATAACCTACTAGTATTATATTATCTGTGTTATTACTAAATAAAAATACATAATTTGAAATATGAAAAACAAAACGTAAACCACCCATTACGTTTTTTAATTGTATTGTATCAGCGCCATCTATTAATTCACTCTATAAACTGGTACTGAACTAGTACGTGTCATTCCTCAACTCTGACAAGTTAAGAGGAAAGTAGTTTTGATATGCATCGCCGTGATCAGATAATTTGTAGTAATTGATAATAAAGTGCATTATCGGCCTTTGTCATACTTTTTGGTTATTACAATAATCAAAACACTTATTTTTAGTTTTATGGGTTTTTTCTTCGTTTTGCATGAACTTCGATTACAAATCGATACTTGTCGTGCCATCTATTGACATTTTAATGAACTAAGGTTTTCGTTGTATGCAATGAGACCCCGTGCTCTAGACCACATACACACAGTGAGGCAGATTACACAGAAGATAGAGGAGTATAATCAGCCCTTGTGTCTTGCATTTGTGGACTATGAGAAGGCCTTTGACTCCACCGAGACCTGGGCTGTAATGGAGTCCTTGCAGAGATGCCAAGTTGACTGGCGATACATCGAAGTGCTGAGATGTCTTTACGACGCTGCCACTATGGCCGTCCAAATACAGAATAGTCAATCAAAACCCATCCAATTGCATCAAGGAGTGAGACAGGGGGATGTCATATCCCCAAAACTGTTTACAAATGCGTTGGAAGACGTTTTCAAGACTATAGACTGGAAAGGACGAGGCATAAATGTCAATGGCGAACACATCTCACACCTTCGCTTTGCCGATGATATCGTCATAATGGCAGAATCGGAAAGAAAGGATATGCTGGATAGCCTTAATGCTGCTTCCCGACTGATTGGTCTCGGGATGAACTTGGACAAGACTAAAGTCATGTTCAATAAACACATCGTCCCGAGTCTGGTTATAGTCGAGGGTAAACCTCTCGAAGCTGTTCAAGAATATGTCTACCTCGGGCAAATCATGCAGTTAGGTAGAAACAACTTCGAGAGGGAGGCCAGTAGAAGAATACAGCTAAGCTGGGCAGCATTCGGCAAGCTTCGTCACATATTCACGTCGCCAATACCACAATGCCTGAAGACAAAAGTCTTCAACCAGTGCGTCCTACCCGTGATGACATATGGCGCCGAAACGTGGACACTAACAGTGCAGTTAGTCCACAAGCTCAAAGTCACACAGCGTGCCATGGAGAGAGCCATGCTCGGAGTTTCTCTGCGCGACCGAATCCGAAATGAGGTTATTCGCCAGAGAACCAAAGTAATCGACATTGCTCAGAGAATTAGCACACTGAAGTGGCAATGAGCCGGACATATATGTCAAAGAACTGACAACCGGTGGACAAACAGAGTGCTACAGTGGAGACCGCGTTTGGGCAAACGTAGCGTGGGACGCCCCCGGCTAGGTGGAGCGATGATCTGCGCAAGGTTGCTGGTAACAGCTGGATGCGCGTGGCCGAAGATAGGTATAAGTGGCGTGCCTTAGGGGAGGCCTATGTCCAACAGTGGACTAATGTAGGCTGACGATGATGATGATGATGATGAACACCAGATAGCCGATTCAGCAGCATACTTTCGAACAGCTTGTAGATGTGAAAAAGGAGGGAAATTGGTCGGTAATTTTTAGGGTAATCACAGAATTTCCAAGGTTTTGGGATAGCGATTACTTTTGACTTTCTCCAGAATTTTGATATTTTTGCAGTCTCAAGACACTCGTTGTATAGTTGAAGTAACCACGAGATACCCACAGGGCCAACATGTTTAATTTGCTCAATAGATATTTTATCAAAACCTGAAGCCTTCCCGAGTTTGAGTGATTTAATTTCTGTTACAATATCACTAATACTAAAAGCGTAACATATGGATTCCTATGACGGTGGGAAAGTAGCTTTGGGGATTTTGTTGAGTCGGTGATTTGGTTTGCCATTAATAAGTAATTGGTGAGCCACTTGGTGAGTCAGTCCAGTGAGTCAGTGACGAAATCGTGAGTTTTGAGACATTAATAAAATCTTAAGTATAATAGCTACGACATTCAAACTTTGTATGTTTAATGATTGTACTGATGGCATTCTATTTTGAAAAATTTAAATATTTAGCATCATCCAAAGCAAAGTTATAAGAGTTCAAAAAACGACGAAGCGTTTCGAGAAAAGGTAGGTAGTGCCCTTGCGCTTCGCCTGGCTCGTCCAAAGCAAAGTTATGAGAGTTTAAAAAAACGACGAAGCGTTTCGAGAAAAGGTAGCTAGTGCCCTTGCGCTTCGCTTGGCTCATCTTGGCGGGGGTACTTCCGTGCCCCCAGATAAATTAAAAGTTAAAGGGGCTCCCCTACTAGAAACGTGTATTTTTGGCGTTTTTTGCTCGATCTTAATAATGGCAACAGGTAGACGCTTGAAATGCTCACAGAGTTTGTATTGCTATAGTCACTAATAAAATATAATAAAATGAAATTATATTTAAAAATTAAAGGGGGTCCCCATACAAAAGACGTGTTATTTGGAGTTTCTTGTTCGATGGTACGGAACCCTTTACGCGCGAGTCCGATTCGCACTTGGCCGGTTTTATTTTCTTTTTTTTATCTCAGGTCACGGTAACCTTATAGAACACTCACATGATATCCTTTCTATTCTTAGTCATTCTAAATAATTTTGTGTCAAAAAGCTCGAATATAATGTTTTTTTTTAATCAGCACCTTTAAGTCAAAAATATTAATTCACTCAATGTTTGCTAGGAAAATGTACAAGTATTGTACATTTCTAAAATGGGCATGAAACAAGTTTTTTTTAAAGCATATGAGACAAAACCATTCAGTATTTGTTTTTTACGTCGCCGATGTTTAAAGTTTCATTCATTATCAGATATTTTCTAAAGTTTTATTTCGATGTATTTCTGATAGCATCTTTAATTTTTAGGGTTACATACCTCAAAAGGTAAAAAGGAACCCTTATAGGACAACTTCGTTGCCCGTCCGTCCGTCTGTCCGTCGGTCTGTCTATCTGTCTGTCTGTCTATCTGTCTATCTGTCTGTCTGACAAGACCCTTTTTCTCAGGAACGCGTAGACGTATCAAGTTGAAATTTATATCAAATACTCAGGCCTGCAATCCCTTGAAGATGTGAAAAAATCAAACGTCTGTGCCGAGTCAATCATATTTGGACACTCGCATGGGAATCAAAACCTATAGGGTACTTTCCGTATACCTAGAATCATGAAATGTGGCAACAAGCAAAACTTATAGCACAAAAAGTGAAAAGTCCGAAAACCAAAAATTTTTAGTTACATATGTCAGACAAAAAAAAATAAAAATATCAAAAATCGAACCTGCTATTTTTGTTTCAAAAAAATATTGCAGTCCTTTTCGTGTTCCCTCATAAATATTTTGCTCCGTATCCTAAAGGGTGGGCGATCCCTTTGTCCAGAATCCAGATGTATAAGTACCTCACTTGCACAACAACTAGTTGAGAATAGGGAAGCTTCTATTTTATTAGGCCGGAAACCCCATCACTAATGAATAAGGAGTATACCTTTGTTCTAGCTGAGTGCTCATTCCTCAGAACGACATTTTCCACTGCAAAGGCATAATTCGGTGCAGTTTATTTGTCTTTTTTGACAGTTGTATTTAACGCCACAATGTGGTTTGAATTGCATTTGCACCGAATTAGCTCTAAACAAGCGGTAGCAGCCACAGCAGTAGTCCATCTACTGATTATTTGTAGCTATTTCCCACTTTCACTGAGCCGGACGTGAGAGATTTTGAACGGGCACTAATGTCTGATCCCATACGTGGACACCCTGGTATACTGCTCTCAGAAGATGTTGTTGAAAACTGTCTTCCGATGATGGATTTTTTTTAATTTGTCCTTATCTTTTAGAGTATGATTCTCGCCTGCAATGGGTTAAGCTGGTGCAGTAGCTGGATCTTAAACATATTAAAAACAAATCAATTTAAAATAATTTTATACCCAAACAGAGAAAACTATGTACAATACAAAAATATCGTTTTATTCAAACTGTCTTGTCATAGGCGCACATGGTTATGATAAATTTTTCCAAAATTTTTTTGGCCCCTTCAAAGTCTCCACAACCCATCGTTTTAAAACCGAGAGTTGCTGGAGGAGAAACATTCCAGGCTTACGACGCGGTTTTCTTTCCTCCTCCATTAGAGGCTGAAATGGTATCACCCCCTGTTAGAGCATAGAATATGGACAACATTAATTCTTTTTTGGTCTTGTAATATCTTGTATTACCAATATTTTTTATTTATGCCACTAGTGCATATTTTTTAAACGATAGCATATTAAAGCAAAATCTAGTAGATTTTTTGGAGA
The DNA here is from genome assembly GCA_958295455.1 of Coleophora deauratella. NCBI lineage: Eukaryota > Metazoa > Arthropoda > Insecta > Lepidoptera > Coleophoridae > Coleophora > Coleophora deauratella. Next base: position 11,744,804 of record OY282410.1, on the reverse strand, counting down.
GTTTTTTCATTTTCTTATTTTTTTTTTCACAATAAATGTAGTAAATTGAACAAAAATTATGCCAAAAATGAAAGCTACATTCTCGGTTTATTCGAAAACGACACCAAGTTCAAGATGATAGGTCAAATAGATAGTTTTTTTTCTAAAGCACGCCAAAGTGAGACTTTGTACGCCCTCCCTCATCACCTGCCAGGGGGTGAGGGGTGGCTACTGGGCTAAATCAGGTTCTATTTACTTAACATACACGTGTGCCAAGTGATTTCCTTTAATCATCAAATTTTACCTCCCCATACACATTGGATTACGTATAAAACCCCACTATGTTTAACTTTATTTATAATAAAACCATTTAAAATACTTTAAGTAAAAAACTCTCATCAAATAGATTCTGTACAGTTTTAATATTGTTTTATGTAAACATAAAACTTATAATCCCGTTTATCCTAAGGCATTTTGGCTATGGTAACCTTATGATGTTCCGATTCGGAGTAGGTATTTATTACACTAATAGTTAAGTATCTGTTCCGACCCTTATTACTAAATTGAACCATAATTTCGATTATTCATAGCCATAGCAATCACTCCAGAGTAAAAATAAGTTAGGCAAGCATTTTCAGTAGTCTGTGATAAGTTGGTAAAGGCATCTATTTTATAAATTAATTTTACAAATGGTGAACTAATACCTAATACAATTTCAAAAATCCCAATTTCTCTTCATCTCTCAGGAACTTAATTAAATGCATTAAAATTTATAGTTGCAAACTAGGACATTTATGAAAAATTTCAAATAAAAACCTAAAATTGTTCCCCACCTAACAAATCCTTCGCTCATTCATTTTATTTTGTTACCTAAATAACTTATTTTTTTTTTTCTATTATTTTGTTAACATAATGACCGTATTATTTATGTATTATTATGTTAACAAGCGTTATCTAACTTTTGTTATGACCATTGGGTCGAACAACCAATAATTCTTAACAAGAATTTCGATGGATGCATATTTTTTTGATAATATTTTATTTATAATACAATATTTCATTTTTTTTTTGGTAATAAGGTTACTGCAGGTACCTAGATTGATTTATCTGTGATTATTTCGTTATAATTTTTACCTAACTAACATTTTAGTACTAACCAGTACTATTCCAATAACATTAACAATCATTGTCACCCTATTTCGTGAGCTACATACAAACTTTCGCTTTGAATTTCTCCATAATTACTGCAGATATTAACAAAATAAGTTCATAGAACCTTTGTACCAGCAAAATATTTCAGTAATACTTCATTCTTATCATTTGTACCGCACTCGTTATGGAGTTATCGATGAAAGTTTATGGGCCCGACGGAGTAACGCTTGAAAAATGTTATTCCCTTTTTTATATTATTAGGCCTTTTTCCGAGCAGATTTGAAGGGCTAACTAGCGTTACATATCATATGTAACGGGGCTGATGTAATAAACTGGTATGAAGAGTACCTAGTTTTTCTGTAATTAGCATGGGAAAAAAAGCCCGTCGGGCTTTTTTTTGGAGGTTAATTACAGAAAATCTAGACAATCTAGAAACAAACTGAGTACACCAGCCCCGTTACAAATGATATGTAACGCGTGTTAGGCCTTCAAATCTGGTCGGAGAAAAGCCAAATTATCAAAAAAATGGAAAAACAAATTTTCAAGATGGCGCCGTATGGCCCAAACTCTTTTGTCAATCATTCCTCACAGACAGCGGTACAAATGTTGTGAGTGTCAAAATAAGAAATCATTTTTCAGGTACAAAGGGTTTTTTCAGGTCTGAAGCCTCTTTGAGCTATGGGCCCGAGGAGATAACGTTAATAACAATCATCAAGCAAGCCCTCTTGTGAGTGTGAAGTTAGAAGACTCATCATAGAATTTATATAGAAAGTTGTGCAGTTCCATAAGCAGAAACCGCAGCTTTTGTTCTACGGTTTCAATTTCATCCTGTATTCTGATTATGCAAATAAATACTGCCTAAATAAATACTGCAAAATAGTGCCCAAAGGAAAATAATGATTACCAATTACCATTATTATTGCAACCAATCGCCACACAACGCGGTATTTTTTAAATAAACCATATGTTCAGTTCACGTAAATATTTTTTTCTATACATTTTGACAGTTAGTGATGATTGTTATGAGTCAAGCGATATCAGCGCCTCTATCGGCGAGTTTTGACAGTTTTCTTACCTATTGTTATGTATTTTATGTCAAAAATACTGCTTAAATATGTAGTACCTTCCACGTCCAAACAAAATGAATACTTCTATAAAACCCAAAAAAATACAACTGTAGGTTGCTGAGGTTGCTAGGGTAACGCATTAATTAGGAGCCTTATCGTGGTTCCAGCCCAGCTAAAGCGAATTTTGAGACCAAACAAATAGTGCCTTCCAGTCCAGAACTCTATAGTTTGTTATTTAGTAAGGATTTTAAAATCCACATACATTTGCGTTTTGGTATAGTTGAGAAGTTGAGAATCAATTAAAATCTTCCTCAAGTTAGTTTAAAATACCATCAAGTGATCCCGAATGAGTTTCTTTTTTTAGAAACAGCAGAAAGATTTTTAACTGCACCAAAACATAAACAACTATTCAGAAGGAACTTCATTGTAAGTTTGTTGACTAAATAACAAGCTATACCTAGAGTTCTGGATTGTTTTCTTGCAATAGAATTAAGAGTGCTTGTGAGATACTGAAATGAACTTTTTATTTAATTATTTTAGTACATTAGTTTGGTCTCGAATTTCGCTGTAGTTTTGCTGGAACCATAAGCAGCATCACTAACCTACTGTTATATCTTGGGTTTTTCTGAAGAATTCATTTTAAAATGTTGTATCTGGGAGGCGCTATTTTAGCAGAATTTACATATTTGAACAGAGAACAGAATATAAATTATATGATGAGGCTTCTAACTTCACGCTCACCCCCTCTTAGAACATGAGGACTCGTTCCAAACTAAGGTAAGATTGATTTACCTGTCACTCATGACGCTCTGTCACTCACACACTAAAAAAATACAATAGACCATCCTGTTCTTACAATAAGTACTACTTTTGAAACGGCCGCGTAGCGTAGTAAAATTCTCTTTGCGTATCTCGATCTCTTCAAATTAGCTTCAAATCGTGATTTTTCGTATTCTTGCTTCAAAAACATACTTTTCTTGTAGCCAGCCACAGTCGAGCTTCGGGCCAATTAGATTATGTGATACTAATCGTACTTTACCAAGAATCTTGTTCACAAAAGTGCAAAATGAACGAAAACTTGGCTCATATGCAGTATCTACCTGGAGACCCTCGGTTGGTGGACCAGTTGGTCTACGAGCTCAAATCCAAGGGGATCTTCGACCAGGTATGTGTGCCCAATCATTAATATTTCCAAACTAGCTTTCTTGCCAAGAAATCGAGAATCAAAGCAACCTATGAATCAGTTCTCTCTATTCTTTGTAATGTCTAGAAATGTTTATTGTTTATAAAAACTGTTTTAACTGTAGCAGTGCTATATATTATATCATAGGTGCCTAATATACTAGAATTAACGAGTACGAGTGAATAGAATGTTATCCATATTCATAACCTAGATGTTATAGGACATGCCTATCTAAAATTGATTTTTCAATATTGATATTGGCAGAGTTATTGACCCTGTAGCTACAAGTGAAGGCCAAAAATCTCCCAGTTCTATACATATTGTGTGTGATATATTCATATAGTATAGTTAAGGTGATTTGATTTGAACATTCAGATTATGAATTGGGTCAAATTTTACAAGTTTTATTCTACCATTTTGGTTGGGGTGCACTTAAGAGGGCTGCCTTATAGGATTTAGCATTTTCACAAAAAAAATTGTCTCCTGTAATTTCTTTCCATACTAAATTGGCAGTTTGATGATCAATATGTGTGAGATGGTTTCCTTATTTGTACGGAGAACCAAATTTTTTTTCTTACTTATTTACAAAGCCATGTTGGAGGTCTCATAGGCGGCTTGAAAACTTCAGACGCTGGGGTTGGCCACTAGCCCCACAATCTCCACCAATCCAGAGCTGGCCCCCGAGTGTGGAGTATGGCCTAACCTTCCCGAGGTATGGGAAGAGAACCTTGCCCCTGCAGTAGGGACGATATGGGTTGTTAACGAATTTAAAAATGTGGTAGAATAAAATTTAAGTAATATTAAGCCGATTAATAGCCTGGTCTGGATATGATTGCATCCTCTTTAAAAATCACTTTGTTAATAACTATAGAGAAGAAGTATACTTATTAACTGATGTATGTTTGATTCAGCTTTTGGCCAAAATAGCTGGATCGAATTTTAGCACAAGGTATCCTTAGATTCGTGATAATCCATGAGATCCATCATAAATTTATTTTAAGCAAAATTAAAAACCTGACTGTTGATGACGATTTCTAGAATAAATTATGTATGTATGTATGTATGTTTTTGTTAGAATAGGCCATTGGTCACGGTTACCCAACGCCGGAAGAACTGATACAACATATTTATGACTAGGGATAGGTATAAAGGTTTAAGGAGGTTACATGATAAATCTTTATTTTTTTATTTCTTGATTGTCACAAGAGGTCCCATTGGATCAAAGTGTCGCTGTTTCGGCAACCCCTATCAACAAGATAACATAGAGATGGACCAACTCACTGTGGGAGAGCCATGCTTTGGCACAAATGGGCCGGCTCGACTGGAGTGATACCACGGCCTCACAGAAAACCGGTGTGAAGCAACGCTTGCGTTGTTTCGCCGAGTGAGTGAGGGTATCCCCCCATCCCCTCATCCCATGTCAAAGGTTGGCAACACACTTGTGATTCCTCTGGTGTTGCGGGTGTCTGTGGGCGGCGGTAATCTTACCATCAGGTGATGCGTCTGCTCGTTTGCCACCTATCACTTAAAAAAAAAAACTCGAGTTTGCTGATAAAATTAGTCAGTTTTAAAATATGAATTTGAAAATAATAAATTACTATTTGGTCATTATTACTGACTGTGCAAGACTGCACAAGCTTCCAATCACATTGCTAATTCTTCAAATGTATTTTTTTACATTGTTCTAGTTCCGTAAAGAGTGCATAGCAGATGTAGATACTCGGCCTGCGTACCAGAACCTTCGGCAGCGCGTTGAGACCTCCGTGGCCACATTCTTGTCGCGACAGGTGTGGAAGCCGGATCTGAACAAGAATCAGCTCAGGGAGAAGCTGAGGAAACATTTGCTGGAGTAAGTTTATTTTCTTTATGGATTGTTTTTTTTATAACCAAAATAACTTGTTTGTCTATTATTTTATATTGATTACTACATTAACATATGTTGTTTGCAGTGGGAACTACTTAGAACAAGGAGTAGAGAGGATTGTTGACCAAGTAGTCAACCCTAAAGTCGCGTCAGTCTTCATTCCACAAGTTGAGGATGTCGTATATAATTATTTGGGAATTCCCAGGAAGAAGAAAGTTGAAACTGAAACATCAGACAAAAATGATGATTTACTGCCAACAGATCTTGAAGCCGTCAGTCCAGGGTCTGTTAAAAGCAATGATGGCAAATCAGAAGCCATGGATACTTCAGAAAGTCAGGAAGATAATAAAATGGAGATATCTGATGACCAGAACAAACTAGACATAAAAGAAGATTCAGTAACCTATGTTGAAGTCATGGACAAAGATAAGACAGATGGAGACTCTAGAATGTCTATAGGCAGCGAGATTATCTGTCAAGATTCTAATATAAGCATTGACAAAAGCAACATACCGTTACCAGAAGAAATTAAATTGGAAAATATACCTGAACCAGAAAATAGCCCACCAAAAATTGACATAAAAGATATTGATTTGGAAAAAATAGATTTACCAAAAGAACCTAATCCCTCAACTGATATACCACTGCCAGATGAGGTGCCTAAACTCGAGGACACATATTACAGTAAAGAAACAATTATATCTACAGTTATTTCATCAGATATACCATTACCGGATGAGATGCCGAGAGTTGAAAAGAGTGATTATTTCAAGCCAATGATTCTAAATAGTGAAGACGACGATTCTAGTTCCAATTCGTCATTACGGAGAAATATGTCGCCTTTAACACCAATAAGGAGTTTCAACAATGAAAACTCTTGTGATGCTCAACAAGCTTTCGATAACGATTCAGATGGAAAAAGCAATGATGCTAAAGAACCTTGCTCATTTAGGTTTACAATTGAATCGAAATCTTCTGAAAATAGTTGTGATGCTCAACCAGAGAAAAAAGAAGAACAAGCTCTGTCATATCAGTTTGATAATCAAGTCAATATCAACACTTACAATACTCCTTTATATGAAGATAGTTCTAACAGTAATAATTTGCAGATAGACTATGAGAGTGATGCAAACAGCAAAGCAACTACGACCACAGAACTCAAAGCACCGGAGACAGAGAATTCTGTAGATTCGAAAAAAGATAAGAAAAGCGATGATAAAAAGAGCAGTAGTCATAAAAGTTCGAGTTCACGATCCAGAGATTCCCATAGACACTCGAGTAGCAAAGACAAAAAATCAGAATCAAAACAGAGCTCTAGGGACAGCAGTCGACATGAAAAAAAGCCTTCATCATCATCATCCAAAGACGACAAATCCAAATCAAGTAAAGATAAAGAGAAAACTTCAGATAAGAGTGATAAGAAAGATAGCAGGGAATCGTCTAAACATAGAAGTTCTAGTTCACATAAAAGCAGCAGTCACAAAGAGTCTAGTAGTAGTAATAGAGATTCTAGTTCCAAACACAAAAGTTCTTCTAGTAGACATTCAAGTTCTAGCAAACATGATGGCAAAAAGTCTTCGTCGTCCAGTCATAGAGACAAAGACAAAGAAAAGAGCTCATCAGCATCAGACAAGTCAAAAGATAGATCTAAAGACTCAAAGTCAACTTCTCATCGGTCTGAAAAGGATAAAGATAGAAAAAGCAGTAGTAGCAGCAGCAGCAAAAATAAACATGACGATAAGGAAAATAAAGAGAAGAAGGAGAAGAAAGATACAGATGATCATTACAGTGTATCGGGTAGAGGAAACCACACTCGACGATCTACAGATAGAGATTCAAATGATGGTAGCTCATCATCGAAGGGATCTCATAACCCTTCTAATACTAAAACTTCTGAAAGCAAAAAAGAAACTAAAACTAGTTCTAAATCAGGTCACACGTCTAATACAGATTCTACTAGTCCAAGTGATAAGGAAGTTGTGCCTGGTAACAAAACAGAATCAAAAACTGCAACACAAACAAAGCCAATAGTTAGAGTTGATACACACCTAGAACACCCAATTATGAGCCCACCCAGATTACCATTTGTACCTGATGTAACTTTAAAGAAGCCGAAATTCGCAGCAAATTTTGAAGAAGCTAAACGCATGATGAAGATGAGGAAGTTTCTAGAAGATGAACAGAAGAGAATGAATCAAGAAGCAGCTTTGCTACTGGAGTTCCAAGCTAATGTCAGGCCGAGCTTAAGTCAAGTGTACTCCAGTATTCCTGGACCGGAATTAGAATTCGCTTGCGGGTCCAATTGCGCGAAGCCCGTTCAAACTCAATCAGTGACATTAGATTCAGATACTACACAAAACGTAGAAGTAATCTCTGAAATTGTTGATGAACATTCTGCTAAAGTGAAAGAACAAGAAGTCATAGTAGAGGAACCACAAGATTCCATAGCAGAAACATTAACAGCTATGGACTTGGAACACAATGACGCAGATAATTCACAAGCAAACATTGATCAGTCTCTTGAAAATAACGAATCTGTTAATACTGAAAGCAAAGACACAATTCTAGCCACTCTTACTAATGATGATGAAGAGAAATGTGAAGTCACGTTGACTGAATCCGATCTGGAACTTAATCAAGTAGTTCTTATTGAAGCTAAGCCCAATGATATAGAGAGTAATGACGAAACAAAGGACACTGAGTATTTTGAAGTCACGATTATCACTGAAGAATTGTCTGACAGTCAAGATGCAAACAATGCAGAAAAAACTGAAAATGATGACGAGAATCCCTTATTATATTTCGCTGAACATGAGAAATATAATGCCGAAATAGAAAGGGATAGTTTCTCGAAATTCTACAAAGGTTTCCAGGAAAAGACACAAAATAACAAAATGTATTTGATCAACTGTGATACGTATGAAGAGAATCTAATTAGAGAGGTCGCTGAAAACTTCGGTAAATTTGAAATCGTAAATTACCATAAGAACGGTCATTTGAAGTTACCGAAACCGAATAAGAATATCGTCAAAAACGTTAACATAGCCGATGAAGTAACGCTGCCCACTAAAAACAACAATTTCGATTCGCCAACAAGATATGTGTCTCCCATTTTCAGTCCTGTGAAATCTGAATGTTCATTCGAGTTGTCTAGCGATTACGATGCAAAATTAGAAGAGATGGTGAATAAGACTTCTAGACAGGAAATTATGGAGATTATACTTGGCGGTGGAGTTGAGGAGTCCGCTAGTGAGATGCCTACCATAGACTACTGTATGGAGTCCAGTATCGAACCAGAAAATTATCTTAAAAGGAAGATAAATGAAATTGAAAGCACTGAAAACAATAATGGGAATATTCTAACAGCGAATAAAATCAGGAAACTGAGTGAATCCGATTTGATCACTTCGACAACTGAAGGTTAGTAAATCACAGATTAAATACATAATACTCGAAATATAGATTTGGAAGGCGGAAGAAACATTTTCTTTTTTTTTTCTTCAGACATGCTTTAAGCAAAACTGGTTTTAAATTAACATGTTCTACTTGTTTTTCAGAATCTGAAGAACTACCGAACAGTAGAGTTGTTACTAAGTCCAAATATTTGGGGAAAGCGCGGCGAGTTGGCTTGTCCAGACCTAAAAAGACAGGTAACTTACCAATCATTTAAAAAAACCGCCATAACTTCCAGTGTTCATTCCATCCAGGTTTTTATCGTTTTGCATCCTAGTTTGCACCATAATTAAATTTGTATCTACAACAGTTTATACAGTATAGCAAAATGTTGAAACAAAACGTCTCGTAAGCGGACGACATTTAATTTTAACTTTTTTGTTTGATAGTATGTCCAAAATTTCAGTTTGTTTGTAATAGGTCTGAAATTAAAGGTATGACAGGGACAAAGGCCGCTTTTGACCTTTAGACCCTTAAAATTACCTATAATACTTTCGACTGAATTAAACGATATCAAAAAATAACAAAAAAAAAATTTTTCCTCGGTATTTATTTTATATCTCTTTTCTTACTTTACAGTTCTCCCCAACAGTCCTTCCAGTGATAAGTCGGTGGAAAACTACGACATAACAACTCCGAATGGCAAGATAAAGACTATAAGAAGCAAAGTGCAGCGATACGACACTTCGGACCTTCGGAGGAATAATGTCACTTAGACTACACATGTAACTTGTTCAGAAGAAATAATGTCACTTAGACTATTGTCGCATGTAAGTTGTCCAGAAGGAATAATGTCACTTAAAGCCGTTGTCGCATGTAAGTCGTCCAGAAGGAATAATGTCACTTGGACGTAGTTTAGCAGAATGGACTCTATGCACAGACCTTAAAGTACTTAATTCACTCCCATATCAAAGGCCGGCAACGCACTTGTGACTCCTCTGGTGTTGCGGGTGTCTATGGGCGGCGGTAATCGCTTACCATCAGGTGATCCGTCTGCTCGTTTGCCACCTCTGCCATAAAAAAAAAACAGGTTTGTGGATTGAGTCCTTTCTGCTAAACTACGTCCACTTAAGGCAGTTGTCGCATGTAAGTCGTCCAGAAGAAATAATGTCACTACAGGCAGTTGTCGCCTGTAAGCACTGGAATTAGTGTCTAAGAAAATAATCGGATCATATTTAGATCATAGTTTACGTCCTCAGTGGTTTTATTCATTCGTAAGTAACGGAGGACTAAGCTTTATGGCTTTAGAGCCTTAGCCTACCCGTAAAAGTGTAAAAAAAACGAGCAGAATCGGGTAATTTCATATAATGTAGAATTAGATTTAGAAGGGAAAATATTTAATCGCCTATCAAAAATATAAATATAAATATATAAATATAAATTTAAGTTAATTTGATGTGCAACTATACTCATGGACAAAAAAATCGACTCAAAATTTCATGCACGACTTTTGGAAAATTAACTCAATCTAGCAAAATAAAACTAAACCAAAAGTTCAAAAACTGTGTGTTTACTGTTTATGATTTTAGTTTGATGATTTTTTAGTTTTTTGCTTATAGTGTTTAGCAGTTTTGTAGACTGATTTATTTTTTCAAAAGTCGAGCAACAAATCTCGAGTCGATTTTTTAGTCCATCAGTGTAGTATTTTTCTGATGTGCGATTAAATACTATCCGATTTATATATTATTGTAAAGTTAACAAAAATATGCATTGTGGTAAGATGAGGTTCGTTTAATCGTGATACAGAGGGAGAGACGTGAGATAGATTAGTATTTAGTACCTGGTAGAGCGAGCCACGCTCGGACAATAGTAAAGGTGGCGCAGAGCTCTCAATAGATGGCGCTACTATGGTTTGAGGCAAGTCGTTGCCTGCATTACATGTCTTATTAAATATTGTTAATTATTAATTAACTAATATCAAATAAAATTGAACAATTAAACACAGTTTGTGCACGTCGGTCTAGTAAAAACCATAGATGAAGAACAAGATGTTACAAGTGCGTCACAACTCTAGTGGCGCCACCTAGTTTAAAGTTCATAAATCATAATTATTTCGCGTTTCCATTGGAGATTTAACATATTATAATACATTGAAAATCTCTCAAATGTCCCAAAAATAAATCTTTCTGCTGTGCGTTTTTATCCCGTCCCCTGCAAAAATTCTCGAACAAAAACATGAGCGCAAGTCGTCTCGTATTCTTCCAGGTACTGCACGCCATCTATGATCGAGTAGTGTTATTATAAGCATACAGAGCCCTGTGTCATTTCTCGAACTAATTAAGTCATGCTGCCATGGGCTCCAAGTAATTCACCAACTTGACAAAAGATGGCGCCAGCATTCTAAACGTAATATTAAAATCTCAAATGTCCATAAAATGAAAATTTCCGAAGATAAATCCCTCACAGATCGAATTCTAGACTTTAAAAAAATACTTAAAAAGTCCCTAGATTTTCGTCCAAATGGTTTACGCCGTTTTCGAGATCGTTGGCGCTTACAAGATAACTCGTTTAAGGGGAAACGTCACAGAATTTACTAGAACTTGCTAAAGTAATAATAATAATATCCGGGACAAATCACACACGGTCATCTGGCCCCAAACTAGGATTCCCTGTATCTTGGGAACCAGAGACTAATATACATACACATATACATTTAAATACATACATATATAGATATTATACACCCAGACTCAGAGCAAACAATTCTGCTCATCACAGAAAAGTTTGCCCTGTGTGGGGATCGAACCCACGACTCTCGGATCAGAGGTCAGGATCGCTAACCACTTAGCCACCGAGTCAGTCAAAGTGGCCACTTTATTCTCAATGCTTGCAATGGTGTCGGAGCTCGCAAACAAAAGGAGGTCTATGTATCTTAAAAATAAATTAAAAACCTCTAGCGCTAGTGAGCTCCGTGACGATCCCCCTTAAAGTATAAGATTTTGGAATTCAGGGAGAATGTCCATTGCGACAGTTACCGTCACCATGCCAGGTTTTTCCATTGTTTTAATTTTTTTTGTACACTTTAAGGATATCCAAAAATATTCGAAACAAAACTTTATTCATACAAAATATAGAAATTTTATTTTATGAGCTCATAATGATCTTTGTTTATGTTATTATTAAAATTATGTAATTATAATTTTTAACCCCTCAACGTCATTGGCGCAGCGAAATTATTTAGCTCAGTCGGCCCATACAAGTTGACTCGGCTGACTTAGTTAAATTATTCCACTAAACAGGTTAACATTATATAATAACATTTTTATTTCACCTCTGTATAGAAAACGTGAGCAAATATGTAACTTTGATTCATCGAATGCGTGTTTATAGTATTTATAATATATTCCCTGTTTTCTCGTGGACCCACTATTTTGTCCCACTGGTGGTTCCACGAGGGAGACTTGTTTCTCGTGGTCCCACTACATTGTATATTGTGAACTAAGTATATCTTAATTGGACAAAGCATGGTGAATAAATTTTCCTCATCATATACGTACAATCTCTTTGTACTGATAGTATGAGTTTTCTAACTATTCTGTGTCGTCGTGACACATAATAGATAAATTAATAAATAACAGTAGCATTGTTTTTTTTTCGTGAGATAAAAATACCCACCTGTTCAGTTAACTAAACTTGTACAACTGACCTACTGGGAACAAAGGAAAGATACCGGCTTTCAAAAGCGTACAAACCTCTTTGTACGCGCATCGTAACCGCACTAACTTCAAAGAGAAGGAAAAAGTGGAACAATTCATTCTATCACTTGCTGATAATTATGAATGTTTATGGCTGATTTCTGATTTAAAGTGTATTCGTGAAAGTGTGCACAGCGTTGCTGTACATTTTTTTTGTGTATTTGTATATTTTATTCTGATAAGTAGTTTAGAAGTTATGCGGGAACAGCTGAACATACATGCATACGTCATAAGGGTTAAAGTCATAACCCTTCTTTTTGCTTCGCCGTAGTCGGGAAAAAATCCCTCACTTTTACTTTACAAGCAGTTCATTAATTGATATTACAGGTAAACTTGAAAGTTTTCAGTGCAGCAGCCTGGTCATATTTGATACTTCGTGTTCTAAAGTACCAGGAGACATGACCGAACAGAAAGTAGTGCCACATTACTATTTGACCCCCAAAGCAATGCGCGCCTATGGACCCCTTCTACTAGGCTACGAAGGAGGTCGGGGTTGGAGGGATTTCAGCCGCTACCGACTCGTCACAGAATATCAGTCCCCTACTATAAGTTTCACACTATAAAAATATAATGCCACCTAGGTACTAGGTTTTCTAATAGAGGGCATGTACATAATTGATTAGGGCATCAACTAGTAATCCGGCACTGTCTACCTTCTGTTCGGTCATGCTCTCCTGGTACTTTAGAACACGATAGGACATGCATGTCCTTGTACTCCTACCAGTAGGAGAATGTAGTGCGTTAAACGATCATTAGTTAAGTTTTAGTTGTAATTCAATATTGTTTTAATATTCAAAATACAGTTATATTAAAAATAAAATCCGTTATGATTTGTCCTTTAATGTCACATAACAAATTGTTATTTTTTGCACCGAACGGAGTAGTGGGACCACGAGAAACAAGTATCCCTCGTGGAACCACCAGTGGGACAAAATAGTGGGTCCACGAGAAAACAGCGCTTTAGAACACGATAGGACATGCATGTCCTTGTACTCCTACCAGTAGGAGAATGTAGTGCGTTAAACGATCATTAGTTAAGTTTTAGTTGTAATTCAATATTGTTTTAATATTCAAAATACAGTTATATTAAAAATAAAATCCGTTATGATTTGTCACATAACAAATTGTTATTTTTTGCACCGAACGGAGTAGTGGGACCACGAGAAACAAGTATCCCTCGTGGAACCACCAGTGGGACAAAATAGTGGGTCCACGAGAAAACAGCGTAATATTACTATGTACTATCTAATTGTGTAAGTTTGTTCCAGCAATAATACTTTTTGAATTTAATATAATGCATACATATTATAAAAATAAAATTATACATACTTAATACTTTCTTGCTTTTATTCTTTACGATCTAAAAATAGCAGTAGGAAATTCTGAATAAATGCTCACAGAAGATACTCTACTCTACTAGTGCTTCTGAATAGCACTAAATAGCGCTAGCCGTTAAATGTGATTTAAACTATACAAATAAGCCAAACAGTCGCTCAATTTGTATGTGGATAACAACGTTTGTTTTCCTCCTATGGTCAGTGGTATATTGAGATAATTCATTACCTTCTAAAGATCAATCTTCAAATAAAACTTCCCAATTCAAATCAATATATTTATTTGATAAAAATCTAAATTATTAATACATTAAAATTAGTAAAATACAATAAAACCGTAATATTTTTTAGAATAATTATAATTTGATTTAAATTATTTTTGATCTAGAACAAGTTTACAAACTAAATATAGGTAAGTAATTGCATTAAAAATGGTAAAAATTTTGCACAAGTTATCAAAATCTAAGCGTGTATAGTTTTTCTGACACTCCCTGGACACTTCATAGAAATCGATCCTATTTGAGGAGTGTCTTTTCAAAAGGGTTAATTTTCCTATTTTCTCGTTTTAAATCTGACAATGCCATTCGATTCTCCGTGCAATTTTACATTTTAAAACGAAACAAAGACATAGAAGTTATTGATTATACATTTTATAGGTCGCGCCAAACTTTAAGATCGCTGAAGGGTACTGACCGAGGGAAGTGTGCGTTCACTTGGAATCCTCATGCTCGAATTTTGATATTCTGATTATGCCAATATTTATTGTCTAATAGTGCCCAAAGGAAAAAAATGTGCTATCGTAGTTTCAGAGAAAATCGAGTTTTTCACTGAGGCTGCTAGCGGAATGTTTCGCTGGCAGCCTTATCTCTGGAACCAAGGAACTACTTCGAAATTCGAGCATGAGGATTCTAAGTGAACGCACATTTCCCCCACTCAGTACCCTTCAGCGATCTTAAAGTTTGACGGGACCTGTACAATAATGTTGACTCAAATTACTTAAAAAAACTGGATTCATTTTTGTGTAATGAGTTTTTCACTTTTTCTGAAAAAATAGAGTATGTGGAAATAAACCCTTTTGAAAAGACACTCCTCATTTACCTACTTACTACGATCCTGTTTCACCCATTGACCGCCACGCTACTCTTTGAAAAATCGTGCTCCCTCACTACACCGCCCGAGCACGGCCGACTGTGGCGCTCAAATCGTTAAAAAACCTTATCCTTGGAAGTACAATAAGTTTCAAAAGTAGACCTGTATCTGTATAATACAGTGTTCCTGCCCCCCATGAAGTTTTTTAAATACATTTTGTCGACAAGATTTGTTCTAACTTTCATAATTTTTTTTTATGGCAGAGGTGGCAAACGAGCAGACGGATCACCTGATGGTAAGCGATTACCGCCGCCCATAGACACCCGCAACACCAGAGGAGTCACAAGTGCGTTGCCGCCCTTTGATATGGGAGTACGCTCTTTTCTTGAAGGTTTGGGCGCTAACGAGGGACATACTGTACATTACCTATTATAAGTATTAACTATATTCTCTAGTGCTACAAAACAAAAACTCATTTATCTTCCTTCTTCCTCACCATCCTCGAATCGGTTCTAAACAGTGACGGCTTCTTCGAAGCGCCGGGCACATAGAAGTCGCCGCTCATAGTGGGCACGCCTGCTATCTCGCTTTCCGAGGAAGAGTAGAGCGAGCAA
The DNA here is from genome assembly GCA_958295455.1 of Coleophora deauratella. NCBI lineage: Eukaryota > Metazoa > Arthropoda > Insecta > Lepidoptera > Coleophoridae > Coleophora > Coleophora deauratella. The sequence continues at coordinate 11,729,374 of OY282410.1, read as the reverse complement.
GAAGATCCTATCTGCATGTCGCGGTCGATGCACGGCCACTTGCATCGGTAGACGGTGTCCGCTGAAAAAAAGGGATATTAAAAAATAAAATGAAATTTTAACCATTTGACCGCCACAGTAGGTTAAGGGGCCGTTCGTTTTCCGCCTAGAGCGCCAGGATTTGAGATTTTCATACATTTTTGTCGGCTGGAGCCGACGTTGGCGGTGGGGGCAAGATTTGTCGTAAGCGAAGTGCTCAATGGGTTAATAATAATAGTTTCTTCTATAGAATAGAACAGAAAATGATTTATTCAAGGCACGAACTGCATAATCTTTTAATTTTGTTTTATATTTACAATTGGTAAGCCCTTGGCATTATCTTTCACCTGAAGCGGGCCCGGGGCAATGGGGAATCCTCAATGCAATGGGAAACTGGCTATCTTATCTCCATGCCGGAACACATCAATGCTATTACCGTGGATGTTTGGCGGCATGACATAAGATGGTTCTAAATAGCCAGCCAGGTGGACTCCGAAAATGTAAACCGAGTCCTATAAAGTTGGACCCCGCCGGGTATCGAACCGGCGATGTGGAGCGAGCGCGGACTAGCCACTGGACCACAAGGATGTCGCAACAAATTAATTGGAATAACTGACCACGCTGAATACGTTAAAAACAACCGACTTCAATCGCAACAACTCCAATTTTGCTATGTTTTTGTTGATTTTCTCAAAAACCGCTGAATCGATTTCGATAAAATTTATATGAGACCACCTGTGAAGTATACCCTTTTAAACAAAAAAAGAATTTTCCAAATCGGTTCAGGCGTCTTCGAGTAATTTTGAAGTCGGTTAAAAAGAGAACAACCTTAAGTATTTAGAAAGTGGCTATGCAATAATATATAACAAACTGTTAAGCTTTAAAATTAATGAACTTTTTTTTTATCGATTACTTATACTGTATCTAGCCTAAGGGCGCGCCTTTTCATCATAGTCTTCGTTGTTTTGACACGAGAACCAGGGAACAGGAGGCAGGTGCGGATCCAGGATTTCCGTTCAGGAGGGGGGGGGGAGGAATTTTTAGTGTTCCCTTATTTATGAAGCGGTCGATGGTATTAGGCCGTTGATATAAAAAGTCGCGAGCATAGCGAGTGCAAAATTTTTTGAATAGTTAAGTAATACCTCTACTAATTTGCATTTTAAGTTTTAGTACTTCGGTCAGGCATTAGGGGGGGGGGGGGGCAATTGCACCCATTCCCGCCTCTTGGATCCGCGCCTGATAGAAGTACTGAAAGGGGATACGTCGACAGCTTCTTTGTATTTATTATGCTTGTCATCGATTATTTTGAGAACGTGGTGAGAACATAAATTTTGATGACATTCTTTTTAAAGTTCAAATGAGTATTCAAAGTCAAAGTCAAAGTCAAAATATTTTTTATTTAAGTAGATGCTGTACGCATACTTTTAAATCGTCTTTTTTTTTCTACCTAGTTCAAAGTTCCTACCACGCGGAACTTGTACTACTATTATTTTTGGAAGTATATTTGGTAATGCGGTACAATGATTTTATATTTACAGGTACTGTTTAATAGTTCCTTACAAGTTTTCGTTTTTAAGTGCGTTAAATTAAATATCGTTACATCGTTAAAATATTTTTGGCACAAAATATGTTAACGAGATAAAACCCTGACGGCCAACTACGGCTTATTAATTTAGTAATTAAACATTAAAAAACAACGATAGAAATCTATAACGTTTTATTTTTTCAACATTAATAAACTAAAAACTTTTTTCATTCAACATAAATATTAAACATTTCAAATGAATTAGTAATTATAAATCTTAATTAAATTAACTTATTACAAGTCTGAAATTCTTAAAATAAAACGAATTCTTATTTAACCACATAAAAAAAGTTTTCATAAACTATAGACATTTTTATTTTTATACGCCACCTAGTGAATGTTTATAGTACTTATGAAAAAGCTGTCATTATACTAAAATCACTTTTCTGTAACTTAAATTCATTAAAACACTATCTTATTACCTTAAACAAGTTGAAAAGTATAAAAATAAAAGTAAATTTACTTACACTTTTCATTAACTCAAACTAAACTATCTTCCATTCTCCCTTTACTATTCAAAAATCAACGAAAAATATTGACATTGGGCGAGTAAAATAGCAACCAGAGCTGTAAAAGTGCTGCCACTTTAGAAAAAAAAGCCTAAACCAAACTGCTCAATCAATGCCTTACATAATAATCTTCTAGAAATAGAATATTCTTGAACAGTCAGCTTCTAATAATAAAAACATTTATTCCTATAATTTAAGCTTTTCGAAGACGTCTTCTGTAAAAATTGATATATAAAAAAATTACTCTGGGTATTAAGGTTTTTCTAAACTGGCAACACTTTCGCAGTTCTTAAAGCAACGTAGGAGAGGAGAGCTATATCCTATCTTCACACAACTTTAGCTGAAACAGATCTATTTATCGCCTTCCAAACTCAAAAAAGATCTACACATCAGAGTCGATATCGAACTTAACACTTCGCTGACATTATCCATTGGTTTCTGTTCTACCACAGGCACTTCCTTTGGAAATCCCGTGAAATTTAAATCTTTCCACGTGGGAACCGCACTAGTCTCTTGTAAAGGACACGCCTCTTCCATTTTGGCTTCTTTTAACATCTCATTGTATTCGTGGAGCTGTTCTATTGTGAAGCATTCGAACTTCTTGGGCGCTGGTGGAAAAGAAAATCTTCAAGAACTGACAGGTTGATAATAGTTTTAAATCTTTGGGTTCCAAGAAGTTTTGTTGGAAAAGACAATCTTCAAGAACAGGTTGACAAGTTTTTTTTAGGTTCCAAGAAGTTTTGTTATCTTCGAAAATACTTGAAGGAGGCCTTATTCGACCGCCCACCTAATACAGACACTTTACTACTGTTTAATGTGTTCGTGACAATAAAAGGTGCAGGAACTTTGTACGGGAAAATAAAAAAGACTACTTATAAATGATTATTAGAAAAAACATTATTAATGGAATGATAGTACGGATAAGATCATAAGACTGATAAAATAGGCCCGAAGTTTGTCTGTGTTATTATTTTGAAGTATAACTTTGTTCTTGGTTTGTTAAAATGGATAAAGGCATATTTGAAACGACGCGACGATGATTGAGTTTTTGATAGTACATATATTTTAATAAAAAAAAGATTACGATTTTATTTAATTCAATAAAAAATGACGTCGAAAGAAATAATGAATGAAAAATTTCCAAAACGTTTCGTTTGCGCATTTGTTTCTTTGAATAAACATGTTAATACTTATACGTACGTATATGATTGCGGATTTCATTTATTTATACAAGAAGTATTACTTAAATACTTAATCTGCCATCATAAATGTATTTATTTTTAATGTATATTTGCTGAGTACCGTATAAATAGCGAAGTTTACGAAGTTTTAGTGTAGTGAGTATGCTTAGTGTATTGTGTGGAGTGTAGTGTAGTGAGAGTATGGAGTGTAGTGTGTGTGTGGAGTGTAGTACAGCGAGTGTATGCAGTGTAGTGGGTGTGTAGGGTAAAGTGTGTGGAGTGTAGTGCAGCGAGTGAATGTAGTGTAGTGGGTTTGTTGAGTAAAGTGTAGTGCGGTGAGTGTGTGGAGTGTGTGTAGTGCAGTGAGTGTGGAGTGTAGTGGGGACTAACCTCGCTTCCTCTCCGGCGAGTGCGGCTGCACCAGATCCATGGAGTGCTGGTTGGCGCCGACCTGCCCCCGCAGGCCCCACAGGTAGAAACTGCACACGTTTGTATTCATGCCTAGACGAACAGAACAACAAATTATATAGTTTTGTTTTCTTTTGTTTGTTTTATCATTATTTTTAATTTTTAATAATGTCTTTATTTGTGTTGATTTTATTTTTATTTCTGCTTTTTTTTTAAATATTATTTATTAGCAACTTTTGTTTACGCTTATGTTTCAGTATCATTCTTTGTAAATTGAGTGTGTTTTGTTGTAAATAAACTTTTTACTTACATACGACCCGTTATACATCATCATAAGCTAATAATACCAGGGTTCGTAAATATCCGATATTTATAATAAATATCAAAATATCAGATATTTTTGATATATATCCGATATTTTCGATATCTTTGATATTTTTGATATTTATCAAAATTACATACTAATTTCAATTTCTTACTTTAATACATGATTTTCGAAATAGCTGAATTTAAAATGTAGGTATATGTTCGGCGCAGTGTGGGCAGGCCCCCGACTCGGTGGACCGACGACCTGGTGAAGGTAGCGGGAAGCCGCTGGATGCGAGCCGCACAGGACCGGTCGGTGTGGAAATCCTTGGGGGAGGCCTTTGTCCAGCAGTGGACGTCTTTCGGCTGATAGATAGATATGTTTGATAATTTGAAGATTTTTATTAAAATAACATTCAATTTTTATACTCTGATAAGTTTTTTCGAAATAACTGAATCTAAAATGTATATTTTATTTTTGCAAAATTGAAGATAGTTAATTAAACTAAACTCATTTATTTATTATTGTGATAATCATATCTTTATTCTTTGCATTTGGCACATTCATTCGTAAGAAGCAGCTCTTAGAAGCTAGGAAAATATAAATATCAATATTGATATATATCAAGCATAAATATCAATTGATATATATCCGATATATATCAATTGATATATATCATGCGAACCCTGAATAATACGTCTAACACTCTGCCATCATATTAAAGAAGGCGGCTAACTTTACGGAAATTATTATACATACGTATACTTAGCCGCCTTGTTCTTATCAGGGCAGGGCTGTCTTACTATCGGCACAGTATGGGTAACCAAATCATGAAATGACTGAGTATATCGTTGAGAAGCTCTGAAAAGAGCTATGGTGTCGCAGTGTGACTTAACGCGTGTAAGTTACCTGACGTCAGTTTAGACATGGTCATAACCTGGATAGAGAAAAGACCGTACTTCCATATCAAAGGCCGGCAACGCACTTGTGACTCCTCCGGTGTTGCGGGTGTCTATGGGCGGCGGTAATCGCTTACCATCAGGTGAGCCGTCTGCTCGTTTGCCGCCTATCACATAAAAAAAATGATTTGCCTGTTAGTGCTACTTATCTCAATCGTTTCCGTGTTACGCAAGGCACGTTCAGCTCTTGGTGCCTTTTGCTATCACAAGATGGTAGTCGTTAAGCTATGTCCGAGGCTTTAGGGGCGGCTTGAAAATTTCTGATACTGGGGTTGGCCACTGCGTAGTCCCACAATCTAAACCAATCCGGGCTTGGCCCCCGTGAGTTGCAGTGAGCAACTCGCAAATGATAAATAGATAAATAAAGCATCTTTTACTCCAAAAATATCTGCATTCCGGCTAGATAACATAATGAAAAGGAGGGATCAACTGTCCCCAGTTTACCCTTACAATACAGTTCACTACAACATTTCACTATAATACACTACACTACAACAGTACAGTTCACTACAACATTTTACTACACTACACTACAACAGTACAGTTCACTACAACTCGCCTGTGTCCTTCTTGGTCTGGAAGCACTTGTCGCGAGGTTCTACTGTTTGACAGTGCGTCTCCGAGCGCAGATGGCTGTAGTGGGTCTGCGTCGAGTGCGTCTGACAGTTCACTATGGTCGCCTGTTGGGATCAAAATTGTAACATAATTCATTAATTCATTAAGATATATAGGGTGACCCTAAATTAGTTCTTGATACGAAAGGCTATGCATGTGCTCATGATAACGAACAACTTTCCCTAAAGAACCCATAGTCAAATCGCAAAAAAAATTTGGACTCTTCATACTAATTTGGCCGGTCAGTTCATCGATTTGTATGGAGACTCAAAATATTTTTTTGCGATTTGACTATGGGTTCTTTAGGGAAAGTTGTTCGTTATCATGAGCACATGCATAGCCTTTCGTATCAAGAACTAATTTAGGGTCACCTTATAGACATATCTGTGCTTAAGCACAAAAATATTATGTTAAGAATAAAAAAATAAAAATTGTAACTAAAACAATTAAGGTTTTTAGTTTTTTAAGATGGCCCCTTCTCCTCGGAAATAATCTCGCAGTGTTATATTTTACGCTTTTTTTATTTCAGTCACCCACCATAAAACCTGTGTCCAATCCCTATAAAACAAACATACAGTCTGCTTTACAACGCCTAGATGAGAGAAGATGAGGACAGCATCAGTGGAATTTTCAAGTATGTTTCCTCTTTAACCGGCTATCTAACAAAGCAGCTCTTTAAATACACATTGCATATGAAAATACAAAAAAGGACTGCTCACATTTGATTCGAATTTACCGCATACAAACCACCCTAAATCGGAGACTTTTCGAGACCTGGTGAAGGTCGCGGGAAGACCTGATATCATGGAAAAGATCTCACCCATTGGCACGCTCGCTTCTTCCAATCCCACAAGTTAGAACTGTAATTCTTCTCAATGTACGCCTCGATAGGATGCGTATCTGTTTGCGCATCCTTGTCCGACACTTGGGCTGAAATGATATGAAAATTTTGTTATTGAAAGTAGGTAGCAGTGTACACTTTTCGAATGTAAATATTCAATATGAGGCTCCTACAACGTGGAACTCGTATACCCGCCTTTTCGGGAAGTGTTTGCGGAGTGAAAAGAAACCACAGGCTCAAAGAAAGTCCCTCTAATATACCTTAAAAAAACCCGTAAATTTTAATTTAACATTTTAATTTTAGGTCAATAATCTTGATTTATAAAATATTGTACTTACTACATATAATGAATACGTTAAAAACAACCGACTTCAATCGCAACAACTCCAATTTTGCTATGTTTTGTTGATTTTCTCAAAAACCGCTAGATCGATTTCGATAAAATTTATATGGGACCACCTGTGAAGTATACCCTTTCAAACAAAAAAAGAATTTTCGAAATCGGTTCAGGCGTCTTCGAGTAATCGGTGAACATACATAAAAAAAAAAAAGATTCCGACGAATTGAGAACCTCCTCCTTTTTTTGAAGTCGGTTGAAAAAGGAAAGATTGAATAAAGATAAAAGTAAATTGCAAACGAGTAAAATATTACTAATTAGCTGTTAATTCTCGATTCAAAAGCTTGACCAGTTTACAGAGAACCTTTATTACCCAAAGAAGGTAACTTCATAAAATACCAATTCAAGTCACGATATTATGTAGATGTAGAGCTAACGGATTATACAGAATGTAAGGGACAGGTTTCCAAAAACTTGTTTCTATACAGGCTGTAAGGGACGGGACAGTTTTCCGAAAACTTTAAGGGCTTGCTCAGTAGACGAAACTGAACAACATTCCACAAGAATTTTTTTCAGGAAACAAAAAAAAACCGGCTTCTCCATACAAAATTAGAAATTTGATGAAATTTTTCGTTTCCTGAAAAAAATTCTTGTGGAATGTTGTTCAGTTTCGTCTACTGAGCAAGCCCTTAAAGTTTTCGGAAAACTGTCCCGTCCCTTACAGCCTGTATAGAAACACACCTCCATGGTCAACTCGTCATTTCATTATTGAGGATCTGAATCACGAACCTGCTTCGTAAGCCAAGTTAAGCCGTCGTCGTCACGATTGCTATCAGAGTCGTTAAGCCATGTTAAGATTTTAAACGCGGTCTAAAAACTTCTGAAACTGGGGTTAGCTTTTAACCCACTTATATGAACTTAATATTTTTTTTTATTTTAAGTCATCAGCACCCTACAAGTGGGTACGATATGGTGTCGATTCTGTGTTTACGATTAAACTTATTTGACAGGACTAAACTAAATTTAAGCGTCCTTCCTTGTCTTTTCGGTATAGAAAAAAAAAGACAGAACACTTAAGTTAAATTCTGTCAAATAAGTTTAATTTTTAAAACCGAATCGACACCATTACTTATACGAACTTTTTATTATTTTGAGTCATCAGTGCCCTAGCAGTGGGGACGATATGTGTCAACCAAGACAATGGTAGGTACTCACTTTTAGGCACGTACCGCACCACGAGACAGTCGATATCCTTCACACTTGCCACATCCTCCTGGATATTGAGTAGGCTCACAATATGCGGGTTACTGCGAGCGTAGTCCAGCACCTCGTTAATGTATCTGTTGTTAACGTAAACAGATAAAAGTGTGTTTATAAAATGATAGATAGATAGATAGATAATATCTTTATTTCGCTTTCGAGGCACAAATACATCAAATGAATTACACACTCATAAAACAAAACACAGTAAATGATCAAAACAAAACAAAAATAGAATCAAATACAGCTTGTAACATCGCAAAAACTTAAACACTAGGTAGTAGTAGCCAACAAAAGTGGTGCCAAGAAAGCGGAAATGGTCCAGGCTCAGCATGGATGTTGTGGGTCGCAAAGTACCTGAGTGTGGGTACAAAGTAAAATGCTACAAGTTGAAACCATAAAAAATAATGACTGATGTGATCCGGCATGAAAATAGCTAGTTCCCCATTGGGTTGGGGAATCTTTGTTAGCCCGCTTCCATCTTCGGCATTATCATCACTTTTATTATTTTATTATTTCTTATTTGGGGGTAAAGGAGTATAGGACCAAGGAGGGCCCTATTGGATCACTGCGACCTGGGTAGATCTATTGTGATCACTGCCCCTGTTAAATTATATCATCACTTACCATCAGGTGAGATGATGCAATGCTTAGCAATTAAGGTTAAAAAAAAACATCTTTAGAATCTCCATAATATTTTGTGGAATTTCGTAAAATTTTTATATGTATAGTAACATTTCCCGAAAATATTGCTTTGAGGACGTTTTAACAAAATACATTATTACGCTGAGACGATCATACTGAACAACTTTTGTTCTACGAATTTGGTGAAACGACAAAAAAAATTGGATACAAAATCGGCCCAATAACCGATCAATTTGCAATTCCATTAAAGACGTAGAATCAAATCAAAATCTTTTTATTTAAGTAGATGCTTGTGGCTGATGCTGGTGAAGCGGTCGTGGGTCAGTGCGGCTTGCGTGGTCGCGTCGATCACGCAGGTTAACTGACTACAGACACGGTCATAACCTGGATGGGTTTGACTGTTAGTGGTATTTATCTCGACCGTTTCCGTGCTTCGCAAGGCACGTTAAGCTGTTGGTGCCGGCTGCTATCGCTAGATGGCAGTCGTTAAGCCATGTCGGAGGCCTTATAGGCGGCTTAAAAACTTCTGACACTGGGGTTGGCCACTAGCCCCACAACCTCCACCAATCCGGACTTGGCCCCCGTGTGTGGAGTATGGCCTAACCTTCCCCATCTATGGGAAGAGACGCGTGCCCCTGCAGTAGGGACGTAATGGGTTGTTAACAGATGCTTAACACATTCTTTTAAATCGAAATTTTATTTCTACCTAGTACAAAGTTCCTACCACTCGGAACTTGGAGACTAAACGTTTCGGGAAGTGTTAGCGGAGCGAGAAGAAAAGACACATTGTTCAGTATAAATAGGTGTCTGGGTGTATATATCTATATATGTATGTATTTAAAAGTATATGTGTATGTATATCAGTCTCTGGTTCCCAAGATACAGGGAATCCTAGTTTGGGGCCAGATGACCGTGTGTGATTTGTCCCAGATATTGTTATTATTATTAAATAATGTGTAGAAGTCCCAGTAATAGTTACCTCATCAATTTCGTTACTCGATGAGACCGATCTTCATGGTCGTAACAGAGCGCGCAGAAAGCGAGAAACTGGCGGTGTATATGAAGAGTGAAAAGATCGCTGAAAATCAGCGCTGTGGCACTAGTCACAGCATATGCGGATTCGGAGTCCATTTTTCTGGCACCATAGCACTCCAAGATTATTTGTGTTTAAGTTTAATTTTTCTTTTTTTTTAATTTTTTTGTTTTATTTTTATTTTTTGGTTTCTTATTGAATGAATGAATGAAAACACTTAATTGCACAACAAAACAGGAAAATAAAAAATAAACATTTAAAAAAAAAGTTATACAGGTAGGCGGTCTTATCGCTAAAGAGCGATCTCTTCCAGACAACCTTATTGTTTTATTTTTAGAAAAGGCCTGTAACTTTTATTTTTAATGTGGTGTCGAAAACAAATGTTGTCTATGTCTATATGTCTAAGATTTTGTTTAAACACACACAAACCTCTCGGGGTCCCTGCTGAAGCGCACGGCCATCTTGGCGTTGCAGAAGCCGTAGCGGCGGCCGGCGCACTTGATGAGGCCGATCTTCATGTTGCCCGGAACCAGTGCGCCCACGTTCAGGCATAGCGCGCAGAAACCGAGAAACTGGCGGTCGAGATTAGAATCAAGAAGATTCAAGATCACTATCTGGCTTTTACGATGAACCGGTGAACTGGTGAAGTTCGCGGGAAGCCATTGGATGCGGGCAGCGCAAGACCAGGCGGCGGCATCGGCGTGGAAATCCTTGGGGCAGAAATTTTTCTAGCAATGTACGTTTTTCGGCTAATAACGATGAACGCCTAAACTATAACAGTAAATATTTTTTTATAACACTTATAGTAAGTATATTTTTTTTAGTATTTAGGTGTTTTCCCTGTTGCACCATCCTCACCTGAACATGTTTCCCTGCGGTCCCATCCTCACCTGAACATGTTTCCCTTCTGTCCCATCATCACCTGAACATGTTTCTCTGCAGTCCCATTCTCATCTGAACATGTTTCCCTATATTCTCCATTCTCACCTGAACACGTTTCTCTATGGTGCCATCCTCACATGAACATGTTTCCCTTCTGTCCCATCATCACCTGAACATGTTTCTTTGCAGTCCCATTCTCATCTGAACATGTTTCCCTATTTTCCCATTCTCACCTGAACATGTTTCTCTATGGTCCCATCCTCACCTGAACATGTTTCTCCCTGCCGGCGTCGCTGGAGAAGCTGTCGCTGTAGGCCACGTAGTTGGGCAGCCCCGCCAGAGCAAGCCGCTCGTCCAAGCTCACTCTGCAACTCATCCGCTCCTGCGGGAAAGGACAATTAATTAATAAAAATATCTGAATCAAATCACACACTTTCATCTGGCACCAAACTAAGATTCCCTGTATTATGGGAACCAGAGACTGATATACATTACACATATACGTTTAAATACATGTATCTTCAAAGAAATGTATGCCCTGGGTGGGGATCGAACTCATGACTTTCGGGTCAGTAGTCATTACATGAGCACTAAAGAGGGGAAGAGACAATGCAACTGGGTCCATTAACAACCCGTGGCGACATCTACAGTACTCGTCGCGAACTATCTAGAACGCGCTAACGAAGATTCTGCGGACACAAACCTGGTCTGTCACCACGTTCTTCCCCCTGAGCATCTTGTCGAGGGTGGCCACCGGTATCTTGGTGCGCTCCTGGATGCTGGAGAGGATCGACATCAGCCGGTTCACGGTGGAGATGAGAAACATCGTCGTCTGCATGGACCGCCATACTTGCCACAGCTTTATGAAGAGTGGCTGTGGATTAAGGTTGTTTTGATGAATGAATGAAAACACTTTATTTTCACAACATAAACAGGAAAATATAAACGATATACAGGATGTTAAAAAAGTGCGTTTGAAATTTCAAGGGGTTACTCAGAATCAAGTATAGAATACAGGAAAAATTATGAGAAAATCCGCTCTTCAAATATTTTTTTCAGATTCTCATACTAAATCTAAATAATGAATCAAGAATTTGTATGGAAAAAAGAAGAAAATGTTGTAGATCGGATTTTTTCAACATTTTTTCTATATTCTTGATTCTGAGTGACCCCTTAAAATCTCAAATGCACTTTTTTAACACCCTGAAAAACATGAAAAAGAGTTATACAGTTTTTATGAATAGGAAAGCTCGTGTACGCGCTAGAATTAGATTAATTATGTGATAGTCCAAAACAGCGAAATAAACCTTTTTCAGGATAAGCTGACCTCATCCCCCCCACTTGCAGGTAATACGACGCCACTGGAGCACCTCGATGTACACTGGCCCACAGAGATATCTAAACCCCTACTATAGCTATTCGTGATACATGGTGCATTAGGGAGAGGTTCAGATATCTTTGCGGCTGTCTGTACCACCACATCTCGTATTGGCGATGGGCTATGGTTCACTCATTTATAGTAAGAACTGAAGATAAGATAGCCAGTTCCCCATTGCGTTGGGGAATCTTGGTAAGCCCGCTTCCATCTTCGGCATCATCGTCACTTACCATCAGGTGAGATGATGCCAAGGGCTTACCAATTGAGGGTTAAAAAAAAAAACAAAAACTGGCCACTCACAAACACAGTGACGACAGGCACAGCCTCCTTATATTTCACAGCCTCGTGGATCTCGTCGAGAACCTCTTGGAAGCTGTCCACGAGGCGCACGCCGCTCTGCACAGTGGTCTCTATGTCCGAGAGCAGGCGGCGGACGTAGATCTCGTATTGGCGATTGAACGAGAGGAGATCGATTATTTGCTTGTAGTTTTCACTGAAAAAAAGTTACTCTGGTTGCTACTCAAAGAAACTGAACAACTTTCCACCTAGGATCCGGATCCTATATTCAATTCGCAAAAGAAGTTTGGGACTTCCATACGAAATTGGCGGATCAATTGATAACGCCAACTTGTGGGCGCTGGAAGGGGGCGGAAGAAATTGGGGGGAGAGAGGTAGACGCGGTTTACAGGGACGATTACTGATTGTTGTTTATCTACGGATATTAAAATAAAAACCTTCAAGAAAAGAGCGTACTCCCAAATCAAAGGGCGGCAACGCACTTGTGACTCCTCTGGTGTTGCGGGTGTCTATGGGCGGCGGTAATCGCTTACCATCAGGTGATCCGTCTGCTCGTTTGCCACCTGTCATAATAATAAATGTTAATTATAAATGTAAAAAAATAAATGTTGAAGGGGCGCTGGAAAATAATTGGTTCTCAAACTAAGCTGTAGACAAGTTTGAAAACCCTCTGCACTAGAGCACAGAGGTGGCGTTCTTTGATGATTGTCTTTGAGCTAACATCATCATCAGCCTGTATCAGTCCACTGTTGGACACAGGCCTCCCCCAAGGCACGCCACTTAAACCTATCTTCGGCCATGCGCATCCAGCTGTTACCAGCAACCTTGCGCAACACCTAGCATCCCACGCTACGTTTTCCCAAACGCAGTCTCCACTGTAGAACTTTCTCCACTCTATTTTCTTCGAGTACTCACACAGTAAGGTCGGCACCGGGCGGCACATTGATGTAAACATTGCCAGTTTCCTCGTGCACGCTGATGCAGTCCGCCGCAGCCGTGGTTAAGCTGTTAACGCGCTGCATTACGCCGATCAGCGAATGCGATAGCGTGAAAATACACGCTTTGCCGGCGTCGACCAGATTGTATGGCACTACGAGACGAAATAACAGAAATACGTTTAAAAACTAATCTTCTTGTTTAGGCCCTGTAGGCTTATAGGGCCGAGACGAAATTAACTCTATTATTGAAAACAGATAAGCGACTGAAAACTCACGTATACCCGAAAAGAACGGATATTTATTTCCAACGGGCCCCATGGTACGTGTAATTAATGAATGAATGAATGAAAACACTTAATGTAATAATAATAAACACTTAACACTTAATGTGTAATTAACAGCAATCCTCTGCTAGCGGGACGATGGGTGGGATGTATGTTAAAAGCATGTCCTATATATCATATCGCCGTTATACTGCGAAAACCAATTATCTAGATTTTTTACTCTAAAGGGCTTAACTATACATAATCTCATTTTTTTGTCTTCTTTAGTCTGCGAAAACCCGTTTTACGCAAAACCACATAGTTTCCAAGGAATTACCTCGGAAAATATATAATCTGGTTTTCGCAGACAAAAGAGGACACACAATTATGAGATAATGTATAGTTAAGTCTTTTATAGTAAAAAAAATCGAGATAACTGGTTTTCGCTGTATAACGGCGATTTATGACGTTAATAAGAGCTACATAAAAATAAGATAAGATTTTGATTTTTGTCCCATCGGTTCCCACCTCGTCCACCAGCGGTTACCATTTAAAAAATAAAATAAAACGACGACGAAGAAAAAAAATTATCCTTTAATGTGCCACAAAAGATTAGATACATTTATTTTAGGTGCAAACATGTCGCAATACAAGTTACTCACAATCTGGTATGCCCTCTCCAGATTTCTTACAGTCGCGATTGAACAAGCGGACGCCGGAGACAACGGCTAGCAACTCTTTTAGTTTAGTTAGTTTGTCAGCGCGAGGGTATGTCAGAAACTCTTCCAGCTCTTCCAAGGTAAACACGCTTTCAAGAGCCGCCATTCCTTCTTTGAGGGTCTGAACAGAATAGAATAGAAATCTTTATTTGCTCTGAATTGGGTAACATTGACGTAGAATTACATAAAGTTAGATCGCCAAATTCAGCCATAAAATATAGCATGCAAATATTTACAATTAAAATTATCCACATCCTTAACGTTGTCACCGAATTATCATCACATCGACCGACAGACGTCCACTGCTGGAGAAAAGCCTGTTCCAAATATTTACACGACCGGTCCTGCGCTGCCCGCATCCTGGCTGCAACCTTCATCAGGTCATCGGTTCACACAGTGGCAGGCACTCGGTGGACCGACGACCTTTTGAAGATCCTGGATGCGGTCAGCGTAAGACCGGTCGTCGTGGAAATCCTTGGAGGCCTTTGTTCAGCAGTGGGCGTCTTTTAGCTGATGACTATGATTGTGATGATGGACACAGGAAGTGGCATTCAAGCAATGTATCCTATTTAAAAAAAACAATGATCTCACCAAGATATAAGACGGATTCCCCATCCCACTTGCAAGCACAATGTAGATAGCTATCTTCCTATACAGCTTCGTGGTCTCCGAAACGTCTTGAGTCTCCGGGTCCGCGTCCAATATCTCGGTGACGAGGGGATGGAGACAGTTGTCAATGGAGTCGAGGTGTTTGTCTACCAAATTCTGCAGTTTGTCGTAGTTCACTTGAATAATGAACTGCATTTTGAGTGTGTTCATCGAGGTTTCGCCGCCTGACGGGATGAAACGGGCAACAATACAAATATTTACTCGAAGACGCCTGAACCGATTTGGAAAATTCTTTTTTTGTTTAAAAGGGTATACTTCACAGGTGGTCCCATATAAATTTTATCGAAATCGATTCAGCAGTTTTTGAGAAAATCAACAAAAACATAGCAAAATTGGAGTTGTTGCGATTGAAGTCGGTTGTTTTTAACGTATTCAGCGTGGTCAATTATGGTAACTATGCATACAACTTAAATCACTTTATACCCGTATAGCATTTTTATGAAAAGGGCTTAACATATATATACATATAAACATATAAGGGATTAACATATTAAGGGCTGAATAATACAAAATTTATTATAAATTTTAAAATAGGTACTTACGAGTCAACATAGCGACGCATTCGTTCACGAAATATTCCAAATTGTTTCTGTTCAAAGTCTTCGTAAACAGCTTCCCGTACTTGGGGTTATTCAGGAGGAACCCAATGAGATAAACCACGAATTCCACCTCGACATTAACGTTCTGAGCTTGGCAGTTCCGAGTGATTTCACTCGCCATGTTCTTTATTACGTTTTCGTTGCACGCCATTTTGATTTTGTTTAATTATTAAATTAAAAACTAAAACTAAAGTTACGGGTAAAACAAACAATAATAAATACTTAGTATAAAAGAAAATGATTTATGTTGCAAACTTTGGCGTTTGCGAATGATTTGAAATGTTAACGTTGCTATGGTGATTGTTTTGTTTCTGATTTATTGATTTTTTTAGGTGCTATTGCAATCTTATCATAAAGAAGATCGATTGACTTTTAATTGCCGAAATAAAAAAAATGAAATTTTTTAGAAAAAAAAAAGAGTTGTATAATAATGCCATGAAATCAAAATCAAAATGTTTTTTATTTAAGTTTAGATGTTTTGCATATACTTTTAAACTGTCTTTTTTTTCTACCTAGTACAAAGTTCAATGACAATCTATTGTTCAGTTTTCATAACGTTTTTCCAAGATCCGAAGTTTTTTTCTAGGTTTTTTTTTAAGAACTTCTACATTGCGCTACATACATTCTTGTACATGGCACTTAGTTCAAAAATTTCCTCCCTAAGGGGTCGTCCATTAATCACGTGAGGCTCAAAAGGGGGGGAGGGGGGTTCGGAAAAAATCACGAAATGTCACAAGGGGGAGCGGAGGGAGGGTTCCAAACGCCGGACTGTTGTTGTTACTTTTTAGGGTTCCGAAGCCAAATGGCAAAAAACGGAACCCTTATGGATTCGTCATGTCTGTCTGTCTGTCTGTTTGTCTGTCCGTTCGTATGTCACGGCCATTTTTTTCCGAAACTATAAGAACTATACTGTTGAAACTTGGTAAGTAGATGTATTCTGTGAACCGCATTAAGATTTACACACAAAAATAGAAAAAAAAACAATAATTTTTGGGGGTTCCTCATACTGAAACTCAAAAAGTTTTTTTTCATCAAACCCATACGTGTGGGGTATCTATGGATAGGTCTTCAAAAATCATATTGAGGTTTCTAATATATTTTTTTTCTAAACTGAAAAGTTGCTAAAAAACATCACGTGATTAATGGATGACCCCTAATTAGACGCCACAATTTTAAGAGAGAAGATCCCTCGTCCTGTCTCTATCTCCTGCAGTTTACCATATTAAACTGTTAATAACTAACAAATATGTGAATGTTCTGCGTTGTCTTTTTGTTTCAGATGGCTCAACCATTTACTTTGATAGCTCCATTTATTCATTATATGTATTTCATCTTCAATTACTATGGACGTTGGCGGAATTGTCATAAAAGCAAGCATTATATTATATATAGGGTGACTTTTAATTAGTTCTTGATACGACAGGCTATGCATGTGCTCATGATAACTAATAACTTTCCCTAAGAAACCCATAGTCAAATCGCAAAAAAAAATTGGACTCTTCATACTAATTTGGCCGGTCAGTTGCTCGATTTGTATGAAGACTCCAAAATTTTTTTTGCGATTTGACTATGGGTTCCTTAGGGAAAGTTGTTTGTTATCATGACCACATGCATACCCTGTCGTATCAAGAACTAATTTAAAGTCACCCTGTATAGCACGGTTTAATTGTACGCTAAGAGAGAGATTATAATATTTATAATACATACTTATAAAAGATGAAGTTAAAATAAAAATTCTAGTTAGATTTTATTTTGAGCTTAGCAAATCTTTATTTCGTCATACAATACAGAAATCCTTGCAGACCTTAAATTTTATTTACAAAAAACCGTCTTACGTTACATGTTAATAACCATAGTAAATTTTATTTTTTACAAATCATAATTTCTACTTTTTTTCTTTACTTATTATAACTGATCATAAACTGTTTTCTTATCCTTGTCTTTCTGATTTCAAAATGGCAAAACAAACATCAATAAAATTAATGACTACCAAGCTTTATATGAATCGCAGTTAGATAATAAAAACAACAGAATGTAGATGACAGAAATGCGTAGCAACAATTCAAGAAGGGCTTCATACTTATTAACCCTTTCGAGCGCCATAGTCGGTTTCCGTGCCACGGGCGCCAGGATTTCGGATTTTCATACATTTCTGACGGCTATAGCCGTCGTTGGCGCTGGCGGCACGATTTGTCGGGGAGTGGCGAAACGCTCAGAGTTAAAACTGAACAACTTTTCTGAACAACAAAAAAAGGACTTGTCATACAAATAACTGAGCAATTTTTCTTTGTAGTTTTAAAGTTGTCCGTTTCATTACCACGAGCAGAAGCCTGCTATGCCGGGTGTTGAAAAAGTAGATTTGTGATTTCAGAGAGGCATTCAGTATTGGTACTAGAACACAGGATTTTTTTTTTTAATTCCAACTCATTTTTTTTTGTTTTCTTACATTTGCTTGCCGGTGTGCCGTTGCCAACCGCACCCGCCGGGTCAACGACCCCGAATAAAACGAGAGCCTCTCTTGTGCCGTTTCTACGATTTTATCCAAAATAATATAAAATGTATTCTTATAATTCCACATCCATACATGGTCTTCCGTGGGCAGTGAAACCTCTAGGTATCCGAAACTGTCCATTATTGCCATATTCATGCCAATTTGACACCGCTCGTAAAATTGTTGGCTGACTGGGCACTTGAGGGTTTTCGACTCAACGTAAACGCAAATTATCAACACTGCGGCTTCGATAAATCTCCACTGTTTCCCTTAAATGAGTACCCGCTTCGTCGTAAAAATTCTTATCATCTCATGATATAAGATATCTCTGTAAGGTAGAGGCATTTTTAAAACTCAAAAAAGAAACATGTTGGAAACAAATCAGAATAGACGAGGAAATATGATAGGACACCTGATAAGACACGATAGCTTCCTTAAAACCATAATAGAAGGAAAGGTGGAGGGGAGAAGAGGAAGAGGAAGACCAAGACGAAATTATATAAAACAGATAAAGGAGAAGGTTGCTGTGTGGTCGTATCGAGAGGTCAAGACGATAGCAGAGGACAGGAACAGTTGGAGATTGCTCCACCGACAAGAGCATTGCTCTTAAATAGAAGAAGACAAAAATAAACACGTACCTAACTTTACGTGGGAATGCGACACTCTCTTAGCGAAGGCATTTGAAGACTTAATACAAAACAAAAATAATATTGTTTTATATTTTTCTATTTCACATTCCACATCTCATTTAAGGAGTGATTTTGCCAATGTCATGTGAATAATGGGAGAATCTTAAATTAAAAAAAATGACGAAACGCCAATGTGAAATGAAAGACACGGCTCTAAGGGTGATGGGCACTTAAAGTCGCTCCACGTGGTGGTTTTTTGCTGGAACTCGGAAAACGGAGCTGTCTCCCGAGTTAATCCGCTTCTTATGACCGCTTATCACTGAATCGGAATCACAACTATTTCTCCATCACAAAAATAACGTTGAGACTATTCTTAAACGGAAATAATTAAAAAATAACTCAGCAGACGTGTGCTCGGTACAGTCCCGGTAACCAACCTTATATTATATTGCGTATATTGTTTGGGGGTTTGTAAAAAAGTAAGATTTTTCGACTTGGAATTTATTAAATATTTTTCCCGTTTTATAGCCAATACTGAATGCCTCCCTGAAATCTCAATCGTACTTTTTTTAACACCATGTATGTATAACAAAAAATACCAAAAGCATTGCTACATATTTTTGTTTTGTTTTACCCCCTGTATATCCATGAGAACATTGTACCAACACTCTGTATACCCCCAACACCCGGCACAGGTAACCATGCCTTGCCACCTGCATAGTTTTCACCCACTGTCCCAGTAATGTATGTCAAGTTCTTGAGGACTTAAGATTTATACCAACTAAAAATCTAACTCGGCAATCACTAAAGCAGTCGATCAACCTTACCATAGTTAGATTTAAAATACTGTTTATTTAATAGATTTGGATAGTAAAATTGATGTGATCTTAAAATACTTTTTCACAAAATACGTGCAAAATATACTCTTTTTTATTTTATTTTTACGCATTTAATTTACTATGTCACTCCACTTTTTAGATTGATACATACATAATATATATTTTACAGGGTGTTCAGCTTAAAGTATACATAGGCAAGCTTGCGTTTTCAGTAATTTCAGATTGTTAGGCGAGGTATCTGTTTAAGAAATTAAACAGGATTTCCAAGAATCCGTGATATATATTTTTTTAATATGTTAGATTAGACTCCCCTTCAAATGTTTTATCGAGTAATTAATGTATACGCGAACCATTTTTGTTCAAATTCATAAACAGAAACTTCCCCTGAAATAGGCTTGAACATCCTGTATGTAATTAGTTTTACAAACATAATATCTTTCACAATGTAATCGTTTTCTATATTAACGTATTTCAGTATTTATTATATTCTAATCTTAAACATAACCGCTACTATTACATTAGTATGTAACTTTATTTCTAGGTCGCTAATACCTATTCAATATAAATGCATTGTTTGCTATAATGCATTGAAAAAAAAAAAACAAAATCAGATAAATTCTAACAAACCTACAAAAATATAACTTTTACCCCCGATACGAAAAGATAGCGTCCACAGAATATAATTTTAATGGTGACCAAAAGGGCGCTTTTATCTACCAAACCGTTACATCATCATTCCCCAACCAAAAATAGGTGGTTTTACCACCAGCCAAAAAAGAGGCATTACAGCTCCTTACTGTGAAGAAGGGATGTTATAAGTTGGAAATGTCTATCGGTTGGTTTGTTTGTTTTGTCCATACCATCACGGGCCAATGAGGGAGAGCTGATTTTGGAATAGTTTTATCAAATCTAGATGGTTTAAGAGTTATAGAAAGCGGAATTCGATTCAGGATTTGTATTTGTACTGATTATTATGGGACCAAATTTTATATTGATGTTCTTACTGAAACCCAGCTGACGAATGTTTCGGGGGTTTACAAATTTAAAAACTATATACAAAAAAGATAGGATAAACTGGTTTGAGCATCCTAAAAGGACAGCTTATAATATAGAAATACGTTGATTTGTTTATTACATGTTTCAAAATAGCATCATAGTACACAAGTACCTTATAAAGTTTTCAATGATTTAAACATGAAAAACAAGATGATATTTTAATGGCGCATGTGACTTTATCCAGGCTGTAAATAAGATCTTGTTCTGTCACTCTTTAAATATACATTAAAAAAATTGAAATGACCATACAAATCGATAGTCAAATTATCTATTTTCTAGAGAATTTTTTTTTGTCACAAAAGGTGGGGGTTCCGAAAGTAAACATTAGTACACTTAGTTTTATTTGACCATGGTCTCAAACTAATTCAGCTTAGAGGACGATGAAGCAATAACCTTGAGGTACTTACCTACTCGGTGACTACCTCATTAAACTGATGGTGATGATGAAGTCATTCAACGAGTCAGGATTACACCTTGAGACGTCTAGTCGGTGATGAAATGATTCTTGAGATACTTCATCATTCCAAACGTACGGAACCGCTTCGTACCAATCACTTTGTACAAGGAATCGTCGCAGATAGCAAACTGCTTGTTGTTCGGATCGTACAGTTGCTTCTCTTTTATGATCTCCCAAACGCGTTTCACCACCTGTTGGAGATGTTCAGTATTTTTATAGAATAATGGACAATATTTATTGATTGAAATGATAGGTTTCTTTGTAATATTACAATTAAGAAATGTTACAAAAAGACGATGTGGGTGTGTCCGTGTGTTGCATTGCAAGGATGTGTCGGTGAGTTGAACGAGTTGAGGGACTTTGTGCTAGGTAGAAAAAAATATTGACGATTTAAAAGCATGTGTAAAGCATCTACTTAAATAAAAAACATTTTGAGTTTGAGTTTCGAGTTGCGGGGGTGTGTCGGTGTGTTACAGGGATGTGTCGGTGTTACGCACGGAGGTGTGTCGGTGTGTTACGAGTATGTGTCAGCGTGTTAAGAAGGTGTCGGTATGTTATAGGGGTGGCGGTGTTACGGGGATCTGACGGTAAATAACGGGGGTTTGTCGGTATGCCACGGGGGTGTGTCGGTGTGTTACCAGTAACCTTGTGGCGCGGCATCTCGTCAGCGCCCATGAGCTCGCTGAGCGTGGGCGACAGCTTGTCCGCGCGTGTCGTTGTTACGGGGGTGTGTCGGTGTGTAACGGGGGTGTGTCGACATGTTACGGGGGTTTGTCGGTATGTTACGCGGGTTTGTTGGTATGTTACAGGGGTGTGTCGGTTTGTTACGGGGGTTTTTCGGTATGTTACGGGGGTGTGTTGGTATGTTACAGGGGTGTGTCGGTTTGTTACGGGGGTTTTTCGGTATGTTACGGGGGTGTGTTGGTATGTTACAGGGGTGTGTCGGTTTGTTACGGGGGTTTTTCGGTATGTTACGGGGGTGTGTTGGTATGTTACAGGGGTGTGTCGGTTTGTTACGGGGGTTTTTCGGTATGTTACGGGGGTGTGTTGGTATGTTACAGGGGTGTGTCGGTTTGTTACGGGGGTTTTTCGGTATGTTACGGGGGTGTGTTGGTATGTTACAGGGGTGTGTCGGTTTGTTACGGGGGTTTTTCGGTATGTTACGGGGGGTTGTCGGTATGTCACGGGGGTGTGTCGGTGTGTTACCAGTCACCTCGTGGCGCGGCATCTCGTCGGCGCCCATGAGCTCGCTGAGCGCGGGGGAGAGCTTGTACGCGCGCGTGTAGCCGCCGCCGCGGCCGCGCCCGCCCGCCTGCGTCGCGAGAATCACAGTGAATACAGAGATCACAAAAACCGGATAACCGGATACCGAATATTCGGCCAAGCCACAGGCCGGATACTATATGGATCTCTAAAAAATACACGCTCACAGTAAAATTTATTTACCTTTATAATTGTTTTCTATCTAACGTATACAAGGTGTAACAAAAAGGTGTGGTGATACTTTTAGGTGGGCTTCTATTCATTAAAACTAAATAACTTTTGTTCTATAGCAACTAAAAAAAAATTGAACTTTTCATACAAATTTGGCTCATCAGCTGATCGATTTGTATGAAAAGTCAAAAAAACTTTTGCGATTTCAGCAAAGGTGTAGAACAAAAGTTATTGTTTTTTAATCTACCTAATACGAAGTTCCTACCACTTGGAACTGGTATACCCGGGAACCCTCAGGAAGTGATTGCTGAGAGAGAAGAAACGTCAGGTCCAAAAGAAACTCCGTCCGGTAAAGATAATATGTAAAACCTTAACCGGCAACACACTTGTGACTCTTCTGGTGTTGCGGGTGTCTATGGGCGGCGGTAATTGCTTACCATCAGGTGATCCGTCTGCTCGTTTGCCACCTCTGCCATAAAAATAATAGTAATGTGGCATACCTTTTTAGCTTTAGGAGTCTTCTCGGCCTTCTGGCCTTTGCCCTTGCCCCAGTCCTCGTCCGAGTCTCCATCGGAGCCCTTCTTGCGGGCCTTCTTCTTTGGTGGCTTTTTCACCTCCTATAACCAGCGAATAAGTTAATAAGACTAATGTCGAATAGTAACCGTTAAGCAAAATGCAAAAATTTTAAATTGCATCAAAAATAATATGAATGAAAAGAGTATATTTGAATGTGGCCGCTGTTTCCAATAACACAACAGATAAATTTACAATAAATACAGCATGAGATTTATGCAAAATTACGTAACTGTTAGTTATATGTGTACCTGTGAAAATATGTTTTTTTTTTTAATATATTAATTCCGTAAAAACGCGTAATTAAACATAGATTACGGCGACATTCAGGTTTTTCGCGAAATTACGCGTAAACTCATTAAAATAGGGATTATACGCGATCTTACTATGTCAATATGCAAACAGATGGTTAAGCAAGGCGTTTAATTATGTTTTAGACTGACCTCTTCACTGTCTTCCTCATATGTGTGGCCGGGCGCAGCACGGGTAGACTTCTTAGCTTTGGGTTTATCTTCTTCCTAAAAATATTTTTTATTTTATCCACAATTAGTAAGCCCTTGGCATCATCTCGCCTGGTGGTAAGTGATGATGATGCCGGAGACGGAAGCGGGCTTACCAAAATTCCCCAACGCAAGGGAACTGGCTATCTTATCTCCATGCGGGAACACATCAATACTATTAACATTGATGTTTGGTGGCAAGACTTTTCAAAACTCATTCGGTGTTAGAACACAATAGGGATAGGGGACTTGGCCCCGTGTATGGAGAATGACATAACCTTCCTGATCTACGGGAAGAGATGAGATCCGTGCCATCTTAGTGGAGACAATTGTCACTGTAAGATCGCGTATCATCAGTTTTGAGGGTCCCGCACCTCAAAAGGAACGTAATTTTACGAAAACCCGGATTATCGCGTAGCAACAAGACAGTTTCAATCAATATATCGAGTAAGATCGCGTAAACAGTATAAATGAAGCGGCTATATTGGAATGTGGCTGATGTTTAAAAAAGAAACAAACAGCATAAGAAACGAGACTTTCATACTGTGAAAATACGATATGTATTAAGAAAAATATTGCGTAGAACCGCGTACATAATAAAGCATAGATTACATCGACCAGCACCGGTAGCATGACGACGTATCTCGCGCGCGACGCGAGTTTTAAAAACATTTGTTCCGTTCTAACGCTAAGCTAATGAAAGAGACAGCTGAGCTGTTTTCTCGCGTTGGCGCGACAAACAGCTTTGTCTACGCCCTCATGCTACCCGTGCAGGTTTTTTGCGGAAACTACGTGTTAACTCACTCAAACACGAATTATACGCGATCTTACTGTGTCAACATACAAATAGATGTTAGAACATGGCTTTGTTTCGAACTGACCTCTTCACTGTCTTCCTCATATGCGGGGCCGGGAGCAGCACGGGTAGACTTCTTAGCTTTGCGTGTGTCTGGCTTCTCTTCTTCTTCCTAAAAAGATTTATTACTATTTGTAAAGTTTCATAGCCATACAGCATAAATACGGAGCGAGTGAACCAGTCTTCATCGTCATCAGCCCGTATTAGTCCACTGTTGGACAAAGGCCTCCCCCACGGCACACTATCTATTTTTGAGTACGGGTCCAACTGTAGTTTTGCCAGCAACATTTCCCAAAGCCCAAACCATCACTAGACCATCACTAGACTAAGAAACTAAAAAAATTTTTTAAATTCATCACTTACCATCAGGTGACTTTGACTTTTTAATCATTCTGTTTTTTTTTAATTGAGTTGATTGATTGATATACTCTTTATTGGGTTGTTTTTATACAGGGTGTTAAAAAAGTGTGTTTGAAATTTTAAGGGGTGACTTAGAATCAAGTATTTGAACCTGAATAGTTAAGTAATCAAGAATTTGAATGGGAAACTGAAAAAAATATTGTATATTGGATTTTTTCAATATTTTTCCTGTATTCTATACTTGATTCTGAGTAAACCCTTAAATTAAAATTACAAATGCACTTTTTTAACATCACTATGATATATATATATATATATATATATATATATATATAAAGGGTGTAACAGAAAGGTGTGATAATACTTCAAGGTTGGCTTTTACCCATCAAACTGAACAACTTTTGGTCTACAACTTTGTTGAAATCGCAAAGAAATTTTCGGACTTTTCATACAAACTTGGTTCGCCAGGTAATCGATTTGTATGAAAAGTTCAAAAAAAAAATTGCGATTTGAACAAAGTTGTTCAGTTTGATGGGTAAAAGCCAACCTTGAAGTATTATCACACCTTTCTGTTACACCCTGTATATATAAGCTATGGATGTTAAAATACACTATAAATTACCTCTGAACCATCATCGTCATCATCTGCTGCTTCATCTTCAGACTCCTTGCTGTTGACGTAGTCCATAACGAGCTGGTCTATCAGCTTCTTCTTGTCAGTCAGGTCAACACCAAGATTCTTCTCCAGCTGCTGTATCACCTTCTTGGTGGAAGTCTTCTCGAGATTAGCTTTCTCGAGAATCTCTGGAAGCAGTACATAGTATTCAATTAAAATAAAAAAAATATATTACTCGCTAATCCTGCCGCTAAGCAGCAGTGCTTGCACTGTTGTGTTCCGGTGTGGAGAGTAAGACAGCCGAGGAAATTACAGGCACAAGAGGCATTTCATCTTAGCCCTCTAGGTTGGCAACGCATCTGCAATCCCCTCCGTGGTTGCAGGTGTCTATGGGCAGTGGTGATCACTTACCATCAGGTGACCCACTTGCTCGTTTGCCTTCCTTATCACATAAAAAAAAAAAAAAAAACATAATAATTATTATTGGGTTAAAAATGTATTTTTGAGAATAAAAAAACCAAAGTTTTTTGTAAATATGTATTGACCATGTGGAACTTTTAAGTGTTCTGCTTATGAACATAAATTATATCCTAAAGATTCTAAATAGGTGGTTAGTTACCTCAACAAATGTTGTGGGATTTGGCTGTGTAATTAATTATTATACATGTTTTAATGACTGACTCGGTGGCTAAGTGGTTAGCGATCCTGACCTCTGTTCCGAGAGTTCAATCCCCACACAGGGCAAACTTTTCTGTGATGTGCAGAATTGTTTGTTGCTCTGAGTCTGGATGTATTATATCTATATATGTGAGTATTTAAAAGAATATGTGTATGTATATCAGTCTCTCGTTCCCAAGATACAGGGAATCCTAGTTTGGGGCCAGATGACCGTGTGAGATTTGTCCCAGATATTATTATTATTATTAAAAAAAAACTGACAATTGGAGAGACTATTAGACAAGGTTATTCTTTTTGACTTGACTTCAGTTTACTCACATATTGGCAAATTTTATTTATTTACCTTATAAAGCAAAAGTTTTTGTTCCGTCAATTTTCAAATAAACACCCATTGTAAGATATTTTTTTTAAAGATGTCTATGAAATTAATAGATGTATGTACAATTGTACACCCTACTATTATATGATATGTAAGATAAACAGAAGAGGAAATATGATTGGACATTTGTTACGACACGACGACTTCATAACGAACATCATGGAAGGAAAGATAGAAGGAAAGAGAGGTAGAGGGAGGCCGAGAATAAGTTACATCGATCAAGTGAAGGCCAAAGTCAATGTCGTGTCGTACCAGGAAGTCAAGGAGTTGGCAAGGAGTAGAAAAGAATGGCGGTTACTCCACCGACAAGAGCCTAGCTCCTAAGATAAAGAAGACGATATTCAATTGATAATTTTTCACTCAAACTTGTATATTTCTCTAAATCTGAAAATCGAATACTTGAGTTTAATTTTACTTAGCTAAATGAATTTAAAATGTTTTTTTTTTTTGTTATGTAAGTTGTTACATCTATGGTCAAACTCTATGTTAAATAGTCTATCGACAGACAGCTAGCGATATAGAAAGACGGTTTATGTGTACTTCAATAAAATATAAATTAAATTAAAATAACTAGTTTCTCTCCATCAAGACCTGATCCACAAATAATACATAAGTTAAAAGATATGTACTTAAATCCTATGAATAAGTGGCAAATAGAAAAGAATAGAAGGGGAATATAGGGAGTGTTTATAGTATAACACTGAATTTAAAATATTTGGGAATGTGCCTTTTTTAAAATTTTGTACGGAAAATAATGACTGTAATTTGAAAAATGCCAGAATAAAGGTAGTTGTGTTTGACCTCACCAAATATGTGGGCAGACAGAGGTCAAAGAGAATAACTCTGTCTAACAAGATTTTTTATAAAAGTGGCTAATAACAATATAACTGATACAAAAATAAAAAAATGCTGTGTAAGTGAAATACTTATAATGTATGGTGTTTCATAACTAAATCTGAATACTAAATCAAGAATTTTTATGGGAAACTGAAAAAATATATATAGAGTGAGTTTAAATTAGTTCTTGATACGAAAGGCTATGCATGTGCTCATGATAACAAGCAACTTTCCCTAAGGAACCCATAGCCAAATCGCAAAAAAAATTTTGGTCTCTCATTCTTTCGTATCAAGAATTTAAAATCACCCTATATATAGGGTGACCCTAAATTAGTTCTTGATACGAAAGTCTATGAATGTGCTCATGATAAAAAACAACTTTCCCTAAGAAACCCATAGTCAAATCGCAAAAAAAAATTTTGAGTCTCCATACAAATTGATGAACTGACCGGCCAAATTAGTAGGTATGAAGAGTCCAAATTTTTTTTGCGATTTGACTATGGGTTCTTTAGGGAAAGTTGTTCGTTATCATGAGCACATGCATAGCCTTTCGTATCAAGAACTAATTTAGGGTCACCCTATATTTTGGATTGGATTTGTTTATAAGCGTACATATGTGTGTGCGTGCGTGCGTGAGTGCGTGTGGGTGTGAATGCGTGTGAGCGAGCGTGTGTGTGCGTGCGCGTGTCTGTGTGTAGAAGCGTCATGCTTTGAAATTCAAGGTTTTTTGTTGCGCTAAAATGCCCCCGTGAAGTAGTGTATTAGGTATGTTTGTTTGTAGTAAATGTATTGTACTAAAAATTGATATTCAGTGGTCATAATCTGATTTTGAGCACACTCATATCAATTTTAGAGCAGCAAAATGCATCAAATATGCGTGTATCCGAACGTAACATGGCCGCCTATTGAATCGCCTAACAATTCAACGCAATGCAATAAAAATCAATTTTTAGCGAAAATACACAAAATTCAACAAAACTTTTCCAACGATTCTTGTTCTGAAACATTGTCCGCGATATTTTAAAACAATGAAACCTTGTTTGAGGCCGCCATTTCATCGCTTTATACGTGGTCAATTTAGACAGCGCATAAAAATAAACCACCAGTGTACAGAAAAAACTAAATATAGTTGAACGCAGGCACGTATCCTCAGAAAGCCGCATTATTATACCAAACAACTTTCACTTGAAACATTTTCTAAAAATAGCCGTAATATCAGAGATATTTCGATTTTAAGGTTACGAAAATACTTATTGTTCGCTACGTACATTGGAGAAGCCATTACATGGTGGGATTTAGCGACTTGCAACCAAAACGCATTTTTCGTAACAATAGAACAGAAAAATCATGATATTTGGCCGGGAAACTGTTTTCAGAATGACAAACGAAAGTTTACTCACTTGCAATTTCCTTCTCAAGTTCTTCTTTGCTGATTTCTGACATTTTTCTTCAAGCTAACTTGCTTCTATGCGGCACGAAAATGAAGAAGGGAAGGCGACAAAATAGCCACACAATAATATACCTACGCGATAGATGCTACATGGCGTCCGCACGGAAACAACCGAACATGACTTCGGCAAAGATCGGCGGAAAAATTAGCCCAATCAGCGCTTTGTTTGCAATAAATATTCTTGACTGCTCAGGACAAAAAATACTTTGATGCATTGATATAAGGTATAATTTACATTACTAAAATAATTGAGCGTCCACAGCACAGATCTGTTTGGATGCGTTCACAAAAAATATTTTCATATACGAGCATTGCCAGTTCACTCAATTGTTTCACTTGTGAGGGATTTTATCAAACACAGTTGAAACGAGTCGGTGGCTTCGCGGGTAGTGACTCAGACCTCCTAACCATTTTCGAAACTTACTTACATTTTCATACCGATTTCTTCAACGGCGAAGGAAAACATCGTCAGGAAGTCTGCACAATCATCGTATTACTAGAGTCTGACAAACGAAAGCGTAACCTGAGAAAGCGCGGCAAATTAGAAAAATCTTCATGTGGTGTCACCAACCTATAGCAGGAAATATATATTTTATACTTGTGTGATAAATCTTTAATTTACAATTAGGGCCCGGTTAGACGACGCGATAATTTTCTTGCAGCCGCCGCGCGTCAGCCGCGTGTTGGCTGATTGGCTGCGTAACTTGTTTTCATTCATAGCAAATTAAACTTCATTGACTAGTCCACAACGTACAAATTCTTAGCAGTTACCTAACCGCGCGGCAGCCGCGCGTCAGCCGTCGTGACGACGACCGCAAGAAAGCTATCGCGTCGTCCAACCGGGCCCTTAGCTTTTTACAATTTTATTGACTCCCTGTACATCTTGTTTTTTTTTTATGGGATAGGTTTATCTATAAACATAAAAACAATCTACTTCATAAACTGATTTTGATTATCTGCAGTTAATTTCTGCACTAAAAAATTGAAATTACCATAAAATCTATCATTTACGAATGGCCATTACGGATAATATCATCATATCATTTCTTACGCTCAACAATACAATAAATAATAAATATAAATATTCAGCCAACAAGTATCAATAATTAACAGTTTTGATAAGTGCAACATCAGGCAACCCAATTGAAGTCTATACCTTGTACCTAGATCATCGTCAATCATAAATAAGAGGGCCTTGTAGATAGTACGGTTAAATAAATGTGTCACACGAAAAGAGAGTGAGAGATGCATTGCATTAGTACCTTTGGGTAGGGTGTGTGTAGTGTAGACTATAGCCGAGACAATTTGTTTGACGGGGGATAAGGGAAAGCTAGCAAGCGAAGGATGAAGGATTAAGATAGGTAGTGATGTTATAACAAAAAATGAATATGAGATTCACTGAAAGTAGAGGTTTACACTAAATTTCTTGAATTGGCTTTTAATTTGATACCTACTTTGAGTGGTTGTAACCCGATGTGGTGTATATTTTGCCTAAGTGTAGGATAGAGGGCTTGTCCTGGAGGAGACTTAAACCACAGTTTTGATGAAAATTTTAAACCATTTCACCAAATCAGTACCATGTACTATTTATATTACTACCTACCATTTATCAGTTTACTGTATTTTCGTAATTGCGTAGTTATGACTTTCGTTAAGAATTTAACATTTAAAACTGACATCATTTCAATATGTCTTAATAATACATTACAATACAAAAAATACAATACAAATAATTTATAATATTTACTGTAAGCTTTACGTACAGTTTCGGAGATATAACGTCTCCCTGTCTCACCCCACGCTGCAGCCGGATAGGTTTCGAATTCTGATCCTGGATGTGGACCGACATGGTGGCGTTTTCATACAAACACTTCAACACTTCGATGTATCGATAATCAATTTGGCACCGTTGGAGTGACTGCAACACAGCCCAGGTCTCGATCGAATCAAAGGCTTTCTCATAGTCCACAAACGCCAAGCATAGTGGCCGATTATACTCTTCGGTCTTCTGTATAATCCGCCGCAGCGTATGTATGTGGTCTATGGTACTGAAGCCTTTTCGGAAACCGGCTTGTTCGGGAGGCTGGAAGTCGTCAAACCTGCGTGCGAGACGATTCGTAATGACTCTCGAAAACAGCTTGTAGACATGGCTCAGGAGTGAGATGGGTCTGTAATTCTTCAGCAGAGACTTATCACCCTTCTTGAAGAAGAGCACCACCACACTCCTGTGCCATGCTGTAGGCGTTCGTCCCTCGAGCATAACGGAATTAAATAGCTTCTGAAGAGCTATAAGTACCGTTTCTCCACTTGCTTTCAGAAGCTCAGCCGTAATTCCATCATCACCCGGTGCCTTGTTGTTCTTAAGCTGTTTGAGAGCCATTCTAATCTCGCACAGGCTGACGTCTGGGATATCTTCGGTATAGTGTCGGGACAATCTGGCTCTCGGGTCTTCAGCCAGATTGCTGACAGGTAAGCGTGTAGTCATGTATAATTGTCCGTAGAATTTCTCAACCTCTTCCAACAGCTCGGGCTTGGACGACACGACTCTGCCATCCTCGGTCTTCAGCTTTGTCAGTTGGCTTTGACCAGCAGACAGATCCCTTGCGAATACTTTTGACCCTTTATTGCGCTCGATAGCCTCTTTAATACGATTGGTATTAAATTGGCGTATATCGCGGGTCAAGGACTTGGAGATCTGTCTGTTTAGTCGCCGATACTGACAAGCATCTTCAAAGGATTTCAGAATCAGGCTTCGTCTTTCCTCCATGAACTTGCTGGTGAGGTCCGAGATACGAGATGTTCTTTTTAAACGGCCGGTTTTGAAGGCCTTATTCCCAGCCGTTTGGACAATTTCCATGAACCTGTCGTTATAATTGTCCACATTTTCGCATTCTCCTAGGCATTCGAAGCGGTTGTGCAACTCGAGTTGAAAGCTTTCGGGGTTTTGGAGTTGGATAGGCGCTGGTCGGAGCGTGGACTTCATCAGTCGACATCTTTCTAGCTTTGTTTTTAGATTCAGTGTGCCTCTTACCATTCGGTGATCGCTTCCTGTCTTCAGCGAGTTGATCACAGAGACATCATTGAATATTTGCCTTTTTGTCGACAAGATGAAGTCAATCTCATTTTTTACTACGCCACTGGGATGCAGCCATGTCCACTTGCGCTGTTTTGGCTTTTTGAAGAAGGAGTTCATCATGAAGAGGCCCTCCTTCTCCATAAAGCCAGCCAGCAGCTGACCCCGCGCATTCCTCTCTCCGTATCCAAATTTCCCCACTCTCAGCTCGTTGTCCCTTCGTTTGCCTAGTTTCGCGTTGAAGTCCCCCATCACAACGGTGAAATGGGTCCTGGAGCTATGTATGGCTCTGGAGATATCCTCATACATAGCCTCCACCTCTTCGTCGGGGTGTTCCGCGGTCGGCGCATATACCTGTATGACCTTCAGCGAATACCGTTTGGTGATTTTGAGTATAAGGTACGCTACCCTCGTCGAAACACTCTCGACCTGGACCACGTTGTTGACTAGGGACTTGTGGACAATAAACCCGACACCACCCTGTGACAGTTGGTCGCCCTCCCGGAAATATAGCAGGTTTCCGGACTTAAGGATCATGGTGTCCTCACCCTCTCTTCGGACTTCACATAATCCCACAATGTCCCATCGTAACCTACTCAATTCCTCCTCTAGTTCAGCGAGTCTTTCGTCCGTCCGCAGTGTGCGCGTGTTATAGGTTGCCAGGGCCAAAGGTTTTTGTTTTTGGTAGCCTGGCCTCTGCCGGAGATTCTTCGCACCCCATGCCCCGCCGTTACCGTGGCCGCCACCGGAGTCAGGAATAGCGGGGCTGCCGGGGACTAGGGGCCGTTGTTTCGGGTTCCTAATCATGTTTGGGGGGTAGTTGCCATAATTGCCACGCTTGGCATGCGGGTTGGCGATCGCAGTGTGGCGTGAGCCAAGATGGTACGCGGGAAAGACGCTGCTGCCCATCCTCCGGTTTATGGATCCCTTAATCGCCTTTTACGACACCCACGGGAAGAGATGGGGTGGTGCTATTTTAAGGCCACGCCACAGACCAACGACGACGTTATATCTCCGAAACTGTTCACCGCTGCACTGGAAGACGTTTTCAAGCTTCTGGACTGGAGAGGACTCGGCATTAACATCAATGGCGAGTACATCACTCACCTTCGATTTTCTGACTTTATCGTGATCATGGCTGAGACCTTGGAAGACCTAGGCGCAATGCTCGAAGGACTTAGTAGAGTCTCCCAACAAGTGGGTCTTAAAATGAACATGGATAAGACGAAAATCATGTCAAACGTCCGTGTTGCACCCACTCCTCTGATGGTTGGAGACTCTACACTCGAAGTTGTTGACGAATATGTATACCTAGGACAAACAGTGCAGTTAGGTAGGTCCAACTTCGAGAAAGAGATCAATCGTCGAATCCAACTCGGCTGGGCAGCGTTCGGGAAGCTTCGCAATATCTTTACGTCCAAAATACCGCAGTCCCTCAAGACTAAAGTCTATGGCCAGTGTGTGTTGCCAGTGATGACATATGGATCCGAGACATGGTTACTATGGGCCTTATAAGAAGGCTCAAAGTCACCCAAAGGGCGATGGAGCGTGCTATGCTTGGTGTTTCCCTACGTGATCGAATCAGAAATGAGGAGATACGTAGGAGAACTAAAGTTACCGACATAGCTCTCAGAATCGCTAGACTTAAGTGGCAGTGGGCAGGGCACATAGCTCGTAGAACAGATGGCCGTTGGGGCAGTAAAGTTCTCGAATGGCGACCGCGCACCGGAAGGCGCAGTGTGGGCAGGCCTCCGACTCGGTGGACCGACGACCTGGGAAAGGTTGCAGGAAGCCGCTGGATGCGAGCCGCACAGGACCGGTCGGTGTGGAAATCCTTGGGGGAGGCCTTTGTCCAGCAGTGGACGTCTTTCGGCTGATAGTTTACGTACAAGAAGTTTTTAAATTAAAAAAGTGAATATTACATTACATTAACTAAGACAGTTCTTAAAAGTCAATAAAAAAGTAAGTAAGTAGTAGTACATTGTCTGTATACATATATTTTTCATAGTTAGTTGTTGGCTGTCAACAGACGGACTTGCTGAAATAGATGTATCGATAACGATATTTTGCGGTATTTATTACTCCGTTGCTGGCAGCTCCGTACAAAATCCGTTTTTAGCTCCGAATTGAACGCACCTTCTGATGTGTCAACGTCAAAACCCGCAATGTGCCAGAATGCCCAGAATCATGTGCTGTCAAAAAATGTAACCTAAAATTTTAAAAGAATTTCATGTTTATTTAAGTTTCACGTCAGGTTTTTACTTGAAATAGTGCTTGAAAATGGCTAAAGTAAAAAATAAGCGCAATTCAGGACTAGCTGACAAAGTCCACACCAAAAGGAAATCGGATATTAACAAGAAAAAGATAAATCCTTTTGAAGTTCACGTGAACAGGGAAAAGATCAAAGTTTTGGGCAAGAAATCTAAACATGACCACGGTTTGCCAGGAGTTTCACGTGCTAAAGCCATACAGAAGGTAAATATATGGTATTTAATTAGTTTCAAAGTTTATCTTAACTTTTTAATGCAAAGGGCTAAGGAAATTAAGGAAACTTATTTGTCTGGATGTTACCACTGCTCATGTAATGGTAGAACCAGCAAAATGGAGTAAAACGCTTTTGTATTACAATATAACATACTATAATTGCTTTTACAGCGTAAAGAGACCCTCGGGACAGAGATGAAGCTTATGAACAAAACAAACGCATTCATTGACCGTCGTATTGGTGAAAAGAACTCCCAGTTGTCAGCTGAGGACCGCATGATTGCGCGGTTTGCAGCCGAAAGAGTTAAACAGCACACCAAAAAGAATATCTATAATTTAGCTGATGATGAAGTATTGACACACAGGTAATGTCAGTGCAGTTCTTTTTATTGTTTGTCTATTATTTTGTGTGTTTTTTGCTATCTGTATCATATTTACTATGTGTGCAGAAGTCGCAGTGATCCAGTAGGACCCACCTTTAGGCCTGTCCCCGTTTTATCCAAATAATAATGTGTACTATTACTAATGTGAGAGCCCGGTTGTTGACCAACAATATTCTGTATATTTTCTGGTCCATTATTCTTCTTTTTGGACTTTCACAGTTTTATATCTGTTTTAGAGGACAAACACTTGAGCAGATTGAAAAGTTTGATGATCCACGGTCTTCTGATGATGAGGAGGAGGCTGGGAAGAAGTTTGGTGGCTTGGACAGTAAGTGCCTTAATTTTTTTTGCTTTTTTATTATCTGACCATTAATAACAATAATATAGTCTTTATAAGGACAATTTTACAATTTACCTGTAAATATATTAATGTACCAAATATACTCGTTTTATGTATGCAACCTTATATGCATATATGTTTTGTCAGGCAATGGGTCGAATAGGTGTTTTCGAATAATCTTGTTTGACAGGACTAAATTTAAGCATCCTATCCTTGTCTTTTCGATACAGAGAGAAAAAGACAAAACACTTAAATTAAGTTTAGTTCTGTCAAATAAGTTTAATCGTGAAAACCGAATCGACACCAATATACCTACAATAATGGGATTTCCCAGTTTTTAATACAATTGTGTGAATTCGTGAAATTATGGTTTACTTGATTTTACTGCATAATGAAGAATCTTAAAAATTCTTTCAGACGAATTCGTATCTGAAGGCCACTTCGGAGGCGGTATGTTAGCAACATCGCAAAAAGACGGCGCTAAGTCCCACAAAGACCTCATAGAACAACTCATTGCTGAATCAAAGAAGCGTAAAGCAGAGAAGCAGAAGGAAAAAGAACAGACGCTGGACTTGACAGAGAAGTTGGATAGTGAATGGAAGGATTTGCAACCAGTTGTGTTCAGGACGGCTCGGGCGACGGAAGCAGAGAAAGAGAAGGAGTCTATAATAGACAAGTTGTTGGGCAGCGCGGAGAAGAGGAGCGAGGATTATGACAAGATGATGAGGGAGCTGAGGTTTGAGAAGAGAGGGACGGTGAGTTTGCACCATTTTGTTTGTTCGTCGTTTATGGCACTTATAATAATTGCGTATTGCTAAGATAGAACGTTATGCGATTGGTTACGATCCTGACACTTTTTCGTAAAATTACTGTGTGGCCGAAGATAGGTATAAGTGGCGTGCCTTGGGGGAGGCCTATGTTCAACAGTGGACTAATGCAGGCTGATGATGATGACTGTATACGTTTTCTTAAAAACATATTTGTGGACCAATATGAATTTAGATATTTCAAAAGTTGTGCATAATTTTCAACATAATATAACTTTACAGACCCATTACATTTAAACTTTCTTTCTCAAACAGCCTTCAGATGGTCTCAAGAGTGACGAGAAGCAAGCTAAAGA
The DNA here is from genome assembly GCA_958295455.1 of Coleophora deauratella. Taxonomy (NCBI): domain Eukaryota; kingdom Metazoa; phylum Arthropoda; class Insecta; order Lepidoptera; family Coleophoridae; genus Coleophora; species Coleophora deauratella. The sequence continues at coordinate 11,693,373 of OY282410.1, read as the reverse complement.
AGAGAGGCAGAGATTGGAACAGTTAGAAAGAGAGAGACAAGAGAGGATGATGGGAGAGAGCGGGACAGCTGCGGCCAGTGCTAAAGCAAACGTTCCTAAACACAGGTACGACAAACAAACAAACCTATGTCTGTCATACGTTTTATGTGTGACTCTAAGTTACGTTGTACTTATAATGGGGAAGAAAACGCAAAGCTATTTGCAGATGGCGCTACGGACGCTTGACTCATAACAACTTTCAATTAGTTCCGCGTTTTTTATTATCGAGGTGTTATAAATTAGTTTTTTTGCTGCAAAATTATTAAATGGAAAATGTATGCGACTTGGACTGTTCGTCAATTAAAGGCGAAGTTGAAAAGTACATAATTGTAAATGTAACTTTTCCCACGTCTTCTTTATCCAAGAATCTTTAGGAAATTAATGATTTCCATTATTATTGCAACCAATCGCCACACAACGCGGCAGTTTTTTAATAATTTTTTAGTAAACAATTTTTTCTATACGTTTTGACAGTTAGTATGAGTCAAGCGATATCAGCGCCTCTATCGGCGAGCTTTGTCAGTTTTCTTCCCCATTCAGAGTGGAACATATTTAGTCTCTAGTGGAATAAATGAAAGTGAAAATACAACGTATAAAAAGACCGCTTCTGCCATAAGGAAGAAGGCGGCTAATTATGTGGAAACTTAATACACTTTGCCGCCTTCTTTATTATGAGTTCAGACCTCCGAAAACTCAAAACGGTGAACTGCATTGCACCCATGAAATTGAACTACTTTTCCTGAGAAATCCAAAGTAATGTCCTTACAATTTCTTTTTGGACTCTGCATACAAAATTAGCTGATTGATCAGTTTGTATGTACTGGTTTGTATTTAAAGTATTCTAAAGTGGAAGTAAACAAATACCAAATTTCTATTACATGCTTCGGCAATTATTTCTCTATAATCGTAAGCGGTGATGTTTTTCAGTGGTCTTATATTCTTATATATTCAGGTTTTATATATATATTTTTTTTTTTTACCCTCAATTGGTAAGCCCTTGGAATCATCTCACCTGATGGTAAGTGATGATGATGCCGAAGATGGAAGCGTGCTTACCAAGATTCCCCAACGCAATGGGGAACTGGCTATCTTATCTTCATGCCGGAACACATAAATGCTGTTAACATTGATGTTTGGCGGCAAGACTTAGATAAGATGGTGGTAGCTAGCCAGGCGGGCTCAGTAAATGCCCTACCACCAAAGAAACCGAGTCCACAATGTTTACCTTTTATTATTAAAATGAGTCTTATTTGAATTCTGCTTCTGTAGTTCACAATTATTTTAATTTGGGAAATATTCAATCGCCCATCAAAAAATATTGAATCGCACAGCAAAATTCCGTTTCGCTATCTATAGCTTAGGTTAGATTTGCGATTTAGTTAATTTGATGTGCAACTAGTATTTTTCTGATGCGGGTTTAAATACTATCCCTTTATTTCTAGGTCTGCAGAGGATTTAGAGGATAATTTCGAGTTGGACGACGGTCAAGAGTTCATGTTGGCTTACGACAAGGATGGAAAGCCGCTGGTGCCTGAACACATATTAAAAGATTATTCAGGTGAGCATCTGGTAGTTAACTTTCATTAGATAAGGTATTTTAATAGCACTGATATTTATTAAACTGGTACTTTTGTTAAAACTGCACATTCCCCACGGGTCTCTTCCCATAAATCGGGAAGGTTTAGGCGATACTCCACACATGGGGGCTTAGTCCGGATTCCACTAACAGTCAATCCCATCCAGGTTATGACCGTGTCTTTAGTCAGTTCACCTGCGTGATAGACGCAACTACGCAAGCCGCACCTCAGTACTCACCACGACCGCTTCCTTGAAAATTAAAAGTTATGCCCTAATCCCAATCATATGATTTACACTGATAGTTTAAAAGTACCTATGAACTTTCTCAGTTAAGAAAAAAGTTGGACTTCTCAGACATCAATTTATTAGGGAAACTTCCTTTAATATTTCGCGTATTGAATTTTAATAATCTATTTTATCTTCAGTGCCAAATGCAAAGCCTAAATTCAATGAAGACGTATCAGATACATCATCAGACGATGGCGGTGATGATGAACAAAGTGATGAAGAGGAAAATGATGATAAGAATAATAGTGAATCTGATGACGAAGAAGAAGACCCAGATGAATATGGTGATGAAGAAGATGATAATGACATTGATATGAAAATTAATGGTGATATAGCAAAACCAGACAAAAGTAAAAAAGCAAAATCAGTTGATGTTATTAGTGATCAAGGTAGCGATGATGAAAGACAAGAAAATAATACCAAACCAAAGGAAGATTCTAAGATAAAGAAAAGAAAACTGTCTGACGTAAACACTAATGATGAGGGAGAAAAGACGGTCGTAAAAAGTCCCGAAAAAAAGCAAAAAAAAGATTCCACTGAAAAAGACGAACAATCTATTTTGTTTAAAAGCCAAAATGGCGAACAAAGTAGCGAAGATGAAAGTTCTAATGAAGAACATGAAGATGATGATAATGAAGATGTTAGTGAAGAAAGCGACGATGAAGTTGATAAAGGTGAAACAAATAAGTTGGATGATCTTGATGATCTGAATATGTCTGAGGAAGAAAGTGCTGATGAGTCTGATGGAGAGGAAGAAGAAGAACCTAATGGAATGCCGTTATTTGATTTGCAGTCTGATATGGAAGACTTGACGGTAAGAATTCTTTTCATTTACGAAATCTATTGATTTTGAATGAGGTTGGCCAGTGAAACGCACATGATTTGATAATGGATATTTCATTTTATTCTGGTTTAGTTTAATTATTTTGTGTTTTTACAGGAATTACTAAAGGACAAAAACCCATCACAGCAATCGACAATAATACAAAACTTGATAAAGAAATACGATCCTGGTTTAGCTGAAAATAACAAAGATCTACTTAGCAAACTGTTCGCTCATATGCTGCAATATGTTAACGACATCTTCACAAATTTGAAGAACGAAGGAGAAATTCTGAAATCATTTTTGATTTTCGACAAATTAGCTCCAATTTTCTATGATTTGACGCACAAAATTAAAGTGTCCACCAAAAATTATCTAGCGCAACTTTTAAAAGAAAAACATGATAAGTTTAAAAAGAATCACCGGAAAGTACCCGATTTAGACACATTGATATTCTTTAAATTGGTGTCTTTATTGTATCCGACATCAGACTTTAGACATCCGATAACTACTCCATGTATGGTATTCATGTCTGAGATCTTAGCATTGTCTAAATTCAACAATGCTTACTCAATATCTAGAGGACTATTTTTAACAGCTCTCATATTAGAATATACAGTGCTATCAAAAAGATTTGTGCCTTCAGCGATAAACTTTTTACGTGGCATGCTTTATTTAAGCGCAAACATTTCAATACTAAATCCAGTCAAACTTGTCCCACCATTCAAACTACACAGAGACGCGAAACTTTTGCATTTAGATAACGACTGTTCCAAAATGGAGGTTGATCACAAAATGGCGGCGAAAGACTTAGTAACGAGTACCATAGAGGATGATTTCAAAATACGCAGTTTAGTAACCACAACCTTGATGCTCAAAGAGTTTTTCAATCAGTTTAATGAATTCGAAGCGCAAGAATTTATATTCAAGCCTCATATAAATTTATACGATCGTTTAGACTTGGATTTGTATCCAAAGAAGGTATCGAGTACGGTGAACAAAGTGGTGCAACATATGAGAGAGAGTTTAGAAGTTAAAACTTTTACGCCTATGACAGAGGAAAAGAAGAAACCGAAGGCGTTGAGACTTTACGAACCAGATATACAAGAAGTGTGAGTATTTTTAAACAATTTACTTTAAATACCTAAAAGAATAGTGTTAAGCCGAATGTAAGTATTGTGAAAGACCATTTACAAGAAGACCTAATACCAGTTGATAACAATATAGCAGGCGTTTTGATAACTTTCGACACTGGGGTTGGCCACTAGCCCCACAACTTCCACCAATCCGAATGTGGCACCCATGTGTGGAGTATGGGCTAATGTTTTTGAGGTATGGGAAGAGACCCTTGCCCTAGCAGTTGAGATAACATGGGTTATTCACGAATTTCTGTTTATGTTTCTCGAAAAAACTATTTTTTATTGTAAAAAGTAGCAAAAAGGCTGACGGTCCACCTGATGGAAAGTGGTTACCGATGCCTATAGCGATTTGCAACAACAGGGGTGATATCAAAGTTTGCCGAACCTTCAAAAACCATTTAAATCCCTCCCTTCCTTAAGAGTCCCATTCTGTAGTCCTCAGGGAATACCACGGATGGAAGCTCGTTCCACAGCTTAAGGGTTCTAAGTAGTTACGGTTCGAGAGCAATTCCGTCATTATTATTTGCATGTAATCACATAATAATGGCTAAACAAGAGATTCTATATTTATTTACAAATTATTTTTACCACACTTTATGTAATCTACCTTTTTAAAAACAAATAAATAAATCTCAAATATAAGAAAAAATAAATCTCAAATCTAAGTAATTCGGCCTAAACTGCTTTCTTTCTTCATTTATATTAATTTTCTCCCTCTCCCAACAGTTTCACCGGCAGCAAGAGTTCGAAGCTTCCACGCGAGCAAGCAGAGCGCGCGCGACTCCAGAGCAAGATCAAGAAGGAGATGAAGGGAGCACTCCGCGAGATCAGGAGAGACAAGGCTTACATCGCCAGTGTGAAGATACGGCAGAAGATCCACAGGTAAGAACTAAACAAACGCTGACGTTTGGCAAAGTAACTGAGTCGTAAGTTCCTAGTTGCGCTGCTAGATGGCGTAAAGATACCCCAGAAGATTCACAGGTAAGAACTAAGACAGCAACAAACGCCGACATATAGCAAACTAACTGAGTTGTAAGTTCCTAGTTTCGCTGCTAGATGGCGTGACACGTTTGTGAAATAAAAGATGGTGACGATTTGTGACGATTAAACTAAAACACTAAGGAGGAATGCCGCTAGATGGCGTGAATAAAGATAGAGAAGTAATCTGCACCGGCGATGTGGAAGAGTGCGCACGTCACACGTATTCTCGTCTCGCTCTAGCGAATGATGTTTCTGAGTGATAGAAAAGGATAGCGCTACGGGAAAATGCAACAGATAAGGTTCAAACCTTAAACACTGTGCCATCAATCAGACAGTCAAATAATTGAATAAGGTTTCGTTCCAAAATACTTCATAATTCTTACCCTCCTCATACCAGGAGTGAAAGAAAAAAGTCTTGTACAGTAAATGTTAACTGGTTTTGGAGAGAGGTATAAGTTGTATTTTATTTCAAACAATGTAAATAATTTGTCTTTGTTTATCCTAATCTACTGCAGAATATATGCTACAATACAAAACACTGACCTATTTCTGTCTCTTTCTTACAGCGACAACATTCGTAAGGAGAAAGTGAAACAGATATACAAGGACGCGTCTATACAGCAGGGAGAACTCAACAAGTTGAAGCGAATGAAATGATGCGTTCTCTTTCTTGTTAAGTATGTGTCATGTAAATATATTGATTCATTTAAATGAAAGGTTTCGTTTCTTCTTTAACTGAAAACTAAATATAGATGGCGCTAGCACACACGACTCCTTAATTTTATGTAATTGTTGAGAAAAGTCCTATGTTGATTTGCTCCATACATGCTGTTTAAGGCCATATCTCGCAAAAGGACGTGAAGTCTGGATTGACCATGATACGAACTAGTTAAATTTACATATAAAAAAACTAGCTTCCGCCCGCGACTTCGTCTTCGTGGACTTTAGAATAGGGAAGAAAACTGACAGAACTCGCCAATAGAGGCGCTGATATCGCTTGGCTATCAGCGATCTATATATAATCATCACTAACTGTCAAAACGTATAGAAAAACTGGTTTACGTGAACTAAACGTAAACATAAGATTTATAAAAAAAATGACGCGTTGTATGGCGATTGGTTGCAATAATAATGGAAATCACAAATTTTCTAAAGATTCTCGGATTAAGAAGACGTGGGAAAAGTTACGTTTTCAATCATGTATTTTTGAACTTCGCCTTCAATTAACGAATAGTCCAAGTCGCATACATTTTCCATTTAACAATTTTACAGAAAAAAAAAACTATTTTATTACACCTCGATAATAAAAAAACGCGGAACAAATTGAAAGTTGTTATGAGTCAAGAGCGTCCGTAGCGCCATCTGCAAATAGCTTTGCGTTGCTTCCTCATTGAAGGCGCCATCTAGTGACGAATTTTGAGTTTTTAAGCATTCCTCCGGGAACCCTTAAATTTTCTAAAATAAAAAGTATCCTACGTGTTAGCCGAGTGATTTATCTATCTACCTACCAAATCCGTTCCGTATTTTCAGCGTGAAAGCGAAACAAATAAACATCCATACTTTTGTATTTATAATATTAGTGAGATGAGAAAATAAACAAAAAAACCCTTTTTTTTAAAACAAAAACGCATTTGAAAATCAGATTTTTTATTTCATTATGACATGATGTAAAAATATTTTACGATAAAGTCGATGTAAATATTCTCATCAAGAATTTTCTGCGTTTATTATTCACAGAAAAACCTCAACACTTTAAGACGATTGGCTCATCAAGTATCCTCCATGTTCCAGGCGCCATTTACAGAGGTTTCTCCCAGAAAATCCTCAATTATTCCTTACCAATAATCATCAGCGCCCGTCTTAGGCAATTTGCTCACCAAATATCCCCCAGTCCTCATTTATAATGTCGTGAACTATTTGCTCATCAATAATCATCAAGGCTTGTTTTAGGTTCTTCGCTCACCGTCTATCCTCCACGTGTCTGTCATTTATTTCCTTTTCTTATCAGCTGGAATACATTTGACACGTTAAAGTTTTTATTTTTCATGTAATATATCTAAACTTTTCATGTTTTGTGTAATCATCATCTTTATTACCACCGGCGGCGCCGTCAGAACGGTTGAGCCACCATATAGCCAAGTTGAGGACTGTCGCGATGCCCAACCAACACAAGTATGGTACCATAAAGTATGCGGTGTCAGGGTTGACGCGGGCGAAACTTGCGGTCGTGGCTGTCGCGAGCACATCTACTGCCAAGATGTGGATTAGGGCCTGAAATCATACGGTATGTTTTAGAGTACGTACATTGGCATAGTTTCAGATAAAATAAATATCTTTCATTAGTATAGGGTTCCTCTACTGTAACCACACCCCTGCTTGACATATTCAAAAACGACAGCATAGGATTTTTATTTCTACGATGACTGGCGTAATTATATTCAAAAACGACAATTTGTTTAAAATTACGAAATTTTTATTAAAAATAATTGCACACGTTATAAAATTCTAAGCGAGTAAATTTTCTACTGTTTAAAAGACCTATTTAATGAAAAATGCTGCACAATTAATTGCTGATGCAGTCAACTACCCTATTATTCTTGATTCTGTTGGACGACCCCCACTACTTGGGCTGATGATCCAGTTATGAAGCCGCTGGATGTAGATAGGAGAGGCCGCGGGAAGCGTACTCGAATGTTTAACAGTGCATGCTATATGGATGATGTTACGATATATTTTTACTGATATTTAATAGGTAGTTTGGGTGTTGCTTGATAAATGTTTTATTTATTTGTCTGTCTATCTGTGACGATGAGTTACAATTTATAGTTTGTATGCTCACCATTCCAACGCGACGGTATCTGAAAAATACCACTTTCCACGTCCAGTTGAAAAGAAGATGGAGTATGTAAAGAGCAAGAGGTTTTATAGCTTCTGAAACCGAAATTTGTAAAGGTGAGAAGATGATAAAGTATTTAAAAAATGTAAATTCATCTTAATTTTTTCTTGTAGAAGATTTTAAAATAGAATAACGAAGTAAATACCTACAAAAATCTTTGTTTTCTATGCACGTGTACTGTTTATAGTTTCCTGCTTTATGTTGTGCAATAGTGTTTTCATTCATTCATTCGTTTAAGTAAATCCAAATTCGTGGGCAGTTAATGGTACTGGCGAAAAATAAATGAAAAAAAGTTATTTTAAAAATAAAAATAAATAAGTATCCGGAACAAATCACACACGGTTATCTGGCTCCAAACTAGAATTCTCTGTATTCAACTGATTATAGGACCCAATACCTGAACCGCCATCTCTGTAGACGATATAAGAAGCATATCCCATGCTCAAATAGAGGCAAAACCACGCCGGTCCGAAAACGTAGCTGGGCGGAGTCCATGAGGGTTTGTTCAAAGATTGGTAAAACGCCCTCCCGTCGTCGCCTCTTTTCGCCATCATGGCGATGGCAAACCCGCCGACCGGTGGGACCAGTAAAGCACCTATTAGTGGCCAGTTTATCATTGTTTTGCTGAAATAAAAAATAAGTACCTAATAAAAACCCAGGGACAAATCACAACTACTGTATTGTATTTACGTGAGACTGATATAAATAATAAATACATTATCCAGGATAAATCACACACGGTCACCTAGGCCCAAACTAGGATTCCCTGCGTTATAGGAACCTTTTTGCAGTTATATTTGCCCTGGGAAAGAATCGAACCTAGTCCCTCGGGTCAGAAGACGTGAGGGCTAACCACTAAGCCACCGAGTCAGTCAAAATGTGATTCGAGACATGTATTGCGGCAATGGTTATAGAAACTAGAAAACTAACCAAAGTGGGTCCTTTTCTATAAAATGCAGGACATGTGATTGTAACCAGTTACCTATAATTAAGTACATAATTATAACAAAATTACCTCGATAGTCAGTCCAATGTTTAACTATTGCAGTAATCTTCTGAGTAAGAAATAACTTACTGAGTCTTGTTCCAAACATCAAACTTCTCGTCCAATGGTTTGAGTAAAGCAAACGGATTTGTTTAAAATAGATCAAATCTTGGCCTGCTGGTTTTCATCGATTGTATTTTATTTATATTCAAAACGTCCCATATTTATAGTGAATTTTATCAGATTTTCTGATAGCACATGGTATAAGGAAGTACTTAGTAATTTAACGTCACTGATATAAAAAATATTTAAATACAATATACAATTATTTACATAGTTTTTTTATAAAATAAATAAATGTTTTTATATCAGCGATGATAAGACTTGTTTATGTTTGTGTTTATCTGTCAAATCAAAATACTAAAAAAAACATAACTAATAGATATACATCCTAAATAGGTACCAAAGAAGTTTTATTTCATCGCTTCGAGAGAAGGATGGAGTGTTTAGACTAAAAAGTATTTATTTCATACCAAATACAAAATATCTTAGGTACATTTTACGAGTGAACTCCTTGATACGTTCATTAATGTATCCATCTTCTTGGTATTGTATTGTGTTCCGAATGAGGTTCATGTTTTGTCAGAAAACATGAATACTTTTCGAAGCAACAAAAAGAAACTTGGCTAATGTAGCTCTTAACAGCAACAAATAAAATTCAGGTAGTTATTTCTAACTTCTCTTATATTTTAATATAATACAAAAATATCATGATTTTTCCCGTAAACCAACAATACATTCAATACATTTATAGACTAAATCTAATTTTAATAAGTTCACTTATTAAATATTGCATACAAAAATATAATAAAAATACTGCGATCGTTCTAGAATACCTGAAAAAAATGCAATCATGGCTTCTAATAATGAATCTTATTAAGCTTTTCCAAAGAACCTACTCTGAATTCCATTAAAAAATATCCCCATTCTATAGCATATTTAGTATGGGAATTTATTTAATCTAAGTTTGAGAAGCCCAAATATTTTTTTGATTGAGTAGGCACATATTGATTTCATAGAGGAAAATAGCGGTGGCTGCGCGGTAGTGAGTGCGACCTACTAACGAGAGGTCTCGAGTTCTAATCCTGGCTCATGTATTTTCCCAGACAATGAGTTTTTATCAGATCACTGTTCTCAGGTATATCAGAAGGACTAAACCAATGCGTTACAAATGTCTATAGAATAAGTATAATATATTATATAAATTTCATTGTTTAGTCTTATCCTTGTTAAGTTGCCAAATAGAGTAATTCAGTGCGGTAGCAAACCCAAGCCAACCCAAGTAAGGCACCATGAAGTATGCGGTGTTCTTGTTGACAACGGCGAAACTTATGGCGCAGATTGTAGCCGCCACGTCGGTCACTGATAAATGTATGAAGGCCTGAAAATATGAAAAAAAAAAACACTATTACTTAGATAGACAAATTCTTTTGCAATGTGAAGAAAAAAATTACAAAGTATAATAAATAAATAATAATAAATATGCAGGACAAATCACACACGGTCATCTGGCTCCAGACTAGGATTCCCTGTATCTTGGGAAACAGAGACTGATATACATACACATATACGTTTAAATACATACATATATAGATATAATACACCCAGACACAGAGCAAACAAATCTGCTCATCACAGAAAAGTTTGCCCTTGGTGGGGGATCGAACCCACGACTCTCGGATCAGTAGTCAGGAGCACTAACCACTAAGCAACCGAGTCAGTCAAGTAGGTACCAACATTTTGTAAATGTGACATTCGAAATACCAAAAAACTACCAATTTTTTGACTGAAGGTTCTGTACTAACTGGGCGATTTATTTTATTTCGTTTTTTTACAGTGAGTTATTCTTTCAAGTTCCAGCTTATGTGATTGTCACACTTACCAATCCTATTTGATGAAATCTGAAGAAGATCGGTGTCCAAGTCCAATTCAGTACTAGCTGCCCCCCATACAGAGCTAGGGGCAGAACTGCCTCATCTGAAAAAATACAACATACAATATTATCTTACGATCTGATGAAAAAAGTGGAGAAGTCCACATATGTAAGTGTATAGACTAACTGACTTTACCATTTTCTTTCTTAATGTTCTCACTCTTACATATATTTCTATCTCTAAGTTGTATTCCATTTATACATACAGGTGTAACCAAAATGAGTATAGGGTGTAGGACCATTAACTACCCGTACTTAAACAATATGCCCTCCTAATAGAGGCCTTTGTCCAACAGTGGACGTCTTTCGGCTGATGATGTTGATGATGCCCAACTTATAACTGGTGACACCTTAATATCAGGCAACTGCTGTGTTTGAGATGCAGAAAAATTGGCTCTGGTTTATTTTTAATTATATATAATATATAATTTATACATATATAATTTAATTAGTTAATTTAAGAAAACAATTTACTAAATCCTGAAATTATGTGTGGGGGGCCCAAGAGTCCCTTGGAGTGGGTGCAGAGAAAACTGTCCCATACAACTGAGTTAAAAAAACCTTTTAGCTGCACTCTATTGGTTAATACAGAAAACAAAAGTTTTTGTATGAACGCTAAGTCCTAACTTAACTTTTGCAATCTAACTAACCTGTAAATCCACCGCAGTCTCTATATACCATGTACGAAGCATAGCCCATGCCGGTATACAAAGCCGTCCAAGCAGGCCCGAATACCCAGTTTGGTGGTGTCCACTTAGGCTTCTTTATGGTATCATACCAGGACGTTCCATCTTTTCGCCTTACTTGACCGGCCATGGTAAGAGCACCGGCCCACCCACCGGCGTTTGGTAAGATCAAAGAACCTATGAGTGGCCAGTTCACCATTTTGATGCTGAAAAAATCAAAAACAAAACAAATAGGTACCTGATAGACAAGTGAAGTGTGCAATAAATAAATAGGGAACGGAAGGGAAGGTTATATTGTCAACTAAATAGTTGAATGAAATTAACACTCACCTCTTCTAATTTCAATACTTCAAGATAGAAAATAATTGATAGTGTACTGATAAGGACTGTTATGAAGAAAGAAAATGACTGATAACGATAAGGGGTCCTGTCAAAAAGTGAAAGAGATAAAATGCTATTGCCTTCTCGTTATTTTTTAACATAGAAGTCGTTCCAAAACCAAGGTAGGGTGAGGTAGAATTTAACTCGGAGAAATGAAAGAAAAGTAGCTATTTTGAGAAATAGAAAAAAATATGATTTTGGAACGCTTGCGAGTGATTCCAGAGTGACAGGACTTTTTGGCGGGAACTTGCGGAAAGAGTTTGTCATTTTTGTTTTATTATCCGAAAAAATAGATATCGTGGTTTTTAATGCATAATATTGATAGTGTATTGTTCAATAAAGTGCCATTTAAGTGTCTAATATGTAGGATAATGAAATAAAAGTGTGTAGACTGTGTTTCGAGTGCTCTCAAGAAGTCCATGAAATCTTCATCAAAAGTGCTATCATTTTGTTGAAGAGAGAAAAAGTTAAAGACGACAGAAATTGATAAATGAGAACTCAAATGAAATAGATAAATATTTAGAGAAGAGCAAACTACGTAAGAATAGGCTGTATGGCCAGAGAAGCCTTTGCCTTTTCCTTGCAAAAGCAGGAAAGAACCAAACAAAAAAAAAAAAAAAAATCCAGAGTGACAGGGTAACAAACGTCATCGAAAATAATTCAGAAAGGTTTCTAGCTTTTTTGGGTAGTATTCTGTCTTATTTGTGGCTTTAACACCTTCGCAGATACAAGCAATCGTATTTCAAAACAATTCCGAAGATAAAATGTTTGTATGTCTTAGTCTGTTTGACATTGACTACGAACTTCCCGCCGAATAAACTGTCAGGCGAATTTTAACGGTAATCCTTATCAAATAGCGTTAAAAATCGCACTTGTCAGAGTGAAAATAGCATTCACGAAGGCGTTCCAAAATCCCGACGGAGAACTGTCAGGCGATCATTCGGTTACCCTCGGTTTCATTCGTCTCGGTTTTGGAACGATTTAGGGAAAAATTCGCATCACCCGAGTGAAATCTTTGGTATTGGAACGCAACCATATTATCGAGAGTCGTGTATCCGAACGATAAATGTTTTCCAATATTGTGTATTAATATAAATCTAAATTATAATAAATAACGAAACTTATCGCGCACGTGGATACATAATTTTTATTTTATGCCAGTTTGTGTTAGTTTTGTATTTTTTTGTACTAAATTATTAGAATAAAACCTTTAAAAACCTTTTTTTGGATCAATGAAAACCGATTCGTTCGGTTGATTTCAATGCGTGAAATGGAATATAGCTATCATCTGACAAACGTGATAACCAGTCATAACAACTATTATCCAACTAAATTAAAAAGCAACAAAAACCATTGTTACCTACTTCTAGAACTTACACGCCTATTAAAATAAATAGGCTTACACTTTTTTTGAAACGATTTCACATTCGTAGTTTCCAATTTTCCCTCGGTTTTCACCATTTTATAAGAACTTTTAAATATAGTTCGACTTATCATCTTGTAATTCCCACAAAAGAAACCAACCAGTAAGTATTTATTAATTTGTTTAAGCAATATTCTGAATACCGGTTACTTGAGGAAATCAGCCGCTAGGTATTGTAAACAACCAATTGCGTAAGCAAATTATATGTATCTTGAATACTTGATTTAGACATGCTAAATAGAGTTCGTCATCGCCGATAATAAGATAATGAAATACTATAGAATTACATCATAGTATTAAAGATAGCGCCCTGTAATACACGTAAGTATTTATATCTTAATTCACACCGAAATCTAGTGTTTAGTATATGATATCTAATAATATTAGCTTTTAAAACAAGATAAAGAGCGATTAATCACATTTTATCAATATCAAACAGTCTTTATCACCTTCCGTGTCCCAGAATAATTTTATGCATGTTGCATTTCATTTATAATACACTTTAGTAAGTGGAAAATACCGTTTTTAGCGTACTAACGTACTTAGCAATTGTATAATTATGTTTAATGGAATATTAGAGAATAATGAAGTGACTGAAGTTCAGGAGACTCACCTGGAAGCAACTAGGTACAGTTTTGTGACTTTTATTTATATAATCTGGAAGCGAGTAGGTAAAGTTTGAATAAGTAAAGATTGGGAGAAACAATGGCCGCTAGATAAGTATTGTTTTATCTTTTTAAGTTTTATGCAAAAAAAAAGTTTTTGAAAGTAGAATATTTTAAAGTAGTCTTTCAGAAAGTCATAAAATATGATCTACTACTTATTAATTCTGCTCTCAAACAGATAAATATGGTTGTTGGAAGTTAGTTTGGGTCTGTTGTTTCTTCTCACTATGCAAACACTTCCTTAAACATCTGGTTTAAGTTAATAAATAAATAAATAATAATAGAAAATAAATGAGTCCTAACGTGCACCAGGGGCGATCCAGGGCGGGATTTTTGACTAAGGCTTAGCCGTAATCGTGTATATATTTAAATAATTGTAAGAATCAAATAAATAAATGGGGGGTCCTATAATATCAATATCCAATATCGGCAATATGCGGCAATAGGCGGCAATATCCAAACAGTATGTTTTCTAAGGAAAGGCAAATTAAGTTAATAAACTACGTTATAATGCCGGGTTTGAAATTAACTGCTAGTTTTGTTGGGTATTTTGATTATTTTACTGCCAGTTTTGTTACGAATTTATTCTTGTACTGGATTCTACGTTCATAGACAAACAATATGGTATTCATAGATAATTTTTGAGTATGAGTGGATATTGCTGCCTTTGATATTATAGGACTCAAATGTAAGTAATTTAGGTATTTGATTATAAGTCCTTCTAAACTTCAATAAAAGTTTATTCCTAAATACAGACAAATTAAAGATGTATATGTATTACAACTAGGGCTTGCAAATATTCGAAATTTTTTGTATTCGAATATTCGACTTTTTTACGGGTATTATTCGAATTATTCGAATAATAAAAAAATATGAAAAATATAAAATTATAATCTTGCTCCACACTCGCGCAAACTGCAAATGGCAGTGCCTAACCGTCAAATAACGCGAGAAATAAATGACACGGAAATCACACCATGGATCAGGATGAAATAAAACGTTACAACCCACAACTGCTCAAGAATGTCTCTCCCTCCCTTCCGTTGGCGTTTCTGAAATTCCTCCTTATCACCCTGCAACATAAGCAATTGTAACTCAAGAGGTTTAAGGACTTCTTGCAAGCCATCACATACACCTATTCGTAAAGATTATTTCGTCGCACTGATTCCTAAGAGTGCCCGACCGCTTCCGAGTTTGGTATAGGTATATTTTGTGCACATCAACGTTCTGAATTTGACGTTCAGGAAATTAGTCGAATATTCGAATATCAAAGATTCAATATTTGAATATTTGAAACAGTTTATTCGAATACTCGAATGCAAGCCCTAATTACAACCAAAATACAACAAAGAAAACTAAAAACTTCCAACAATATATACTTAATACAATACAAAAAAAGTGAAGACTTAAAACACTTACATATAAATAGGTAGGGTAATAGTAGTAAGTCTGTGTTGGAACAGGATCTAGATCAGTTTAAGGCCCCAGGCGACACCTAGGTCACCTAAAGCGCTGTTGTTCTGCCAGAACCTTTACAAGTGTTAAAACTTCCTAAGATGTTTAATTGCATGTTATGAAACGAATTATTATTATATGCATGTGTAAGATACTTTAAAATCTGTTAAACATTTAAATTAAACTGCTAGACCTTGTACCTATTTGAATTTTAATTGTTGGTTATTAAAAAATATTATTTAAGCTCAAACTCTGATTCTTTTAACTTGTTGTTAAGGGTTCTTTGGTCATACATAATTACTTTGTAGAAATAAGTTAGACGGAAATCCTACAGATGTCTCAAGAACAAAAGGTGATTTTTTCTTTTCAAGAAGTGTATTGACCTCAAATACACCTGTCACCTTTGTGTATTGTTCGAACTATAATATCATCGTAAAATAAGTTGGATTTGGTCGAAAGTGGGCGATTTACTTGCTTTTTGCTATAGTTAATTTTGTGATGGAATTCATAAGTTTTTTTGTGTGAGTTTGCAAATATTATTTCACATTGAATAAATAAGTTTTAAAGTAGGTAACTGAAGCTTACATAGACGCTAAACTGAAGTGGCAGTGTGCGGGGCACATAACTCGTACAACAGATGGCCGTTGGGGCATTAAAGTTCTCGAGTGGTGACCGCGCACTGCAAGACGTAGCGTAGGTAGGCCTTCCTTTCGGTTGACCGATGCCCTGGTGATGGTTCCGGGAAGCGGCTGGATGCGGGCAGCGCAAGACCGGTCGTTGTGAAAATCCATTGTTGAGGAGTGGACGTCTGAAGTTTAATGATGTAAACTAAAATTGTTGAAAACTTACAAGTTTCTAGAAAACTGCTTTCATTATGACCTCATCAAATCGGCCGGAAGACATCCACCGCCGAACTTTAGCATAACCACTCAGCACGGTTCTGAGCCACACGCATCCAGCGGCTTCCAGCAAGTCTGACTGGATCATCAGTCCACATGGCGGGGGCTGGCCAACACTACGTCTTCTGGCCCGCGGTCACCACTCGAGAACCTTTCTTCCCCATCGGTTATCAGTTCTGCGAGCTATATGGTCTGTACATTACTATATTTAACCGACTTCAAAAAAAGGAGGAGTTTCTCAATTCGTCGGAATCTTTTTTTTAATATATGTTCACCGATTACTCGAAGACGCCTGAACCGATTTGGAAAATTCTTTTTTTGTTTAAAGGGGTATACTTCACAGGTGGTCCCATATAAATTTTATCGAAATCGATTCAGCGGTTTTTGAGAAAATCAACAGAAACATAGCAAAATTGGAGTTGTTGCGATTGAAGTCGGTTGTTTTTAACGTATTCAGCGTGGTCAATTATAAAACTTGCTTATTCTATTTTCTGTTATGTGCATTTTAAATAAAAAAATGGTGAGCGTTTACCTCAAGTGGTACTATTATCTAATCTATGCCTCAAGTAAAGGTCTTGAAGCAAAAAAAATTTGGCTAATTTGGTTACCGGTGTAACTATTTTTTTTATCTTTGGCTGTTTTGTGATTTTTTTGTAAACATACACGCTAGCTCTGGAGTCTAGAGAAGCCAAATACGATGCCATCCATCTCAGCTCTCAATTGGGTGGATCGCTTTAAATGCGATTTTTTTCAGTATAAATGTAGGTTTCATCGCGGTTGTTCATAGCTACATACAGGATGTTAAAAAAAGTGCGTTTGAAATTTAAAGGGCTTACTCAGAATCAAGTATAGAACCCAGAAAAAATATTGAAAAAATCCGCTCCTCGAATTTTTTTTTCAGATTCTCATACTAAATCTGAATAGTGAATCAAGAATTTGTATGAAAAACTGAAAAAAAATATATTTAAGAACGGATTTTTTCAATATTATTCCTGGATTCTATACTTGATTCTGAGTAAGCCTTTTAAATTTGAAACGCACTGTTTTTAACACCCTGTATATTTGATTAATATCGATTGTATGATTTTCAAGTTATTCCAATTTTACCGTCATCCGAGGTGTCAACATTTTAATTTTGTTAGGTATTAAAAATACCTAATACCTGCGTCTTGTAACATTGTCTATGCCTTCACAGTCGATTCGTGATGGCGAACTGGCCAGCTCTCGGCTCTATTGTCCTCCCCAACGTTGGGGGCTGGATCAACGGTCTTTACTTCGCGGGGCAGATCCGCAAGGGCGAGCAGAACGCGTGGTATGACAACCTGAAGAAACCTTCATGGACTGCTCCGAAATGGGTGTTTGGACCAGCGTGGACGGTGCTTTACAGTAGCATGGGGTACGCTTCCTACTTGGTGTGGGAAGAGTGCGACGGGTTTAGTGGTAAGCTGGTTTTTTCTCACTAATATTTTAAATGCGAATGTATGGATATTTATTTGTTAATACCGAAACTAGTGAAAGGATTTGGATGTTTGGCGAGTAGATAGATATACTAGCGCCGCGATTATGCCTCGCTGCTTAAAGTGCCAGTGTAAAAGAGCTCTGAAAATGTGTTGGCAATTTTTTTAACATTACTTTCGTGTTACGTAAAGTGCTTTTAAGACCATCATCATAAGAGTGACTATGATAACATGATAAGATTGATGAGTTACTTGAGAACGTCAGATATACTAATACCTACTTGATAAAATATATTTTTTGAGATAATAAAGCACAAGGGAACCTAAAAAGAGTTAATATTTTGAACAAGGGTTCTCCACTGGCCATAGCGAATCCAAAGACAGACCATTTGTTCCCATTAGTTGGGTAACAGGTGGGTATTTTTTCCCATATGTTCTGTCAACTAAACAAAAAGGTAAAAAAAATCTCATTAGTTCAGACACGGATGGCTATTTTGCAAAAACAAACTTATGTAAAAAAAACTTTGTTGGTGGTAGGGCATTTTCTGAGCCCACCTGGCTGGCTACCACCGTATTATTTAAGTCTTGCCGCCAAACATCAATGTTAACGGCATTGTGGTGTTCTGGCATGAAGATAAGATCGCCAGTTCTCTATTGCGTTGGGGAATCTTGGTAAGCCCGATGCCATCTTCGGCATCATCATCACTTACCATCAGGTGAGATTATGCCAAGGGTTTACCAATTGAGGGTAAAAAAAATATTTCTTTTGTTATGGACATATTTTTCATTGTAATTTCAATTTCAACTTTCTTGTTTTCAGAGGAAGCAGTTGTACCCTTGACCCTATACGGTGGACAGCTCCTTCTAAACTGGGCGTGGACACCCATCTTCTTCGGCCTTAAGGACTTCAAACTGGTGAGAGCTGTATTTGAAAATCAATAACATCAACAGAGGCGGGCTAGCAGTATTGGCTGCCCTAGGCCGTATAGTGCCAGCTGCCCCCTATCTCATCTCATGATTAGCCGAAAGACGTCCACTGCTGGACATATGCCTCCCCCAAGGATTTCCACACCGACAGGTCCTGTGCGGCTCGCATCCAGCGGCTTCCCGCAACCTTCACCAGGTCGTCGGTCCACCGAGTCGGAGGCCTGCCCACGCTGCGTCTACATTCATTTCTGATTCGATCACGTAGGAAAACACCAAGCATAGCACGTTCCATCTCACTAATATTATAAATGCGAAAGTATGGACGTTTGTTTTATGGTTCGTTCCGCTTTCACGCTAATACTTCTAAACGGATTTGGATAAAATTTGGTTGGTAGATAGATAAAGCACTCGGCTAACACATAGTATACTTTTTATCCCGGAAAAAGATATCATTCAGGCTCCATACATTTATGGGCCTTTTCTGAAAGTGCCGGCCAACAAAAAAAAATAGTATGTATGGTTAGAACTAGCTATTTGGAGCAATAGTTAATATGACACAAAAGTTGCAGGGTTAATTCTAAGTAGTGTTACATACCTTCGAAGAATTGTCATTTCCATACATTTATCGATTTCTGAAAGTTCAGATATTGCTAGAGCATATTCGATACTTCTGGGCGCAAAGGGCGTAAATGCTAAAAAGACCTTAGGCGTATACGCCCTTTGAGCCCAGAAGTATCGAATTATCATCTGGAGCAATTTTTATTCCATTTTTCAACTTTGGTGTCATATTACCGTGGGAGAGCCATGCTTCGGCACGTATGGGCCGGCTCGACCGGAGTGATACCACGGCCTCACAGGAAACCGGCGTGAAGCAACGCTTGCGTTGTGTTTCGCCGAGTTAGTGAGGATACCGGAGGCCCAACCCCTTCCCCCCCCCCCCCAATGATAGCGCAGTTCCCAAATTCGCTACCCCAGGAGGGTACCAGCTGCGCGAGCGCTGGAGAATCCCTCCCTGGACGTCCAGGCTCAGAACACAACGTCCCTGAGCCTGGATGTCCAGGCCGCCCCTCGTCGTACTCTGGGGGGGGCAAAACCGCGCTTTCAACTGCACGAGGCAAGGGCAAAGACACTGTGGCACCCCCTGCCACGCTGACTGTGGACTTCTGCAACATCAGGGGCTTACATTCCAACCTAAATGCTGTACACCACCACCTTGAGACAGCAAAGCCGGCCCTGCTTTTTTTGACCGAGACACAGATATCGTCTCCAGCGGACACATCGTACCTCTCCTACCCTGGGTACGTTCTGGAACACTCCTTTGTGCCTAGGGCTGGAGTGTGCGTGTACGTCAGAGACGATATCAGTTCTCGCCGCCTCAGCAACCTTGAAGGTAGGGACCTCTCCACCATATGGCTACGTGTAGACGGCGATGACCATCCCCGCGTCTATTCGTGCCTATATAGGTCCCATACCGGCGATGGCGAAACTGACCGACTCATTGAGCACGTCCAAATGGCTGCAGATACTGTGCAGCAGCAGATCCCATCCGCTGAGATCGTGGTACTCGGCGATTTTAACGCCCACCACGCCGAATGGCTCGGTTCTAGCAAAACCGATCATGCGGGGAGATCTGTTCACGACTTCGCCCTGGCATATGGTTTGACACAACTGGTTACTACGCCCACGCGAATCCCAGATGTGGAGAACCATGAACCTTCACTGTTGGACCTTCTGCTGACTTCTCATCCGGACGGCTACCAAGTATCCGTTGACGCTTCACTCGGCTCTTCGGATCACTGCCTGATCCGGAGTACGGTGCCACTCACGTGCCCGCCGCGACCGCGAGTTGCTTGTCGCCGTCGTGTGTGGCACTACAAGTCAGCAGATTGGGATGGGATGCGGTCTTTCTTTGCGTCCTACCCTTGGGGGCAGATTTGCTTCACGCCGGATGATCCTAACTTCGCTGCTGATTCTGTCGCTGATGTGGTGCTGCAGGGTATGGAGCTTTTTATCCCATCCTCGGTGGTCCCCATTGGCGGCAAATCACAGCCTTGGTTTGGTCGGTCCTGCAAAAAGGCTTCTCGCCGGAAGCAGGAATGTTACCAAGCCTGGGCAAATGCAGCGAAGGTACGGGATGAAAAGACCAGCGCATTGAAAAAGGAGTTTAACTTTGCCTCCAGGTCCTTCAAAAGAGACATTGCCAGGGAGAAGTCGGCGCACATAGGCAGAATTGGCGAGAGACTAGAGCGTCTTCCTTCGGGAACTCGTGCGTTCTGGTCTCTGGCCAAAGCTGTCCAGGGGAATTTCTGCACGCCATCATTTCCACCACTGCACATGGGAAATGATTCATTGGCCCACGACGCAAAGGAGAAAGCCGATCTTCTAGGCAAACTCTTTGCGTCCAATTCGACATTGGATGACGGGGGAAACGAGCCGCCGACCATACCGCGGTGCAAGAGCTGTATGCCGGATATCCGGTTCCAACAACGCTCAGTGCGTAAAGCACTTTTTTCCCTCGACATTCATAAGTCGAGTGGGCCCGATGGAATCCCTCCCATCGTGTTGAAGGTGTGTGCTCCAGAGTTGGCTCCAGTTTTAACGCGCCTTTTTCGGCTTTCCTACTCTTCTGGCGTAGTCCCGAAGTCATGGAAAACAGCTTTGGTGCACCCGATCCCTAAAAAAGGTGACCGCTCGAATCCGTCCAACTACAGGCCGATAGCCATAACCCCCTTATTCTCAAAGATAATGGAGTCCATTATCAATAGCCAGCTCCTTCGGTATCTAGAGGACCGCCACCTGCTTAGCGACCGACAGTACGGTTTCCGTAAGGGCCGGTCCGCTGGTGATCTTCTTGTCTACCTGACACATCGTTGGGCACAGGCGATCGAGACTAAGGGGGAAGCATTGGCGGTTAGTTTGGACATAGCGAAGGCCTTCGATCGGGTTTGGCACAAAGCACTTCTTGCGAAGCTTCCTTCTTATGGGCTTCCCGAGGAATTATGCAAATGGGTCACTAGTTTTCTTGCAGACAGAAGCATAAAGGTCGTAGTCGACGGTGCATGCTCAGATTCTATGTCTGTGAATGCTGGTGTCCCTCAAGGCTGTGTGCTTTCGCCTACACTGTTCCTTCTGCATATCAATGATATGCTGCAAATCAGCAGCACTCATTGTTATGCGGATGACAGCACAGGTGATGCCTTTTATACCGGCCGTGCTAACATTTCTCGGGAAAACGTCATCGAGAGCCGAAACAAACTTGTGTCAGAAATTGAGGACTCTTTAAAGAAAGTCTCAGAATGGGGTCGGATTAACTTGGTCCAATTTAACCCCACTAAGACACAGGTTTGCGCGTTCACTGCCAAGAAAATGCCATTTGTCGTATCACCTCGTTTTGAGGACACTCCCCTTAATGCCTCAGCTAGTATCGGAATCCTTGGTGTCGACATATCGAGTGAAGTCCAGTTCCGTGGTCATCTAGAGGGTAAGGCTAAATTAGCCTCGAAGAAGCTTGGTGTGCTCAATAGATCGAGACGGTATTTCACTGCGGCCCATCGCCTGCAACTTTATAAGGCGCAGGTTCGGCCTCACATGGAATACTGTTCTCATCTCTGGGCAGGGGCACCCCAGTACCAGCTTCTCCCTCTGGACCGTATTCAACGGAGAGCAACTCGAATCGTCGGCTGCCAGGATATCTCAGATCGGCTTGATTCCTTGGCGCTGCGTAGAGATGTAGCCTCGCTCTGCATTCTCTATCGCATGTACAATGGGGAGTGCTCCGAGGAATTGTTCGGATTGATCCCTGCCGCCTCTTTTCGCCATCGTTCTACGCGACAATATATTCATCCCCATCACATAGATGGTTGGCAGTCCACAACTGTGCGTTTCACTAGAAACTTTCTGCCTCGCACAACCAAACTATGGAATGAATTGTCGCCTGCGGTATTTCCGGACCGATACGACATTCAAACCTTCAAGAAAAGAGCGTACTCCCATATCAAAGGCCGGCAACGCACTTGTGACTCCTCTGGTGTTGCGGGTGTCTATGGGCGGCGGTAATCGCTTACCATCAGGTGATCCGTCTGCTCGTTTGCCACCTATGCCATAAAAAAAAAAAAAAAAAAAAAAAATTAACTATTGCTCCAAATAGCTAGTTCTAACCAGGGTTCGGAAACCGGTTTTTTGAAAATACCGGTTTCGGTCATTGACCCCTATATAAAATAATTTCGGTTAAGGTTTCGTTCAGGTTTCGGTTACCGGTATATTTAACCGGTTTAACCAAAACCGATATTTTTTCGTTCGAACGGAATTAACCGGTTAATTTGAAGAATATGCGACTTTGTAGGCATGTTTGCCGCGTGCAATCAATTGAAAGCGTGCGAGAAAGTGAGCAGAAGACTCGGGCAGTGGCACCCGCGCGACGCGCCTGTACTTGACTAAGTTTGGTTTTAACCGGTTAATTTAGTTCTTATTTCGGTTAGAAAACCGCTTCCTGATTAACCGATATTTTATTCTAATTTACCGGTTAAGCTGGAAACCGGTTTTAACCTGAACGGAATCGTTAACCGAAATTCGAACGAAATTAACCGGTATTTGTTAACCGGTTCCGAACCTTGGTTCTAACCATACGTACTATTTTTTTTTTGTTGGCCGGCACTTTCTTAAAAGGCCCAAAATAAATGATCTCCTTTCGAAGGTCGGGAACCTTCGAAACTGGCTAAAACTGATTTTTTTTGCCAGTTTCTGCTAATTTACCGATGCTGGGCAGATATTACTTAAATGGCCACCTTAGGCCTGGGCCTAGTTGGCTTTAAGGCATATCCGCTACTGATCATCAGCCGAAAGTAACTACTTTCAACAGAGCAAGTCTTCCCGCAAGGGTTTCCATGACGACCGACCGGTCCTGCGTTGCTCGCATCCAGCGGCTTCCCGCAGCCTTCACTAGGTCTTTGTACTAGGCAGGGGCGGATCTTCCTATAGGCTTTTTGGGCTGCAGCCCAGGGCCCCGGGGATACAAAGGCCCCCAGCCTCAGTCGCGGTCCGAAAGTCACGTCGTTGTCATGCACGTCGTATCACCAAACCTTCTATATAAATATCTATAGATAATTCACGAATGTTTTTACGAATAATAAATAATAGCCTACCAGCTTATTTTTTTGCGCTCGCTCCGCTCGCGGCTTTTTGTATGAACAGGGCCGGAGGTTCTTTTATTGATTGAACGATATACTGGGTGCACATGCGCAAATTCTGGTAAACTGAGATTTTATACATATTAAAGATTGCCGCGCTCGCTTCGCTCGCGGCTTTTTTTTACTACAACAGTAACAGAGAAGTGAAGGGAAAATATTGAAAAAATACGATCTATAATAAATTTTTTTCAGTCTGTATAAAAATGTAATATTTAATTGTCTTTTTTTCTCTATATCACTATAGAAAACTGTTTTTTTTACAAAATGGCAATAAGTTCAGTGTGTAATTACTTATTAGGTAGGCCCCTAAGTAGTATTAGCCCAGGGCCCCACAAATTCACGATCCGCCCCTGGTACTAGGTAGAAAAAAATACGATTTAAAAGCATGTGTAAAGCATCTACTTAAATAAATAAAAAACATTTAGAGTTTGAGTTTGGTTCATCGGTCCACATAGTGCGAGGCCTGCTTCCACTGCGTCTTACTTATTCATTTATTTAATTTAATGGACTTTTATTACCTGAAAATAAAGATTACGTATTCTTTTCTGTGGGAGTGTGGCGCAGGTCCTGGGCAACCCTGCGTTCCTATAATTGTGTCCCAGGCGACGCAGTGTCTTTGTAGAGTTGACCGCTGACTAAATCGTCTGCCATTGACGTCACAGGCCAATGATGATAATGATTCTTTTCTGTAATCTTTACAGGCCTTCATAGAAATCTCAGTGCTGTCCGGGGCAGCCGTAGCGACCACCGTCGCGTTCGCCAAAGTGAACAAGACAGCTGGCTTGCTGCTCCTCCCGTACCTGGCGTGGCTGGGGTACGCCACCGCGCTGACACACTACGTGTGGAAGAACAACCCGCAGCCGCAGATCAAGGACGGCAAGGCTGAATAGAGGTGAGGCTTTGATCACAGCTCGGACAATTAAACTGTGGATTACACCTCGGACAATTAAAGCAAACTTTTGATTACACCTCGGACAATTAAAACAAACTTTTGATTACACCTCGGACAATTAAAACTTATTGGACGGTATACGGTAGGCGACTTTGTTTTTCACACACTACGTGTGGTATATAAACCCCCAGCCACGGATTATAGACGACAAGGCTGAATAGAGGTGAGGCTTTGATCACGCTCCGGACAGTTGTAACAAACTTTCGCTCATGTAGGATATAGGGTAGAAATCTCGGAACAAGACAGCTGGCTTGCTGCTCCTCCCGTACCTGGCGTGGCTGGGGTACGCCACCGCGCTGACACACTACGTGTGGAAGAATAACCCGCAGCTGCGGACAAGGCTGAATAGAGGTGAGGCTTTGATCACAGCTCGGACAATTAAAACAAACTTTAGATTACACCTCGGCCAATTAAAAGACACCTCGGACCCTTAAAACAATCATTTCATTACACCTCGGATGATTAAAATATTTTTTGGGCGGTATTCGGTAAGTGACTACATTCGTCACCCAGTATTTGTGGCGAAATTACACATAGCCACAGATCGCGGACGGCAAGGCTGAGTAGAGGTGAGGCTTTGATCATGCTCCGGCCGCTAATTCAAATTTAGTTTTCAAATCCAATTCGACCTACTACAACTCAGCATGAAACAAAACAAAATATAAGGTGCTACTTTATTAGTGCCCGATATTTTAGTCAGTGCTTCTATTCCTGATTCTGATCAACTTTCCCCAAGGAACCCATAGTCAAATCGCAAAAAAAAATTCTGGACTCTTCATACTAATTTGGCCGCTCGGCTGATCGATGTGTATGAAGAATCCAAAATTTTTTTTGCGATTTGACTATGGGTTCCTTGGGGAAAGTTGATCAGAATCAGGAGTAGAAACACTGACTAAAATATCGGGCACTAATAAAGTAGCACCTTATATATGTAACAGTATCAAAAACTACACAGGAAAAATAGAAAAGAAAATATTGCTACCCTAACACAAAAATAATAATTTAAAAAAAAGATAAGGAAAAAATTTTTTTCCAACCAACTGTCGCATTGTATTTGTCATTTTTTTTTCATTACTACGTAACACCCCATATCGTCCCCACTGCAGGGGCACGGGTCTCATCCCAAACCTCGGGAAGTTTAGGCCATACTCCACACACGGGGGCCAAGTCCGGATTGGTGGAGGTTGTGGGGCTAGTGGCCAACCCCAGTGTCAGAAGTTTTCAAGCCGCCTATAAGGCCTTCAACATGGCTTAACGACCGCTACCTAGTGATAGCGACCGGTACCAACGGCTTAACGCGCCTTGCACGCGGTAAGCACGGAAACGGTCGAGATAAATGCCACTAACAGCCAAACCCATCCAGGTTATGACCGTGTCTGTAGTCAGTGAACCATGCAAGCCGCACTGAGCCATGGCTGCTTCATTAATTTAAGTAACTGATAAAGTGGACTTTCAATTAATTAGTTGTTATCCTCGTTGTTGTTGAATTTGACCGCCTCCATGGTCTAGTGGCTGCTCCGCTCGCTTGACATCAGGAGGTCGCGGGTTCGATTCTCGGCGGGGTCCAAAACTTTGTTGGACTCGGTTTGGTTGCTGGTAGGGCATTTTCGTATCCTGCCTAGCTAGCTACCACTATTATAACTAAGTCTAGCCGCCAAACATCAATGTAAATATTTGTGTTCCGGCATGAAGATAAGATAGCCAGTTCCCCATTGCGTTGGGGAATCCTGGTAAGCCCGCTTCCATCTTCGGCATCATCATCACTTACCACCAGGTGAGACGATGCCAAGGGCTTACCAGTTGTGGAGAGAACAAAACTATCGAATACATTTGTTTAATTAATTTCATCTTTTGTTACAGATGCAATATTGGTACAAGAGGCGCTTTAAAACTTAATCCTAAGAATAATAAATGAAGTTTATTCTTCATTTAGTCATCAATTCGTCATAGATGGTCGTATTTTGTATGTTTACTCATATCTTCGCAATATTGAACAAATATTTTGAAGAATATTCCTTATTGCAATAATAGAGTATTTGACACTATCAAAATTAAACTGAAAAATATTATTCACTAAATCCAAAAACATTTATTATGACACAAAAAACATGAAAAACCATAACACACAAAAAAAAAATAACACAATTGAAAACTGATTAGTCAAAAATACCGCCCCGAATCGTACCCGGAACAAACGTGCCCATCACAGAAGCAGCGTTACCACGCTGAATTGCGATGGAAATTCGTTGAGTCAGGTACGACCCGGAACGGGGATCATGACCCCTTTGTCTTAATCGAGAGGCCAAGTCAAACACAAAAGCCCTGGCTTCAGATCCCCAAGTGCCTGATGTAAAGGCTGGCTGGCTGGCTTCTAGGCTGTATGTATTCACTAAATAGTATTTGTCCTGGAATAGCGAAAAATATTAT
Organism: Coleophora deauratella; assembly: GCA_958295455.1. Classification (NCBI taxonomy): domain Eukaryota; kingdom Metazoa; phylum Arthropoda; class Insecta; order Lepidoptera; family Coleophoridae; genus Coleophora; species Coleophora deauratella. The sequence goes on along the minus strand of OY282410.1, from coordinate 11,666,193 downwards.
TCGACTGATGTTTTAGTACATTTTTAATTGTATATTCATTACAATCAGAAAATAAGTTCGTCAAAGACTGTGACGTCACACGCCAGTAACACGAACAATGTCAGAACAAAATGTCGTTTTTGGCAGTTGATAAAAAGTCACTCAAATGACTCGTAGTCAAATACCGTATTATGCGACTTTGAAACTTAGCGAATATAGGTAGTATAAACAAGAAAACATAATAATATTTCAAATATGTCTAGTTTCTGTCGCTTCAGACTGCTGTCAAAGAATACTTCTACAGATATAAAACGATCCCCAACGCGAGCGATATTTTCACTTGATATTGGCAAAATTACTCTTTATTGATAAGGACAAATAAGGCTTGGGTATTAACTCGGCCGCTTTGAAAACTTGTTCGCGGTCCAGTTAATAATTTTGAAATTCACTAGTGGTCAAATGGTCCGAAGTAATGTGAGACTGCGGCCCAAATAAAATATTGCAGAAAACAAGAAGAAGCATGTAGTAGCCACACGTTTCGGTTGACTTGTATGGAGTGGTCTGTCAAGTGACAGTTCGCAATACAGTCAATCTTAGATAATAATAATAATAATAACCGGGAGAAATCCCACACGGTAATCAGGTTCTTGTTAAACAATAATAATTTATAAGCACAATACTAGAATTAAGAATAAGTGTCCTTTATTTTTATTTCATTCACATAATTCTTATTTGGAATAATTCTTAAATGAACATCATACTTAATTTTAGGCATTCCCTATTGCATTTAAAGTTGTAAGATGAAGTAATAATATTATTTTGGTATATTTTATTTACAATTCTATTTTTATTGCCTATTTTGTTGGTGAACTAATGATTTCTCGAAAACAGTATTTATTTCTCAAATGTTCTAGTTGTGTTGTTCGGTTTAGTTTCAATAAAAAAATATAAAAAAATGTTTTGTGTCTTTTTTTATGTGTTCTTTACTTATGCAAGGTGTTCAAAATTGTTTTTTTTCCGTTTCCCACACAAATGATTAATTCAATATTCAGATTTAGTATGGGAAACTGAAAAAGTTATCGTAGATCGGTATTTTTCGATTTCGGCAACTATTCGTCAAACCTAAAATGTTTCTGACTGGTCATAATGCAAAAACAATATTTTTCTGTATTTAAGGGCGTCCGCTGCGTTAAGCGCGTGCACGGCGCGGGCGTCCGCCGCGGGGACCCGCGCCGTGCTGCGTCGCGGAAAAATTTAACCCGGCCGTGACACGGATAACGCAGCGGCGCTCACAGATTTTCTTGAAACGTCTCCGCTCGTGTGCTCCTGTGCACGGACACACGAGCGTACTCGGTCGCCCGCGCCGCGTGCGACGGGAGACCCGCGTCACGCAGCGCTGCTCTATGAAATGACATGAAACCACCTGGAGCGGACGCCCGCGCCGTGCTCCGTCGCGGACAAATTTAACCCGTCGCGGGCGTCCGCGACACGGATAACGCAGCGGCGCTCACTGATTTTCTAGAAACAGCTCCGCTCGTGTGCTCCTTAGCACGGACACACGAGCGTACTCCGTCGCCCGCGCGGGCGACGGGAGACCCGCCTCACGCAGCGCTGCTCTATGAAATGACATGAAACAGCACCCGGAGCGGAAGCCCGCGCCGTGCACCCGCTTAACGCAGCGGACGCTCTTATATACCTGATTCTGAGTAACCCGTTAAAATCTCAAACGCACTTTTTTTAACACCCCATATAAGCGTTTAATAACAGTTTATATTTTAGTAGGTATCCTATAAGTTCGTTGTAAGTGTTTGCCTTTCTTGTTTTTGGAAATCCTTGGGGGAAGCTTTATTCAGCAGTGGTCGTCTTCCGGCTAATATAATAGTACCTAATAGTACATACATTCTCTCATATAAATTTCTAGATTCCATTTTTATGAGCTATGCATCTCGCAGAGCACCTATTTTACCGGCGAAACAGCTACATTATTTATGAGTTAACAGTAAAACTAGGTTTTATAGGTCACGTTCTCACGTATACCCTAAATCAGTGTTTTTCAACCTTTTTTAATACCCGACCCCTTTACAAGTAAAAAAATTCTTGCGAACTCCCTAGGGCCATAAACATACAAAATGTTAGTGATTTGAAAGACTACGTTTATAATTTTCTTCAATTAGAAAATGATTTACTTATAAACGTCTCCAAAATAGAATCACGTTTTGACAAATTGTTAAAAAATAAACAGCACCACCGAAATCGTAGTTTTAGGGTTCCGTAGCCAAATGGCAAAAACGGAACCCTTATGGATTCGTCATGTCTGTCTGTCTGTCTGTCTGTCCGTATGTCACAGCCACTTATTTCCGAAACTATAAGAACTATACTGTTGAAACTTGGTAAGTAGATGTATTCTGTGAACCGCATTAAGATTTTCACACAAAAATAGAAAAAAAAACAATAAATTTTGGGGGTTCCCCATACTTAGAACTGAAACTCAAATTTTTTTTTTTCATCAAACCTATACGTGTGGTGTATCTATGGATAGGTCTTCAAAAATGATATTGAGGTTTCTAATATATTTTTTTTCTAAACCGAATAGTTTGCGCGAGAGACTTCAAAGTGGTAAAATGTGTCCGTCCCCCCTGTAACTTCTAAAATAAGAGAATGATAAAACTAGAAAAAATATATGATGTACATTACCATGCAAACTTCCACCGAAAATTGGTTTGAACGAGATCTAGTAAGCAGTTTTTTTTAATAGGTCATAAATCGTAAACCGCGAATTACCTTTCATTCAATCAACTCAAATATAAAAAATATGGAGTTCAAGACATGTGTGATTATGAATTTGTACGGAACCCTAGGTGCGCGAGTCTGACTCGCACTTGGCCGGTTTTCCATTGCAGTGTAGGACCTATAACCACTTACTTTTTCTTTTCCCGCGACCCTTTTAGAAAGGCTTAGGGGGTCGCGACCCACAGGTTGAAAAACACTGCCCTGAATTATCGCACGCATCTTTATTAGAGAGGAGCACTCGCGTACTACCGTCATAACAAAGAACGCCGCAAAGTTTTACATATGGAGTTTCTATATATTTTGCGGTCTTCTTATGAGGCCAGAATAGTGTAGATGCATTTTGTCGCGGACTTTGTCGCCGCGCCGGTTCGGTATAACGTCTTCTTTATATCTTCACATTATTTTGGCGTCGCAACACGAAATGTTGCATGTTTTATGTAAGGACCAACATTGCAACACGTGCTATCTCGTCGGTCGAATTACGAAGTGTCGTACCCAACAAATTCTTGATCTTGAGTTATAAATATTAAAGGTGAACTTAAAATAAACCTAACAGAAAAAGGCAGTTAGTTCTTGTTCTAAATGATAGCCTCGTTAACTACGTAAAAGCTTAAGGCACTAAGTTGAAACAGTTCTTCACAGTAACAAAATTAAAATCATTTATTTCTTTACGTAGGTACATAAAGCACTCTGTAAACGTCATATAATTTTGCTGGAGGGATATTCCAAATGTCATTATCATTAAAATAATCTACAGTCTTATAGTATCCTCTTGAACAAATACAGCGTTTTATATGTTTCTTAAATTTACATTCTGGTAGTTCACACACGTCAGTCGGAGTTTTCGGTCGTTCAAGACTGTGGCGACTTCTCGTATATCGGAGGCCAAGACACACTTTGGGTTGCTGCGCTGAGCAGTGTGACCATTTGTGGCAGATCTCCGCTATTTGGTTTTGATAACACTGGCAGAATAAGCTCACGATTTATAAAAGTAGCAGAATTCGGCAGATTTCCAGTATATCTGTCGAATTCTGCTATACTGCCAGTGTTAACTGCCCAAATAGCAGAGATCTGCCACAAATGGTCACACTGGCGCTGAACTAGCGGAGTAAGTATACGTAATACTTTTTAACTCATTGACTGCTTATTTATTTATTTTATTAGAATTTAAGACACCAACAGATTACAGTCAAGGGGCTTAAATACTAAATAAGTGTATGATCAGACTGTAGTCCAATATAGGTATGCAAACAGAGATAAGCAGACAATTTAAATCAGGATAAAGATCACAAACATATAGAGAAAAAATACTACAATTATACATATCATACAAACAGAGGTGAGCGCCATTGATACAAATATAATATTAATTAAATAGACTATAGTGAGACATAGTAATTGGAATAGGAAGCCACAATTACGACACTACTTCAACATAACATTAACGAGCTGACTACGAAATTTGAAAAGTCTGCTGTCGAAGATGTCAACACCATCGTTGGTAGCAGACAATTCATTAAATTGGCGACACATACGAGTAATCGGGTTATAAAATGAAGTGTTGTTTAGGTATACGCGAAGTTGAAACGTTTTAGGGATATGCTACTCTCTGACAAATCGAGTCCCCACCAATCGGTTGTCGGCCCTAGCTAGGGTTTGTCAAGTCTCGAGGTTTTGAAAGTCCCGGGACTCGAGACGTCTCGAGCTAAATTTCCCGGGACTTTCGAGACATTCGAGATATAAAGTAAACAAATAATTTTGACGTTTGACGCCGATCGTTTTGAGGACACTCCCCTTAATGCCTCAGCTAGTATCGGAATCCTTGGGGCCGACATATCGAGTGAAGTCCAGTTCCGTGGTCATCTAGAGGGTAAGGCTAAATTAGTCTCAAAGAAGCTTGGTGTGCTCAATAGATCGAGACGGTATTTCACTGCGGCCCATCGCCTGCAATTTTATAAGGCGCAGGTTCGGCCTCATATGGAATACTGTTCTCATCTCTGGGCAGGGGCACCCCAGTACCAGCTTCTCCCTCTGGACCGCATTCAACGGAGAGCAACTCGAATCGTCGGCTGCCAGGATATTTCAGATCGGCTTGACTCCTTGGCGCTGCGTAGAGATGTAGCCTCGCTCTGCATTCTCTATCGCATGTACAATGGGAAGTGCTCCGAGGAATGGTTCGGATTGATCCCTGCCGCCTCTTTTCGCCATCGCTCTACGCGACAATATATTCATCCCCATCACATAGATGGTTGGCAGTCCACAACTGTGCGTTTCACTAGAAACTTTCTGTCTCGCACAACCAAACTGTGGAATGAATTGTCGCCTGCGGTATTTCCGGACCGATACGACATTCAAACCTTCAAGAGCGTACTTCTATATCAAAGGCCGGCAACGCACTTGCGACTCCTCTGGTGTTGCGGGTGTCTATGGGCGGCGGTAATCGCTTACCATCAGGTGATCCGTCTGCGCGTTTGGGGTCGTCCATTAATCACGTGATGTTTTTGCAACTTTTTAGACCCCCCCTCCCCCCTGGTGATACGTGGTGGGGTTTTAGACTACCCCCCACCCCCTACACAAAATCACGTGTACTTTTTTGGTACAAAATATTTTCTTTAAATACAGGTATAATGTAATTTAATTCTGGAAAATTAAGCACCGTGATAAAAATTTCCAGACAGAATTAAGGTAGCAGGTTGTTTCTAACTGCATGAAGCCGTTTCGAACCTTGGGATGAGTTATAAACAACATAAGAATTACAGTCCGACGTTTGGAACCTACTCTAGAAATCGCGCATTCAACGAAAAAATAAATACACGTGATATCTCAATACACTCCCCCTCCCCCCTTGTGATATTTCGTGATTTTTTCCGAATCCCCTTCTCCTCCTTTTGAGCCTCACGTGATTAATGGACGACCCCTTTGCCACCTGTCACACAAAAAAAACCAACGGTAAAAGTTAGTAGAAGAGTAAATGAAATACTACGAGCTACGCTACGCAGACTACGCAAACGCGTAGCACGAGTGTAGCGCGTAGCAGCTTTTACTCGACTGGATTTGAAAGGGTTATGTTTTTCGGGTGAAAATATGTTATGTGTGATTGTTGAAATGAAATGAAATGTAAATAGTCTATTCTAAAATATCCGAAATACATAGGTAACCCTGTATAACTAGACACTATTTAGGTTATTTCTTCCCGTGTTACGGGAGAGACCCGTATGTGTGTCACAGCAGTGAAGGCGATATAACTTGTTAACGAATATTTCCTTTTAGGATACAAAATCCTAAAAATGACGTAACCAGCTAATACTAGTTTCGCGCAGAAAATCTTCAGACCCAAGCGAACTGAGTTTGTTTTTTTAATAAAACTAATTTAGCACCGCAAACGTCCCCGCGTTACCTTGCGTTAGAGTTGTGACTCTGTGGGATGCAATTTTATCAATGTCGATATATTTTCCAAAGAGATAGGTAAGTGTTTTTATTGACGTTTTACATTTTTTAAATAAAACTAACATAAACGATTATTTTTTTTATTTTTTTTTATGGCAGAGGTGGCAAACGAGCAGACGGATCACCTGATGGTAAGCGATTACCGCCGCCCATAGACACCCGCAACACCAGAGGAGTCACAAGTGCGTTGCCGGCCTTTGATATGGGAGTATATTATTTATGTTGCACCGTTCATATAACATCCGCAGCTCAGAATAGTTACAGAAGGTGGCCATTTACACACACAGACACACACGCGCGTCTTAAACCTCGAATCTTTGGCTTCTAAAAGGTTCACGTGACTTTAAAGATGATTGCCATTCATTATACCAGTCAAACCAATTTCCCTGTTATAGTGATTGTTATGTTGTTATGTAGTCAGGTAATGTAAGATTGCATCGATTGATTTTCATAGCCGTTACAAGATGGCTAACGATGGCAATCCATGAAACGAATAAAATCCGATTTCGTCCTCGACATATTATAGTACACAACTTTGGCGGTCGGGAGTCTATTGTTAAGCTTTTGAAGAGTTATTTAAACAACTTTTATATAGCTACTGGTACTTAAACGTTATCATTACAGTAACTATACTTTTTGATGCCAAATGTGTTGTTGACTAATGGTCCTGCCTGACCGAACTACTCAAATACAAAGACGACTTTTATCGATAAGTATTTGATATTGCCGCATCCCTAAAACTTGCATTGTTACACTAGCTACACGATGCGTCGACGGAATATAGTCGGTATTATTCGTCTAATTTCAGACAAAAATATTACTTCTCTCTTTTTAGTCAGGTGGTACCCTTAATCGGACCTTGCATATGGTTCTTTTTTTAACCGACTTCAAAAAAAGGAGGAGGTTCTCAATTCGTCGGAATCTTTTTTTTTATGTATGTTCACCGATTACTCGAAGACGCCTGAACCGATTTGGAAAATTATTTTTTTGTTTCAAAGGGTATACTTCACAGGTGGTCCCATATAAATGTTATCGAAATTGATTCAGCAGTTTTTGAGAAAATCAACAAAAACATAGCAAAATTGGAGTTGTTGCGATTGAAGTCGGTTGTTTTTAACGTATTCAGCGTGGTCTATTATGTTATTGGTGCAGAATATCCCCACGTTCAGAGAAAAAGGGTGGGAAAGCGATGCCATTTTATCTAACGAAGCGGTCATTCGCTTAGATCAGCCTTTGTCTCACTAGAGATTTCTATGGGCTCACTAATATATTATTAACCTTCACTAAATACAAAAAATAAAACCTGTAACTGGATGAATAAACCATCCGACCGATTTCGGTCATGGCGACCACTTCGACTCCTAGTTGACTTGTTGGCGCTGGTGCGCCTGAAAATGGCTAATGTAGCCAATCTTCGCGGCAAACCCCCGTGCACAATGGGGGCATGTGAGTACGCCGTCTAGATAATGGTACTGAATGGCGACAGGTGGACGGGCTTTCAGCTCGTCGCGTTTATTGTCGAGGTTGTGGGTTACCTGTAATTAATCTGGGAATTAAGACAAATCTAACAAGACCTCATACTTTAAAAGTCATCAAGCTGTTTTAGCTGCAGATAGTAACTATGAAATGGACATACATTCGAAAATCGATATTCACCGATTGAGCATTCGGGTGATTCGGGTGAAAATACTGTACACTATTTAATATAGTAGGCAGTATAAAAATTATTATTTTATAGTATTGCACAAAGATTCTCAACATCGTAAGCGACATTTTTGAGTAAAAAAAATAAAATAATAAGTGTTATTTTACCTACTATGATGGTAGCAACCCTGTAACAATTGAGATAATTGAACAGGTATATTATTTACATAAACATTACCTCAAATTTAAACTTTTTTAGGCTCTAATTGTATATGTCCTACCTCAAATTTAAACTTTTTCGGGCTCTATTTGCATAAAAATATCACGTTAAGTTTTTTCCATGACAATACTACCTTACTCTTTCATACCTCGAAAGCCGAAAATAGGACTTTCCATACAAATATATAGAAACTGTACGAAAAGTCGAATTTATATGAGTAAGGGTCGATATAACAGGTCGAAATATAATTGACCACGCTGAATACGTTAAAAACAACCGACTTCAATCGCAACAACTCCAATTTTGCTATGTTTTTGTTGATTTTCTCAAAACCCGCTTAATCGATTTCGATAAAATTTATATGGGACCACCTGTGAAGTATACCCTTTTCAACAAAAAAAGAATTTTCCAAATCGGTTCAGGCGTCTTTGAGTAATCTGTGAACATACATAAAAAAAAGATTCCGACGAATTGAGAACCTCCTCCTTTTTTTGAAGTCGGTTAAAAAGGGTAGCAGATATAAACAATCAACGAATTGTTTATATCTGCGAACCACCCACAAATCGGGGGAACACACTCGTTATAATAGCTACCTACACAGTGCCTCGTTACTTAGAGATAAGCTATGATTTCACCTGCACAACGCAGCCGCGCCTGGCATTGTATTCAAAGGCATAGTTATTCAAGATCAGAGTCCACTTAGGACGTCTACATAGCTGTGATGCCTGGAGAATCGCTGGGATTTGGAATTAGCCCGGTCGTGTGCTAGAAGATATACTATAAGTACCAAATTTTAAAATGAAGGTGCGAGCTCTAGGAAATATTATTCTTTAGCTAAAGGAACTATCCTACTAATATTGTAAATAAGAAGTTAGGATGTTTGTTCCTCAGTCCCGCAAAAACAGCTGAAAGGATTTCATGAATTTAGCACACAGGTCTCAGAAAAGTGGAGGGTTCCCGGAAAAAGGGACCATGCATAAATTACGTCACACGAATTTCATGATTTTTGACCCCCTCCCCCGTCCTTGTCACAGATGGTCACCTTGTGTGACGTCACATATTTTGCAATTTTTCGCCCAGAATTGAATAAATGAAAACAAAATTATGTATACATATTTTATTATTTATTATGTGACGTCACAACGTTTATGACTCCCACCTACCCCTTGTCACATAATGTCACACTTCGTTAACCCCCTCCCTCCCCCTTAGCGTGTGACGTAATTTATGGATGGTCGCAAGTGCCAAAATACTAAAAAAAAACTTCCACGGGGCACATAGCTCGTAGAGCATATGGCCGTTGGGGCAGAAAAGTTCTCGAGTGCGACGGCGCACCGGAAAACTTAACACAGGCACTCGGTGGATCGATGATCGGTGGAGGTCACGGGAAGCCGCTCGATGCGGGCAGCGCAAGACCTGTCGTTGTGTAAATCCCTGGAAGAGGCCTTTGTAGAGCAGTGGATATTTAATGGCTGATGATGATGAAGTATGTCTATCAGTTTGGTTCTCACAGTACAGAAAATTCGTTTACAGGGATATAGCTTGTTTTGTGTAAAGCTACATATATCTATAGCTTAGCGCTCCTTGTATAATATTGTCTTTGTAAGGCCAGTGTTGCTAGCGATGATATTTCAGCCGCGCGCTGTCAGTCGACATACGTGCTCTGCACGGTGCGTTCCAATGGTCATAAAATTATAGTAGAATCGTTAATTTGTATGAATAATGAAAATAAGAACCTGGAACCAGTGAACGACACTCGTCTCCTGGGGTTCCAGCTCGACAGTCCTCTGCAGTGGGACATTTATTCATTTGTGTTAAGTATTTTTTTGTAATTTTTAGTATTTTCTTGTTTTCATTGCACTACCCCCGTATTACTCAAAAATTATATAAAGGTTGCTTGGAAGCAATGGTTAACCTGGTGAAGGTCGCGGAAAGCCGCTGGATGCTGGCAGCGCAAGAGCAGTCGTGTAAATCCTCGTGAGAGGCCATTGTTCAGCAATGAACGCTTTTGTTTAATGATGATTATTGCAATCCTTGGCAATCATATTTAAAACTAGCTTGTGCCCGCGACTTCGTCTGCGTGAACTTCAGAATTGGGTCCAGAGAGAAATAAAATGTTAAGGTAGCGCCATCTAGTGACATAGTAAAAATTTCAGTTCTTAGCTATCTTATGTGTTAGCCGAGTGCTTTATCTATCTACCTACCAAATTTCATCCAAATCAGTTCAGTAGTTTCGACGTAGTGCCACTGAAATCATTAAAAGGCCGCTTCAGACCCTTCCTGTTATTGCTTTTTTATCGCCATGAGAACACCCGCAGCTCTGCATAACACCGGAAACATTTGACGATGAATTTTGCAACGTAACGATAAGTCCATGGATTGATCACATTTTGCGAGTACGTTTGGACATGTTTGGATATGACGCAAATGTTGTTCCGGTATTGAACGTTTATCCGCTGGTCGACATCGGCGGAAGTTACTGACTACCATCGACTTTGTCGGGCAGGGTAAAACTATTCATAATATAATAATAATAATATCTGGGACAAATCACACTCGGTCATCTGGCCCCAAACTAGGATTCCCTGTATCTTGGGAACCAGAGACTGATATACATACACAAATACTTTTAAATACATACATATATAGATATAATACTCCCAGACTTAGAGCAAACAATTCTGCTCATCACAGAAAAGTTTGCCCTGTGTGGGGATCGAACCCACGACTCTCGGATCAGAGGTCAGGATCGCTAACCACTTAGCCACCACCGAGTCAGTCACCGAGTGTTATATACATAATAAGTTTTAAGGCCGGCAACGCACTTGTGACTCCTCTGGCGTTGCGGGTGTCTATGGGCGGCGGTAATCGCTTACCATCAGGTGATCCGTCTGATCGTTTGCCGCCTATCACATAAAAAAACATTGTGGTTAAAAATACTGATTTCCAGTTTTTTGACACGTTTTCTTTTCGATATGATTCGGTCCCTTTTCACTTTTTTCAACCGACTTCAAAAAAAGGAGGAGGTTCTCAATTCGTCGGAATCTTTTTTTTTTTTATGTATGTTCACCGATTACTCCAAGACGCCTGAACCGATTTCGAAAATTCTTTTTTCGTTTGAAAGGGTATACTTCACAGGTGGTCCCATATAAATTTTATCGAAATCGATTCAGCGGTTTTTGAGAAAATCAACAAAAATATAGCAAAATTGGAGTTGTTGCGATTGAAGTCGGTTGTTTTTAACGTATTCAGCGTGGTCAATTATTCATTTGTGAACTTTATCGAGGGGCATTACTGTATTTTCATACAATTGTGCTTCCTTAAGGGGACGTGTGGTCATCCAAAGTACTTGTTCTAAAAAGCTTCTGTAATATTCCGACATCGGTCTAAAGAACTTTTATCCTCCTGAAAAAGTCCTTCTGAAAAATCTACTCTTGAATTTAAACAAAATTTCTGTTCTTACTCAATTTTCGAAAAAAAATATTCAGTACTGACTTCAGAAATCAGCTGCTCAAATGTTTCCACCAATTATGAGTACATTTAGGTAGTCATTTTAAGAAAATTATATCTTACAAAGGACATGATGAGCTAAAAACTTCTTTAATACCAATAAAAAAGTTTTTCATATAATTAGTGAATAAACAACAAAAGCAGCGGTATTATAGGAATTTTCATTAACAATTTAACTTTTTCAATTGTTTTTTTTGAGATCCAATTTCTTTTCTCTGGAGACGAGGCATTGCAAATGTGTTATCTTCTAATGAAACAGCATAATTGTAACTTCATTAAATTTTGTTAGTTTCCCGACTACCCAAGAAGGAGAGTATAATGTTTTTGTAAATCAATCAATCGCAAATTTTACACGAAAAGCAAAAAAATGGTCCGTTTTTGTAGAGGTATGGCTAGTTTTTTAGTTTCTTGAATTGGTAACATCTATTCCACCATTTATCAACGGATAAAGGTGTATTTAAAAATCATAAAAAAAAAACAAATTTAAATTATTTTAATATTTTTTTTAATTTGTTGCAAGAGTTTCGAATTAGTTTTTCATGTTTAGCGACTCCTTGTCATGTACACTGCACGCTGCATAAAAGAGGTTCATCCTATCACTTGTGTTTTAATTACGAATGAAATAACTGCATTTTACCCTTAACCTTTTGCACAAGCTAATAAATTACATAATAACCTTGCCCTGGATTCTATAGGAACCTTGATCTTTCAAGATCCTTGCTCTTCATCCAATAGATGTGCAATAGCGTACAAGACAGCCACTGATATTTTACTTGTGACGTGTGGCCTACAAATTCTCGTAAATGTCAGCCATGACAGGTTGGTTGTAAAGTGCAGTTTATCTAGTAAATGCAGGGGAAACCAGACTTCGTACTTTGAAAGTAACCTAGGTGATGCTCGTCATAGAATATATTTTTTGGAAAAATGCCCTACCATCGACCAAACCTACACAAAGTTGGACCCCACCGGGAATCGAAGAGAGCGGACTAGCCACGTCCACGGAAGCGGTCGGTTTATTTTATTGCAAATTGGTTACATTATAATACTGAGTTTCAGTTATGTTTTAGTATTACCGCCAGTATCACACTCTTCTTGCAATTGGTTAGCTTAGCGGCCATGTTGCCGCAATAAAAATAGAAGAAAAAAACTAGAAACGTGAAACCAAGGTGGAACCATTAATAATTACGGAACTCTTTCAGTGGCTGTTCAAACAGTCAGCAAATGGGTGAGCAAATGATAAAAAAAGTTATAGCTCAGCTAAGCGCGAGTCGTGGTTCTGTCTGTGTGAGTTCCGTAAGAAAAAAAATACGTGTGTTGATGTGTTCGAACCGAGTAATTTATTTTACCTATTCCTGATGATGTTTTCACTATTTTTCAAACTCGTTCAAATAATATAAAATTTTTGGACTCTTCATACACATTGATCAGCCGAGCGGCCAAATTAGTATGAAGAGTCCAAAAATTTTTTTGCGATTTGACTATGGGTTCCTTGGGGAAAGTTGATCAGAATCAGGAGTAGAAGCACTGACTAAAATATCGGGCACTAATAAAGTAGCACCTTATATAAGTTATATTTGCGGTTTCTCGGAATGTACTAGACGGTTTGATATTTCAACATAACCAGAAAGTTATCCCGTGAAACTCTGAGTGAACACCGTGAGAGAGCCATGCTTCGGCACGAATGGGCCGGCTCGACCGGAGTGATACCACGGCCTCACAGAAAACCGGCGTGAAGCAACGCTTGCGTTGTGTTTCGCCGAGTGAGTGAGGGTACTGGAGGCCCAACCTCCCACCCCCAAATTCCCCCATCCCCCCATCCCATTTCAAAAGTTGGCAACGCACTTGTAACTCCTCTGGTGTTGCGGGTGTCTATGGGCGGCCGGCGGTAATCGCTTACCATCAGGTGATTCGTCTGCTCGTTTGTCACCTATCACATAAAAAAAAAATAAGGCGAATCTCACGAAATCTATCAAGCCGCTTTGGTTCAAAGGAAAGAAAGACATACAGGAAACATAGACCTAGTACTTTCGCTAATGTAGAAAGACCACGACCGAAACTCAAACGGTGTATTTCATTGATTTAACAGAAAAACTTTTCTGAAGGAATTTGTATAGGTTCCACTTGAAAAATTGTTCACTTTCATAAGTAAAGAAAAAACACGCTCATAAAGTTTCCTGGACTAACCTCTTTAGACCCAGTACCTGTACTACATTTCATCCTATTATTTAACAGAACATACGGAACCCTAATAAGGGTCCCAGCACACGGAAGCCAAGCCTCCCCCCCGGTCCGGACATCCGCCAAACACGTCCGCGAAGACGTGCGGTCGGTTCGCGGCGGGCGCTCTCGACGGGGTAAAAATGTACCGACGCGACGTTTGCCTAATGAAAAAGTTTTTTCTGAAGTAAAAAGTACACTAAAGCTGGTAAGATTTTATAGCATAGTGAGTAGAATGAATATAGTTATCCATTTTACAGGGTGTGAGCCATTTTCCTATCCACAAGTGGCATTTTCTCACCTAGATACTCGTAAGACCGCCTTTGTACTGTCTGAATATTTTTTGGATATTTCTGTTCTACTGGTGTGCAATAAAGAATATTTATCTTATCTTATCTTTATCTTAATGATACCAGAATACCTACTGAATATTTTGATGTTCCGGACACGGATTGCAACGTTACGCTTTAATTAGAAAAACTGCTTATGTCAGTTTTAGTTCGCATATTTATCAATTTAGAAAATTTACACCATACAAAAAAAAGAAACAATAAGACTAAATCGACCATCGTTGATAAAGGTAAACTTGGGAAGTTTTTTCGAGAAATTATCACTTTTTTGTTTAATACGATCCCTTTGAAACAAAATGTAGTTTTTTAACTACCACATCTAAATATACAAAAGAAGAAACCGACTGACTGACATATCAACGCACAGCCCAAACCGCTGAGTCTAGAGATACAAAATTTGGCAAGTAGGTTCCTTATGTGGTTTAGGGGTGCACTAGGAAAGGATTTTTCAAAATTCACCCTCTAAGGAGGTGAAACAGGGGTCCAAAGTAGATACTATAAATCAACGCACAATTCAAATCACTTCAATTCAATTCAATTCCTTTGTTCGCCATAAACAGGGTAAAAAATGTAAGATTTTATCTCTTTTGAATCCTTTCTTTCTTTATTCTTCTTACTTTATTCTTAATTTTGCATATTTTATTTACAGACATGACATTATATAATTCATTTATTGATCTAGCATTAAGATGTAATAGAATATAAGACTTAAAAAAAATGTGTTGGAGGGAGTTTCTTTAGGGCCCGCCGTTTCTTCTCACTCCGCAAACACTTCCCGAAACGGTGGGTATACGAGTTCCGAGTGGTAGGAACCTCGTGTTAGGTAGATAAAAGAATAACGTTCGAAAAGTGTACACTGCTACCTACTTCGAATAAAAATATTTTCATTTCATTCATTTCATTTCATTTCATTTCATTTCATTCATTTCATTTCATTTCATTTCATTTCATTTCATTTCAAGATGCAGTGCAGTGGAGATGATATGGGTTGTTAACATGAGGAGATGCTAGCTTTTACAAGTAAATCGGACAAGATAAGTTAATTTCAGGGTAGGACCAAGAACAACGTGTCTGGGTGGCCGCCAAAATTTACTTTAATTATGAAACGAGAGGGCGGCGGAAGTTGGAGGCTCCCACCAATTTTAATTAAGTACGGGAGTGCATATTTCCACTCTTTTACACGAGTTTGAATAAAAATCTAAAAACGCTCGTTATGATAGATATATCAAAGTAGATCTATAGTATATGCACCGCCTACGTCACCAAACCTTAGCCGTAACTAGGTAAAAGTTTATTGCAGATTACAAAAGTCAAACTTAAATAAACTAAAAATAAAATAAAATTTTCAGCCGTAACTTATATTACTCGATGTAATACTAAATCCATTGGCATTGATGATTTAACGTATACCGTTGCGCAGAACAATCGTTTCTTTAACCTTACTACAACCCACATCACAGACCTGAAAATTAAAAACTGGTTCTTAGGAAGTCTTGTTACCTATATGATAATTTTTAAAATATAAAGTAGAATGTAAATTTTCTTCGTTCTATTATAAATAGATCCCTTTATGGGATAAGTCCGCCTTTGTACATGTTTTGTTACTTATGCTTATGTATTTTTGTCATATTCGTGCAATAAAGAGTTTACAAACAAACAAACAAATAGGTCATAAACCAATAGACCATTATTAGCATTATTATTATTATTATATTCAAAGTGATATTTGGACCGGTCGGTCGTTGCAGGTTGTTTTACATATGTAATTTGATGACACGTCTGGTAGGTACTATCTATTACTATTCATGTAATCATGTATGTGTTATAAAATAAAACAATTTGTTAAAAGGCAACGGAGACTGTATTGCTAAGACGACATCTTGACATAGACAAAACACCATAGATAATGTAAACCTAGATAGGATGTAGTACAGGCAAAGCTAGCGGGTAAAGCATAGGTAGATACACAACATCTCCCTTCCAAAATGAACATTACAAATGTTAAAACATCTCTATCTAAGTATTAATTAACACAAGTATAATTAAACACATAAAATAAGAAAACATACACAAAGAAAACAATTTTAGAGATACAGCCTTTTAGGAGGCTTTACTACTCTTCCACATCTAGTTTTAGACAAATCTGAACGCCTAGGTACAGGCAGTGCTGAAGGTGGCCTGTGCCTTATTTTAGGTGCCATTGACTGCACAGGAAATGAAGTTGAGGTTAATGAAGGCGGTGACTCAATAATACTACACAATACATCTTCATCATAAGTCCTATCATTAGCATTATAATTAGTACCAGATCTTTTAATTTGTGAAGTATTTCGCCTTAAGGGCTTCTCATTACTGTCTCTTTTAATCCAAAAAGATCTTGGTTCAGGACATTCTTTCAAAATTTCAGCTTTTTGCCATACATTACTATTATCTTTATACACAATCTTATCTCCCTTCTTGTATTTTTCAATTCTTTTCCTAGCTCTACTATCATGAAATTGTTTTACTATAGATTGCTTAAGGCACAATTGTTTGTAAACATTTTGAATTTTAGGTTTTAAAACTTCAAGTGTACAAGGTGTTGTTCTCATTAAACGACTATTCAGTATCTGTGAAGGTGAAATATTCAACCAAGACAATGGAGTGTTATTATAGTGCATTATCCCCTCTCTATAGTCAGTAGAATCATCTTTACATTTTTTAAGAATCATTTTGCAGATATGAACCGCTTTTTCTGCCATTCCGTTACTTCTAGGATATCTAGGTGTAGATGTGGTCAGTTTGATATCCCTGGATTTAAAATAGTTTTTACATTCATATGAGTTAAACGGAACATTGTCAGCACATAACTCCATAGGATACCCAAACCGAACAAACACATCTTGTAGGACATCAATAACACAATAAGCAGACTTATTTTTTAGAGGAAGTAACTCAATCCAGTGAGAAAAGTAGTCTACAACCACTAAGTAACTTTTGCCAGTGAAATCCAGAATATCACTACCAACTTTTAGGAATCTTTCTTTAGGAATTTTGTGTGGCAGTAAAGGTTCTTTGTAATTATCTGGACTGAATTTCTCACATGTCCTACACTGCATTACATAATTATAAATATCTGTTCTCATGTTAGGCCAATAAAACAGTTTCTTAGCTCGACTTATACATTTACTTATTCCATTATGTCCCTTATGTACTATACCAAGAACATAGGATTTTAACGATTTCGGTACTATTATTCTATCACCAGTAAAAAGCAATCCCTCCTGTGAGTAAATAATATCCTTAAATTTCTCAAATGGTTTACAATCTTTGGATAACTTCGATGATACCGGCCAACCATGGTAATAATAATAACAGATTTTGCTCAACACCTGGTCATTACTAGTTTCAGTTCTAAACTTATATTTTATTTCTGGTGACATGGGTAAGTATTTAGATACAGTATGAACCATATGCAACATCTCGTCATCATGCTCAGTAACATCCAAGCTAGCCCTCGAAAGCATATCAGCAAAATGTACTAATTTTCCAGGCACATAATATACATTTAAATCATAAGCTAACAATTTTATTCTTAATCTCTTTAATCTGGTAGAACCTAGTTTATTAATGTGTTTTGACATTATGGGAATAATTGGCTTGTGATCTGTTTGCACATCCACTTTTAAACCATAAATATATTTATGAAATTTCTTAGTGCCAAAATGAATCGCAAGCAATTCTTTTTCTGTTTGTCCGTAATTTAATTCTGCATCATTCATTGTACGTGAAGCACAAGCAACTAATTTCAACATGCCCCTATCATCTTGTTGAAACAAACAACATCCTAAGCCATTTTTTGAAGCGTCACACTGAAGGACAATTTTTTTATTAGAATCAAAAGGGCATAACGCAGGAGTTTTACATATTATTTCTTTTAAGGTTTTAAATGCTTCATCATGTATAGGCAACCATGTAAACTCAACACTTTTTCGCAATAACTTGCACAGTGGTGCCATAATTTCAGCCATATCAGGAATGTACCTACGAATATAATTAAATGAACCTATGACACGCATCAGTTCCTCTCTGTTAGTAGGGGTTTGAAGTTTCAGTAAGGATTCTACCCTATCCTTATCAATCGACATACCATTCTCATCAAATATTTGACCAACATATTTTACTTGTCTTTGTTTATATTGTAATTTATCTTTATTAAATACTATGCCTAACTCTTTTGCTTTTCTCATCACATTTGAGAGAGCCTCATCATGTTCAGATTCATTGGAACCCATGACAAGAATATCATCAGCCCATATAATGACATTTGACAGCTTCCCGAAGTGAGATTCTAGTACATCTTGGAAGAGCTCCGGGGCATTCATCAAACCATAAGGTAACACTTTATATCTATAAACACCAAACGGTGTTGCAAAGCAGCACTTCCATGATGACTCCTCGGTGAGCCTCAGATGATGAAAACCTTCAGAAAGGTCCAAGACACTAAAATACTTTTTATCCTTTAATTTGCATGCCAAATCTTCAAGAGTTGGCAACAATTTGGGCTTTTTGACAATATATTTATTCAGATCAGAGGGATCTAGACACAGCCTAATTTTCTTATTCGGCTTCTCTACTAACACTAACCTATTAACACAAGCTTTTTCATTTATACTTTCAACTTTTACAATTGCATCTCTATTTGTTAGTCTTTCAAGTTCCGTTTTTAACGGGTCAAGTAATACATTAGGTATTTTATTAGATAGATAGCATATCTTATCCACTATGGCTGTGGTAGGTATCTCAAAGCTTCCTGGGATTCTGCCAGTGCCCTCAAACACTTCTTTATTTCCATTTATAAATTTATCTTTCAGCTCTGACTTTTCAGTTGTAGAAGCAACATGTACTCTTTTAATTAAATTTAGTGATATGCATCCAGGCAGACCCAGTAACATTGAGTTACACTCCACTACAACAAAATTTTCATAACATTTATTCCCGTTATACTCACATAATAGATTTACCATCCCTACAGGATCCACTTTATTACCTTGAAACGACTCTAATTTTATATTTGTTTGCAATAATTTTAAATTTAAATTTTTATTTATTTTTTCAAATACTTTTTTGGGCATAATACTTATCTCAGCACCAGTGTCTAGCTTACATTTTACTACATTGTTCTCAATATTTATGTTTTCGTGCCACTCAACATTAGAACCACACACTTTTTTCACAGAACCACAATACATGTCATCAGAATCATTGGATTCAGAATTTTCTTGCACAACACTTATCTTCTTCTGTGTACGCACTCTACAACTCACTGCATAATGATTGAGAAGTCCACATTTGCTACATGCCTTGCCATAAGCCGGACATTCACGCAAACCATGTTCCGTCTGACATCGATTACATCTGAATATCTTCTTCTCTTTTGTTTTAAACTTCTTCTTACTATTTCTCTTCTTTCTAGCCTCACACACAGATTCTGTATTTGGCATAGTCATTTCAGTTACCTGTTTAGCAGCTTGTTCTTTTGATTGGCAAAATTTTATCACTTGTTCCAATGTAATACTTTCTGACCTGAGTAGCGCTTCTTGAGACGATTTATCATATATCTTCTGTATGATGTGGTCTCGTAACATTTCATTTTCAGAATTTTTGTAATTGCAAGATTTTATCAATTGTCTACAGTCAGTGAGAAAAACGTCAAAAGGTTCGTCAGCTCTTTGACGTCTTTCATTAAATTTGAAGCGTTCAAAAATTTCGTTGACCCTTGGGCTCACAAAGTTTGAAATAGCCTTTATTACACAGTCATATTTTAATACTTCTGCTTCGGATAAGGGAAGGGTGGACACAATCCTGGCGGCTTCCGTCCCCATCATATTCCTGAGCAAGCTTAGTTTTATCTCATCTTTCGCCTCACTCTTGTTGGTTAGCAACATATAGTCCTCAAAACACGCCAGCCAAAATTTCCACTCCGTGGCGGCATTCATTGATCGGAGATCCACATTGGGTGGTAATTTTACAAATTCAGCCATATTGATAGCCACAATGCCGATATGTAAAACTAAAAACTTTACCTTAAAGTACTTGCTCTGCCTACACTCCCGAGGCTCGAGGTCACCTATTTTGGTTACGCAATTAAATTTTTGCGTTTTACTTCTTAATTAGCGACTGCGCCATGTTATAAAATAAAACAATTTGTTAAAAGGCAACGGAGACTGTATTGCTAAGACGACATCTTGACATAGACCATAGATGAAGTAGAATATGTCCTAAAGGACAGATAGGAATCAGCCGAACAACCAATCAGATCATAGAGAAACGCCGGTTTGTGCCGTTCCTGACGTGGTGGCGCTGCTGTACAAGGTTAACTAGTGTTGCCCACAGGTCGATAAATAGATATCGACATTTTGTCGATAATAGAGCCGTCCCTACTTTTATTGAAGATATACAATAAAATATATTTTTCAGAAATTTTCAAAGCAAGACTATCAACAAGCTTACAGAGTGACTTGTTGTAGTCTTGTGAAATAAAACAAAAGTTGGAAATATAATTATTTTTATTTATAAAATAAGTTTCTATAATATTGAAATTGTACCAGTCATTTTGAACGATACACGAAGTAAACCTCAAAGAAACAAATTAAAGCAAAAGCATGTTTATTCGAAGTAGGTAGCATTGTATATTTTATCAAATGTCATTCCTTAGTTTACCTAATACATAGTTCCTACAACTTGGAACTAGTATACCTAACATTTCGGGAACTGTTTACGGAGGAAGAAACGTGAGGTCCCAAAGAAACTTCCTCAAACACATTTTTTTAAATATGTCTCACATTCTATCACAATTCTTGTAAACAACCCTGACTTAAAGTTCGAAAATATAGGTATTTTAATTTATTTAAACATACAGAAAATTAATGTATTTTTGCAAATATTTATGTAGTTTAATAAACTATTGCACTCCAGTCTATCTATATAAGATAAATATATCTTATACTATGCAAATGATATAAAAATAACCATATTTTTTCAGTTCAGAAAATTAATAAATTACCTACCTAAAACATAGTATTCTACTTTAAAATTATTAAATAGGTTTAATGTAATAGGTCAATGTTAAGAATATTTACAGTAATGTAATAAATATTCAAATAATGAATGAATTATTATGAAAAGCAAATAATGTATAGTTATGTACAGAAATAATATAACAACGACATGATTTTACAAGTACATGTATACCCCCCACGTTTCGGGAACTATTCGCGAAGGGAGATGAAACGTCAGGTCCTAAAGAAACTTCATCCAACACATTTTCTTAAATAAGTAGTTTACGCTATTACATAATTCCTGTAAACAATCCTGATTTATAGTTACTGCTAAAATTTATTTTATTTTTAACTTATTTACACCTATAGAAACCTAATGTAAATCTTAATATTTTACAGTTATGTACAGATTCATAAAGTATTGGACTTTTATCTATCTATATAAGATCTACACTATGCAAGCGATAAAAGAATAACATTTTCAGCTCACAAAATTACAATAATTAATTACCTACCTAATTTACAATTACTAGGTATTAATCAATGATAGGAATATTTACAGTAATTTAATATTTAAACAATTTATACAAGAAAATTATTTATAAATGTACAGAAACAATACAACAGTGACATTATTTTAAAAGAACATCATTTCCATCAAAGCACATTCATTTATATGAAATATTTACAATTAACACGTGACAGGAAGTGCCTATTCAATGAAGGATCATCAAAATCCATGTCAGTAGAATTCTCGGAAATAAATTAATATATATGAATAGAAAAATATACAACTCCTATTACATAAAGCTTAAATTACACATCATTTTTTAGTTCTAGTAGACTTATACTTTTTGAGGGCCAGACTTTGCATTCTTGTAATATTCGTGGTTATCTTTTCAGAAAACATACCCCTAAGTATCTTATTTAAGGTGTTACACCAGTTATGAATTTGAACTCTACAGACCAGTGTCATAAAATGGTTCAGTACTTCGTTGTGATGTTGACTACAGCCTAGCCAATCAACATCAGCGTCTTTTATGAAATCCGCTCGGATAGTTTTAGTAACGTCTCCTTTGTGTGCATAATTGTCCAAATATTGATTAATGAATTTTACGAGTTTTCGGAAAAGACAAATAAATGATTCGTTGGGGTATTTAAGGTTCCTACCTCTAAGGAGACGCCTTTCCCTTTGGCTGATCCAGTCGTGAATTTCGCCAATTTCATTAGTTAGCAAAGTCTTTTTACAATCTTTGCAAGGGTTGGCTCGTATAAGTCTCCTAGTTACATAGCCAGCCGTAAAAGCAGAAGCTTGCACGTTGATCTTCTCGCGGCGCGCCGCCGCCACCGTCGCCACTGCCGGGGCAGTCGGGGCAGCCGGCGCCGGGGTGGCCGGCGCAGCCATGTGGGAGACCGGCGCGGCGGCGGCGGCGGCGGCGGCAGCACCGGCGGCAGGGGGAGGCTCTGAAACCGAGTTAACACTCCCGGCAGAATCTAGTTCCTCAGTGTTAAGCAGTAATCCTGATTTTAGGACTACTTCTCCTACATCGTCCTCGCAATTAGAGCCGGGAGAATGAGGACCCAGTATATTGTTAAGGACGAGAGATTTAATGGTACACGTAAAGTGGTATGGGGTGGGATTATTATTACGGTAATTGAATGCCCTAATCCTGCCAAAAAAGTTTTCTAAAGGGTCTTGATTTAAATTACGGGAGTAAAAAAATTTGACACCCTTTTGTTTCAACTCACCCCATATACTAATAAAACTTTTCAATGTGACGACCCAATTTTTTAAACTAGGGACACTTTTTTTTATCAACCCCCCGACAGAAATGCTCTGATTCATAGAGTCTATATAATAAATGTTCTCTAAAACTTTAATGGCATCTTCCCAAAATGTCACGTGTTTAGAATTACCATTTACTTCCTTGACGGGACCTCTCATTTTTCCCGGAGTCGCGCCGCTTCGCGAGCCGTTCACGCTGTCGAAGAGCTTGTCGAAGAAAAGCACCGCATCGGACGTATTCTTCATAGTTTTGCTCACAGGCTTTCCGCTATCGTCTGCAGCTGAAAATATTAAAATAATATTAGGTACACATGTACTACAAAACTAGGAGACTTGACCATGATAAGAATCAATCTCACGACCAGCAGTTGCAGTCAGACTAGCAGTTTTTTAATTTAATTTCTTATTTATTTCGGATAACAATGGCCACATTACATTATAAATGTAAAACAAGTAGTTATAAGATGAAGGCCAATTACTGCTATCCATCCCACAGCAGTAGTAGTTACAGACTGCGCGAGTCAGTAGAGTACCAGATAAATCCGGGAACATGAATGTCGTCTATAAATACTACTTACAGAATTTTGAGCAAAAACATAACAACCCAGCCGTCTGTTCGCTCAGAGCCTGTGTGGCATTCTTCACTTTCATTTTTTTTATTTTCGAAGGTATGACGTGCTCGTCAGTCAATTTCCGAACCATTCTAATCTCCCCCAAATCGCAGTCTGTTTTGTACGCATCAATTATATCTTGCCATTTCGCAATTTTACCGCAGAATAGCATGTCTTTCGTAAGAAAATTGTTCCGTATGCCCTTTATGAGATGTGGAGGGTCATAAACAATGTTAAGCACTTGTCCACTGACTATAACTTGATTATCTGAAAGAATAATCAAATTATTATTATGTTGAAGCTGAAAAATGATCTCATTACTATAATTACATAATTCTTAGTTGAATCCAATATTGTTTATACATCAAGTGCGGAACCTAACCTGGAAGCAATGATTCGTTATTCAATAAATTGTGTCTTCTTGTATCAGCACGCAAACTGTTGATACATGCTTGGAAATTTGACCCCTGATCACAAACAAGGGCTTTTGGGTCTAATCCTGTGTTCACGACTGCTTCCACCACATCCTGTATTTGAGTAACAAAATAACAAGTTTCTAAATATGATTGACTCGGTGGCTAAGTGGTCAGCGCTCCTGACCACTGATCCGAGAGTCGTGGGTTCGATCCCCACACAGGGCAAACTTTTCTGTGATGAGCAGAATTGTTTGCTCTGAGTCTGGGTGTATTTATATCTATATATGTATGTATTTGAAATATATGTGTAAGTAATCAGTCTCTAGTTCCCATAGTATAGGGAATCCTAGTTTGGGGCCAGTGACCGTATGTGATTTGTCCCAGATATTATTAGAATTATTATTAGAATAAATTATGTACTTGAATTTTGACTGGGCTTTTACGACATATGCTGCAATATTTTGATTCGTATTACAGTGAAAACTTTCACAAACAAATCCATACCTTCAAAATAGTTTTGAGTTTGACAGAAGGCGTGGCACCCTCACATAAGTAGTATGCCAGTGGTTGTCTCCACGAGGAACAAATTCCTCGCACCATGAATACCAGAGCATGGTCGCACAAGTTCTGTTCACTATCGTTGCCATAATTCACGAATCCATCGATGCGATCCTCTGACTCTACGAATGTTAGTTGCGGGCTCAACGCAACTTCGTCAAAAACAACGGAACAAGTTTTTTTGATTGGATCCCAATTTTTTACGCTTTCCCTTAGTTGAGCAATAATATTTTTATTAACTCCAGGCTTAAAGCGGATGTTTTGTGTAAATTTGTTCAGAGTTCTCCTAGAAGGCAGGATGAACATTTTATACAGTAATTTATACCCCTTGGGACTTTGTTTCGCCAAGGACAGTGCCAGCAGTTTCTCCTCAGTTGTGAACCGTCTTCTTTTAATGTGTTTGTTGGCCAAGTTTATCTGCATGCGGATAAAAGTTTTCGCCTGAGGCGTCATCGTTTGCATCAAAGCATCAAACGAAGATTGTTCGCTCAATTCTCGGGCTTTTTCCAGTTTCTCGCTGTAGTTATACAAAAGGCGGCGTTTCGATTTAATAATCTGAACACATTTATTATAGATCCTTTTGCATTTAGGAGTAAGGTTGCTAATGCTCTTCACAATCCGATCCCTTGAAGATTTATTCGGCGCATCTGTAAATAAATGACGCAGATACTAACTTTAATCATATGAGTAACTGATAGTGTTCTTTCACGTGGCAATTAATTACTAAATTGAGCAGTCGTGGCTCAGTACGGCCTATGTTGTTTCGTCGTCGATCAACACGCACGTTACACTACTTTAAGTACAGATACAGACATAACCTGGAGGGATTTGACTTAAAATCATTTTTTTCTTTACGTAGGAGGCCATCTTACCCCAAGCTACTGCGCATCCATCTGCGCAGTACTAAATGGAAGTCCCACCCGCACGCGCCACACGAATTATTTACGTTTTTGATTATTTTGGTTTTTTTCTGAATGAAAGTGTTAAAACTAATGGCTTAGTTTTTTTCATATCGTCGAAACCAACATTTTTATACAATTTTAAATTTTTTTCTTTTGATATACTGGAAACTATTTTAGGTTTTAAATAGCGGTAGATCCATCTTTGGATTTTTTTTCTATCGAGCCGAAATTAATGAATCGTATTTCGGATGGCCTATGATCTTAGGAAATATAGTCAAAAATAACGATTATTTTTTTCAGACTTGAAACTTCTATAGTTTCACGTCAAAACTGTTCAAAAAAACGTAATTTTGGGGAAAGATGGCCTTAATATAATTTTGTCGAAGAAATAATCCAAGTGTCATTATCATTAAAAAATAGTGTCATCTATCTCGACCGTTTCCGTTACTTCGCAAGATATATTAAGCCGTTGGTGTCGACTACTACCACAAGATGGTTGTCGTAAAACCATACCGTATGCCTTGTTAGCAGTTTAAAAAGTACCGACACTTGTTCGGTTTTATTTCGTGATACTTACGTAATAGTAAAGATAAACTCAGCTAATATAAGTAGCAATACGCACTTGTAACTCCCGATGAAGATGGTTTTTGTTCAGTCACCAAATGCTTCCCGAAGTCATCAACATTAGAACCTGGAAAAGTGAATTGTTTTTTTAAGACTCAAAAAAGAACTCGAACCCATTTACAACTCCTACGTTATATGTGTAGTTTTTGTATTGTGTATCCATGTTTTTGCTTTTTTGTATGCTCGTATGCATAGATGTTCTCGAAGGTCCCGGTCTGTCCGGTCCCGTGAAGGGTTATTTTTTTAAATAAATCACAAAAAACTTCTATTGCATCTTGTGTAAGTGCTACTCCTGCATCGGTAGTTGATCGACCTTTTACGGAAGCCAAATTGTTGGTTATGCAGAAGTTGGTTTAAATTAAAGTGTTGCATTTTTTTTTAAAGACTTTACTAAGAAGGGGCAATACAGAAACTTTTCATTTCCCGCATCATTTTTCGAATCTGATTTATAGAGATTTAAGTATTTCAAATTCCTTACCTGTCCAATCTGAAGACCTTGCGGATGGTATGGGACGAGATTGTGTTATAGGATTCGCCGGAGTAGAGGTGCACTCTGAAACAAAGGTGAATCGTTTTAGTTTTTAAGTAGGTGAATACAAATTCTTTGTATTGTGTTTTCGATTTTCTTTTTTTTTTAGGTGGGTAAGAGTAAGTTTCAAGAAGTTTTTTATTGCATTACATACAGGGTTATTTTTGGACCCCCCACCAAAACTTCACAGTTTTTCACAAAAAAAATTTTGACCTTTCATACCAAGATCACGTGATCGGCCTATTTTGTATAGAGATACCCAGGGTACGTAATTATCAAAATATTTATTTTCTTTGATAATAATCATGACAATTGAACGTAGTTTAGCAGAAAGGACTCTATCCACAAACCTTAAAGTACTTAATCCACTAATAAAGGTTTGTGGATTGAGTCCTTTCTGCTAAACTACGTCCAATTATCAGATAATTCTCTGATATTTGAGTCTACTAGTTTCAAAAACAGCAATGTCCACAATGAAAAATATTTAGGAAATTATTTTTAATTATTTTTTTCTTATTTACATGTTCAGAGGATAGCTGCTGTTGTATGCTAAGTATGTAATTTAGGGTTTGTTTATCCCTGAGGATAAAGTAGCATATGACTACGGCTATCCTCTGACCATAACTATGTAAGAAAAAAATAAGTTCCTAAATATTCTTCATTGTGGACATTGCGGTTTTTGAAACTAGTAGACTCATTTATTCGATAATTATTCGTACTGATTCATAATATTATGACTAATTTTTGTTTTACAGATTATAGTTTCATCACATTATAATAGTAATAAAACTGAATACAAATAAGTATTGTGTGTGTTGAATACAATTTTTGTGCCCTTTTTTTAAAGAGCCCTCCGTTACTTCCATAGCCGAAGCCCCCCTTACCTCCGTGACGAGATTCTGATGGTATCATATGATAGTACACCTCAAACAGAATCAATGTCTCAACAGGACCATCCCTCTATTTCTTATAGGTTTTGAGCTATACGGTCAAGTAGGTCTAAAAATCATAGCATCTTTCTCGACTTTGGAAAGACTATCATCGGGTCTCTATAACATAGCATAACTTTTTTATGACTATTTGGCCTTTGCATAACATTATTGTGCATAAAATATTTTGGCATAAAAAAATTTGCGCATATTTATGTTTTCCTAAAATTTATGAGCATAATATTACTTGGAATAATTAGAAATGTCCCTAACTATAAAGTTGCATAATATTAAATTTCCTAATAATATTATAGCATATCAAACTTGAAATTGAAATTGAAAAAATGAGTTAGGTTGCCTTCCTTTCTTCCTTTCCATTGATTATAATTACCTTGTTTTATTTATTTTTAACTTCATTAACTACTTATAGCGTAGGTTGTAAGAATCAGTATAGTACAGGCACGGGGTCTCATTGCATACAACGAAAACCTTAGTTCATTAAAATGTCAATAGATGGCACGACAAGTATCGATTTGTAATCGAAGTTCATGCAAAACGAAGAAAAAACCCATTAAATTGCTAAAAATAAGTGTTTTGATTATTGTAATAAACAAAAAGTATGACAAAGGCTGATAATGCACTTTATTATCAATTACTACAAATTATCTGATGACGGCGATGCATATCAAAACTACTTTCGCCTTAACTTGTCAGAGTTGAGTAATGACACGTACTAGTTGAGAACCAGTTTATAGCGTGAATTGATAGATGGCGCTAATACAATACGATTGAAAAACGTAATAGGTGGTTTACGTTTTGTTTTTCATATTTTAAATTATGTATTTTTGTTTAGTAATATCACAGATAATATAATACTAGTAGGTTATGTGCAAAAAAAATCATAAAAGCAAATGAAGGTGCAGATAAGCAACCAGAATGTCTTCATTTATAGCCCGCGCTCTAGATGTCGCCAGTAGCGGTAGTTCTCAATGAGTGAAAAAAATAGCCCGAAGAATAGCCCGAGTTACGGCAGTCGCATTTCGTTGTATGACATGAGGTATCTGTACGTTAGTATTATAAAATCTGTGGTACAGGGTAGTGGTGAGTAGCAACCTACCTAAGGTTGCTAGTGGTAAGTAGCAACTTACCTAAGATTGCTAGGAAGGGAAGCATTCAATCAAGCATGCAAGCACGCAAGCAAGGAAGCATGCAAGCAAGCAGGCAAACAAGCATGGAAGCATGCAAGCATGCAAGCAACCAAACATGCAAGCAAGCAGTCGATCTGTGGATGTTTTATCAATCAAACCTAACACTGTCTCCGAACCTGAATTATCCGTATCGGGGTGCTCCGAATTCCCGAGCTCGCTTCGTTCGCTCCCGCATTAATTTAGGACTCCCATATTCCGTGTAATTAGGGCTTTTAATATTTAGGCCTAATTAAAATTATGAACTTTTCAGTTATGTCAATTACTATTTAAGTCATTTATTATTTAGTCAAAAGTATATTTATGCAATTTTCAACTAGGACAATTATTGTTTAGTCATTTCTAATTTAGAAAATTATTGTTTATTACTTTCAAAGTTTAGGGGGAATAATAATTATGCAGAATTACGATTAGGCAGATTTATATTTCTGCGCAAGATTTTTATGCCTTGTTATGCCATAGGCAATTATGACATAAAATTTTATGCGATACAAAGGGTAAATTATTGGCGTAAATAATTAAAAATGTGTCAATTACCCATCATGGGTGATCCTTGACTTTTGATTCGTTTTTCTACCATGTTCCCCCATACGAATATTGATGAAAAATATAACATTTGAAAGCACATTAAATACCTAACAACACATTTTTACGGTGTCGCATGACATGAATAAGACACAATTTTATTGAGTTTTTATTTTTTACTTTTTGTGATCTAAAAAAGATGTTGATGGTGCGATTGTCGTGACTTGAAGCAAATATTTTTTTGTGCAGCTTTGGACTCTTAGTTAAGTTCCGCAGTCTCCATAATTGAACCTCTTTCCAAAGTTAAGAAAGATGCTATGGTTTTTTAGACATACTTGACCCTATAGCTCTAAATCTATAAAAAAATAGAGGGATGGTCCTGTTGAGAAATTGATTCTGCTTGAGGTGTACTATCATATGGTGTCATCAGAATCTTCACGGGAGGACTTCGCCTATGAAAGTACCGGAGGGCTCTTTGATATTTAACTCATTATAACATGCACGAAAGTGGAAAATCACATTTGGATACAAGTAAACTTAAGTAAAGCGACATAATAGCTTAACAATTTATTAAATTGTATTGTTTTTATGATTTTTATTATTATCAAGATAATTATCATCAGTGATAATTGTCACTTCGAACCCTGGGAACCCTTTTTTGCGAATTGACCATTGGTTATTTGGGGAAAGTTGCTCAGTTTCATGAGTGAAGTTTTGGTGGGGGGTACAAAATAACCCTGTATAGGTATTTGAAATCCCGCCGAGCCGGTTCGATTCCGAGTTATTGTCACTATGTCCACTGGCGCAGACTCCATAGGGCCTGGGGGTGCCCGAGCCCCCCCCCTCAATGTCATTATCACAGGGCTGAGCCCCCCCATTATTTTATATTACTGAAAAAATTCTTGTGGAAATTTATTCAGTTTCGTCTACTGAGCAAGCCCTTAAAGTTTTCGGAGACCTGTCTCTTACACCCTGTATATATTGATTGATGATTAAAAATTAAAACATCTGAGAAAACCATTTTTAGTTATCAACATTATTTACTCAGTTTGACTATAAAAGTATGTACGTACCTACGTCGCAAAGCAGGAGCCGAAAATGCTCGACACAAAAAGTTACTACGATGTGACTTCACGGTTTATGCTTTACACTATGAAAGTATGATGCTGACAGGTGGGAGGGTCATGATATAATGCAGTAGGGCAGTCAAATAGGGTACATTTTATTCTGAAATAATATTGAATTCCCTCGAGAATTACAAGGGAACCCCAAAAATAAAGGTATTTATTGCTATAATTACTCAAATGATTTCATTGGCAAAAAGCTTCGGCAGATGGCGGGGAACAACGTAGTATACTTTTACCCCAAAAAACTTTTAAGGCTGCACTGTGGTCCGTCAACGATAATCACAAAAACTATATCCACGTGGGGCGAAGCCGTGGACGAAACAGCTAGTTAGAAAGTATTAACAAAGTATTAAAGTACGACATTAATAACTAATACATGCATTAGTGAAACATATACAGGGTGTAAGGGACAGGTTTCCGAAAACTTTAAGGGCTTGCTCAGTAGACGAAACTGAATAAATTTCCACAATTTTTACTTTTTACTTTTATGTCTTGAATCCTTTCTTTCTTTATTGTTTTTACTTTATTCTTATTTTTGTATATTTTATTTACAGACATGACATTGTATAATTCATTTATATAGCATTAAGATGTAATAGAATGTAAGACTTTTTTTTTTAATGTGTTGGAGGGAGTTTTTTTAGGGCCCTCAGTGTCTTCTCACTCCGCAAACACTTCCCGAAACGGCGGGTATACGAGTTCCGAGTGGCAGGAACCTCGTATTAGGTAGATAAAAGAATGACGTTCGAAAAGTGTACACTGCTACCTACTTCGAATAAAATATTTTCATTTTCACAAGAATTTTTTTCAGGAAACGAAAAAAAATTGGCTTCTCCATACAAAATTATAAACTTGAATGGACAGGTTGTATGGAGAAGCCGATTTCTTTTTTCGTTTCCTGAAAAAAAAAATTGTGGAAAGTTGTTCAGTTTCGTCTACTGAGCAAGCCCTTAAAGTTTTCGGAAACCTGTCCCTTACACCCTGTATATACAGACAGTAAATAATGCTCACACCTGCTAGACTCTTTTATTTTAAACAAAGATGGTCAACCTCTATT
The DNA here is from genome assembly GCA_958295455.1 of Coleophora deauratella. Taxonomy (NCBI): domain Eukaryota; kingdom Metazoa; phylum Arthropoda; class Insecta; order Lepidoptera; family Coleophoridae; genus Coleophora; species Coleophora deauratella. The sequence goes on along the minus strand of OY282410.1, from coordinate 11,634,727 downwards.
TTTGACAAGCAGGTAAAAAAGTAAGCGCCATAACATAAATCACTCACTTATAGAGCCTGAAGATGACGGGTATCCAACAGCAGAAGACGGCATGGCACAGGTATGAGAAATGGCATCTGTAATCATGATTAATATCTACAATTCATATTTATATAGGTACATAATATAAGGTTTATATTTGTTTGTTAACAACCCATTATGTCCCCACTGCAGGGGCACGGGTCTCTTCCCATAACTCGGGAAGGTTTAGGCCATACTCCACACACGGGGGCCAAGTCCGGATTGGTGGAGGTTGTTGGGGCTAGTGGCCAACCCCAGTGTCAGAAGTTTTCAAGCCGCCTATAAGGCCTCTGACATGGCTTAACGACTGCTAGCGATAGCAGCCGGCACCAACGGCTTAACGTGCCTTGCGAAGCACGGAAACGGTCGAGATAAATGCCACTAACAGTCAAAACCATCCAGGTTATGACCGTGTCTGTTGTAAGTTAACCTGCTTGATCGATGCGACCACGCAAGCCGCACTGAGCCACGACCGCTTTTTATATTTAGGTTTATATTTAATTGGAATATTTTATGTTAAACTAACAACGCATTCTATCACAACTGATGAGGCACGGGTTTCATCTAGGTTTGATTAAGCCATACTCTATTCTATATACAATATACATTCAGTGGCTAATTGTTGAGGCCCAATTGGTTGAGGTTGTGGGGCTGTAGTCAACTCCAGTGTTTACGAAATATGAACCATCAGGATTGAGCGATCATTTATTGCGCGAACCGCATAAGGTAGATAAATGGTAACAATTTTAACATTTTGTATTTTTTTTAAATCGAAAATTCGGTATTAATACTCTAAGGGTGTAGTAGACAGATGAAAGCCTTCGATGATGGGTTGTGATTTCATGCCGATACCGATGCGCAGAATACTTGGATGTAAATACACTGAATACCAAAAAGTATCCCAATTAACAAACCTGTAGCGTCTGTAGTTGACGGCTTGTCAAATGTTCGCGGCGATGACGCAACAGGCTCCTTGATAAGAGGATCTGCAATATTTTTAAACAGAACATTAGATTACTACTGCAAGTGAATGCCCAGCTTAAAAACAAGATGGGAAGATTGTTAAGAATTTATTTATAACTGAATATCAATTAATTTAGATATATTCAAAATATAGTATATTATTTTATTTAACGTAGATGACGCATCGCAGGTAGGTACTAAAAAAAACAAGTTCAACTTGGGACTGAGCGACTAACTTAACTTTGTCATTTTTTTTAATGTAAGTTTATTTAAAGAAGATCCTCGGGTTTATTGTATTTCCAAGAAGTTTTAATAGTGCCCAAAAAAAAGTCAAATAGCAAAATTAGTATAAGTAACAAGTGGAGATTTTATTTTACCTCTTTGTCGGTGTGATTAATATGTACATCCTTGCCAAATTACAGCTCTGTAGTACTAATAGTCTCTGAGTTAGGCCGTGGACAGACAGACAGGTGAAACTATAAGGATTCCTTTCTGACTATGGAATGGAACCCTAAAAATTGGGTCTAGAAAATTTACTGTATAATGTAAATTTTAAACTTACCCAGACCTTCAGAAGACGAAATTCTATATGTGGCTCCACTAGTTGATGGAGTTGAATTTGCATCTGCGGTGGCGGGTGAAGTGTGAATAGTAGATCCTGAAAACATACAAATTATACTTAATATATTTTTTTAAAGAGGCCAATAACATATTCTACTAGCTACATAATTCATAATATACTGAGGTTTTTTAACTGGGAGATTTTGAGAAAATGTTAGTGATTTTTTTATTCATTACAAGAATAACTCACACTTGACCAGTGTTCGTTACAGCCTCAGGTTACAGCACAACAAAAAAACAAGTTAGTTAAAAACCATTTTCCTGTATATCTTACGATGTTGCTTTATTTAAACTTTGAATTGATTATTGGGCTTCCTCATTTAGACCAGTTAAAAAAGTTCTCTCACATATTGTAAACATTTCTCTACAACTTCATACAGAAATATACTACATAAAAAATGGATATTTCATTGATGATTTTCATACAAAATAATACCTACATGAAAAATTACATGGAAAATGAAATGTTGTCAATTGTGATTCTAAAAAGTTTAAAAGGTGTAGTCTAAATGTTTAAACAGCTACTCACTACAGTAAAACTACTAAGTAGCAGACTACAGAAAAATTTTAAAGCAAAAATTAAATATGGCTTTACCGCTTTCATCAGGTTTTATTACAATACTGTTTTTAGAATTCAGAGCATAGGTGTGATCATTGTTGATGTATTTGAGGCGCAACATGTCTTCAACTGAAATAATTATTTTATAATAACACTGTGTTCACTTAAGACAGTCATTAAGCGACATCCACATGGGTGGAGCCGCAGGCAAAAGCTAGTTTTTAATAAAACTTGCTCTTTTCAAAAATAAAATAGCTGTTACAGTTGAATTTTTTCAAAAATTTCTTTAAAAAAATCTTAACTCGAAAACTACGAAAAATCGCGAATATACATGTGGGTGATTAGGATACCCCTGTATACGAGGCACCTAAATTTTATCTTTGGACGTCACTCTCCCGGCCACCCTGTATAATGTAAGACATAGGTAACTTTCCTAATAAACAAACCTCCCAATGAGCCCATCAACATAATAATAAAATAACAATACCAATTTATCAGAAACACATCAAACTTGCAATAAAAAAATGTAACAAAATAACCAAAAAAGTAAATTATTATTTGTTTTAATTCAATACCTTTTAAGTATAGTTTTCATAATGACTTACTTTCATATTGGGAATGCTGATGTGATCCTGGTCCAGCAATACTCTTTGATAATCCTAGAGAGTAATTGTGGTCTTCTTCTATATTTTCGAATGCTGAAATTGAAAATTTAATGTATGCAAATATTATATTGATTGGTGAAAATTTTTACATATAGGTAAGTGTCCGTTTGAATAAAATTACAAATAAAGGTTTGACCAGTCATTATGATTACTACTATAAACTAGAAATCGACGTGTCCTAGCTAAGAATATTGGAAGTCTGTCTCTATATAAAATAGTACAAATATATTGTGACATACAAAATACAAACTAGTCTTATCCTCTCATTTACATTATCAACGATTTGATTTTGGCAAATAACATTGAGCTCTTTCTTTCTCTCTCCTTTATTAGTTAATTACTTATTTTTTGTCTTTTTATTTAAAATAAGTTTCTTATTTACAGTTTCATCCCCTGTTATTTCAGTCGATCTTCTCTTTTCTTCTTTTTATATTACTACAAAACCAGCATTCCTTTTTTTATAAAAGTAGTACGAGTAGATACAAACTATGCAATAACAAACAATAGTACTTACAAATTTGGATTGGAGTAGATGGCTGGCGTCTATGAATTTCTTCATCTGAAAATAGAGTGGGACAAGCAAGTCTTTTTCTTTTATCACCAGTTCCAGTTAGGTATTTTGGCTCAAAATGCAGCTTGCATACCTAAAATAACAGACAATTAAATTAAATAAAGATTATCTAACACAATATATTACAGTTAAAAGTGTCTGTCAAGTGTCTGATTCATGTACGGTTCTGTACAATCAAACCATATTTTAGACCAAAGGCTTCTTATAGGTTTTCCTAATCTGTGAGTAAAGAACTATTTTCTGGCTTAGTAGTTTCAGAGTAAACCATTTTATTTGATATATGGTACAACTTGCAAACGTTTTTCCTGATTTATTTAGGTAGGACTCAAATTCATTTATATCATATTTTTATTTAGGTAACATACATTTGAGTCACACATATCTTTATTCATACAAATTTAATCAGTCCAGTAGATTCAAATTGACAGACAAACAGACACAAGTGATCCTATAGAGCTCCTTTTTCATTTTGAGATACAGAACTGTAAAAATCTAATAATGAAAATAATAAATAAAATCTAAGTTTAGCAACCCTAAAAACTTACTTCATATGTAGTCTACAAAATAGCTACACTTATTTATTTGAAAGTTGCAAATATGACAACAGATAAAGATAGGTGTACAAAGTTATCATAGGGAAAATCAAAATACATAGGCAAGGGAGATTACAAAAGGTGGCACCTGCACACCGGAAGATGCAGTGTGGGCAGGCCTCCAACTCAGTGGACCGATGACCTGGTGAAGATTGCGGGAAGCCACTGGATGCGAGCAGCGACTGGTCCTATACCAGTCGGTGTGGAAATCCTTGGGGGAGCAGTGAACACCTTTTGGCTAATGATGATGATGATTTTAACCTGCCTGCTTCATCATCATTGATGATGAAGCGGGCAGGTTAATTTTAGTATTATTCCTCAGCACATAATACATCAGGATTGATCACAAGTGAGATTTCCCATTGGCTATGTATGACAGTAGGTGCTATGGACTAGTCTCAGAGTTATGCAGGTACGGTTGCAGTAAACTTACGAAGGCTACCTCAAGTCCTGGCTTGTTAGGCATGTAGGTAATTACCTTTTTTGAGACGAGCACGTCTCTCGACAAGTTCTGTAGCGATGGACTCCTTGGTATAAGAAATCGTAACCAAATTTCTCGAAGTCCATCGTTGGCGGGCAAATTAAAAAGCTTCACGGCCGGTTTTCTAGAACTGCATCCTTCCACGCAACAATGATGTATTGGCATTTTAATGAAATTTAATACCTAAAACTGAACAAGACGATTTAATTAATAAGCTAATAAACACAACGTTGCACTTTGCATAACCATACCCGTTTAGCGTAAATTGTTTACATACCTTGATTAGTTAACAGAAGCAGAACGAAAAATAATGTTTTAAATGATTATATTCGCTTTTTATTACAAAAATATCACAAAAATAATTTTCTCAAACGTTCACCAAAAGCGCGCGAAGAGAAAAAGAAAGAACGTTCTAGTGACAAGTCGACAGTGGGTTGACAAGAGTCTCTCCTTGTTCCTCAGTGGTCTGTCCCTTTTACACTTGAAAAAAAACCAAAGGAAAATTATTAACAAACCATGCGATATTATCTGTGGTAGCGCGGTCTACGGCTTTTGGACCAATGAGATTGATTCATAGGCCTGACATAGACAAAACACCATAGATAATGTAAACCTAGATAGGATGTAGTACAGGCAAAGCTAGCGGGTAAAGCATAGGTAGATACACAACAGTATGTAAACTAAATATTCCATTATTTATTGGTAATTCCTCTATTACGTTTAATTTAGACCTTAACAAAATTTTTGGACTTCAGGTATTTCGGAAACGCCTTATGTAAAAGACTATTTCCGGAAAAGGAAACTGTTGATTCCACTGAGGAAACTGAACAACTTTCTTTTTTAGAAATATGTCGACTCTTCATACAAATTGGCTGACTGGCGGATTGATTTGTATGAAAAATTCGCGACATTATTTGCGAATTCAATATAAGTCCCATACATTTTTTTTTAATTCCATGCATATAAAATGAAATGAAATGAATTTATTTGCGTTATAGAACATCCTGTTAAAGTTTTCGCTAGTTCTTTTTTACTATTTGTATTATACAGGGTTATTTTTGGACCCCCCACTAAAACTTCACAGTGGACTCTTCCCATGAAACTGAGCAACTTTCCCCAATAACCAATTGACCATTGACCATTCGCAAAAAAATTTTGGGATTCTCCATACAAAGTAGGCCGATCACGTGATCAAATTAGCATGAAAAAGGTATGAAAAGTCCAAAAATTTTTTGCGAACTGACCATTTGTTCTTGGGAAAGCTTGTTCAGATTCATGAATGTGAAGTTTTGGTGGAGGGTCCAAAAATAATCCTGTACTCTTCAAACGTACAAAACTGATTTCAAATATATTTCAGAGAGCTTGGTTTAGGTGCATCATGTGATATTTGCTGCCGGAATATGTACATGTCTTACTGGAGTTCCAGAGCTGAGAACCAGTATCCAAGTTCTGGCGTGTTCCTGACAGGGGTTTGCAATAAGAGGACAGTAGTGCTGTTTGCGGAAAATATATTAAATAAAATTTAAAAATAAAACTATAGAAAGAGAAGGCCCTGAATAGGAGTGAATGGAGTAAGCTACACCGCCAAGAGCCGAAGTCTCAAATTAGAGAAGAAGAAGAACTGTAGAATAGTATATATTCAACTCAAAGTTTTAATAAAATAGCTCGAATAACCCCCCTCCGGCCGCCATTTCTCGAGATTTGTTTAATTACTCATGCAACCATTAAAAATTAAAACTCTTACAGAAGAAATAATATTATCTCGAGACATATAAAGAATATCATATGTAAGCAGGTATTTTATTTTTGAATATTCTAAAAAATACATTCATAAAAATGCACGTATGTCATAAAACTCCAAGCTAGTAAGCTCTTTGGCGAAGGCTTTTGTTAAGCATAGCAGTGGACAACTTTCGGCTCTTGATGATGAAGCTTAGTAGTAAGCTTTAAGCTAGAAAGAGCTGTTAATTGAAATTAGTTCATAATTAATTGTTAACATAGTCAACTAAACAATTAAGCTAGGAGTTTGATCGCAATTGTCGTACCAAATTTTTTTTCAATTTTTTCAATTTCAATTTCATTTTTATTTAAGATCAACTTAGTAAATAGGAAAAGTTTTTTGCTTATTCCGAAATTAGATCCGAAATATCATACCTATATTCCTAACAACACTGGCCCATAGACATAGGTGCAGCCGTAGATGGGTCATGCCTTAAACGTAAATTGTTCGCTCCCGCTCCCGCGCATGTCGTATCTCCGAGGTGCATCTAGATAGCGAGTTATGCACTTAACGTGAGATGAGGATGACATTCAAGTTTGCTGTGTGTAGTTAATAGATTAAGATTAGTTAATCTACTTCATTGCACATCAAAACTAATATTTACAAGTAAAAAAACAAAACCGGTCTTATCGCAAAGCTTTTTGTTTCTAAAAGAGTCTGTAGTAACTTGAGTTAACTTTGGTAATTATATGTTTATATATTATAATATATTTCGGGGTGAGGGCGCTTTGAACCTATTACTGGTGATACTGGGTCACCTTCGTCTTCATTTTGGTTGACGTTGTTTTCCATTTTATTATGTATCAATGAAACAAACGAGAATATATTATTATGACGTTATAATCAACTTAACCAATGTAGATATAATAATGTTCAAAACAACAATAATTAATTCAGGAACTAATTAAAGATCAATACATTTTAACACCAAAATAATTATGTAACAATAATTTATGATTCAGGCATAGACCGTATCACACATAGGTGTGCACGAGGCGGTTGCCGAAGTCAAAGTGAGCCAGTCTCTTCCAAGCGCCGCTATTTATAATGACCGGCCGACCGCCCCTCCGCCTGATTCATTGAGTGGGGTACGGAGTGCACGTGTTGTTTACGCCTTCTGGCGCAGGTATTATTTCTGCCTTCTTGCGCATGTGTTATTTCTGCACATCACACGATATCGCGCCGACACGGCCATTCTGCAAAATAGGTCGCCCACGACCTAAACACATAACACGTTAAGAAAACACAAGGCCCCTGTACTCTGTACACAATATATTCACTACTAAACTAGTCTCAATCGGTTAAGAAACACTACTGGGAGGAACTACTGGTTGAGGTCCTCAACCAGCACAATAGAAGAGAAAGGAGGCCCCTGTCCTCAATCAGTCTCTGCACAACACATGAAACTACTGGGAGGCCCCTGTCCTCAACCAGCACAATACAAGAGAAAGGAGGCCCCTGTCCTCAATCAGTCTCTGTACAACACACGAAACTACTGGGAGGCCCCTGTCCTCTACCAGTGTCCCATAAAAGGAGAAAGGAAACTATTAAAAGAAGTATAAACAGACAAAGAAACTTACATCAACTTTAATCAACATTATTATTTATCTCCTTATTCATTGAAATGTCTTCCCGCTCAACTTCATGAGTAATAGTTTCATCTATCGGCAGCGTTTCGTTGTTCACTGCCGACTCATTTACCGCCGACACGGGATTCTGATCACCTGGTTTTGGTGCAAGGCGCAGCTGCTCGTGAGCTACTTTCTTCGGCCTTCCTTTGCTCATTACTTTCTTGACTTGGTAGCGATCATGGGGTAAAACTTTCCAGATTTCGTATGCATCAGGATATTTAAGATCAAGTCCAATCTGACTTCTTGGGTTGGTCTTAAACAAGACTAGTTCACCTTTTTGGAATCTCTTCACCTTCGCTTTTCCTTTATCAAATCTTTCTTTATCTTCTTTTCCTTTTTTCTCAATTTTCTTTTGTATATATGTTTCGAGGTGATTACGATCAACGGTTCCTTCTGTCTCATCAATGAGAGAAATCAGTTCAGCTGGAACTGCACATTGTTTTCCTGTTAGAGCCTTAATGGGACTTATATTCGTTGTTTTGTTTTTGGTGCAATTGATGGCTAGCTGAAGCGCATCTAAACCCTTTTTCCAGTTAGTTGTTTCATAGTTACGAATAATAGTCAGCCCATTTTTGACTACAGTCATAATCCTTTCCACTTGTCCGTTTGTGCGACTTACACCGGGTGCAATGAAATGCTGATGAATACCATGTTCTTTGCAGTATTCCTCAAATTCAGCCTTAAAAGCAGTATCTTGATCGCTTATGATTTGTCGAGGGGCACCGAATAAAGACACTAGATGCTTGAGGGCTCGAAGCATTGAAACTGATGTTTTGTTGGTCGCATAAGTTAGTGTCACAAACTTCGTGTAGGCATCGATGATGACAACGACGTATTCGTGTTTGTCATTGCGTTTGGTTAAGTGACCAGTCATATCGATGTGTATTGTGTCAAATGGTACTGGTTCCTTCTTTATTGGGTACATTTGTACCTGTTTGGCTCCTGACGCACCTTTGCTGGTTTTGCAGATAACACAGTTTTCAACAAATCGTCTTATAGTAGTTGACATTTCAGGAAACCAATAAGTCTCCCGAATTTTCGAGAGTGTTTTCTCCCATCCGAAATGTTTGAGCGCAGTATGGTATGCATTGATAATACTCCATTGGTAGGATTTTGGAATCACCTTTTTCCATTTCTTGCTTCCAGGTTCATCATCCGCATACAGGCGTTCTAGAACGGAATCATTTAAGCGGTAATCACTAACTTGTTCTCCGTGTTCAAGGCTCTTCATGATTTGTGCCAATTCTGCATCCCGACGTTGCTCGATCTTCAACCAAGTGTCCACGTTTTGGGCCAAGTTGATACAGGCTACAGGGTTGCGACTGAAGAAGTCAGCATGCTTCATCCTGCACCCTTGGCGATACTCAATTTTGAAGTCGTAGTGTTGAAGATATGACCACCATCTGTGAATGCGGGGAAGCAACTCATGTTTGTGCGCTGAAGACTTGATGGCATTGCAATCCGTGACAATTGTGAATTGTCTACCATAGAGATATTGCCTGAAGTGCTTGATTGCACGTACGATAGCCAGTGTTTCAAGCTCATATGAGTGATAATGGCTTTCTGGCTCCGTTGTTCTCATACTCATATAGGCCACCACATGCTGTATGCCATCCCTTATTTGAATAAGAACTGCTCCCAATCCTGTGCTACTGGCATCAGTGTGGAGTTCTATTGGCTCCCCTTCCTGAAAAATCGTCAAAACTGGCTCGGAAGTTAAACGCCTTACCACGTCTACTCGTGCGCTTTCACATTCCGCAGTCCACTTGAACTTAGCATCTTTCTTTGTCAAGTTGTACAATGGAATCATTCGCTCTGAAAAAGATGGAATGAATCTCCTGAAGTATCCGGCTAAACCACAAAACTGGCGAACCTGTTTCGCATTGCAAGGTACTGGTGACTTCTCTAAGGCTTCCACCTTTTTTGGACTTGGTTTTACTGTTCCATTGGAAACAACATTTCCGAGGTATTCTACTGATGTTTTGAAGAAGGAGCATTTCTTAACATTCACCGTAAATCCAGCTGTCGTCAAAGCAGCTAGTACTTGGTCTAACATTTGTAGTCCCTCATCAAAAGACTTGCATTTTATCAGAACGTCATCCATGTAAATAAGGATGTGATCCAGAAGCGGACGCAATGCCGTCATTATGGCCCGCTGGAATACTGCTGGGGCGTTCATCAAGCCAAAAGGCATGCGCACATATTCATAAAGTCCGTCGGGTGTTATGAAGGCCGTTTTAGGTATGGACTCTTCATGTACAGGAATTTGATAGAATCCCTGAGCCATATCAAGGCAAATGAAGTATTTCGCGTCAGATAGTCTGTCGATTTGGTCCGATATTATTGGAAGTGGAAACTTTATAGGAACAGTATTATTATTCAATTCCCTATAATCTGTGCACATTCTATCATCTCCATTCTTTTTCTTTACTAGAATAACGGGACTTGCAAACTCTGAAGTACTCTCACGTACTATCCCGTTGGCCATCAGTTCATTCACAATATCCTTTACCTTTTGTCTTTCGACAGGTGCCATTCTAAATGGTCGCCTGGATACGACCTTGGATGGATCTTTCAACTGTATATTCAGGCATCCGGTTGTGACTTTTGCCTTAGGCATACCGGAAGCAAAAGTATCTTTATACGTTTGTAACAAAGATTTCAACTTACATACTTCTTCTTTATCTGTTAGATCAGTGTCTAAATTCCCAAACATGTCCTCTTCTGTTTCGAGTGTCAAGATCTCAGCAGTTCTGATAACGGTGGCACCCTGTTTAGTGATATTGACCGCCAGCCCAGGGGTTTTCACTAATTCGCCTCCAATTAAGATGTCGCATGGAATCTCATGATCTTCGACGATGTGGAAAGTAATCTCGACAAATATACCATTTACTTCACACAACACGATAATTTGTTGGCAAGATATAACCGGAATGCTGTTGCCTAAACCCTTCAGCATCAAAGTGCAGTCTTTACGTTTTCCGGGCAGGGATAGGCTTAACGTTCGTTTTACCAGAGAACGATCTGCTCCACTATCGAACAGGGCTATGAAGTTACAACCATTTATAGTTATGGACATCGGTGTAGAAATTGTTCCCTGTTCACCAGCCAAGTTAATCTTTTGAGCTTCATCAGACATTTTCTTAAAGCAGGTTGATTCCATATGTCCGATTTTTTCGCAGTATGTGCATTTGGATTTCATTCGTTCTTGCCGACTTGATGTATTCTGCTCGCCAGAGCTTTTAGGGGTTAACAGTGGCTTGGGGTCGCCTACTTTACTGCCTATGTTAAGTGAACAGTTAACCTGTATGTGACCCGATTTGCCGCATTTGTAACATATTACAGGTTCATCACGAGTACGAAATCTTTGACGTTTTGCAGGTGGTTCACCTGGCTTGGACTCACGGGGCTTAATAGTTGCTGCTACAGAGATTAATTCGGGGATAGTCAAGCACTTACTAGACAACAGACGTAGGCGCAAATCCTCGTTGTCTATGCAGCCAATTACAGCTTCAACTGCATCCGTTTCCTCATTGCCACTAATCACTCGCTTCCATATGTTCCAGGCTTTGGTAATGGATTCAGCTGGTTTTGTCGAGTCAAACTTGAAGCCTCTTAGTTTAAGGATGTCATTAGAATAGCGCGCTTCAGGCTCAAATGTTTGTATGAGAGCTTCACGCATGTCGCTCCATATTGCTGATTTTATAAGCCACGTATCGCCAATACTCTTTGCCCGGCCCTGTAACAATCCTGCTATTTTGTTACATACCTCGTAGTCTGTCAATCCCCAGTGAGTTTTTGCTTGATCCACATGTGTACACCAGTCTCTGATTGGGATGTCTCCATCGGGATTAAATGAGGCAATATAGACATCGTTTAATCTCGGCCTCTTTGGTTCAGACGCTGTTTTTGTCAACAATCCTGAAAGAAACTCGTGGTTGTGCTGCATATTAAGCTGTTGCTGTTGAGTCAATGTTTTTAACATAAGTGCTAGAGCAGCTAAAGTCTGGCTTGAGCCATCGCTGTTTCCACCATCAGCATCAGGATTAGCGGATGAACTCGAGGATGCACCTCGGTTCATCCCACTTCTGATTTCGGGGTGAGGGCGCTTTGAACCTATTACTGGTGATACTGGGTCACCTTCGTCTTCATTTTGGTTGACGTTGTTTTCCATTTTATTATGTATCAATGAAACAAACGAGAATATATTATTATGACGTTATAATCAACTTAACCAATGTAGATATAATAATGTTCAAAACAACAATAATTAATTCAGGAACTAATTAAAGATCAATACATTTTAACACCAAAATAATTATGTAACAATAATTTATGATTCAGGCATAGACCGTATCACACATAGGTGTGCACGAGGCGGTTGCCGAAGTCAAAGTGAGCCAGTCTCTTCCAAGCGCCGCTATTTATAATGACCGGCCGACCGCCCCTCCGCCTGATTCATTGAGTGGGGTACGGAGTGCACGTGTTGTTTACGCCTTCTGGCGCAGGTATTATTTCTGCCTTCTTGCGCATGTGTTATTTCTGCACATCACACGATATCGCGCCGACATATATTTATCATTTACTTTTAGTTATATGAAATGTACTTATATATTTTTATAATTTATGTACTTATTTATAATGCGAGTTTGTATTAAGTAAGTATTTTAATTTGAAACTATATTTAAAGTTTTTGTTTTATATAACTGGTTTATTTTTAAGATACTCGTGCGCTACCTACCTGTATTTTATGTTCTGTCTCCGTGTCCCTGGGTTATCTGGAAGAAATCGCTTTCAGCGATAAGACCGCCCAGGTTGCACCACCACATATCTTTTTATTTGTTTTTATAATGAAATTGTATTTTGTGTGCAATAAAGAGTATTTATCTTATCTTATCTTATCTGTGACTGTATGTAGCGCGATAAGCTTAGAAAGTATTGGTAGTTAAAAAAACTAGTCAAACCTTCGTAGTTCACCGGACGTGTATGTGTTAAACTCTACACAACCAAAAAAAAACATGAAATGTTTCTTTTTTGCATTAAGAATTGTTAAGCATTTATAGTTTATGTAAAACTCAAAATCTGACTCATTGTATTGTAGTAAAAAATAAATTCCCATCAAAAACCACGTCATTGCAAAAGTATCAAATAATAATAAAAAGCCGTCATGTGTGCAAAAATGTGTTTATTTCAACGTGACGTAATTTATATTTAACACTTTCACTGCCATGTCGTGATAAAACGTCGAACGAAAAAATGTTATTACGCGTTGGCGTATCTATTAGCCAGTATGACGCGGCTAGCCGGCACGCGGCACTCTGTCAGCGGATGTATCCTGTCACTTTTGACGTAAGCCGGGTCGTTGCTCAGCTCAGTAATGGCGTTTAGCGCCATTTCCTTGTCGAACGGCACCTCGGGACAGTCGAAAACGCGGGAGAACCAACGTGTTTCCACGCACCTGCAATATCAAGAGTATATTCTTAGTATTAGTGTTGTCTTGCAGAGACTTACGGGAAAGTTTAAATTATTATTTTAGAATAGGTAATAATAATACATATATCGGGATAAATCACACACGGTCATCTGCCCCCAAACTAAATAGGTTGCCCTGTATTATGGGAACCAGAGTCTGATATAGTAAATACACATATATATATACATATAAATATAATATACTCAGAAACAGAGAAACGAATCTACTCATTACAGAAATGTTTGCACTGGGTGGGGATTGAACCCACGACTCTCTGATCAGTAGTCAGGAGCACTAACCACTGTGCCACCGAGTCAGTCAAACAACATAGTAGTACACAATTTAAGGGGGACCTGGAAAAAATAATCCTTATTTGTGTCTCGAAAGCGACATAAAGATATTACCTGTCTTCCCTCAAGGACTATCATAAAACTGACATCCACGTGGGCGCAGCCAATGGTAAAAGTTTGTATGAAATAAAATGTACCGATATTTTTATTTTGTAACGATAGTTACAACAGAAAAGTACCGGCGGAGTGCAGAAATAATACACAATAAACACAAGTGCGTCTTAATTAAATTTTTTGGAAAACTTCGTAACTGTAGGCCAGGTAATCAAAGTGGACAACGACGAGCATTTATTCCTTACGCTGGGCACACATCAGCAGGCACCATCAAGTTAATAGGCAGCGGCTGGAACGGTTGCGGTATGTCTGGGTGTACGGTGTATTTCTTGAGTTTGGACTTGGCGCTTCCGGCAGCGCGGGCTCCCCGCATCGCCGACTTGACGGTCGCCATATGATGTTCCTGGCGAGGAACGTGTTAAATGTTGAAATTGATGATGATACTACTATTACTTTTGTTTCTTAGAATTTACGGTATTACGGCGTAAAAAGATTTCTTCTAAAAACTGATATGTGGGGTATCTTTCATCACAATGAAGAACTTTCCCAATACTCAGTTTTGTTTTTGACATTTCGTAACAGTAATCTGATGCGAAAGCTTTCGGAACGCCGTTTTTTTTAAATTCCTTGCCGCAGATAGGTTTTATCCATTTTCTGTGGGAAAGTTGCTCAGTATAAATGATTTAGCCCCCGTTTAAGATTCCGGAAGGCTTTTGACATTTTGATTACTCTAACAATTCAATCATGTGATCGGCTGACATGACAGTATGGAAGGTCCACACTTAATTCGCGAATAACTAGACTATTTGTTTCTTGGTGAAATTAGCTTTGGAAGTCCCAGTTTATATTGTCATTCTGTTAGAATAGGGCCAGGAAAGGGCCGGGGGGAGGTTGAACTGTTCTGTTATTACTTGATAGCGTTAAGTTTTACTAGCATGACATAGGCCGGAGTAGCGGAACACAGTCAAAAACGGCGTCAAACTGTTTGAAAATAAAACGCTAATTACGAACGACCCGGCCAATGCAATCGTACCAATACCTACACATAATGACAGTGGTCAATTGCGGGTCCTGTAATACAATATTTAAGGCCAAGTTCGGATTCGCCAACCACCTTCGTGCGCAAACCTCGCCAGTTCCCCGCGCCAGGCCTGCCTACACTGCGTCTTCCGGAACGCGGTCGCCACTCGAGAACTTTGAGAGAGAGCCCCAACTGTCATCTTCATTATATTATTTTCACTTACGCTGTAGTGAACCAGCTCTATGTACTCCTTAATCCGAGCTGTGATGAGAGTCAGGGACAGATTCATGGTCCAGAGCGAAGGGAATTTGTCTCCGAGAAGATTTTGGAACGGTTCTAGAGAGCAGTTCAGCATTCTGCAAGGGAAACAAAAACAGTCTTCAGAGGTGGATGGCTATTTTTTTTATCTACAATCGGTAAGCCCTTGGCATTATAAATCAGCTGATGGTAAGTGATGATGATGCCAACCAACCAACTGTGTTTAACAAAAAATTGACTCTCCGTACAAATTTATTTAATCAGTATATTAATTTGCATTGTTTGCATTGTACTGTGATGGATTCAGTTAAGGCCAGGTTGTACTACGCTACGCGTTATTTTGCGCAGTACTGAACGCAAGTCCCGCCCACATGGGCCACGCGAAATTGACGTTTTAGGTTTATATTTTTAATGAAAGAAAGTGTTCAAATTAATGGCGTAGTTTTTTCATATCGTCGAAACCAATCCTGTTACTTATATAATACAATTTTCATTTTTTTGTTTTGCTTATACTAGACACTGGGAACTGTTTTAAGTAACGGTAGACCTTTGGAATTTTGTTGACGTCATTAGTGTTCAAAAAAACGTTATTTTGGTAAAAGAGCGCCTTAATGTTTTTTTTTACGTCTATAACAAGTCGATCAAGCTGATCGGCCATAGTATTGAGTATCTATGTAAATAAAGTCGGAACGTTATTTACTTCATTGCCCTTATAAGCAAGAAGGCCGCAAAGTATGTGCAGTTTCAGTATACTTTGTGGCCTTTTTTATTATGAGGGCAGATATGTAGAAGCCCTAGTTTGCATAGATCCAGCTTATTTTGTTAGACCTTGTATAACAGGATGTAACAAAATTGGTGTAGGACCTGTAAACTGGTGATTCTACTAAGTAAGTAAGTAAGTAAGTAAAACGTTTATTTGATACTTCAATCACACACATACATACAAACTAAAATACATCAAACAAATAATTGACCACGCTGAATACGTTAAAAACAACCGACTTCAATCGCAACAACTCCAATTTTGCTATGTTTTTGTTGATTTTCTCAAAACCCGCTGAATCGATTTCGATGAAATTTATATGGGACCACCTGTGAAGTATACCCTTTTAAACAAAAAAAGAATTTTCCAAATCGGTTCAGGCGTCTTCGAGTAATCGGTGAATATACATAAAAAAAAAAAAAGATTCCGACGAATTGAGAACCTCCTCCTTTTTTTTGAAGTCGGTTATAAAGACAATATCAGATATAACAATAACAAAAAATAAGTATAATATGTGTTGCAGTGCAAATGGGCCATAGCTCAGTGAATAGCTTTGCCCATTTAAGAGCAAATAACTACTCCTCCTACTAATACTAATCGCACTGAACAACTTTTGTTCTACGACTTTGCTCAAATCACAAAAAAAAAATTGATCATTTCATACAAATTGATTCATTTCATTCATCTGTTTTGCCATTTTTGTATGGAGAGTCCAAACTTGCGATTTGAGCAAAGTCGTAGAACAAAAGTTGTTCAGTACGATGAGTAGAATCCCCAATTAACGGGTCCTACACCAATTTTGTTACAGTCTTTATTATGTAATTGTATTGTGTCGTCAATATATGCATACGCCATATGACATATATGACATGCGATTTCGATTACAACGGATTAGTTGCAACAATGCATCCCGTAATAGATCAGTCAATGTGCTCAGGACACAATCAGCAACTAAATAATGTGTTTAATTATAAGCTGTGCTAGATACATTTATAATCTACATGTAATTACTTATTGTAGATTGGTTCGTATTAACCCCATATTGACTAACAAATAAAAAAGTTATTATCTCGAGAAATATCGTACTACTTTATAAAAAAAAGTTACATAAAACACTCTTAAAACAGTAAATTGCAGAATTGTTTGCTCTGAGTCTGGGTGTATTATATATATTTATGTATTTAAAAGTATATGTGTATGTATATCAGTCTCTGGTTCCCAAGATACAGGGAATCCTAGTTTGGGGCCAGATGACCGTGTGTGATTTGTCCCAGATATTATTATTATTATTATTATTTTATTAATTTGAAATGTTGTAAATTTTTCAGCTGTTTGGGCTATTAACTATTAACCGACTCCAAACCAAAAAAAAGGAGGTGTTTGACTTGTATGTATGTATGTTTGTCCGCGACTATCTCGCATTTGGCTGAACCGATTTTGATGCGGTTTTCAGAAAAGTATTTGTTACATTTAGGAGAAGGTTTTAGTGTTTTAACCGACTTCAAAAAAAGGAGGTTCTCAGATTGACCCGTATGTTACGCGATTACTCCTCCAATTATGAATAGATTTTGATGATTCTTTTTTTGTTTGGTAGCGGTTGGTCAGCGCTTTAAAAAAAATCAACAAAAACAAAAAACGAAGCAAAATTGTAACCGCTACGATTGAAGTCGGTTTTTTAACATTTTCAACGTTGTCGTTTATCAGTTTAGTTGTTCAGTATGATCCTGCACCTATTTTTAAACACTTTCTGTATAAAATCTGTTGTACATATCAATTATAGTTTATTAGGTTAACTCTTCATATAGGTTTTAGTGAAACCTTAAAATCTGTTTTTTTTTTCACCATCCACTTTTCAACCGCAATGGTGAAATTATAAAATAATATAAATAATGAACTCATTTCTTAAAGACCAACTATGGATCACAATTTTGTTAGTAATCTTAAAATCTAAAACAAAAGAAACATTCAAAATTCAAAATCATTTATTTCTTTACGTAGGTACATTAAGCACTCTTATAAACATCATATCATTTTGCTGGTGGAATATTCCAAATGTCATTATCATTCAAATAATCTACAGTCTTATAGTATCCTCTTGAACAAATACAGCGTTTTATGTTTCTTAAATTTACATTCTGGTAGTTCACACACGTCATTCGGAATGTTGTTATAAAAGCGTACACACTGCCCCACAAATGATTTTTTCACCTTACTAAGTCTCGAGAAAGCTATGTCAAGATTTTTTTTACTTCTCAAATTACGGTTATGTCTGTCACTATTTTTGAAGAACAAGTTTAGATTTTTACGAACGTACATGATATTTTCGTAAATAAACTGACCGGCAACTGTTAGAATATTTATTTCCTTAAATCTATCTCGAAGTGATTCTCGGGATCGTATGTTAAATGTTAGTAAACATAGGAACTTTAGATAGAAACAAAAGGAATAACGTTACTCTTTACTAAAACAGAATAACCTCAAGTAGAAAAGGCAGCCACGCGATTCATTTGAAGTAATAAATATTTATAAAAATATCTAGAGCAGTCCCAACGAATTCCTGAAGGGAATTTATGAGGACAGCTGACCTCGAATGGTTGGATTAAAACAGAACGAATTAGGTAGGTATTTTACAGTGGAGATGTTGCTAACGCTGTTTTGGGTTATCTTGGTGCCAAGAGGATGTCTTTTTTATCAATAACTAGCTTTTGCCCGCGGCTCTGCCCGCGTGGGTAAAGTTTTTAGTATGTTTAATGTTGAGGGTGCACAGTGTGCGAGTCGTTGAGCGTGTAAATACAATTTTAGTGAAATATTTCCTATTTTTCTTTCCAAAAAACTTTGCTCGGACTATTACGAACATTTTAAAACAAAAAGCCAAGTCGGTCTACAATCATACCAAAGAACAGCATTTAATTTTTATTTTATATTATAGATTGTTTAGCCTTTGCCATTATTTCACCTGATGGTAAAGTATTTTTTTTATTTAAGAAGATGCTGTAACGCTTTCTTTTAAATTGTTTTTTTTTTTACCTAGTACAAAGTTCCTACCACTCGGAACTTGTACACTCAACGTTTCGGGAAGTGTTAGCGGAGCGAGAAGAAACATCAAGTCCAAAAGAATCTCGCTCCAACACATTTTGTGAAATATAAACCTTAATTGAATATTTATTATTTAACAATTTATCCGGTGCAGCGTTGACAGTTGATCGGTAATTAATCACCATCATTAATACGAGCATTAAACGTACATTAGCGCTGTCGCATAGTCATTGGGCCATCACCAGTCATGAGTAGCAGATGGTTTTGTCATCATATGTATGATTAGGTAACATGAATGCATGAATTTTAGATTTCAATGAAAGTAAAGCATCGCATAGAAAACATCGTTTTTTTTTTCTGGCAGAGGTGGCAAACGAGCAGACGGATCACCGGATGGTAAGCGATTACCCCGCCCATAGACACCCGCAACACCAGAGGAGTCACAGGTGCGTTGCCGGCCTTTGATATGGGAGTACGCTCTTTTCTTGAAGGTTTGAATGTCGTATCGGTCTGGAAATATCGCAGGCGACAATTCATTCCACAGTTTGGTTGTGCGAGGCAGAAAGTTTCTAGTGAAACGCACAGTTGCGGACTGCCAACCATCCATGTGATGGGGATGAATATATTGTCGCGTAGAACGATGGCGGAACACGTTTGTTGCTTGATGATGAAATGAGCTTGATGAAGGGTCATCACTGGGTGCGGGCAGCGCAAGACCGGTCGACATGGAAATTTTTGGAGGAGGCCCTTGTTCAGAAGTGGGCGTTTTTCGGATGATGGTGATCAAGTTAAGTAATTTTAGCAAGGAAAAAAATACTATTTTTCCAAGAGTTTATAAGTGTGAAATTTTCAAATGGCTACATAATTTTAATGATAGAATATTTTTATTTTAAGTTCTCCATAATAAAATACTTGTGAAATTTTCAGCAGACTGTAAATGTTTGAAGTTTGAGACGTTAATGTTTGGAATATTTATCATCATCAAGTTTGTAAAAAATATCAAATATCTGAAATCTTTGCTTTGAAATTGCTTCAACGAAAAAAGCTTGGCTTTAACAGATAGGTTTAAGATAAGGATAAAACTATGAATTTTATTTTTAAACTCGTGCTAAGTATAGTACCTGAATATCTCCCCAATTTTGTGCATATTGCTCTTCAGCATCTGATCCTTCTCTTCCACTCTCTTCTTCAAGTTGTTCGTAATGGCCTTCTTTTCTTCCAATTGTTCTCGTAGCTTCTGCAACTTCTTCTGTTCTCTCTCTATTTTGTTGTCGGTCCAGTCTTTGCGATCATCTGGAAGGATGTGGTTATTTGTTCAAATGTAAATAATTATAATCTTAATTAATTTACTCAACGTTAAATCTCAACCGCTTTCATGGTCTGGTGGATACTCTACTCGCTTCACATCAGGAGATCGCGGGTTCGATTCCCTGGTCCAACTTTGTAGAACTCGGTGTGGTTGAAGGTAGTGAATTTTCTGACCCCGACTGGCTAGCTAACACCATCTTATCTAAGTATTATCGCAAAACATCAATGTTAGCACCATTGATGTGTTCTGGCATGAAAATAGACAGTCAGATCCTCGTTTGGGGATCTTGGTAAGCCGCTTCTATCTTCGGCATCATCGTCACTTACCACTAGGAGAGATAAAAATTTTTGTTAAAGCGATTTATTGATGCTTACAAATGTATGGAACGCAACATTCCTACTCATCTAGTTACCAGATGTGGGTTTTCTTACAATATTTTCCTTCACCGTTGAAGTTATTAATCACTATGATATTTATGTGCGTACTCTTTGGTACATTGGCCAGGACATGAAGCCGAACGTTAACGTAATGTATACTTTTAGCTATTCTTACATATGTCTTGCTGGATCTGTTTCAGATCCCGGCCTAGGAATTCGTTCTCAGCACAGATTTCCGTCACCAATTTGTAGACGGAGAAGTTGTCTTGTTCCACTATTTTGAAGTTGTCTATAGTGCCACGTACGTTTGTTTGTGTGTAGTCCTGTTTATGAAACAGAATGTATTTAGACTGTTATAATCTTTATAGGCAACTATTAATATTTTTATTTCATGTCTTATAATATTATAATTCGCATCTTAATAAAACAACGACCGAATTCAAAATTTGGCAAAATGTGTTGTGATAAAAACCGACCTAAAAGAGAGACACTCGTGTGTGCGGGGGACGAATAAAGACGCAAATACTTTGTTACCTTATTGCTTAAGAAATAGAGGTCTTTTTTACCGAGACTGTGTGGCTTGCTCTTTTAGGCTGGTTTTTTTATCAAAACTCATTTTGCCAAAATTTTGGATTCGGTCGTTGTTTTACGAGTGCGTTTTTTTTGGTACTGAATAAATGTTATTTGATAACTATTCACTTAAATGTTATATTGTTAACAACCCATTACGTCCCCACTGCAGGGGAACGGGTCTATTCCCATACCTCGGGAAGGTTTAGGCCATACTCCACACACGAGGGTCAAGTCCGGATTGGTGGAACGAAATGAAATAAGAAATTAATTAGTTAAATTTTAAGATATGTAAATGTTCTCCAGGGTATTTGTATGGAGTAGACATGGGCGCCGACTTCATATTTCCCGGCGGCGGCGCGCCGGTCCAAATTGGTCGGCGTGGCAGTGCCGCGCCGCGGCGCGGCATAATTTTTTATTTTTGAGATTTGTAATAAGACAGACACATGTTTCTACGTATATAAATAAATAAAAACTTTAATTCCGAATTGAAAAGGTATATAAAAATAATAATTAAGATAAGATAAGATAAGATAAATACTCAATAATTCATCTTCTGCAAAAGAATTCTACAGTTTGATACAGAACTACCTTAGATATTCACGCTAACCAGTCTTGCGCTGCCCGTATCCTGCGGCCCGCAACCTTTACAAGTTGTCGCGACAGTCTACCGAGTGACAGGTCTGCCTATGCTGTATTTTCCGGTGTGTGGTTGCCATTCGAGAACTTTGATAACGCTTCATCATTATTACCAGCCGAAAGACGTCCACTGCTGGACAAAGGCCTCCCCCAAGGATTTCCACACCGACCGGTCCTGTGCTCCTCGCATCCAGCGGCTTCCCGCAATCTACTCCAGGTCGTCGGTCCACTGAGTTGGAGGCCTGCCCACACTGCGTCTTCCGGTACGTGGTGGCCACTCGAGAACTTTACTGCCCTAACGGCCATCTGTTCTACGAGCTATGTACCCCGCCCACGGACGCTTAAGTTTAACGTTTCTGTGAGCTATGTCGGTAACTTTAGGTCTCCTACGTATCTTCTCATTTCTGATTCGATCACGTAGGGAAACACCAAGCATAGCACGCTCCATCGTCCTTTGGGTGACCTTGAGCCTTCTTATAAGGCCCATAGTAAGCGACCATGTCTCAGATTCATATGTCATCACTGGCAACACACACTGGTCAAAGACTTTAGTCTTGAGACACTGCAGTAGGTTGGACGTGAAGATATTGCGGAGCTTCCCGAACGCTGCCCAACCGAGTTAAATTCGACGATTGACCTCTTTGTCGAAGTTGGACCTACCTAGCTGGTCTGTTTGTCCCAGGTATACATATTCGTCAACAACTTCGAGTGTAGAATCTTCAACCTTCAGAGGAGTGGGTGTAACACGGACGTTTGACATAATTTTCGTCTAGTCCATGTTCATTTTAAGACCCACTTGATGGGAGACTCTACTGAGTCCATCGAGCATTGCGCCTAGATCCTCCAAGGTCTCAGCCATGATCACGATATTGTCAGCAAATCGAAGGTGGGTGATGTACTCGCCATTTATGTTAATTTATTTATTTTATTTATTTTATTTTATTTGGAAAACAAACAGTATTACATAACTTTTTAGAAACTAATTAATAACTAGTTACCATTTAAATGTTTTCACATGTATACGTCTACATACACGCTAGCCAATGATAATGTCGAGTCCTCTCTTCTCTCTAACCCTTACGGTCATCTGTTATAACCAGTGATCGGAATAGGTAGACTGTATTTACCTAAACTTCGAGGAACAAAGCGTAGACTTCCTTACGACAACATTTTTTTCCGCGTCAATTGTCCCGGGTTTCCGGACATCACATAAGTAAGTACATTACGTATTAATGTTATTTAAAAATAGCTATTCGCCTGCGACTTGGTCGGCGTGGAATTCGACTTTTTCATAAAATAAAAATTTTATTAATAACTCGGTTTCTAGGCTACGTGTCAAGGTGAAAAATGCACCAGATTTTGAGTATATTTACAGCAATACACTGTGAAATCCCCGCATACAATTTCGCGCAGTAGATTTTGCCAAAGCCCGGCACAGTTGTCCCGGAAAATAAATTGTATAAGGAAATCTCCGAAAGACGTCTCTGTTCTCTGGCGAAGTTTAGGTAAATACAGTCTACCTATTCCGATCACTGGTTATAAGTATAAGTTATGTGTTCTGGCTACTGCACTGCCACTTCAGTTTAGCGATTCTATGAACTACCTATATCGGTTAATTTAGCTCTGATTCAATCATGTATAGAATTTCTGATCATAGCACACGCCATCGTCATTTAGGTGACCTTGAACTTGAACCTTCTTATAAGGCTCATGCTAAGCGACTATGTCTCAGTTCCAAATGTTATTCACTGGAAACACACTCTAATTAACTTACCGACAATTTGATATTGAAACACTGCAAGCAGTATTTCGGGTGTTTCGGACCTAAAGATATTGCAGACCTTCCTAAACGTCGCCTAGCCGACATGGATTCGATGATTGATATCTTTCTCGAAGTTGGACCTATCCACCGTTGATTTTATCTATGTTTGAGTTTGGCCTAGGAATATAATGTTTATAAATATTCATTAACAACTTCGAGTGCAGAGTCTCTAACCTTCAGAGAAATGAGTGTGAAACGATATTGATACTGATGTCCACTTATTAAGATGATGAAGCTTATCGATGGTGGTCATGTACGCCATGAATGTTGAGTCCTCTCCAGTCCATAAGCTAGCAAAGATCTTCCAGGGCACTGGTGAAAAGTTTGGATATATAAAACGTCTCCCTCACTCCTGGTGTGACTCCTCACTGCAGCCATATACTTTTCTAATTCTGATCCTGGAGGCAGACCGATATAGTGGCGTTTTACTAAAACTTCAATAACTTCGTAGTTAATTTGGCACCGTTGGAGAGACTGTTACATAGTCCAAGTTTCGATTGAATGAAAGGCTTTCTCATAGTCCACATTCTACAAATGCGAGGCATAGTGGCCGATTATGCCTTTAATTATTTTGTGTTGTCTGCTTCAATGTAGAAGTGAAGTCTATGGTACTGAAATCTTTCTGGAAACCCTGGAAATTCATAAAAAAAGCGCCCAGACGATTCATGATGATTTTCAAAAACTAAAAACAATGATGTGGGTCTGTAGGGTCTCACAATCAGCAGCTCAGCTGGGTCGTTACCAATTTTGAAGAAGTGCACCAGCCACCACACTTTTGTGCTATGTGGTAGGCGTTCGTAATGAAATCAAGCAACTTCTGAAGAGCTTCAAGTACCGGTTTTCGACTGCTTTCAGAAGCTCATCCGTAACTCCATCATCCTTTACCCAGTGCCTTATTGTTCTTAAGTTGTTTTTTTAATGTGATGGGTGGCAAACGAGCAGACGGATCACCTCCTGATGGTAAGCGATCTTAAGCTGTTTAATCTCGTTTAAGCCGATGTCCGAGATATCTTCGATAAAGTGTCAATGTCGGATCGATTTGGATTAAAGTTAACTTAATCTTTGAAATCAGGTGATGCCAGGTATCTCCTACATTTTTGTGTAAAATAAGGGCATTAGAATTTATATACTCGTTAATACGGTCTGAGAAAAGCCACACGAATTGTGTTTTGTATCTCCATGCATTAATCGACTCCTTTCTCTGTTTGCATCTATAATCTGCTCTAAATGATATGAGATGCGGTATCGTACCGCATGTTGAAAAAAACTACATTTAATATAGCCAAAATGGCTTGCTACTTGGTCTGGTCGGCGCGAATTTCGAAAGAGTCGGCGGCGGCGGCGGCGCGAACACTTCGGCGTGGCCGGGACGCGCCGGCGCGGCCGGGATGCGCCGGCGCGGCGCCCATGTCTAGTGTGGAGTCATCTTTTGATACTGTGGAGAAACTCTTTATGTGGCGGGTAAAACAGTAAATCGCCACACTGATTATATTAATGCTCTCACCATTACTTCCTCGATGATCTTGCGATGCTTCTGGCACTCCTTCCTGACGGTCTCCTCTTGCTTCCTCTTCTCTATCTGTTCTCTCTCCTCCTCCTTCTCGTTCACCCTCACGACTCCCTTCTTAGCCAGAAAGTGGTAAAGTTTCATTTCATGGTCGAATGCTTTTTGAAGGTCTCGCATTTCCTGTAAAAATAGGATTAAAAATTGTATAAACTTGTAATCCAAAATTTTATTCACTTTATTTATTGTGAAATGTTAGTCGTGTTTATATGACAAAAATTTTGAGACGCGAAACTTGGCAAGTATGTTCAAATAACAATTTACAAAAATTTACTTCTTACTCAAAACTGGTTTATCTCAATAGTGAATGTATTAAACAAATTACTGTGAACAGATTTTTTTGAATTTCCGTATGTTAATGTATATTAAACGGTAAAGTTATTCGATTTCGTCAGTTTTATGCCACCAAAAGGGAAAAGGCAAACAAAGCTAGCATTGTCATAACATAATTCTCCTCCGTAGTCAGCTGGCTAGACCGCTCGCCTCACATCATCAGGACGTCGCGTCGTGGCTGCGATCCCTGTTCCATATTGTAGGATTTCGTTTGGTTGGTGGTAGGGCATTTTCTGAGCCCGCCTAGCTAGCTCCCATCTTATCTTATTCTTGCAAAATCAATGCTGATATTGTTAATAGTTTTGATGTGTTCCGGTATGGAGATAAGATAGCTAGTTCCTCATTGCGTTGGTTGGGGAAGCTTGGTAAGTCCGCTTCCATATTTGGGCATCATCATCACTTACCATCAGGTGAGATAATAATAATATCCGGGACAAATCACACACTGTCATCTGGCCCCAAACTAGGATTCCCTGTATCTTGGGAACCAGAGACTGATATACATACACATATAATTTTTAAATACATACATTTATATAGATATAATACACCCAGACTCAGAGCAAACAATTCTGCTCATCACAGAAAAGTTTGCCCTGTGTGGGGATCGAAGCGACGACTCTCGGCTCAGAGGTCAGGATCGCTAACCACTTAGCCACCGAGTCAGTCAGGGCTTAATACCAAGTCATAATGCCAAGAGCTTACCAATTGCGGATATATTTTTCTGTTCGATTTGCACTTTTTTTAGGGTTCCGTAGCCAAACGGCAAAAAAACGGAACCCTTATGGATTCGTCATGTCTGTCTGTCTGTCTGTCCGTCCGTATGTTACAGCCACTTTTTTCCGAAACTGTCAGAACTATACTGTTGAAACTTGGTAAGTAGAGTATTCTGTGAACCGCATTAAGATTTTTACACAAAAATAGAAAAAAAACAATAAATTTTGGGTATCCCCATACTTAGAACTGAAACAAAAAAATTTTTTTTTCATCAAACCCATATGTTTGGGGTGTCTATGGATAGGTCTTCAAAAATGATATTGAGGTTTCTAATATCAGTTTTTTCTAAACTGAATAGTTTGCGCGAGAGACACTTCCAAAGTGGTAAAATGTGTGTCCCTCCCCTGTAACTTCTAAAATAAGAGAATGATAAAACTAAAAAAAAAATATGATGTACATTACCATGCAAACTTCCACCGAAAATTGGTTTGAACGAGATCCAGTAAGTAGTTTTTTTAATACGTCATAAATCGTAAACCGCAATTTACCTACAACGAACTACAAGAACTTTTATATTATGTTACTTGCTGCTACGGAACCCTTCATGGGCGAGTCCGACTCGCACTTGGCCGCTTATTGTTTTAAGTTAATACATGTCCATCGTATGAACGAAGTCACAGTCAACACGGAAAATTTACGTCAAATCTTATTTCCTTACAAAAATAAGCAAAACAATTTATCATAACATTGTTCTTGTTAGATTTTCCGTAGATAGGTAAATAAAACACGCATATTAAGTCAGTAAATTACTATACTTTTAAAGTTTTGCATGTTTACAACGTTTTAAAGTATAACATAATCTCATAAAATCTTTATTGTGGCAAAAAACCGTCAATTTTTCCTTGTTTTTGTTCTAAGTACTTTTATGAGTGTTATTTATTACATACTAAATAAAGTCATGAAATGCGTTACTTACTTTATGTTGTATAAAACATTGCAATGTTTTTTAATCTTAATTTACTACTTACATTTCACGAACACTAAAACTGATATTTAGTAGCTTACATTAAGATACTTAAAACTTAAAAGCTACAGTTTACTAGAGACAAGAAAGGGGTAAAACTTTTCCCACAATTTTAAGTTCCTTTTCTTAAAAGAAATTCTCGAATAATATTACTTAATTTTAATTTTATAAAAGCTTGATAAAACCAGTTAAGTTTAAGAGTTAAGATTCCCTAAATGATTTTCAATTTAAATATAATGTTGACGCAACTAACCTGGACTTGCAGCACCTGATCAATCTTCCCTTTCTCTTGCATGGATCTTAGCTTGGTGACCCATTCATCACGCTGGTCGTAAGCCAGGGTGGAGGACTCGAACAGATCTGTCAGGAACTTCTTCCCTTTCTGGAGGACGGTCAGCATTTTCGACCACGCGTGGTTAAACAGCATTCTAAGAGAGATCATAAGTTGTCCTAAGACTGACTGACTCGGTGGCTAAGTGGTTAGCGATCCTGACTTCTGATCCGAGAGTCGTGGGTTCGATCCCCACACAGGGCAAACTTTTCTGTGATGAGCAGAATTGTTTGCTCTGAGTTTGGGTGTATTATATCTATATATGTATGTATTTAAAAGTATATGTGTATGTATATCAGTCTCTGGTTCCTAAGATACAGGTAATCCTAGTTTGGGGCCAGATGACCGTGTGCGATTTGTCCCAGGTATTATTATTATTATCCTAAGAAGGCGTTCCAGAATCTAAACATCTTCGCACAGATCTATCCTATATCCTATAAAGTCTTTACCTTCAATCTCTTTTATAATAACTGACCTGTCTTTAAGCATGTGCTCGATCTCCTCTCTGATCTTCTTGTTTTCACACTGCACCATGTTGAACCGTCTCGTGGCCACCTCTAGCTGGTTCTCAGTGGAGATCAGACGGTTCTCGCTTTGTGCTCGCCTTATCTCTATCTGGGATTAAAGAGATGAAAGTAAAAACCACTAACAGATACACAACACATAAACACACATACACTTTCACACACACACACACACACACACACACACACACACACACACACACATACACTCGCAATCGGCTCGCGAACTACGCGACTCGCGTAAATAAAAATTCCGGGAAACTTGTCAAATTGTAAAAATTATGAATATTATATGGTCGTGAAAGTTACCGACCTCTCCTGTGGTAGCGTTGTAAATCTGTTTGAGACTTATCACGTGCTTCTTGTTCCTCTGTATCAGGTCATCTAGCTGTTGCATTATGACACAACCATCTGAAACGATGAACATGCCATATCGGAACGCAGTATTACACCCGGATACTATTGTAATCCGTGGGAGAGTCATGCTTCGGCACGAATGGGCCGGCTCGAACGGAGTGATACTACGGCCTCACAGAAAACCGGTGTGAAGCAACGCTTGCGATTGTGATTTGCCGAGTGATTGAGGGTACCGGAGGCCCAACCTCCCCCCCCCCAATTCCCCCCATCCCCCCATCTCATTTCAAAGGTCGGCAACGCACTTGTGACTCCTCTGGTGTTGCGGGCGTCTATCGGCGGCGGTAATCGCTTACCATCAGATGATTCATCTGCTCGTTTGCCACCTGTGACATAAAAGAAAAAAACATTCAAATCGTTCGAAGAAGGAGGGTAGCGTAAATGTTTGTTTGTTTGTTTTATGTGATAGGTGGCAAACGAGCAGACGAAATGTGCGTGTTGCGTGGCTTGCGCTATGCGGATATCACACTGCGCTAGAAACCGCTCAGGGGTGCGGTGCTACGACTTTTTACTTTGATAGTGTCAACTAAAAAATCGCAGTACCGCACACTGGAGCGGTTTCCTGCGCAGTGTGATATACCAACTGTCATTACCGAATCTTACCCGCATAGGGGTGAGGTCGCATTTGGAGAGGGGCAGGGAGTAACCAAACTGTATGACTGTATGGTTCATTCCAATAAAAAAAAAAAAAGGTAAACAAACATAGTATGCAGATGACATTGACATGTGTCAGTTCCATAGTAAGTTTGTTTACGTTTTGCTTTTTTTTTTTATTGGAATGAAGTATACAAATGTATATTCTGTGATGAGAAAGTCGACTGAAATTTTCGGTGGTTCCATAAACAAATGGGTCTACGGTTTAATGATTTTTTCCGTCGTCCCAGCAATGGGACGTCCAATGGAACTACGGAAAAGAAGGGCAACTCTGATTTAATTAGTGATTGGGGCAGAGGTTGTTTATTACCATGGAGATATCGACGTTTTTTACTCTGTTACTATTAAAACAAATAGCTGCATACCTTCGCATTCTGTTTCCGTTTTCATCCTATATAGTAGAGATTTCTTTAGACCCGTCTTCATCGCTTTGTCCCTTTTCTTGTGAGCTCCCGACCTTGCTATCTGTAATTGAAAATGTCATCATCAAATATATGTAGACATCTTAAAGACAGGAAAGCTGATACATCCGCCGTTTTGATGTCTGGTTGTATCAGAATCTAATAACAAAATTTCGATAATATTTATAGTTATAATATATAACAAATGTGTATCGATTTTATTATTTTTTCCTGAAGCACGTTTTTTGATAAAATCACTGTCGGGGCCCACCTGCATGCGTACTGGCTTTTTATATTTTTCATAAACATCCCGTTTTACATGTCTTTCTTTTTGAAAAAAAAGGCTGAAAAATATATCTGACAATAACGATAATTAATTACCTTCAAATCCTTGATCAAGTCGATGTATTCGGTCTTCAGGGTTTTGAGGAGGTGGTCTTGGCGTCGGAACCGGGGATGTACCCCCATGTTGCCGGCCTCACGGTCGGCTTGGATGGACCGCACCTGGAACCACCATTAAATGACACTGAATGCGGATGAGATCCTTTGATAATTGACCACGCTGAATACGTTAAAAACAACCGACTTCAATCGCACCAACTCCAATTTTGCTATGTTTTTGCTGATTTTCTCAAAAACCGCTGAATCGATTTCGATAAAATTTATATGGGACCACTTGTGAAGTATACACTTTTAAACAAAAAAATAATTTGAGAATATAAAAAAAAAGATTTGAGAACCTCCTCCTTTTTTTGAAGTCGGTTAAAAATTAGGCTCACCGACCTTTATAAACAGCTACGCTAGCTTTCTGCGAATAGCATTGATGTTTTCCGGCGTGGAGATAAGATAGCCAGTTCCCCATTGCGTTGGGATGTCTTGGCAAGCCCGCTTCCATCTTCGGCATCATCATCACTTACCACCAGGTGAGATGATGCCAAGGGCTTACCAATTATGAATAAGAAAAAGCCTAAGTTACTTCGAGTGACTAGATACCTCTTTGCTTGTGTATAAATAAAAAGAAATACTAATGCTATCCGCGTGGCAGGATTTTGGGAGGAGTCTATTTGATTTGCCGTGGACTCGAGATGAAGAAGAAGAATAACAAATACTAACCTGTCTCTGTAGTCGAAGGTGTTCGTCCTCCATTTTCTTCAGGACATCCAAGTCCGTAGCCTGGCTGTCTGTTGTGGTGTCCATTTTGGACAAAAGTTAATCAAAAAATTTTATTTGGTAAGAAAATTGGTCTAAGATTCGATTTTGAGTAAAGTTACAATAAGTAAATTTTAATATTTTGACGTTTTAGACGGGGCCAACTAGTTAAATCTTTTAGATGGGGTTTTATTGGAGATATAAAAGAGTGCTTCATTCGCCTTCTAGGCGGGTAAATCTTGCACTGATGTGTTCCTAATGACGTTAGAGAACCTTCGTGAGTTTTTCAGTTTGTATTCATTCATACTCTCTTATCAGATAAGATGATGCGAAGAGCTTAGAAACTGTAGATAAGAAATAGATTAAAACTGGTATTTTCACAATATAGGGTGGGGGTTCTACCTATTCTAGGCGTATATAATATAATATCCGGGACAAATCACACACGGTCTGGCCCCAAACTAGGATTCTCTGTATCTTGGGAACCAGAGACTGATATACATACACGTATATATTTAAATACATACATATATAGATAAGATAAGATAAGATAAATACTCTTTATTGCACACAAAATAGATATTATGATATAGATATTATGACTCAGAGTAAACAATTCTGCTCATCACAGAAAAGTGTGCCCTGTGTGGGGATCGAACCCACGACTCTCGGATCAGAGGTCAGGTTCGCTAACCACTTAGCCACCGAGTCAGTCATACTATCTATACTCTGTACAGTCTATACTATAGGATTATTCTAGTTTCGCATTTGTATAGCAGAATCCACTATTTTTCGCTTGTCAGCATGCTTGCTGGCAAACAAAGAAACTCTATAACATTGTATTTTTCTGGAAGCGATCGCTCTTAAGTGATAAAACTGCCTACCTGGATAACTTTTCATTTTATTTATACTGTTTATATTTTCCCATTTCACATTGTGCCAGTAAAGTGTTTTAATTTATCCATTGTTTTAGTGTTATTAACTCAAAAATTTATTAACTTAAAGTCAACAGAAGTTTTCAAAGATTTTAAGGTTTCTGTTAATATTCAAGGTGTAAATAATGTATAAACAAAAGTAAATTGTACAGCCACGCTGTGCATACTTTCTTGCGTAAATTTCAAAATCGTTAGACAGATTTTTGAGTAAAAAATTGGAAAGGAAAAAATGACGAAAGGGCATGAAGATGTTAAAATGTTTATTATACAGGGTGTAACAGAATGGTGTGATAATACTTCAAGGTTGGCTTTTACCCATCAAACAACTTTTGTTCTACAACTTTGTTGAAATCGCAAAGAAATTTTCGGACTTTTCATACAAACTTGGTTCGCCAGCTGATTGATTTGTATGAAAAGTCAAAAAAAAAATGCGATTTGAACAAAGTTGTAGAACAAAAGTTGTTAAGTTTGATGGGTAAAAGCCAACCTTGAAGTATTATCACACCTTTCTGTTACACCCTGTAAATTGCTATTTTGTTATTCAAAGTAAATGATTTATCTTATATTATATTCTAAAAAATAAATATTCCACTATAAGTCCTCCATATTTACTAGTAAGTAGTAAATATTAACCAAGTCTGTCAAGTGGTACAGGCATTAGATAGAGCACTGGGCTGTCACTTAATAGAATAATTGTTTTTTACAAGAGTGCAAGACAATCACCCCCATCAAAACCTCAACTCCTATTTTTTTACTTTGCAACACTTCCTCACCCCCTCGTCGCTAGAAAGTAACAATAAGAATCCTTAAAGAAATAACAGGTGTTTAAGTCGAATTTTTCCTTTGTGCATGAAGTGAGAACCAATCCCTTTTGTTGGGAATTTAAAGGTAAGTCTATAAAATACGTCAAAGTGAGAAATACGTCGCAGCAAGAAAGTGTAAGGTATAATACGAGTATTTCCTTCAAGAGACAATATTGCTGCTCTATAGGCTGATATTTAAACAAAATTAAATTTAAAAAATATTCATACATTCATACCGACTGCTTTAGCGGTGAAGGAAAACATCGTGAGGAAACCTGCACATCTTATTTCTAGATGTGTATGATGGTCGCGTTGCACACGTCCATATAGGTGTATTTAAATCAAAATACACGTGACCCAGGGTGATGCTAAGTGCAACACTAGGCAACCGCCGTCTTTACCTTGGGGATAGGACGGTTAAATGTGCCACACGATAAGAAGAAAATCAAAAATATTTCACTTTCACTTTTCGAAGGTGATTTTTTAGGGTTCCGTAGCCAAATGGCAAAAAACGGAACCTTTATGGATTCGTCATGTGTCTGTCTGTCTGTCTGTCCGTCCGTATGTCACAGCCACTTTTTTCCGAAACTATAAGAACTATACTGTTGAAATTTGGTAAATAGATGTATTCTATGAACCGCATTAAGATTTTTACACAAAAATAGAAAAAAAAAACAATAAATTTTGGGGGTTCCCCATACTTAGAACTGAAACTTAAATTTTTTTTTTCATCAAACCTATATGTGTGGGGTATCTTTGGATAGGTCTTCAAAAATGATATTGAGGTTTCTAATATCATTTTTTTCTAAACCGAATAGTTTGCGCGAGAGACACTTCCAAAGTGGTAAAATGTGTCCCCCCCCCCTGTAACTTCTAAAATAAGAGAATGATAAAACTAGAAAAAATATATGATGTACATTACTATGCAAACTTCCACCGAAAATTGGTTTGAACGAGATCTAGTAAGTAGTTTTTTTTAATACGTCATAAATCGTAAACCACAAATTACCTTTCATTCAATCAACTCAAATACAAAAATATACAGTTCAAGACATGTGTGATTATGAATTTATACGGAACCGACTCGCACTTGGCCGTTTTTTTTCAATCTACCTAATACGAAGTTCCTATCACTTGGAACTCGTATGCCTAACGCTTCGGGAAGTCTTCGCGGAGAGAGAAGAAACGTCATCGGGTGCAAATAAAAACTCCCTCCAACAATATTTTCAAAATAAAATACCTATTTATAAATTAATTTTCAACCAACTTCAAAAAAGGAGGAGGTTCTCAATTCGTCGGAATCTTTTTTTTTTGTGTATGTTCACCCGATTACTCGAAGACGACTGTTTATATTACTCCTGTTAAAGTTTTGTACATATTTTATTTTATCAATAAAGAGTTTACAAACAAACAAACAAACAAGACGCCTGAACCGATTTCGAAAATTCTTTTTTTGTTTGAAAGGGTATACTTCACAGGTGGTCCCATATAAATTTTATCGAAATCAATTTAGCAGTTTTTGAGAAAATCAACAAAAGCATAGCAAAATTGGAGTTGTTGCGATTGAAGTCGGTTGTTTAACGTATTCAGCGTGGTCAATTATAGCGGCTTTATTTATACCAGGTGTTAAAATAAGGCATTTGAAATTGTAAGGGGTTACTGAGAGTCAAGTATAGAATACAGGAAAAATATTGGAAAAATCCGATCTACCTATATTTTTTCAGTTTTGCATACAAATTCTTGATTCACTATTCAAATTTTGTTTTTTCCTGTATCGTATACTTGATTCTGAGTAACCCTTTAAAATTTCAAACGCACTTTTAGCATTCTGTTTGACTATATGTATGTATATGTTCCCAAAATACAGGGATTCATTATATCGTAACCAGATGACCGTGTGTGATTTGTCCCACAAAGTAATTTGTGTCACTAAACATAAGTGGTATAAATAAAACTAGAAAAACGAAATCCTTCATCTTTTTCAAAACCTTCAAGCAACATTCGCTCATTTCTCTTTTTTGTTTAAAAGCTGAAAGAAAAACTCGATCATTAATCACGTTGCATTCTGTGCATTAGCTTAGCTCGCCTGAGAAATGGCAGTTAGGAAGTTAGTGGAGTTAGCGCAAACGGATTCCGGTAATATGGCAGGAGTTTGTTAGTTACACCCCACGATTATGTAGGAGTCGTGTCGTGTAGAAAGGATGTCGGATAAAAAGTGCGTCGATCGGTGATGTGTTTAATTCGTCTTTACTTGCACCGTGATTAGACAACTGTCGTAACGATGTCGTATAAAAAATATACGCTCCGACCATAAAAGTCGAAAAGCTTAGAAATCACTGAAAATATTTTCATACTTTTTTATTGCGATGTATTGTAAGTAAAGCAG
This sequence comes from Coleophora deauratella, assembly GCA_958295455.1. Taxonomy (NCBI): domain Eukaryota; kingdom Metazoa; phylum Arthropoda; class Insecta; order Lepidoptera; family Coleophoridae; genus Coleophora; species Coleophora deauratella. The sequence goes on along the minus strand of OY282410.1, from coordinate 11,599,896 downwards.
AATAAACGGTTTAATTAGTGTTTTCACATTAATTCATGAAGAGCTTTTTAATTATTCTGATTGATTTGGTGGCTCAGTGGTTAGCGTTCCTAACTACTGATCCGAGAGTCGTGGGTTCGATTCTCTTCCAAGACATGATACATCTGTGGTGAACAAATGTTTGCACTGTGTCTGGGTGTATTATCTATACTTACATGTATATGTATATGTATGTATAAGTGGATTAGCCTCTGGTTCCTATAATATAGATAATCCTAGTTTGGGGCCAGAAAACCGTGAGTAATTTTTTGTCTGGATATTATTATTATAAATTAATTAAGTAAGGTTTTAAAAGTATCTTTCCCAAGAAAGGTACTATCGGGTAGTAATGTTCGCGATTGTATTATTTAATTTAAGGGTTACTTTTGACGATCATGTGTTGTTACGATATCTTCTTTTTCTTATTACGACATTATCGTATAGTCTAAAATCCCCTAATAAGGGTGGGTGCACCAACAACTGGGGGTAAGTGATGTAAATCTATTTGTTAGTGTAAATGAGCCAAGCCCCTTTGTCATTAGTGCCAATGTATTAGTGTCAACTTCTACACGTCATTTTGCAGTTATGTTTTAAACTTTATTTGTTTGTTTTTACTAAGGAGATTGAAACTCCTATTACAGGTGGTGTAAGAATATATTTCCCGGACACTTAAAGAGACTACTAAGCAACTTTCTCCAAGGAGGAGTTACTAATATAATAATATTACTAATTGAGAAAGAGGAAAATATAGCGGGATACATAGCACGTAGAACAGATGGCCTTTGGGACATCAAAGATCTCGACAGGCAACCACGCAGCAGAAGTATAGCATAGGCCTCCCACTCGGTGGACCGATGATCTGGTGAAGGTTTCGGGAAGCCGGTGGATGCGGGCAGCGTAGGACCGGTCGGAGCGGAAATCCTCGGGGGAGGCATTTGTACAGCAGTGGACGTCTTTTGGCTGATTATTAAAAAAAATGAGTACAGCTAGAAACTTCACCTTGCGTGGTCTATGAGCAAAAGACACAATGACACCCAGACCAGGAACAAAAAAAATCCTAATTGCCATCATTTTTTATGACCACCCAATTTCTTTGAGTGTTAAAAGAAAAATATACAAAAATAAAACTAGTATTTCTTATTCGGAATCAAGTCCGAAAGGGTTATCTATTGCCTAGCAGTTACAAACGCTTACAACTAGCCTGAGTCTGTTGTTAGTCTGGTGAAGTCTGACAAGGCTGTATAAAAACTGCGTCCTAAGCCCTGTGCCCCAAAAAAGAAGAAAACGTTCTGTCAGCTTAATTAAATCTCGTAAACCGACAAGGGTTGGTTGATGCATTTCGGAGGCCTAATACGTCAGTTCGATTGGCGCTAAATTTCGCGGCCGGCGACGGCAGGGCGTCCACGCAGGCGCTGTTTCCCGCCATTTTCTCAGATTAGGGATGCCATGTGTCATTAAATTTGCCGACATAGTGGTTGAAAGTTAGTCTGTGTGTTTTTATGTCGTGGTAGAAAAAAAACATCATTTTATTTTTGCATTAAACCTCGTGAAATTTATATTAAGTCTGATTAAAATTCTGTAAGAAAACATTATATGACAGAAATAATGAAACCGTTGTAATGCGAAATATAAATATAACAACTTCACAAGGAATCATTAATAAAATATGAAATGAAATATATATACAAAATGATATTGATATTTTCTTGATATATTCAATATCAAGACGAGATCACGACTAACAATATTTACTGCTTACCTACATTTGGAAAGCTTCTTTTTTTTTAAACACGAAATAAAATGTGACTCCTTCTCAAAAAAGAATTGCCAGTAGAAATTATTTGATACATTAAAAGAATTGTGTGTTTAGTTTAAACATGACGAGACTTAGTAGTTTTAGTAAATTTCTTAAACAACTTTACACAGCATATTTTTCTATCTCTACTTTACCCTTTCCCCGACGCAAGGATATTTTCCCCGCTAGGCTGGTATCCCCGACGTCTTCCAGCCAGTAATTTTGGCGCCGTCATCCGGGCCGGTCGACGCGGTCTCACAGCCATATTATACCTATCGCGTTCATCAAATTTTGAATTAAGAATACTCGTGTCAGTGTCAGTTTTCAGTGAAAGTGTTCTCTTTTTTGTGATGCCTTAATTTTGTTTTGTGCCAGTGACAGGTCTGATGGGGAATTAAATAGGTGGGTATTTTATTATAGCATTTTTATCTTAGCTTTCTGGAATGTCAGTATTATTACATTGTAAGATATTAAATATAATGGAAAATTGTGGTTAATGTAAAAGACCTAATTTGTTGCTCTACTCCAGAGACAAAAAGTTTTTTTTTAATCTAAGGCAATGGTTTCATTTAGAAATGATTTGTTTACGTTATTCGATGTTAGAAATAGGTCATTGTTCGAGCTAGGTACCTAATGTATTTTTTTTTAATGAAAAATTTGACACATGTGTACAAATAAATATTTTTTTAGAATTAGAAAAAAATACAAGTACGTTCGCTATCATACAATTTTGGGTAATTGTGGATACTAAAAAATATCTCAAATTATTTGTTTTAAAAGAAAAAAAGTGAAATACTGATCAGGTATGTAACGTGTGCATATTACGATATTTTCGGTGATATTCTTTGTTCAAAAAATTAAAAAAAAACTAAAAAAAATATGGGTCAAAAGGTCGAATTTGTGAGTTAAACAGCCTTGAGACACCAAAAACGCACATTTAAATAAAAAAAGAATGTGATGTAGTTTTGTAGATTTCGTGACGGTAAAAAAAATTGCTACGACACGCTGTAGCACGTAGCATAGCGTAGCGGTAGTGACCGTAATTACCCGACTACGGCAAACCAAAAAGGAGGGTTATGATTTTTAATATTCTTGTTTATGTAATGACTAAATAATGAATAAATAAAAAGTAATAAACTAAAAAGTGCATTTTTTTAAGTGCGGCCCTATTAAACAGTAATTAATGAACATAAAATTTAAAATACGATTTTTTTAAAATATTTATTAAGTTAGTTAATATTACACGTTTATCCTTAAAACAATATTTATGACTTACATGAAAGACAATTTTATGGTTAAATAATGTATTTATTATTATGAATCATGATGAGTACATGTCAAAAAAAATATATAAAATTATTTATTAAAATTATCAAAATTAATTGAATCGAACAACATTTTACTTATTAGTGTATACAGAAACATATACATAGACCGTTTATATAACAGTTATTTATAATTAAAAAATACTTTTTAATGTTTTTGTGACGTCTAAGAAATGAATCTAAATCTGTGATAAATAAATAATAAATAAATATAAATATATCCGGGACAAATCACACACGGTCATCTGGCCCCAAAGTAGGATTCCCTGTAATATGGGAACCAGAGACTTATATACATACACATATACGTTTAAATACATACATATATAGATATAATACACCCAGACACAGAGCAAACAATTCTGCTCATCACAGAAAAGTTTGCCCTGGGTGGGGATCGAACCCACGACTCTAAAATATTAAAATTAAATTATCTCATTAGACAAGTAATAAAATGTCAAAGCCGGAGATAAGTTTCCGCCTAATGAACGTTCTTTTGTCTCTGGCTGGAAACGGATACCACACGTCAGGTTCAGAGTATCCGAAGTCAGTTGCTTTTGCTCTTTCGACATTATTTTGATTTCATTAGGCGTTCAAAAGGTTATTTAACAAATATATATATATATAAAATAATATTGACCTATAAATGAATATTATGATTTACTAATAAAGGACTATTATGACTGCTATTATGACTATTATATGACCACGCTGAATACGTTAAAAACAACCGACTTCAATCGTAGCAACTCCAATTTTGCTATGTTTTTGTTGATTTTTTCAAAAACCGCTGAATCGATTTCGATAAAATTAATATGGGACCACCTGTGAAGTATACCCTTTCAAACAAAAAAATAATTTTTGAAATCGGTTCAGGCGTCTTCGAGTAATCAGTGAACATACATAGAAAAAAAAAAAAAAAAAGATTCCGACGAATTGAGAACCTCCTCCTTTTTTTGAAGTCGGTTGAAAATAAGCTATAGATGTTAACAAAAAGAATTTATGAAAAATAAAAAGTTATGCTCAAAAATACAAAGAGAGTGTTGCTTTGGTTAAAACTTTTTAGTCAGAGGTGATAGTAACAGAATATTTATACGGTACCAAATGAAAATACCCAAAAATCCTATATTAAAAAAAAGAACTTTTCATTCAAAGTTGACCAATTTATACAGGATGTAACAAAATTGGTGTAGGACCCGTTAACTGGGGATTCTACTCATCATATTGGAAAACGTTTGTTCTATGACTTTGCTCAAATCGCAAAAACATTTTTGGACTCTCCATACAAAAATGGCAAAACATCATGATCAATTTGTATGGAGAGTCCAAAAATATTTTTGTGATTTGAGCAAAGTCGTAGAATAAAAGTTGTTCAGTGCCACGAGACGAATCCCCAGTTAACGGGTCCTATTATATACACCAATTTTGTGACATTCTGTATAAAGTGTTAAAAAAAAGTGTGTTTTTTTATATTTCTTTTTATTTTTAGTAAATATCATGTATCACCCCTAAAAAAGAGATTGTCGACCGAAACACCACCCTGTACATGTAATGGATATGTCGCAGTAAAATTAAAAAAAAAAACGTATCACAGCAAAAAATGGATATGGCAAATAACGTGTAATTTACAGAATAATGCAGAGACATTCTTTCAGTCAGTACGTCACTCGCGAGTGACGTTATAGGAACGTCGATTGTCTTTAGACTCTTTACATAATATCGAACATTTTCAGGAAGAAAAAAAATTGTATAATTGACCACGCTGAATACGTTAAAAACAACCGACTTCAATCGCAACAATTCCAATTTTGTTATGTTTTGTTGATTTTCTCAAAAACCGCTAAATCGATTTCGATAAAATTTATATGGGACCACCTGTGAAGTATACCCTTTCAAACAAAAAAAGAATTTTTGAAATCGGTTCAGGCGTCTTCGAGTAGTTGAAGTCGGTTGAAAATATGTATGGGGTTGTCCAAAATACTCTCTTTCATATAAAACCTTCGTTTTTACTCTTGTTTAAGTTCAAGTTTGAGTATTTCGGCGTTTTTTGAAAACGTTTTAAAACATTATTTGACCGATCTGGACTGTAAGACTTAAGCGAAATATGTGAAATTAATTTTACTTTGAGCTAGACTAAATCCAGATATCTTATACTCGTAACTTACTGGTGGCCGATTTATTCCTAAGATAAAGATTAAAATTATTTTTAGACATCTTGTAATTGGCCATAGTTATGCTATAACGATCCAACTGATTTAAAGTAAATAAGGGATAATGTGCTTTATGGCACTGAAATAAAGTGCATTATCCCTCGCTTAATTATGCCAATTATGCCATACGATCTAAACTTGTTTCTTTATTTAATCATTAAAATACGCCTATTATGCGTTTCAACGAATAGTTCCTATGCCGTTATGTTGGCTCCCCTGTCTATCAATGACATCACACGCAAAAAACGCTTGTACAGATTTTGTTGTGTGTGTCTGCGTTCTATGTAGTGTGTGTGGAAAACATTGCTGCCAACATAACGGCATAGGAACTATTCCATGAAACGCTCTATACCTTTAAATTTACGCCAAACTTTTTTTATTCTATGGATTTCTTTGGTCCGAAATAATGATTTATTTATTTAAAAGTCCTAAGGAAACAATTTAAAATTTTAAATGCCCACTCGCTTACTGTTTCTAAATAAAAAAATCTCAAATCTGGAATTACCCCATTTTCGGAGTGTTACTCTTCAAAAATATCCTTTTTATTAGGGAATAGTAACGTAAAGTAATTAATTGCTGTTCCACAGCGACCGTTACTTTCCATTATTTTTATATTTTATGTTCCTTACCCTGGCAACACTTTCCGCGGGGCGATAATTTTATTCAAGCACAATATTTCGGGACGACCACGTTTTTTTTAATGGCGCGAGTATAAAACATTTTGTTGTAATATTTCACTTTTTGAATTAAGAGAAAATTGTTTGTGGTAATTTAAAATTATGTATCTGTTCAAACATACTTACGATCATATTTTAAGTTTAATTTGTTTATTTAATGTAATTTAACTGTATTGTGTGTAGGTAGTAACTATCTGTTTTAAAATTTTAAGTTTGTTTTGGTTCCCAATGTTTGTTTAATACGGATGACTTGAAATTAATTACTGAACGTATTTACATCAATTTTAGCGAGGAAACATCGCAATAAAACTTTCTTTCAAGTGGAAAAACCGCATTCAAATAGGTACACCCATTTGTGAGCTAAAATATCTCAGACACACATTCATATTCTGTAAACTTCAAGTTCACTAGCTTTGCTTGCCTAATGCTTGGCTTGTTAACAACCTTTGGTTATCCCAAGATAACCACTTGAAGAATCAGAATATAATATAGCCTACGTCCTTTTTCCATATTAGATTCCACCATATCAGATTCTATCCTTACTAATCTATTAAATTCATTTGAGATTTTCCTTTTCACTGCGTTTCTGTACCACGTCTGGTGCGGAAATGTGCATCTGTAATTTAGTGCACGATGCACTTATTACATATTGGAGTATACTCCCTAATCGCACTAGTGCAAGCAGCCCTTCTCTAGAGTGCTGGCTATTGCTTTGCTACAACTTAAAAAAAAGACATTTACAGTCTTATTCTAGATGAATTTTGTTTCTTGACAGGTTTTTTTTAATACAGATGTTTTTGTAAAATATTTAATGATAGCTGTGGATTTAAAAAACGCAGCCTTTGTCCTTTTCTTGTCTTGTTTTCACTCTACCTTGCCCTGAGATTATGTTCAGTTTATACAGGGTGTAACAGAAAGGTGTCATAATACTTCAAGGTGGGCTTTTACCCATCAAACTGAACACTTTTGTTCTACAACTTTGTTCAAATCGCAATTTTTTTTTTGGACTTTTCATACAAATCGATCAGCTGGCGAACCAAGTTTGTAGGAAAAGATCGAAAATTTCTTTGCGATTTCAACAAAGTTGTAGAACAAAAGTTGTTCAGTTTGATGGGTAAAAGCCAACCTTGAAGTATTATCACACCTTTCTGTTACACCCTGTATAGGTAGTAATTCGCTTTTATTTTTCGTATCAAGTTGCTTTTTTATTGTTCGTTTACAGTATAGAAGATTAAATACACAAATATAGGGTGTTTTTAAATTAGTACTTGATACATTGCACATGCATAGCCTTTCGTATCAAGAACAAATGTTAAGTCACCCTATATGTAAAATCGTCTGCCTCGTAATATAGAGTGGACCTACTCGACATATTTGCTCTGTGGTATAAACCCAACAGTACCGGCGCGGCGGTGGAGGCACCGAGAGACTGGAATGGAATGGATTAGGGGATCCGTGTGGATATTGAAGGATTAACTCCACTGCTACAGTGTACAGTGTTGCAGGGAAAGCAGTCTTGGCCAGTGAGTCACGTTTATAATTAGTTTTCTGAAACTTACCTATATATCGTGAAATTGAAATACTATTTGAACTCCAATTTTCTTAGCAGTTTCAAACGCCGTCTATACCTAATGGATAGCATGGTTTAACCGTGGGAGAGCCATTCTTCGGCACGAATCCGCACGAAGTTCCATCGGCACGAATGGGCCGGCTCCCTTCTTATAAGTAGAAGAAAATGAACGCTACAAAGAATCGAAATCGGTTCTAATTTATTAGAATTTAAAACACTAATAGGAATCTGTCCTTTTTTAACTCGTGTAAAGCTAGTAAGACAGAAAGAGATGAAACTACTACAACATATGTGCCTAAACGTAGACCTATTTGCCCTTACAAGCTTTCCGTCACTTGGTTTCCTAAGTCCATCCAATTTTCTATTTCTTTATTATTCAAAGTACATTATTATGATGCAGTATAAGGATATGCTGTAGAGCAAAATAAATAACATTTAAACAACTTTCATTGAATAGATATATTGCAATTACAAATAAATTATATATACATGTGGGCAGGGCACATAGCTCGTAGAACAGATGGCCGTTGGGGCAGTAAAGTTCTCGAATGGCGACCGCGCACCGGAAGGCGCAGTGTGGGCAGGCCCCCGACTCGGTGGACCGACGCCCTGGTAAAGGTTGCAGGAAGCCGCTGGATGCGAGCCGCACAGGACCGGTCGGTGTGGAAATCCTTGGGGGAGGCCTTTGTCCAGCAGTGGACGTCTTTCGGCTGATAGATAGATAGATATATATACATTCCCTAGGTCTGCTGGAAGTTTTTTAAGACATAAGCTATAACCCTTTGTTTACTTATATTTAAAAAAGCCTATTTTTTTATTTGTTTTATATCTGTTAAATAAACAGTAAAATAAATAATCAATTACCTACCTTTTTGTAATTTTTCAACTAAATTTAAATTAAACTAAATAAAAAAATAAAGTAAAATTTTCAACAGAAGCGGTCGTGGCTCAGTGCGGCTTGCGTGGTCGCGTTGATCACGCAGGTTAACTGACTACAGACACGGTGATAACCTAGATGGATTTGACTGTTGTTAGTGGCATTTATCTTAACAGTTTCCGTGCTCCGCAAGGTACGTTAAGCCGTTGGTGCCGGCTGCTATCGCTAGATAGCAGTCGTTAAGCCAAGTCGGAGGCCTTATAGGCGGCTTGAAAACTTCTGACACTGGGGTTGGCCACTAGCCCCACAACCTCCACCAATCCGGACTTGTCCCTCGTGTGTGGAGTATGGCCTAACCTTCCCGATGTATGGGAAGAGACCCGTGCCCCTGCAGTGGGGACGTAATGGGTTGTAAACAATTTTTCAACTGTATCCATACGAGATTTACGAGGTAAATCAATTGTATTTAATTAGGACTAATTCAATATGTCTTTGTCCAGGCTGTAACGGGATTGCCTGCGACCTACGTAGGTATCTAGACCAATTTTGGGAATTCTGTGTGGGTTTCTAAATTAATGTAAGTTAGTATTATCAAGAGAAAGAGACATTACAGGTTTAGTCTATCCTAAATGATAACTGCTGTAGAGATTGGAACAGGTTTTTTTGAATGAATGAATTTTAAAAAAAGCGGCCAAGTGCGAGTCGGACTGGCCCATGAAGGGTTCCGTAGCAGCAAGTAACATAATATAAAAGTTTTTGTAGTTCGTTGTAACTTGAATGAAAGGTAAATTGCGGTTTACGATTTATGACGTATTAAAAAAAAAACTACTTACTAGATATCGTTCAAACCAATTTTCTGTGGAAGTTTGCATGGTAATGTACATCATATATTTTTTTTAGTTTTATCATTCTCTTATTTTAGAAGTTACAGGGGGGGACACACATTTTACAACTTTGGAAGTGTCTCTCGCGCAAACTATTCAGTTTAGAAGAAAATGATATTAGAAACCTCAATATCATTTTTGAAGACCTATCCATAGATACCCCACACGTATGGGTTTGATGAAAAAAATATTTTTGAGTTTCAGTTCTAAGTATGGGGAGCCCCCAACATTTATTGTTTTTTTTCTATTTTTGTGTGAAAATATTAATGCGGTTCACAAAATACATCTACTTACCAAGTTTCAACAGTATAGTTCTTATAGTTTCGGAAAAAAAGTGGCTGTGACATACGGACAGACAGACAGATAGACAGACAGACAGACATGACGTATCCATAAATATTCCGTTTTTTGCCATTTGGCTACGGAACCCTAAAAATGATGCTTCACAAGTTTTTTTTGTTCAGATTGTATCTTAGTATCATGATTTACCTTTTTTTAAACCACCATCTGTTTAAAAATTAATCCGCTACTTTTCTTTTTCAATATTTGAAAGAAAACCGTTTAATGAGTAACATGGTTCACATTCAACTGAATCTTTTAGCGCTGAATTCGCTCAAATCACACACCTCATTCCAATATCTTTTTTTTTTATGACAGAGGTGGCAAACGAGCAGACGGATCCCCTGATGGTAAGCGATTACCGCCGCCCATAGACACCCGCAACACCAGAGGAGTCACAAGTGCGTTTCCGGCCTTTGATATGGGAGTACGCTCTTTTCTTGAAGGTTTGAATGTCGTATTGGTCCGGAAATACCGCAGGCGACTATTCATTCCACAGTTTGGTTGTGCGAGGCAGAAAGTTTCTAGTGAAACGCACAGTTGTGGACTGCCAACCATCTAAGAGATAGATCACGATAAGAGAGAGATTAGATATATTCATATATATCAATATATTCATCCCCATCGGATGAATATATTGATATATATGAATATATCTAATCTCTCTCTTATCGTGTGGTACAATTTAACCATCCTATCCACTAGGTATAGGCACAAAACACATAGATACAGAAGGTCCGCTCAATACGCTTACAAAAATCCTAAGCATATACATGCTTATAGTCCTATACGGTCGTTGTAGGCAAGATCACGTACTGTGCGATCATAACCTTGCCTCAAACGACCGTATATTTCTATAAGCATGTATATGCTAACGATTTTAGTGGTTTGTATTGAGCGGACCTTCTGTGTCTATTTTGTGGTATAGGCGGTGGTTACCTGGTGTTGGTGTTGTTAATATATCTAATAAAAGCCTGATAATGAAATAATAACCCGGCACTTGATTGCCAGTCATCTGATTTATCAAATAGATTTGGGTCCTTATGAAATACTTGAAAAAAATATTCACCACGGCTTCTACTTGTGAAACTGAACAACTTTTCCCAAGAAACCTCAAATTCGCATAAAAAAAAAAAATGTTTGGTGTCCTCATACTAATTGATCAACTGAACTGCCAATTTAGTATGAGAAGTTAAAAAAAAGAATTTTACGAACTGAGTATAGGTTTCTTAGGGAAAGTTGTTCAGAGAGATGAGAGGAAGCCACTGTAAAAAAACTAGTATTTTAGAAGGAGCCCATAAAAATGATTTTGTTTTCCAAAGTTGTTTGATATATCAATCTATGACGTTATAATTTTGGTATAGTTGTATCCGTACTCATTTTTTTTTATAAATAAAAAATAAATAATATTTTTTTATAATGAAACTCTTAGCCAGTAAGTTTTTTTACTACATATTCCAATAAAAGAGTTTTTGTAGAGATAAATATTTCATATGTTAATGTCGATAGAGACAACCCTATTCCGTTATTTATTTCCAATGTGGCCCTACTGGAGATAGTTGCGCTGTTGCGCTGTATTCCAGCACTGAACTTGCAGCGCTGTAAGCTCAATTACTTCCGTCCAGCTTGTTAATATTCCGCGGCTTTCCTCGGGGTCCGTGCCACTGTGCTCCTTGTGTTACCATTTTTAATTAAACGTAAATAATTCAGATTTTCAAGTGCATTTATTTAATGAGCAAATTTGTCAAAATATAGGTCCATTGCAATCCCAAATTATAATTTCTTAAATTATGTTTCAGACAAATTACTGAAGATTTTACTGATTCATTCTTGTGCACATCTAGTTAATATTGTTATATTATTATTGTGAGACGATAGTGCGGAAGGTAGTGAAGCAAACCAATATCCTTGCATTCAGATTAAGCTGGCCAAAGGTTTGCGAGGGGTTAGAATAAACCAGCTTATGCGGACTACTAATGAATAGCCGGCTTTTCAATTACGGCTATAGCCGGCTGGCTAGCCTTTTGGAACGCGCGTTTGACTTGTGGCGGATTTAGTAAGCTGATATCGTAACTCGTTTAGTTTTCAAATCCTTTTTTTTTTTAATTTATTTTTTTAATTTAAAATGTTTATTTCGGAAGAAGAAGTTACATTATAAAATTACAAACATACTCAGCTCGCATAATCTGTAAATTATATTGTGTGCGACTGAGGGGTCACAACACACACACACACACACACACAGGTTTTATAGCAACTAATTTGTGTTAATTTGTTTGTGGGGGAAGTGTCCGGGTGCATTCCGCGCCATGTAAATAGAATTTTTTAGATTATTTTTTATTTGCTTGGGATTTTTGCCCATAATAGATTTATCTATCCAATCTTTAGGTAGTGTGTTCAGTTTCATTGGCATGGTACCTATACGACCAGACAGGGGCGCCGACTTCATAAAAATATTGGGGTTGCTAGGGCAGAAAAAAAAATGTTTATTTTTCTAATATTTTTAACCGACTTCAAAAAAGGAGGAGCTTCTCAATTCGTCGGAATCTTTTTTTTATTTTTTTTTTATGTATATTCACCGATTACTCGAAGACGCCTGAACCGATTTGGAAATTCTTTGTTTGTTTAAAAGGGTATATACTTCACAGGTGGTCCCATATAAATTTTATCGAAATCGATTCAGTGGTTTTTGAAAAAAAACAACAAAAACATAGCAAAATTGGAGTTGTTGCGATTGAAGTCGGTTGTTTTTAACGTATTCAGCGTAGTCAATTATTTATCTTTCGCTTTTGTGATTATCATTGAAGGATTCGCAAGCGGCTCGAAATGGAAATGAGTTTTTTGGGGTAAATATAATATACTAAGAAAAAGCCACACCAGTATTTTAATATAAAATATTGGGGGGGCTCAGCCCCACTGATAATGTGACTGAGGGGGCTCAAGCACCCCCAGGCCCAATGGAGTCGGCGCCAGTGCGACCAGACTCTTCCCCGTATTCGTTGTTACATTTCGGTAGATTGTACAGAGGTAAATAGGACAGGCATCGAACACGATCCGGTTTTGTTTTTTTGTCTAGTTTATTTATGTTACATGCATACTCAGATATTATTGTATATGTTACTTTGTTAAAGACATTCATTACATTGACTGACTCGGTGGCTAAGTGGTTAGCGATCCTGACCTCTGATCCGAGAGTCGTGGGTTCGATCCCCAGGGCAAACCTTTCTGTGATGAGCAGAATTGTTTGCTCTGAGTTTGGGTGTATTATATCTATATATGTATGTATTTAAAAGTATATGTGTATGTATATCAGTCTCTGGTTCCCAAGATACAGGGAATCCTAGTTTGGGGCTAGATGACCGTGTGTGATTTGTCCCAGATATTATTATTATTATTGAAATATTTAAATAAATCATCGTAGTTATCTCTGTGGTTAAGCTTGACTTTTCTAGGAACTATTGTTTTAAGCAAGCGCATAATTGATAGCACACTCATTAGTAAAGTTAATCTCGTGCTTGACATAATGATCGCTAGATGGCAGTCTTTAAGACGTATCAGATAGCCGGCTTTGAAAATTTCTAAGACTGGGTTTGGTCACAACCTGCACCAAGCCAGACGTGGCGCCTGTGTGTGGCGTACTGCCTAATTTTACCTAGTTGTGGGAGGAGACCGTGCCCCTGCACTGGGGACGAAATACGGCCACGAATGAACAGTGCACTCTACATCTTGCTTATGTATAATACTAGCAACCCGCCCCGGCTTAGCACGGGTGCAATGTATTATATACATATAAACCTTCCTCTTGAATCACTCTATCTATTTAAAAAAACGTATCAAAATCCGTTGCGTAGTTTTAAAGATCTAAGCATACATAGGGACAGACAGACAGCGGGAAGCGACTTTGTTTTATACTATGTAGTAATTGTAATAATCTAGAAAACTATTCATCCCGTTCATTCAGTAAAATTTCCTTATAACTACCTCTACCCGTTACACTGGTACAGTGCCCACAATTAGGGTTCCCGATGTGAACCGCAGAAGCCGCAATCAGCGTCTATTCTAACTACACGTAATTATTGTACGGAACAGCTAAGCGCGAGTCGTAACGAGGAGAATAAGCGAATATCCTGTATTTCGTATCTTCAAGGTGGTGCGTTTTATTCTTGTGCATATTTGAACATTTTCGAGGTATTCATGAGTTACAGATTCTAATTCGTGTGTGATTATTTATAACGTTAGGTATATTTAGCGAAATCTCCGTTACTACACTATATACAGGGTGTAAGGGACAGCTTTCCGAAAACTTTCAGGGCTTGCTCAGTAGACGAAACTGAACAACTTTCCACAATATTTTTTTTCAGGAAACGAAAAAAAATCGGCTTCTCCATACAAACTGTCCAATCAAGTTTACAGTTTTGTATGGAGAAGCCGATTTTTTTCGTTTCCTGAAAAAAAATCTTGTGGAGAGTTGTTCAGTTTCATCTACTGAGCAAGCCCTTGAAGTTTACGGAAACATGTCCCTTACACCCTGTATATATAAGATGCTCTTAAAGTATCTGTCAGGGCTTAAACTGGGGCTTCTACTAGTTCTACTCATGAATCTGTAGGACTCTACATTATTGCCTTGCAGATCTTTAAGAGTAAAGATGGAACGCCTTATACGCCGGTGCATGCGCTGGCTATCTCGCGTCACCCGCCAGAACATAGCGCGCTGCTGGCGGTAGGTATAGAGCGAACAGTGGTACCCCCCAGTCGGACCCAGAATACTCGAGTAGTACATTCCCTTAGCGTGCCCACTGCTGGTGCATGGGTTTCTTTATTTATCGAGTGGCGTCTGAACTTCGATAATAACTAGTTCGATAAACACTAATTCAACATGACATGACTTCGAGAAGACACTACTTCGATAGGACAATCTCGCTATTTCGACTAAACGAATTTGTTTTTACTCTCATGGAAAAAGTCATATTCCACAAATGAGGACCAACTCTGTATTTTAATTTGTTTCATTATTATATTTAAATATTTTTATTCTTTGTTTATCGTAATCGTAATATAGTACTAGCTTCCGTCCACGAGTTCATCTGCGTGGACTTCAGAATTGGGCCCAAAAAGAAATAAAATGTTAAGGTGACAAAGTAAACATTTCAATTTTTAACCATTTTTCCGAAAACCCTCAAGTTTTTCGGTATAAAAAGTGTCCTATGTGTTAGCCGATTGTTTTAGCTATCTACCTTCGGAATTTTATCCAAATCCTTTCAGTAGTTTTAGCGTGAAATCTCATTTATAATATTAGTAAGATAAGATTAGTGAGATATTGTAAAGTTGACATTAATAATGTGAAATAAATTAATATTGGTTGAGTTTATAAAACGAATCCCAGTTTCATAAGTTTTCAAGCTGCCTATATAAAAATCCTACTATGACTCCATAAAATGATGGTCAACCCCAAAGAGGTTTCTATACAGAGTAGCAATCACCTATAACTCTACCATGAACAAGTGGAGTCAAGTAACAAAAACTAGGACGTAGCTTTGAAACATGAAGTTATGTGAAAGTGACACTATATTTGTCTCACTCTTACTAAGCGAATCTATACAACTAAACGTCAAGTAAGAAAAAGAGGGTGATATGTTTTCAATGACACTTGAACAATGTTGCCAGTAGTAGTATCATATTCCCCCACTGATCGAATGAACGAATGAATGATAGATCGATATTTTTGTAATTACTATAATACCGAGTGGATATTATTTAATAATTAGCAATAATTTAAAAGTAAATTATCATGAAGCTTACGAAAGGTTTTAAATTAACAGAAAATAATGAAAAAAATTATTAAGTCAGAGTATAATAAAAAGTTTGTGATGAAATAAGTACAATTAACTGTAATTGGCAATTATTGGCATTTTAACAATTAATAGTAATTGTCACGTTAGCAAAAATGATTTTAACGATTACAATTGCCACTTTTTAGTCAAATACTTGTTAGTTAAACATTAAAATGCTACTTCCGAAAGACTTTTCTCAACAGTAAAGTTAATGACGTCTGAAAACCTAAAGTCGCTATGATTTTTTAAACTTAAAGTTAAACGGCATGAAACATATAGCTTTTATAATAATTTTCTCTTGTATGTAATCGTTCATTTGCATTTGGATCATCTATCAAGGCGAGCTATTTCATAAGAAAACATAAAAGTGTTTCTCCCGGAGACCATCTTTCATTGATCAACAGCATTACACATATTGTGGCGTACTTTAATTTTTATCAGATAGTCTTTTAAATAGCCAGGATTTTTTATTAACGCTATCACTCATAAATATGATAAAAACTATTTAAATTCCAATAATTGTTATTGTATCGGGAGTTATTTTAAGCAATAATTGTAATTGTTTCCTCACTATAAAATGTACCAGGGGCGCCGACTTCATGAAAATATGAAAATATTTTCTGGTAACACTGACGATAGAAAATGGCGACGAATTTGTGTGGAATTTTCCTAAAGTTATTTTCATTCAAATCTTAAAGAAATACTTATTTTCCTGTGAAATGTGATACCGGTGCTCTTGTTATCCCCGGTGGATTTGCACGATTTTACAGCGCAATTCGACAATTTTTCGTGTAAAAACGAGTGAGTAGTGAGGACATGTTGTTAAGACCGTGGTGCTGACACAGACTGAGGCAGTAAGATGTCTTAAGACATATCTGCCGTGGGGGCACGTTTGCGACATTGAATAGGCTTCTTGAGATATAACATTTCACTGGTCAACCCAGTGAATAGCAATCCCTTAAAGGGCATCACACACTAGTGCTATACAGTCCAGTGGGGTGACTGTGAAGTTAGAAGCCTCATGCTAGAATTGCCGTCTATGAGTGTGGCGCATTTTATAGCACTGTATAGCGCTAGTGTGTGACGCTCTTAATAATCATATCACTCCCTTAACCTCAAAATCTAGACGTTGCAACAATGTCATATATCTTAATAGCGCTCAGCAAGTATTTTATGCGTTTGAACTCTGCCCTACGTCGTAAAGATCTCAGAAACGGCGGAAGGTATACTGCCCTCATAAGACAGAAGACCGCAAAGAATACGGAATCTCCATATAATTTACGGCTTTCTTCCTTAATAGGGGAGTATACCTTCTATCATAAAACTAAGGTGAGGTTTTCATAGATACTTATGACCGCCATTTTTACGTTAGAGATTTATCGGCTATTTTTCAATAAAACTTTTTCGTGTATTCCTTTAGGTAAATAGGTTGTATTGTACGTTTTTTATGGAAAATGATATGCAAAGTAGATAATATTGTTAAATGCTTGAATAATACGCCAGTTACATACTTGGTACTCGTTTATTAGCAAACTGAAGTTAGGCGCGAGGCCACAACAGAGCTAGTTATCTATATCTATAGGTACATATACATCAATGCTTTGCGAGCTTTTTCGAGAAGTAGTTTTGTTGGTTACTTAAAATTACTAGCTGCTGCGCGCGACTTCGTCTGCGTAGACTTTAGTATTGGATCCAAAGAGAAAGGAAAAGGTGGGGTCATATAGTGACGAAGTGGAAATTTTGTGTTTTTAAGCATTCCTCCGGGAACCCTTAAGTTTTCCGGGATAAAAATGGGAGACCCTATGTGTTAGCCGAGTGCTTTATCTATCTACCTACCAAATTTTCATCCAAATCCGTTCAGTAGTTTCGACGTGAAAATGGAACAAATAAACAAACAAACAAGCAAATAAACAGACAAACACCCATACTTTCGCATTTATAATATTTAGTGAGATGAGAAGTAAGACTGAGATTAGTGAGATGAGATGAGATTAAGGGAATACGACGTTTTGACTGAGTGGCTTAGTAGAAGGATTATGATATTCAAGGTAGGAACCCTACACCTGGTTTGTTACACCCGGCACCTTGCATATGTAGGCAGGTGGATATTTAAATCATAACTCATATGCCAGCCACACCGTATCCATTCAGAACACAAGCTTCATACCCGGTTGCGTAACTCCTACATCCATTACAATGTAACAACGAACATATTAACAAAACACTGTAAACACTAATCGTTCTGTAACATTACCATTACAAACAGACTCGCAGGTCAGCTATGAATATAATTAGTGCGTTAGCGCGGCCCCATTCCTGAACCACGTGATCCAGAATGATCCGAGGATCTGTGAACAAATGGCAAGCGCAGGGCCGGAATTGGGACCGATTGGGACCCCCCGGTTATTGACTGTGGGCCCTATTTTGTTTGATTGCTTTTTAAAGTGCTGAGGTTTAGGAAAATGTGAGATTGCGTCGTACACGTACAGATTTACTCGGTGTAGGAGAAGGTAAGAGTCGTTATAGGTGCGTTCTACACATGAAATTGAATAATTTTTATTTAACGACCTTGCTGATATTATAGCTCTTGTAACTTATCAAATAAAAAAAGAAATATAAATAAAGAAAGAAAATAAAAATTGGACTTTTAATACAAATTCTCAAGCAACAATATATTTGCGGAGAGAGGAAAGAGATTTCTTTACTTATTGATAGCGGAGTATAACTGTTATATCATCTGAGGTATTAATATTATTTATAAAAAGTTAGTACATAGTGCTGCCAAGCAATTTTAATTCTACGAATTTGAATAACTGGCGAAGCTGAATCTGAATAACTGAAGCTGAATAACTGGTCTTATAGTATGGGGGAATAGCACAGACGTAGGAAAAGTTTTTGTGGCACAAAAAAAGTGCATACGTGCGATATGTGGTGTTGCCCCTGACGTGTCGAGCAAACCACTTTTTAGAGGTTTATGTATTCTCCCTCTACCATGCTTATACATCCTCGAAGCAGCCAAATTTGTTAAACTGCACCAGGCCAATTATTACGTTGAAGCGAAAGACTCAGTCAGTAGGAGTAGAAGGTACCCGGAAAGATTAGTCCATGAAGAAGTTCCCAAGAGCACAAGGTATCAAAAAAACTGTTTCTGGATGTGCAAGATTATTTATAATCAGATTCCACAATTTATTAAGGAACTGCCATTTAATAGATTTAAAGTAGAACTAAACAGATGGCTTCTGCGAAATACATTCTACTCAATTAAGGAATTTCTGGACTACAAATGCACAACATAGATATCTTCAATATGAATTTTTTAATGTTTTACTTTAATTTTTAATTGTAATTTGAAATGTTTTGCATGCTATAATATCATAGCTGAGCTTGACGATTCTCCTAAAATATTTTATGACCAGTATTATGTACCCAGCTCAATGGCAAATAAATATATTCTGATTCTGATTCTGAAGTCCCTATAAGAAATTATGGGTAAATCCGTCCCTGGATTAGCACACAGTAGGGGTTGATTTATGCTCCAACGAGTATAGTAATCCGTATATTTAGTGTGTAGGAGTGTGCTAAGATAGATTAAAGATCCTACTTTCTTTTATGCATGAGGAATCAACTGATTCACTTATTTTCAGAAAAAAATTATTTGAGCGAAAAGGATTTGTTCGTATTTGACTCGTAATAAAAATTCATAGACTGAGTGTCGGACTGAGGCATGAAATTTTGCAAAGGAGTTCTTTTATGTAGTTGAGGACTAAGAAAGGTGGCATGAAAATCCATCTTTTTAGAAGGTTAAAGAGCAATAAAATTGGTATGGAGGTTCGTCATTTCTGAGCTAGAAATATGGAAAGGATAAAAAAATGCTGTTATGCTCCAACCCGATAATAGGTGATTCACTCTCACTGCACGAAGGATTTATACCTATATCAGACGATAGCTGTTTGTTTGTAATATTAAACGTTTTGCAATTTTATATTAAGTTTGAAGAACAGAAATATTGCATTTTTAGCTAAGGTGATGTTTACATAGGGTACATTCTGGGAATAAATAACGGGCAATATATCAGTGCCTTAGAATTATTGTGCAGAAATATATATTTTCCTCAAATCTTATGCCTGTAAGTAATCTTAAAATTGATCATAAGGAAAATAACTTAGTGTTTAGGCTTCTATTTTAAATATCAACTAACGATTCCAGGGGTTTCATATACAGTCGCAAAAATGTTCTAAATAAGCCGATGCGGCTCGCACTGCACCTCATTGATCTATTAAAAATCGGATTCGGACGGTAACGTCCCATTCGCAAAATGTCCCGCTCCTAAAAACGTTACCCTTTCGCAAAATATCCCGTTAACGAAATGTCCCATTCGCGGAATGTCCCGTTCTCGAAATATTTTGACAATAAACGGTCACAATGAAATACATAAAACCGAAAAACTTTTCCCACCGTTGGGGCAATGAGCTACCTAAATGTATCAAATTGTGACTTCAGAAAACTTATCCAAGTTGCTTATCACATTAATGAAACTGAAAAACTTATCATAAAAAACTCCCTAAAAAGATATTTATTGGTAAACGTCCATTCATTTTTTCGCAAGTTTGCCATGTAGAGAAAAGTTGCTCAGTTTATGACTACTTACTTGCTCTAGTTTAAATAGTTTGCATTTATTTGTCGTTTGTTTTCGTTTATCTAATATCAGCCCATATCAACCCACTACTAGGTAAATGTCAGCTATTTTTAGAAATAGAAACTCATTTTTCAGTGTCACAAACACAACACCTAAAAGTATAATACTTGTGCTTAGGCTAAAGTAAACAAATGTATGTGCAGCGCAGTGACACCAAAAAGGTCCCCAAGGTATTTGTCTCGGTCCCTCGCCTGTCTCACCCAGGAACGTCCAGTAACGGTAACTACTAATACCTATCTAGTTTTACAAACTGCCCAAAACACCCTTACTCATCACTAGCTAAGCCTACCCAAAAATGTCACCACAAACATTTCTGATCGACATTTACCTCTAGTGACAGTGTCGGGAAGGTTGACGCAAACCGGTCAAAAGCGGTCTAATTAAGGTGTGGGCCCATTCCACGCACGCCTGTGTCTCAAAGGCCTTTATAATACACCAAAACGTAGGTAACAAACTAGAATAAATGGGATTGACCTCTGTCCCTTTTCGACATGACAGGGCTTTGAAATAATAGTAGTTAACCTATCATGGGTATCTGTGTGACAAATATCTAACTACTCAAAGAGTTTTAATAGGCTGTTATACTCATCAACCGGATCTAATTTTCTTATGGAGGCTATAATGAATTCGTATAAAAATAAATAGGTATATTAGACTTTATTCCATTCAATTTCAAACTGATCGGTCATTCAGTCAATTTTGTATGGAAAGACATTTTTTTTCTTCATTATGGTAAGAAATTGTTTGTTTCCGACATGTTATAACGTCAGATGCCATATCAGTGTAAAACTAATAAAGTGCGAAAGTATCAAACACTAGCAATAAACGTTATGCTTATTCTTAAAGCAAAGACATTAAGAGATGCTAATAAAATTTTGCTCCTTTACACAAACATTTTTATTTTATAGTTTTTAGGACTCTATTACTGTAAAAAAAACGATTCCCCATCAATATCTTAACTTCGACGTTATAATCATGACGTCTTTCATCGCTGCATTCGAGAGTAAAGCTCCAGTCAGACGAGCGACTACCTGTCCCCGACTCGTTGGTCTTAGAGCTTGTATACTGTTCACAAGATACATTAGTTACACTTCAGACACTCAAACTACCGCGTTACAGTTACTAGTACTCCTAAAAAGGGTGACTCCTGGACAATGTAGTACCAAATTTTTGAAACTAATGTATTCATACCAATTGAATTCATGGCGAAGGAAAATATCTCGACAGACCTGCAATTCTGGTCAATAGCGCAAATCTAAATATTCTAAACAACACCGCGGGTGATGCAAAGCACAACACCAGGCCACCGCTGTCTATTTGTGATAGAATGAAGAGAAATGTTTGTGTTGCGTAGCTTTTGCTTTAAGGTATGAGAAAGGCAGGGAGTGGAAATATTGTACGATGGTACTAATGTATACCTGTTTTTTAGTTAAGGTAACTGACAAAAACAGGAGTTTAAGAGAAGGAAAAAGATATAAAAGACGGCGTGAGAAGAAATATACAAAAATAGCGACGAAAACATAGTTCGGTCATGATCGTGTGAAGGGCACGACCGAACAGTTTAGTTTGATCGGAGTTTTTCGTGTGAATGGAGCGAAAACGCATCTGTTTAACTTTAAAATAGCGCTTGAAAGGTGTTATGGGGAGGTGATTGATGCATACTTTATGATAAAACGATGTATTTTCGAACGTTAAAATCGGGGCCAAATATTTACGAGAGTTTACACGCCGGAGTTGCCAATATAAACAAAAATTTGTTTTATTGTCGATTATTTTGTTTGAATTCTGTTTTCCCAACGGATTCAGCTTTTATTTTAAGAAGGTAGATATATGTGACTTGTTGTTTTGTGAATTCGTGAAATATTTTATAAGCAAATAAAAAGGTCTATTATCGTATTTTAGTAATATTACAAAGTAAGTCGCAAAAAGATCTAGATGATACGCAAAAAGATAAAATGAAGACTAAGGCAACATAAATATAAAACATGCGACATACTTTGACAAAAAACTTTTTTCTGAATTGCGGCAGTGCTCAAATTAAATAAGTCATAACTTTTCATAACTTTTTTAAGGTAGGCAGAATTTTCATAAAACCGATCTATAAAATATTGTTCCTCAGACAGCGCCATCTAACGCGTTATAAAATATATTTTTTTTTTAACATTGATATAGATTTCCAGAATCTTTTGCGCATTGATTATGGGTTATAAGAAGTTTTCAGTTTCATGTATGAATTTTTGGAGAGTATATTGGCATTTTATTATGTATAATGTTTAACTATATTGTAAATATAGCTGTAAGCTCCCCGAAAACAATAAAATAAAATAAAATTTACCTTTGTATATTATAGTTTCTATCTGCTCTGGTCACTGTTCCATTCCTTTACCCATTTACACTTAGCATTATCTCTACTAACACCATTTGTATCTCTTTAACTGTTTTTCTTATTTAATCGAACACAAAGATAGGATCGCTTGTATATCTCTCATTGCTAGCCATATCATCCCACTCGCCGAATTAATTAAATTAGGGTTCCGTAGGGGTTAACAAGTGGTTAATTTTTTTGTATATTTTTAAGTTTTCTAGTCATGAAGATCTTGGATGATGAAGATGGGCTCACCAAATAAGGAAAGAGTTTCTCGAACGTAGGTACTTATTTTGTTTTTGGTTCTGGGTTCTCTAACTCTACTCGACTTGCATATCAAAATTGCCTATAACTTATGGCTGAATTGTACAATAACAATAAAATGCAGTGATTGGAAAACAACATAGATAAAATGATGAAAACATAGAGGACATGTTGTTGTTTTTTTTAAAATAGAGAACGTAAGAAATAGTCTCATCAACGCCTTCTATAGTTGCATTTTGGAACAACTTTCTTATTTATTAGCTATCAGAAAATCCCTCATTGAATAAAACAAATCACAAATAGAGTACATTTTGTGTAAGTACTGAACACTCAGTAACTTATTGGTTCAACAGCGAATTCACTTCGTCAACACACAATACATTTTACCATCTATCTGTCTGTCTGTACGAAAAGTAATGTATCTCTGTTAACACTATGAGATTTGTTATAACTTATCACTATTGATGTAATTTTATATTAGGTACAAGTATTGGTATGAGCTGAAACTATTCTATCGGCTAAGTCGGCTCTGGGAGAAGGATAACATTTTGAGACAGATTAATTATGTAGAGAGATAGTATCTACTCTCGATTTTCCTTTATGGCGCATACAGAGTCGCGAGTGCAAAAACCGAAACATTCAAAATGTATTGCTGGCGACGATTCCTAAAGATACCATTCGGCTTAATGAGATCGTTTGACAGTTTGTCAGCCATTTGCCACTTACATCATCATCATCATCAGCCGAAACACGTCCACTGCTGGACAAAGGCCTCCCACAAGGATTTCCACACCGACTGGTCCAGTACTGCTCGCCTCAACCTTCCCGCAACCTTCAACAGGTCGTCGGTCCACCGAGTCGGAGGCCTGCCTACACTACGTCTTCCAGTGCGCGGTTGCTACCCGAGAACTTAAGTGCCCGATTTGCAACTTTAAACCATAATAAAAAAAAATAGAAACTAGGTATATGCATACCTAGTTTTTTTTTCTCAGAAACAACTAAAATACTCTGTTTTTCCATTTTATCCACAATTAGTAAGCTCTTGCCATCATTTTGACCTAATGGTAAGTGATGACGATGGCGAAGATGTAGGCAAGCTGTCCTAGGTCCTAGGTACATATCGGTGCTGTTAACTTTTATGTTTGGCGGTAAGAATTAGATAAGAGTGTGGTAGGTTTTTGTCAGGCAAATCGAGTCCTACAAGTTGGACCCTGCCGGTAATCGAACTCACGTCCCTGGCCCTGTCCTTACGTAGGATTAAGGCTTCTGCTTTATATTATAATTTTTTAACCCCTTATTGGGTGTGCTTAGAGGTTTTATAACTTTTATTTCTTACATAAAGTTTTAAATGATTAATATTCCTGGCCAAGTTTTAATATTGTCGCTTCTTCTGCTTGGAAAACTTCCGTTTTCTTACAATTACAGATAAAATACAGGGAAGAAATACATTTCACATACTTTTATATGGGCCCCAAAACTTACCTATATGTTTTAGGACCCCGCTGTTCTCCTTATTTATTTATATGAAATCTTTTAAGCTCAATTACAAACTTGTATTCTTGATTAAATTTTAAAACAAAACAAGTTAATACTTAAAATGAATCATTTTTGTATATTAGTTATATTCTTAATACCTACAAAGATTTGAATCACTCATCAATTTTAGATAAATTAATATCTTATAAATGTGTAGAATAATTAAGTTATGATATGCGAATCATATCATAACTTATTGCATATGCAAAATTTTCGCCGTAAGTTATTATAGCTTTTTATTATAAGAATTTAGTAAAATTTCAGACCTGCTTTTTTATTCTTTTACATTAGTCAGTTACAAGTGTTACTTATTAATAAAAAAAAATATATAATAAATATATACACATAAGGTATATGTCAAGTCTTAAATAAATGGGGCCCTAAATCACCTGAGTTCGTCTCTGTCTATAACTTTTTCACTTTGGCTGCCTCCGCGCGAACTTCGATTGATCTCGCGTAATTAAAATGCCTGGCTTTCAACTCTCGGTCAGGTTTATTTTTATTTGAGGCCCCCGAAGTAATTCTTCAATGCAATTCGGATTCTAATTAATAGAATTTTCAGGAAAAAAGGATTTCCTTATCAAATTGTCACTTGGGTCAAAAGGTTAAATTGATGATCTTTCTTTGCTCATTTCAATTGTATGTAAAATATAAACAAAAAAGCTTAACCTTTATTTATATGGAAAGAACCGCCCCCGTAACCCGTGGCTTGTTGGCTCGCTTCACATCAGGAGGTCGCGGGTTCGGTTCCCGGCGGGGTCCAACTTGTAGGACTCGGTTTGGTTGGTGGTAGGGAATTTTCTGAGCCTGCCTGGCTACAAAATACAAACATATTATTTTTATGGCAGAGGTGGCAAACGAGCCGATTTGGGATAAAAGGGGGATAGACTGCTAAAATCATAATTCATCATTTGGGCTTTGCGGCACTCGGGCAAAATTTTGGGACTAGAGGGCAGGTTGCCCATCTCTGGATCTCTATCCAGAGATGGGCAACCTGCCCTCTAGTCCCAAAATTTTGTTGAGTTGGGGCGTTAAAATTATTAGAGGTTCTCACTTTTTTAGTTAGACTCAATAAGTATGTAGGTTAGTTACTTGCAGAATTTTCTACTTCTTCGTCTTCGTCGTTCCCTCACTGCTGAGGATCGTGACCACATGTGATCCTCCACTGGATGCGATTACTGGTCAAGTGGACGGCTCGATACAGACTGACTCCCACTTTATTCTTCACGGTATCCGACCATCTTATTGGTGTTCTTCCTCTTGCGCGTTTTCCTTCCATCTGCCCTAGAATAAACGCTCTTACCAGATCATGGCGTGGAGAGCGCATTATGTGACCGAAGAAGCCTAAGATCCGTTCTTCGCATATGACAAATAGCCGCTTTTTGATGCGGAGTTCCTCGAGTATGGACTCATTTGAATTTTCTACTTAAAGATTTATTTAACATGTGTATCGTTTACGTAGCTACAGGGGTTCCTACCTAAGAATAAGAATGTATTCAAATAGTTACAGAATTTTCCACCTGAGAATATATTTAAATTGTGTAAACATCAAATAAAGGCTATTAGGTTTTTAAAGAAACTAACTTCTTAGGTTTTCTTAATTAGCTGATACCCACCCACCCTATGCGTAAAACTACATACTAGCATAAACTATAATATAATCCATCCTCAGAATATCGTTAGCAGCAACTGGAAGTAAATAAGTTTTAATTTTTTAATAAGAAAGCTGATGTACTAAAATGCAAAGTTTCACTAAAGTGTTTCATGCAATAAACTAGGCTATTAATTAATAAAGCCCGCGCTGTCAGACGGGCTAGAGTTGACTAGAGACGTGGTTAAAAACTAATTATATCGATATTTATAAACAGTTACTGAGTGAAGGTCGAAGGATGCGGGCAGCGCAAGACCGGTCCATGTGAAAATCTTTGGGGGACGCCTTTTTTCAGCAGTGGAAATATTTGAACTGATGTGATGATAAATAAAAATTTATAGACCTTTATTGTAAATAAAGGCGTGAAAATTAATTGCTCTTTATTTATTTTATCATTGTAACAGATATAACAATTGAAATAAAAATATCAATATTAATGGCATTTTTGTGTTCCGGCATGGAGATAAGTTACCCAGTCTGTTCTCTATTGCCTTCGGGAATATTGGCCATTTCCATCTTTCGCCATCATCATTACTTATCATCATCAAAAAGCGCAGACAGGGCCGTTAACTTTTTGTTACAAACTATTTGCTGAAAATCGTTTATGTGGCAACTATCAAGGGAGTAACTCGGTTTCCAAAACTCTTTATCGATAAATTATTTACCGTTCAGCGCAGCACTACTCCGGAACTTTATTATTGTATAGGAATATTCCAATAAGCTAAAAAAGCTCTCTCAGGGGCAGTTCTAGTAAGCTAAATGGAGGTGGAGTGCTCTTTAAAGCTAAATCGTGTGGAATGAGGGGTTTAATAAAAAAAAAGTTTTGACACGTTTTGTTCTTTGTAGGTGGTAAATGGTAGAATATTTGACATTTTAAACGCGGAAAAAGACTTGTAAATGCGTGTCTTTGACTGTATTAAAGCACGCTAGTTTATGTTCTTTGATGAAAAAATGTCGTAATACATCAAAATTATTATTGCTAAATGCTATTATTATAAAATGCCATTTGCAGTTAAACCCATCCAGGTTATGACCGTATCTGTAGTCAGTTAACTTGCGTGATCGACGCGACCTCGCAAACCGCACTGAAAAATGTCGTATTTAATGTAAGGGAAAGAGATACATCAAAATTATTATCGACAGTATGCAAAAAAAAAACATTTCATTAACCTTTTTCCTTCTCTGTGTAGTTTTGGATTTAATGTTTTTTTTTTTTATATAAAGAAAGGTACTTAAATAACAATGACAAAATAATAAATATGAAATAACTGAATTACTGAATATTCGTGTAGATGACACTGATATTCTCCACCTTTTCCCTATACAATTTCAATGAATTATTCTGTTAAAACAAGACCATATATCTTGAATTCTTAAAACCTACACCCATCTTCTATGTTACAGTTGCCAAGGGAAGAGACTTTCTATTTCTCGTTTACCTTTAAATAAACTATTGTATTCTAAATTGTACTTGAGAGCTATACAGCCTCTTTGCATCGAAATCGCGCTATCGCGGTCGATTGCTGGGCGGTGGAGGCGGGGTTGCGATCTTTCTCACTTTGTGGTTTCTTGATATTGCGTATCGAGTCTCGAGACTTGACAGGGTTACCAGTGATGTAAATTTTATAAGTAAAAAATTAAAATTTTTACCACTCCCGTAAGTAAAAGTAGAATAAGTATTGAATAGTAAGACTTTTTTTAAACCAAGCACAGCTAAGAATAACAGCTCAACAATTTTCTTTGAAGAGAAAAACGCATTCGAATTGGTTCATTTATTTGAGAGTTCTACAATGCCATAGACGTACACATATAGGCTTAGATTAAAAAGTCTTTAATGCCTATAGGCCTCAAACTAACCTTGTTTTGCGTCTTGGATTTTAAAAGAAAAAGATCATACCTATTCGAATTTGTCAAACCTACTCGAAGTCCTAAAAAGTTAACGCAATCGTAGGGTGGACCAGTTTCTACTCTGTTAAGTGTCGATTCTTTCAGTTACAACCTTCTGGAATAAGGGCGGACTAAATGTTTTTAAAGTTACGAATAATGTGCCTCTTATTAAAGGGCAAAGAATTTGTAGCGCCAGAGTTTTCAGGGTTACATTAGGTTAATGATTTTGAATTTGCAATTCGTTAAGTAAAAGTTAAACTTTAATTTTGGGACTTGGGTAGATACCTTCTTAAAATCATTTCATGCAAAGTAAATAACAATTTAAATAGAAAATACTTTAAAAATTTAGTATTACAAAAGAGTTTCTTGAAAATTTTTAATCAGCATTTTATATTCTGACCGAAAAAACTTTTGTCAATGGTTTTCTTCGACAACTTTTTTCGGTTTTAAACTCTTTAGTGAAAGCATTATGAAGTTAGTAAAAACGTTTTCTTTTTAGAAAATAAACTGTTTATTTTAAAATTGTTTAACACCCGTAATCGGATTAGGTGATAAGATATAATAATTGGAAAAAAATTAAACATTTATACTTTACAAAATTACAGTAACAATTAAAGACATTTTTTGACAATCAGGGTTTTTAGATAATTTAACGATACCTCAGCTTCATTTAGACTACAAGCTCAGCCAAACAAATAGACTTACATTGAGCTGAATAACATTACCCTTTTCTGGTGTCCGTGAAGATGACAAAACACAACATCAAAGATGTTTGCAACTTCTTAAATACGAGCTACATAGCTCAGTTATGAGGCTACGAATTCCTGCCAGCCAGTCTTATAGCCCTGCAAAGAGTTTAACAGCAAAGAGAATTGTATCCAAATTGAATTTGCTAAAGAAAAGAGACGGTCTCCCGCAGACTCGTCGCGTACCTCTTTTATTTTCTTTCTTTACACTGCATTGGTTTATTCCACTACGCTCTGATAAAGCTGATGTCAGTTTTATTCTGAGATCAGATTTTATACAAGATGGCATATGATTGCTCTATTCGTAAAACTAAAAATTATTACTCTGACAGCAGGATAGCCCATTGTAAATATTTTAAGGGTGAAAGAGATGGATGTTTGTTTGTTCTGCTTTCACGCCGAAACTTCTGAACGGATTTGGATGAAATTTGGTAGGTAGACAGATGAAGCACTCGGCTAACACATTTTATCCCAGAAAACTTGAGGGTTCCCGGAGGAATGTTTAAAAACTGAAAATTTTACTTCGTTACTAGATGGCGCTGGCTTAATTTTTTTTTTCTCTGGACCCAATTTTGTAGTCTACGTAGATTCTTTTGTAGCTGAATTTTTAAACTATCAAAGTGTATAAATATAGTATAATGATTTGCATGCTGTAATATGACTATGGCTAAAAAAAGTGATACAATATTCTATATCGTAAATACCATCTGACATGTACCTTATATATTGGCAAATAAAGAATCTGAATCTCATTTAAATAAACTTTGCATTAGTTCTGGAACGGGTACATATTTAATACACCGTATACTTTGAGCCGGTGGATACTGTTACTTGGGCACAGTATCAGTTAGGACAGTCGGCTGATCTATTGGTATGAAGAGTCCAGTTTTTTTGCAAATTGACTATGTAGGTACTCTTTGGAGAGAATTGCTCAGATGCATGTGAAAAAACCTAAGATTGAGCCTTGGAAGATATATATTTTAAGAGAACGTAACAAAATAGATATAGGGCCAGTTATTTGACGTATCTATTCATTATACCGAACAATTTTGGTTCTACGACTTTGCATTGCAATTGCAATTGCAATTTTGAAATATCCATACAAAACTGGCGAAACTGCTAATCAATTTGAATGCAGAGTCCAATTTTTTTTATTGAGAATCAATCAAAGTTTCTTAATATCCAGTGCTAGTTGCTTCCCACAAATACACATTTACACGTGTACAAATGTTACTTGTTTATGTAGTCGTAAACGACCAATTAAGTCCCGGAAGAGACCCGTGCCCTTGCAGTATAGGAATACATCGGGAAGGTTAGGCCATATTCCACACACGGGGGACAGGTCCAGATTGGTGGAGGTTGTGGGGCTAGTGCAGCGGTTCCCAATTTCTTTTTGCTGTGGAACCCTAACTGATGTACCATTTTTTGGCGGAACCCTCCCTCGCCAAAGGGAATACTCAACCAAAACTCATTCAAGTTTGAATTTAATTATGGGAATTTTTATACGCGCTATGTTTGTACCGTATAGGCGAAAGAGTAGGAATATTATGTGTTGCACAGATCGGTACCGAATCATAGTGAACTGACCGATAAAAGCCAGCGTAGCCCATGAAGATACGACAATAAGGCCTGATTCTCCGGAACCCCTGTGACCCTCCCACGGAACCCTAGGGTTCCGCGGAACACCTTTTGGGAACCGCTGGGCTAGTGACAAACCCCAGTGTCAGAGGTTTTCAAGCCGCCTATAAGGCCTCCGACATGGCTTAACGACTGCCATCTAGCGATAGCAGTCGGCACCAACGATTTAACGTGCTTTGTGAAGCACGGAAACGGTCGAAATATTGTAAATGCCACTAACAGTCAAACCCATCTAGTTTATGTCCGTGTCTGAAGTCAGTTAACCTGCGCTGAGCTACAATCGCTTCTGCTGTTACCGCACTGAGCCTTTTATGTAGTAGTACTAAGCAATTATAGCTTTTTATTTCATTATAGAGTTTCCGAGCGTAATATAACTTGGGCCTCAGTGCAATAAATCTTCACATCGACTATTGTTTGAACAGTATTGCAGTATTGCTTCACAATTTGTTAAAAGTAGTTTTGTATTCCGTTTGACGTGGAATTGGATGTTAAGAACGTGTGTATACGTAGGTGTGTATCAGTGGCGCAGCTATCGGAGGGCTAGGGCCCTCAAGCTCAGGGGGCCCCACAGAACCTGACTAGCAAACCTCAAACTGATCTTGCATAAATTTCTCTCACGACAGAATATAAAAATAACAGGTTGCAACACGATCTTAATCCAAGGCAACTCAGTTGAAAGAAATTTATAGGGAATTCTCTTAAATTGTTCATGTTGATTGTGCAGTGTTTCGAATTAGCGGGTTATGTCAAAAAGGGAATGTAAAAATGCCTGACGGATTTAGAAACCATTTTACCAGTTTAAACTGCCGATTTATTTAAATAAATTGTACAACCTAGTTGTGCATACTGTCTCGCGAATCGCTTTACCATATGGCATACACAAGAGTGTTACTGGCTAAATACAAATCAGCAATAAACAAGAAATTGTCGCCTTTAAACCTGTTTAGATAGGGCCCTATTTTTTTTGCACCAGGGCCCTTGGGTATCTAGCTACGCCACTGGTGTGTATAATATTTGTAGTAAGTTAATAGCCCATATCGTCGCCAGTGCTCGAGTACAGGACACTTTAAGGTTGGCTTATCTAGGTTAGGCTATAAGCCACACACGGCGTCTATGTCGGGATTGGTGGATTATGCAGCTAATAGCCAACCCTAGTGTCAGAAATTTCCCACCTATAAGGCTTTTGAAATAGCCTAAAGACTGCCATCTAGTAATAGCAACCGGCAACACCTGATGGAAAGTGATGTTGCAGTCGAGGATGGTACACGCAAACTCAAATAATGCCTATTCACCTTGAAGATCCCCAGGTTGTAGGAATCGGGAAACACAGACGCAGGTAAGGAGTTCCACTCCTTCGCAGTTCGCATGATAAATTAGGTAGCATACTGCTTCGTGCAAATGGTTGAAATGTCAACTACAAAGGGATGAAATGCAATCCTGCGCTGGTTGACCGAAGGTGGAATGGAGCTGTGGGAATGAGGTCGTGTAGTTCTTGAGCGCAATCTCCGAAATGAATTCGATAAAAAAACGATAAAGGGGCTACTTTGCGGCGATGCTCAAGGCTTTGGAGCTTATTATATTAGTTAACAACCCATATCGTCGCCACTGCAGGGGCACGGGTCTCTTCCCATACCTTGGGAAGGTTTATTTTATTTTAATTTAATAAAAAAAAATTTAAGTTATTGAAGAAGGAATAGGTAAAGTGGCAAAAGGCTGACAGGCCCACCTGGTGAGAAGTCGCTACCGCCGCCTATTGACATCACAAGCTTCATGTAACATTAGAAGAAGTATTTCTTCATCAGCTGTACTCTGTTAATCGTTTCTAAATTACTCCTTACAAATTCAGTGTTTTCTAAACACCCTGTACAATATCGTTGTATCGTGTACACCCTGTATAAAGCAAATTTATATAAGTTCCGTCGCTAAATATCGATCGGGCGGCTCAGCCAATTTAGATCGAGAGATATCATAATAGGAATCTTTTGTTATAGTAATCAGAGGATTCCGGCACAGTATATGCATGTACTGTGAAGAAAGTGAAAATTATAGATAGATAAATGAAACGTTTATTATACAGGGTGTAACAAAATTGGTGTAGGACCCGTTAACTAGGGATTCTACTTATCGTACTGAACAACTTTTGTTCTATGACTTCGCTCAAATCGTTAAAAAAATTTCGGACTCTCCATACAATTTTTTTTTGCGATTTGCGCAAAGTTGTAGAACAAAAGTTGTTCAGTACGACGAGTAGAATCCTTAGTTAACGGGTCCTTCACCAATTTTGTTACACCCTGTATACACTAGGTATTACAACAACACAAAAACAACGAATAAAGATTAATAACAACAACATTATATTGTTAAAGTGACTTAAAAATAAGCTTTTTATTTATTATGCGCTAGCCCTTGGCATCGTCTCACCTGATGGTAAGGTCTCACCTGATGGTAAGGTCTCACCTGATGGTAAGGTCTCACCTGTCCTGATGATAAGGTCTCACCTAATGATAATGACGAGAATGAAAGCGGACTTAATTACAATGGATTAAATTCTGTAACATAAAATTGTTCGTTTGAGTTAGTAAGGGTTTTTTTATTATTATCGAAAAATGGTTAACCTTTGGCAGCAACTCACCTGATGGTAAGTGACGTCGAAGATAGAACCGCGCTTACCAAGCTTCAGCAACGCAATGGTGAACTAGGTTCTATTTGGTTCAGTCATTTATTAAGGTGTGGAGAGAATCGCCATTGTAGTCTTACAAATAGGGTCCTTTAACAAATTTAACAGTGGTTTATACTTGTGAAATTAAATAAGTTCCAATCAAAAACCTAGTCTCAATTCCCAAAAATCATTTTGCACTTCCTATAAAATTTTTATTTATCACCTGATCAATTAGACAAATCCAGAAAATTTTATGGGAATTGGGTATGCGTTCCTTGAGAAAAGTTGTTCAGAACCATAAGTAGAAGCTTTGGTTAAATTTTTCGCAGGTGTTATAGAAGCATTCTATAGAATCGGGAACGCTGATCTTGGCATGGCTCATAATTGGCCATAGTTATGCCATAAAGATCCAACTGATTTAAAGAAAGTAATTGATAATATACTTTATGCCACTGTCATATGGTACATTATCCCTCGCTTACTTTAAATCAATCTAAGGCCAATTGCTTTCAGCCTACAATAACGGCTCGGTTCCCACGTTGACTGTCTCTACTGACCACTATCTATACTGTGCGAGTGTCGATTAACTGGTACCAAACAATAGTCGAATGTATATCCTTCTATAATAGATATTATGTTCGACGGGAATTAACTACTATTAGCCTGTCCTACGGATTTCGGTGGCCCTAAGCGATTACGGCTATAATACTAGGTTTATATAACTTTGGATTTAGCGTAGATGATATTAAATTACGGTGGTAAAAGCGTGTATAGGCTGATATACGTACCTTCTAGTAGTTAGCAGTTAGTTCCCGTCGAACAACTATCTCTATCGGAACTGATACAAGTAAAAGAGATGGAATGAGAAACTGGCTGTAAAACATTAAAAATCTTTGCAAATTACAGCCAACTTTATTACTAAATAATAATCATTTAGACTTCATTGGTTTTGGTAGAAGGCAATAGCTTAACGATATGTATCAAAATAACCTTAAAGTACTAGTTAAATTCACAGTTGACCCCAAAAATTGGTCCTTCGAGCCGGATCGCGGGTTATACTTTAAAGAGGAGCGGTAACGCTTTCCATCGCGCCATTCCGCGCACCGATCAGCGGAGAAATCTCAAAAATTCTCTGTGAAAGCTTTTGTGCATAATAAACCGTGAACCTCGTGCACTTTCAGGGTAAAGCCGCGTCTACACTGCCGCGTCATATTTAAACTAAAAACTTTTGCATGTTGTGCAGAGTTTTGAGACTCAACCTGGAGATTCGAGGTGAAGAAATAGATTATGTTAAACGGGTATATTTGGTAAAGATTTATAGAAAGGAACAAAATAATTAATATATTATTATATCTCGCTGATTTAGTAATTAACTTAACAAAAAAAATTAACTTACTATTATAAATTCGCCTGATAGACGTAGGCAAAATTAAACAATATCTCGCATTCTTTAATCCCGCCGTTTAGGTTATAGGCGGTAAAAAGGACACAGACATACATACGACAGTCTACGAAATCTAAAATATACACAATTGGAGAAAATAATGTTTTGCCTTTCCACACAAAGTTTTAAATTGAAAGCTATATAAGTTTTTGAAAAAAAGTATGGGTGGTCAAAAATTATTTATTCGATTCATAGTTTATAGTTCATAGTTCATTTATTCATAAACAATCATAAATTGTATTTGAAATTTCCTAAAAGTATTAACAATAAAAAATATAAATTAAAATACTAATTATATGTTCACGAGAAATTCACTTTAAATTAATACAATATTACAAATTAATTAAATATAACGAAATAATAAAATTAAAATAAAACAACATAAATGTCAATAATTTAAATTCATGTAAATATCTAAAATTTAGCTATCATTATTAAACATAATCATTACTAATAAAAAACAAAAGCAAATAAAAGAAAAATTAAACATGAAATATAAATAAATTTAAATTATTTCGGTGTTGTGTTTATCAATGACGTATTCATTTACAGAGTAGTAACATTTTTGAACTTAAAATGACCGCAGTTTGCTTTTAAAGAATCTATAAGTTGCAGCAGATTTTAAAGTGACGGGTAGTTTATTAAATAAGTTTTTAAATTAAATAAGTTAAATTTAAAGTTAAATTTAAGTAAATTAAATTTAAATTAAATAAGTTTATTAAATAAGATTGTATAGGTTCCTAGAAACATTGGGATTGTTCAGTTTAACCAATCCTATCTACTATGTACCCTTGTCAGCAAATAAAAAGACGTCATATACTTACATGGATACGGAACCCTAGACTGCGTCTTACGTCACACACTGATTTGGTAAACTGTGCGATAGTAATAGTGGCGAGACCTGAAAATCAGCTCTAGCTGAGGCTGTGGTCCTTTTATCTGTATCTAATTATATTTGTTAACATTTATACTGAATTTGCGTTTGTAAACAAGTAAATAAACGTCTTTTATTATTAATAATAATAGGCTAGGAAGGTTTTGTTTTGATTAAAGTGCACACACGCACACACACACACACAAAAACACACACACACACACACACACACACACACACACACACACACACACACACACACACACACACACACACACAATACATATGCGCTCATTATGACTGTTAGTTTAATTTTTGTTACATTTTAGTTTTGTTAGTTTACTTTGTTTTTATTTTTGTTATGTTCCATTCTGTATGGTCATCTTAGGTATTATTGGTAAAAAAATTAAAGATAAGAAGAGCGGTGCCTCCTGACACAGGCATTTCCATCTTAAAAGGAGGCTCCAGCCACAGAAAAAAATTGTACTTACCTATTTGGAGAAACAAAGATATTTTATTTTATTTTAGGCCAAAATGGCGGCTGTAAAATAAAATGCGTACCATGTTGAGTGGCAAATCATCGAATAGGTCTTACAAAATCAAGATGATGTTTTTTGCTCGTCCATTGTGTTTAGTCAGTTAGGCCGAGAGGGTGGCGCAGGTCTTGGGCAACCTTGCGCTTCCTTAATTGCGTCCCAGGCGATGCAGTGTCTGTGAAGAGGAAACTTCACTCGCGTCAGCTTAGCTGCGAAACAACACGGGGGAGTTGCAGCAGACATTTGTTAAGCGGACGTGGCTTAGTATGGCTTGCGTGGTCGCGTCGATAACTCAGGACAACTGACTACAGACACGGTCATAACCTGGATGGGTTTGACTGTTAATGGCATTTATCTCGGCCGTTTCCGTGCTTCGCAAGACACGTTAAGCCGTTGGTGCCAGCTTGCTATTGCTAGATGGCATTTGTTAAGCCATGTCGAGGCCTTATAGGCGCCTTGAAAGCTTCTGACACTAGGGTTGGCCACTAGCCCCACAAGCTCCGCCAATTCGGACTTGGCCCCCGTGTGTGGAGTATGGCCGGACCTTCCCGAGGCATGAGAAGAGACCCTTGCCCCTGCAGTAGGGACGTAATGGGTTGTTAACAGACATTGCTTAAATTGTCTGTGACAGACGTAAAAGGCCTATTGGTAATGGTGATAGTTTGTGCAAGTATGCGCATGTGGACGAGCCTTACGCACCATGGAATAAAAATGTTCCTGAAGGGAAGCAGTTAATATTGTCGCACAATGGCTCTCTTGCGTTCTGCACTGAATTATGTATTCGCTTCATAACAAAATTATTCACTTAAAATCATACTGTCCTGGAATTTTCTCTTCTAAAATCTTAAAAATTGTAAGAGGGTAGAAGCTTATATGGATTTATAGGTTCGTAAGTGCATATTCTTTTATTATCGTTATTATGTCTATCTTAGACATTTATATGTCTTGTAAGATTATTATTATTTTGATTATGAGATATACAGGGGTTGAAAAAATAGGTGTTGAACCTGTTAACTGGGGCTTCCGATTACTATTCTGAGATATTTTTGTGCTATTTTTCGACTCTGAATACAAATAGGTCAGCTATTTGGCTAATTTCATAATGAAGAATCCAATTTTGTCGATTTCTGAATTTCGATCTTAACATATTTTCTTCAAGTGTTCGGTGGTCATGTCCGGATGAATGGAAGTTGAGGGGAAAGCAGCAAACTCCCAGTGTTAGAAGTATTCTCTTCTTAACAACTGCCATCTAGTGATATAATAATAATAAATAATAATATCTGGGACAAATCACACACGGTCATCTGGCCCCAAACTAGGATTCCCTGTATCTTGGAAACCAGAGACTGATATACATACACATATACTTTTAAATACATACATATATAGATATAATACACCCAGACTCAGAGCAAACAATTCTGCTCATCACAGAAAAGTTTGCCCTGTGTGGGGATCGAACCCACGACTCTCGGATCAGAGGTCCGGATCGCTAACCACTTAGCCACCGAGTCAGTCAACCGCTACTCGCAAGGTGGATATGAATGCCACTAACGCACTTGTGACTCCTCTGGTGTTGCGGGTGTCCATGGGCGGCGGTAATCGCTTACCATCAGGTGATCCGTCTGCTCGTTTGCCACCTATCATATAAAAAAAAAGAAAAAACTAACAGTCTAATCTATCCAGTCCGGTATGACTATGTCTTTGCCTGTAACGACCACGTAAACCTTACTAATTATCTCTTCGGCCGCCATCAAAACCGATCTTTGAAATCTGTACGATACCAGTGACGAAAAAAAGAACAATTTTTCCAAAACGTAATCCTGGTTTCGAAAGAAGAAACAGTTCATTTTAAAAAGTAATGAATGATCAATGAGGCTTTTACGTTCTTTATAACAAAAATTTATGAAAAAATACATAGTTACATATGTAACTATGTACTTTTTAAAAAATTTTTGTTGTATTATTTTGTCGTACAATAAAGAGTACACAAACAAACAAACAAACTATTCTATCTCAAACCTTAAATCAATTCAAATCAAAAAGTTTTTTGTTTACGTAGATGCTATTCGTATTCTTTAAATCGTATTTTTTTTTCTACCTCGTACAATGTTCCTACCACTGCCCTCGGACCTTATATTGTATACACTCAACTTTTCGGTTGAAACGTTGAGTCTAAGAGAAACTCACTTCAATAATTGCGATTATTATATTTATTTATATATATTATATATATAGGGTGTAACAGAAAGTGTGACAATACTTCAAGGTTGGCTTTTACCCATCAAACTGAACAACTTTTGTTCTACAACTTTGTTGAAATCGCAAAAAAATTTTCGGACTTTTCATACAAACTTGGTTCACCAGCTGATCGATTTGTATGAAAAGTCCAAAAAAAATTTGCGATTTGAACAAAGTTGTAGAACAAAAGTTGTTCAGTTTGATGGGTAAAAGCCCACCTTGAAGTATTATCACACCTTTCTGTTACACCCTGTATATTTTTATTTAGGTTGATATATATTTTGTATAATTACTTCGCATGCACGCCAACACAGCCTTCACATCTTGTCTCTTCATCACCTACGGTATGTAGGAAGAAAACTCTTACAGAGTTATTCATACCAATTGTACATAAAATGTGTAATCATGTGTGTATACCTTTTTTTAAGTGTGCAATAAATTTGTAAATAAAATAAATAAATAATTTTTTTACTAAACATACTTAATTCATAATACAATTCATGTCATTACAGGGATTAAAAGCTGGAGAACCTTACAATGTCAATTCAATTTATTTTATAAACATAAGTACAAGGGATGACACATACAAAAATATAAAGTATATTGATCTCTATGTTTCGCCAATAGGCATATAAAATTACAATTATAAGAGGTCATGCACAATTCCTTCAATATGTCACTAATAACAATAAATTATATTAATACTATTAATTTTACAAAAAAGATAATAATCAAATAGAATTACAGATTCAAATTTAATTATAATATCATAAAATGTCACAAGATTCAATTTAATTAAACATATAATATTAATAACACAAAATGTCAATATTTTTAAATGTAATATTATTGAAAACTGTCATTCATGTATTCATCAGTAGAATAGTATGATTTGTTGGTAAAAAATAATGTTAATGTCTTAAATTCCTTAACGTTATTACAACCTATACACAAAAGCCATAATTATGCTGATATAATACCTCTTCTTCAAACAACGACTGCCATAAATGAACTGTACTGACACCATACGATACGAGTTAAACTAAAATAAAATAGCGCACAGCAAAACTTTTGCTCAAGCATCTGTGGGAACAACTTGGGGAGGGGAAGTTGGGGAGAAGGGAAGGGTTACTCCCGAGTTTGAATTGAAATTGATTGAAGCGTTCGCCCTCGTTAATCTGAAATTGATTTCGGGCTGTAAAATAAAAAAAAAAACAAGTTGGAAACTTGTTCTTGATGAACGACGAAGGATTTAGCAGCTAAAATGATTGATTATCACTGCGAAGACTGCGATTTTATGTACTTATGACTGACTCGGTGGCTAAGTGGTTAGCGATCCTGACCTCTGATCCGAGAGTCGTGGGCTTCGATCCCCACACAGGGCAAACTTTTCTGTGATGAGTAGAATTGTTTGCTCTGAGTCTGGGTGTATTTTTCTATTTATGTATGTATTTAAAAGTATATGTGTATGTATATCAGTCTCTGGTTCCCAAGATACAGGGAATCCTAGTTTGGGGCCAGATGACCGTGTATGATATGTCCCGGTTATTATTATTATTCAATATAAGCTTTCGCTACACTGCTCACTTCGGCTGGAGGTCAGTGCGACGAGGAGAGAAAGCGTCGGACAATCCGGGCATTGTCGAGGAGGACAGCCTTTTGCATAGCCGCTATTATTCCGCCTCGAAGCCCCAGCCGCCTAAGGTTTCGATCCAGGTCAGCGGGGATCAAACCATTAACGGACAGGACTACAGGAATGATTTCAGTGGATTCCACTTGCCACACATCCGTAACCTCGTGCGCCAGGTTAAGATACCGCATCCTCTTGTCGGCATCAGCTTGCACGAGGTTTTCGTCGTGTGGAATAGTGATATCCACCAAAAACACCCTTGACTGCGCCCGATCCATCAACACGATATCAGGTCTATTATGATCAATAGACCTATCCGTGATGATGTCTCGGTCCCAGTAGAGCTTGGCGCGGTCGTTTTCGAGAACCGACTCCGGCGTGTATTTGTAATATGGCAACCGGCGAGCTATGAATCCATACTTTAGAGCGATCTCTTGATGCAGGATCCTGGCTGCTTGGTTATGTCTGTGCAGATACTCAGTGTTACAAAGAATCGAACAACCGGAGGTTATATGGCGCAGGGTTTCACCTGGCTCACGGCACAACCGACATACGTCCAAGGTACCGTCTTTCATTATGAACCTCCTGTAGTTGTTCGTCTTTATAACCTGATTCTGTATTGCACAGACAAAACCCTCGGTCTCTGCGAAGAGGTCTCTAAGCGCAGCCAGTGCACGGAAGCATTCTGGTCTATGAAGGATCTGTAAAAAGCCTTAAAGAACCTTCCGTGCAGCTCTTTCTCTTTCCAAATGGCTTCCCGCTCAACAGTGCTAAGTACAGCCGGCGCTTGCCAGTTCTCTTGGGCTATGGACAAAGAGGTTAGTCCTTTGTCACATGCTATGACAACTCTATGCAAATCACTGTCGACTTTCGCCAGGAAATAACATCGGAGGCTGCATATTTCACGGTTGTGCATTTGTTTTGCACATAGAAGGCCACGACCGCCATTCTTCCGCGGAATATACAGCCTCATCACTGACGACCTCGGATGATGCATCCTGTGGAGTGTCATAGTAGTGCAGACCTTCCGATCCAGGGCATCCAATTCAGTCTGTGTCCATCTGAGTATGCCGAAGGTGTACAGAAGAACGGGGATGACCCAAGCATTGAATGCACGTACGTATCTTGTTAACGCCCGACAAATAGCTATCAAAAAACTTTTGTGAGGCGCTTCCAAAACACGTCACATACTGCCTGTTTCACCTCCGTCTAGTTCACACCAATGCTCTGCAGCATATCCAGATACCGGTATGTCTCAGTCTCAGAGAGGGTACGAATGTTCATGGAGTCACTATTGACTCCATTCGAATGTACCACCCTACCTCTCTCTACATGAAGGATCGCACACTTATCCACCCCTAGCTCCATGTTGATGGAGCTGCTGAAATTACAAGTAATTCGCAACAGCTCCTCCAACCGTGTTGCATTTGGAGCAAATAGCTTGAGATCATCCATGTACAGAAGGTGGGTCATACGTAAGCGCCCTCTCTGAAACTGAAATCCCGTCCCTGATTTCTCGAGCAGAAAGCTGAGTCGATTCAGAGACAGGCAAAACCAAAGTGGACTCAGACAGTCGCCCTGGAATATACCCCTCTTTATCCAAATCCGGTCTTCCGCATTCAATAGCCGCTGACCATGGAGACTAAGGATCGTACTCAATTGCCCCATACATGTACCGAGGAAGTCTCTAACTGTACTATCGATCTTGTACAGCTCGAGAACTCTCTTTATTATTATTATTTGTAAGTATATATTTGGGCTACTCTAACCACTTCGCGCCAGGCGAAGTGGCAGGAGCTGCTCCAGCAGAAGCACAGTCGGCTGGAGGTCAATGCGACGAGGAGAGAAAGCGTCGGACTATCCGGGCATTGTCGAGGAGGACTGCCTTTTGCATAGCCGCTATTATCCGTCTGCCTCGAAGTCCCAGCTGCCTAAGGTTACGATCCAGGTCAGCGGGGATCAAACCATTAACTGACAGTACTACAGAGATGATTTCAGTGGATTGCACTTGCCACACATCCGTAACCTCGTGCGCCAGGTATCGCATCCTCTTGTCGGCATCAGCTTGCACGAGGTTTTCGTCATGTGGAATAGTGATATCCACCAAAAACACCCTTGACTGCGCCCGATCCATCAACACGATATCAGGTCTATTATGATCAATATACCTGTCCGTGATGATGTCTCGGTCCCAGTAGAGCTTGGCGCGGTTGTTTTCGAGAACCGACTCCGGCATATACTTGTAATACGGCAACCGCTGAGCTATGAAGCCATACTTTAGAGCGATCTCTTATTATTATTATTATTACATTAAAAAAACAGTATAAATGTAACAAAAAGCATTTATTACAAGAGACTGGCCATTTCTATAACATAGCGATGAAGCCCATCTGTTAGTAAAAGTCGTTTTAATTGACATTAAACTACCTGGCTCGCTCTTAGGAGTGCGTATACAGGGTGACATTGAAATCGTGGAACAAATTTTTATTGTGGCTTCTTGTCACGACACTGAACAACTTTCTCTAAGGAACCAATTCAATCGGAGCAAAAAAAATTTTTTGGACTTTCCATACAAAGTTGATAAGCCATTGAAAAATCATCTTGTACATATATAAAATAATTGACCACGCTGTATACGTTAAAAACAACCGACTTAAATTGCAACAACTCCAATTTTGATATGTTTCTGTTGATTTTCTCAAAAACCGCTGAATCGATTTCGATAAAATTTATATGGGACCACCTGTGAAGTATAACCCTTTTAAATAAAAAAAGAAATTTCCAAATCGGTTCAGGCGTCTTCGAGTAATCGGTGAACATACATTTAAAAAAAATAAAAATAAAAATTCCGACGAATTGAGAACCTCCTCCTTTTTTTTGAAGTCGGTTAAAAAACGGATTACATATTAAAATAAATACCTACTAAATGACCTAATCAGGTAATAAATTAAGCCGATACGATTACTTCTATCGATTACGTTGACGATTCTAGATATATTATAACTGCCTAAACTGAATCACTTCCCAATAATAGAATAGTCCGGCTTACTCCGTACAGCGTGCTCAGCAATAACAAAACCAGGGTCGGAGTTAGGAGGTTCTAGGGCCTTTGTTATTCTGTCGAAAACATTTTGAATCTAATCAAATTGCGCTCTGTCATGGCGTAGAAACAGAGGAGACTTTACTTCTTTGCTATTCGCTGGATGTAATGTCTGTTACAGTTGGATTTTGTTTTTTTTATTTATGTGATAGGTGGCAAACGAGCAGACGGATCACCTGATGGTAAGCGATTACCGCCGCCCATAAACACCCGCAATACCGGAGTAGTCACAAGTGCGTTGCCGACCTTTGAAATGGATGGGGGATGGGGGGAATGGGGAGGGAGAGGGGGGGTTGGGCCTCCAGTACCCTCACTCACTCGGCGAAACACAACGCAAGCGATGCTTCACGCTGGTTTTCTTGTTTTTAATGCTCTATTAAGTATATTTTTGCTTGTATTAACCTACACAAAAGAAAGTTTGTTTTCTCTGTGGTTTATTCTGCCTTTGACCCTTTTACGAAAAAATGTTACGTAGAAAAATAGCGTTCTTTTCTTACAATCACACGGATGGTCTGAGGGTGGTCCTAAACTGAATCACTTCCCAATAATGGAATAATCTGACTTATTTTGTACTTGTAATGTACATTCTGCTTAGCTAATACAAATGCGTTCACCAAGATAGATTATCAAGGCATATTATAGCAAAAAAGGCTTGGCGGATATTGTTGTGATCTAGCTATATTTTAATGGTAAGTATGTATATACTAACGACATGGCTGTACCATTTAACATTTTTTA
Source organism: Coleophora deauratella (assembly GCA_958295455.1). NCBI lineage: Eukaryota > Metazoa > Arthropoda > Insecta > Lepidoptera > Coleophoridae > Coleophora > Coleophora deauratella. Next base: position 11,556,365 of record OY282410.1, on the reverse strand, counting down.
CATAATTTATATAGATAAATATATTTTTCTCGATAGCGGCTATTCTCGCGTTACTTACATAAATTTAAAATGAAATGAAAATATTTTATTCGAAGTAGGTAGCAGTGTACACGTTTCGAATGTCATTCTATTATCTACCTAATACGAGGTTCCTACCACTCGGAACCCGTATACCCGCTGTTTTGGGAAGTGTTTGCGGAATTGCGGAGTTAGAAGAAGACGGGCCCAAAGAAACTCCCTCCAACAATTATTTAAAAAAAAGAAACGTATATTCTATACGTATTACATCTTAATGCCAGGTCAAGAGATTATATTAATGTCATGTCTGTAAATAAAAAGAATAAAAAATGAAAGGATTCAAAAGAGTTAAAAGCGATTTTTAATTAATAGCTAACTACTAACAATTTCAAACGCCAATGACAAGAGCAGGCCAGTCCACACGGACAGCACCCGATCACGAGTATAACGCGAGAGTCAGCCATCGCTCCCCTCAACCATATTTGAAGGAAGGGAACGACCCGGCTCCCGATACGCCACCATCCGCATGAACATTTAAGTGAGCATGCACCGCGAATCTTGTGCATGTCAAGTGTAAAACAGGAGGGCCTCAAACTTAATGCCTTCTGAGTCCATCTCTATCAGCTTCGCGATGATTCGACCAATCCCTAAATTCCCGCCCCATCCAGCGAGTTAATTGAACAAGCCCGCTATAGTTTATTTCATGACACAATCACTGCTTTGACATTGACAATTTCATAATAATCTTGTTCAGGAAATGCGGGACGAAGCTTTACTGCCAAGAGGTGATGAGTGACTCAATGTTGATAAAATAATTAAAGCGATAGTCCCTTAGACTGAGTGTATGTCAGATTTCCTATAAGAAATTTTGATCTTAGGATGACCTTTATGGTATTTTTTTCTTCTTCCGGAGAAGAGCTCTGTATGTAGAAATATAGTTTTTTTTAATAAACCTTATCAGGTACAGATGTTGTCAATTTATTTTCGTTATATATAGCCACTATTTACCGGTGCAATATAGCTGTTTATTTACCTATATAAGTTTTACAGTATAATTTAATTATAGGTAACAGTATAGGGTCCTATACCGATTTATAGACCTGTATAATTTTCATAATACATTAGTAGCGAACATATATTTTTTAATAAATATCAAAAAAAGTTTGCTTACAACCCATATTAATGAACTTTATTTTAAACTTTTTGATTACCGTAAAAATATACCTTAGAAAACTTTTAGCAACGTCAATTAATTTTTGAAAGGAGACGTTTCACGGGACTATGGAGCTTGGACCTGATCTGTGTACTAAACATCATAAATAAGACATTAGAAACATAGTCTTTTCTAATTGTACATTTCCTTCGATTTACCTTCGTTGCGAGGTTCATCTAGTTTCTAAGATTTCACAATCGCAACACATAAATCACCCAACATGGCGAAGCGAACGCAATTTTGAGCATTTTACGTTCAGAAACTAGATTTTGTACATACCATTGAAATTAATAATTTAGTTGTCCGAGAAGTAACTCGAAAACCAGCTGTTATGCCTGTAAAAGAGGCAAGGCATATCCGCAGATTTTAAAAATCGTACACCAATGTCAGAAGTTAGAACAGAAGGGTGTTCAGTCAGTCAGGAGAAAGCATCTGAGGAATATGTGGACGAAGCCGTAATTTCTGAACGTGACCTACTATTGCAAGATTCAGTGTTACCATTTATATTGTAAAAAGTGCTGACAAAACATTTGTTTGAACCACGAAACTCTGCTTCTAATATTTTTTTCATTATTTTTCCTAGAAAGCCTATATTTTTCTATATTTTTCGTACTACGTACATGTCCAGGCACAAAATGAAACGTGTCCTTTTATTACGTTCACACCCGCAAATTCTGGAACATTTATAGTTGTCATTATTTGTCTCATTTGAATAAAACTTTGACAAAGACTAATAAGTTTTGTTTTATGACTAATTAACACTTCCAAATCTTTTTTCTAATTACTTTTTTACCTAATAAACCAAGCGGAGGGAGGGTAATATTTTTGGGTGTTTGTTTAACGAATGTTACTTAATAAATGTCGGACCCGTTAACTGGGGATTCTACTAAAAATACTACATATAGGGTGTGTATTTCTTATTAGACCTTGATACCAAAGGGTGTGCATGACTCTTCATACAAATTAGTACATGTATAGCCTTTCGTATCAAGAACTAATTTAAAGTCACCCTATATATTTTGCTCTAACTACGACTTTTTTGAAATTACAAAAAAAAAAAATTCTCCATACAACTGATCGGCTATTTCGCCAATTTTGTATGGTTGGTAAGTCAAAATTTTATTGAGCAAAGCAAAATCGTAGAACAAAACTTGTATGGTACGAGTATAATGAGCTAACGGGTCCTACATCTGTTTTGTATAATGGTGTTAGTTTGTATGATGTGTTCTTGAAATATCTGCCAAAACTCAAACTCGGGATTTACGCAACAATCTGAACCACTTCAATAAATAAATAAAGGACGATTAAAAGAAAAAAAAATAACACTTAAAAGTATGTGTACAACATAAACATAAATAAAAAAACATTTTGTTTTATTTTAGAATTTTTAAATTGACTCTTCATAGAAAATTGACCGACCGAGAGTCCAAAAATGTTTTCTGCGATGTTACTGTGTTCCTTGGGGAAAGTACCTAATTCAAATTAATTTGTAGAAACCCCAGCTTGACAGCCCTTATTACTTATGTTATTTTTTATTTATTTTATTAAATTTTGTTACCTTGTAAAATCTGGTATTATTTGTAGCTGTGTAAACTACTGTTTTAAGTTTGAGTCATCATTTGAATTCGACTTTCAGAGGTTAATTAGTTTTATGTTTTATTTTTGTTAATTAGTTTTATGTTTTACTGTAGTAAACACACCCAAATCACTTCTCTAATTACTTACTTTTAATGATACACGTGCGCCTACAGGGTGATGTTTTGTTATCGTAGACAATGAAATTGATGTACCATACAAATTATGAACTTTTTTCAAATAACCAAGTTTACCTTGAGCAATTTAAAAAAAAAACAGTTACATGCTTTTGTGTTTTTAATTGCAGCCACCCGGTACTAGTTTCTTCTACTAGTCTATCACTTCCTAAAGGTTGCCTGGAAGAATTTGCTTATAGCGATAAGGCCGCCTTTGCATTTTTTTTTAAATTCAAGTTTGAAATGTATGTTTATTTTGGTGTGCAAATAAAGTTTAATATTACATAATTATTTACTTACAATTACAAATTTTGTTTTTTATTTCAGTTATATTAGCTTTACGTGTAACTGTGTACGTAAACAAATATTGAAAGTCGAATTTAAACAACATCTAATTGTCGCATCGATTTGCAACTTTTATATGTAGTACCAATGAAGAGGATACTGGAACTCTTCAATGCCTTCTATAATAAGTTGGTACCTCGAGTATGGGCATATTTGATTTGTTCTAACGATTCCAATACATTATAAAAACATAAAAAAGGTAAAAAAATAAATACAAATTTCATTTCCATTAAAAAGAATTAATAACAATATAATTAACAGGAATACATAGCAATGGGAGACTCTGTTTCAAAGCTGAGTCTATTTTGTGTAAATACAATATTATTTAAATATCAAATTAATCATAATAACTTAATGAGCATAATCTCCTGAGGCCGATTCAAATGATTTGTTGCTACGGCCGGACGTACTTACCAAAGGACGATAACACCAGCACACGAAACGCCATTGTTACATCAACATGAACAAATTGTGTATGTAATAAATGAATGATAAATATATGGTAAATAATAATAAAAGTTATAGAAAAATATTTTGTATAAAAGCTTGTTAATATGGTGTTTATATAAAAGGGTAATTGACTGCATCAATAATTAATAATGAGAAAATTTTCACTAAAAAGCTCTTAAAATAGTGGAAAAACTTACTGGCTTGGAATTTATTTATGGAAAACTTAATGAGCATGGAAACGACTATACCAAGTTCTATTCTATTTTTCTATTCCACATCTCATATTGAGCGTGATTTTGCCAATGTCAAGTGAAAAATGGGAGAATCTTCAATAAAAAAAATGTCGAAACGCTAATGTCAAGTGAAAGGCACGGCTCTAAGGGTGATGGGCACTTAAAGATGCTCCACGTGGTGGTTTGCTGCTGGAACTCGGAAAACGGAGCTGTCTCCCGAGTTAATCCTCTTCTTATGACCGCTTATCTCTGAATCTGAATCACAGCTATTTCCCCATCACAAAAATAACGTTGAAACTACTCTAAAACGGAAATCATTGAAAAGTTAACTCAGCAGACGTATGCTCGTACAAAGTCCCGGCAACCAACCCCCTATACCAAGTTATGACGTTATAGTTCGCTATTTCAATCAATTTTAGAATATGTTGTCATTTTTGACATTTGATAAAAAGTAACTGAGATGACTTACAGTCAACATTCCATGTATAAATAAGGATATTCTAATAAATATGGTCCTAATACCTTTAGTTACCAAATAATTATTGTTTGGGAAAAGCTAACCGCCTCCGTAGCGTAGTGGTTTACCCTCGCTTCACATCAGGAGGTCGCGGGTTCGATTCCCGGCGGGGTGCAAATTTGTGGACTCGGTTTGGTTGATGGTAGGGCATTTTCTGAGCCCGCCTGGCTAGCTACCACCATGTTATCTAAGTCTTGCCGCCAAACATCAATGTTAACAGCATTGATGTGTTCCGGCATGAAGATAAGATAGCCAGTTCCCCATTGCGTTGGGGAATCTTGGTAAGCCCGCTTCCACCTTCGGCATCATCATCACTTACCATCAGGTGAGATGATGCCAAGGGCTAACCAATTGAGGGTAAAAAAAAAAGAAAATTATTTGGCATAATGCTATATTACAGGTACTTATGTTTAACATAGTATAAAACAAAGTCGCTTCCCGCTGTCTGTCTGTCCCTATGCATGCTTAGATCTTTAAAACTACGCAACGGATTTTGATGCGTTTTTTTAAATATCTGTTGAATCAAGAGTGATTCAAGAAAAAGGTTATATGTATATAATACATTGCACCCGTGCGAAGCCGGGGAGGGTCGCTAGTGTTTAATAAATGTGAGTGGCATAATTTATCATACCATACCATTTTTTATTTTTTGTTGTCAAAAAAATATAAGTAAGTATTTGTACTTTTAAAAGACTGTTCGGCTTTGCTCAAACCCAACTTTCGGAAGCATTCGGTCGTTACGATGCAGAGACTACATTGTCCTTTACAAAGGATGTGTGGTCTTAGGCGGTTTTTACAGAAACTTCATTAACATTCATGTTTACCAATCTATTTTTCAGGTACCAACGGATTGATCCTTGTCTTATAAATAAAGGGTAAGATGACTGCATTTGTATTCCGTGTTTGTATTTGTATCTTTGGGGAATTTTGGTAAGCCCGCTTCCACCTTCGGCATCGTCGTCACTTACCACCAGGTGAGATGATGCCAAGGGCTTACCAATTTATTGATTTAAAGAAACGATAAGCTGTTGCTTCCTTATCACTATACATACAGACACATTCAAAACTAAGCTAAATTCACTGACGCTCCTTTCTAAACTATGTTAAAAAAAGTTGTGATTATACCCTATTTCTTTAAGTACTGATCAAAACATAAACAAAGTTGACATGTCTTTTTATTGAAAAGTGCATGTTAAAATTCCGATATTTAATGCAAACGTAGGTACTAAGTTTCTTTTGCATTTCTATTAAACACGCAAATACATTATACTTGACTGAGAATTTAAACATCATTAAAAGAACATATCAAGATTGTTTACATTTAATTAAATACTTAAATAAATGGAGTTTAAAAATAATTTGACACTGAAAAAGATTTACTTATAAAAAATAAAACAATTTATAAGCAAGTGCTCCGAAATACAGGTCGATTTTCCTTACACCCTGCAGAGTTACTTTAAACTGCTCTTTTTTATTGCCAAAACGGCAATCTTTTGAATCTCTACAAGATCAAAGCGGCCTTCTGAACTCAAGATTGGAGGTGATATTTCTAATTCAGAAGCCCAAAACAACATTGAAACGTCGCTTGTAACATTTCAGTTAATAAAATCCTGTAAATTAAACTCTTGCTTACTCGTCTACAGGATGTAAATAACCTAACCATGTTTAAATAAATGACTCTCAAGCTAAAATCCATCAAGCCGTTTAGGCTATAGAACGATATATATACATACATAGAAAGAAATATACATACATAAATATCGAAAAACATTAACATTGGCGGAGTTAGGTAAAAAAGTGTAGCAGCAATTCAAGTTGGACTTCCACTGGTAAAACTGACCAACTTTATCTAAGGAAATTATCGTGACATCTATACAAATCTGATTATTTTTTGTAAGAATCTAATAAACTCAAAGAAATTAAATATTATTTAATTATTACTTAGCGATTTTGTATAATACAGAGTGTTACAATTAATGAAACTGAACAGCTTGTGTTGTGTGACTTTGCTGAAATCGCCGAAAATTTAATGTATAAAGTAAGCCAACAGTGTATCGATTTAAATACATAAAGAAACAAGTCAAAAGATATAAAAGTGACCCCACAGTAGTCATTAGTCATTCTGACTATATTTTGTATTTTGAGTCGAACAGTTTTGTTCGTAACTTTAAACTGACATACGATAGAATGTTTCTATCTAATAGACAAAAGCGGCAACTAGCTAAGTTATTAGCTTATAGTATTATTCACCGTACTGACTGTATTCAGTCAGTAATAACTTGTTTAACGACGGAGGAGTCGACCGCCGACTGCGGCGCCGCGGGGACAGCGCGGCCGCTAGCCGTACCAGCGAGTACGACCCGCGGGGCCGCGGCTCGCGATTGTTCTCGATCTCTCGATTTAAATTAAGGCGTAAGACAACGGGAAAGTCAGAACTAACTTTGTCATTAGTACATCAAAATATTCAAGGCTTTTCCGGCAAAGAACTAGAAATAGAGATGTTTTTGGATAAATATTTCGTTGACATATTTTGTATCACTGAACACTGGCTCAAAGAAAATCAAATGATGTTCAGCTATGATAATTACCATTTAGCCAGTTCTTTCAACCGAAAGACCGCTCGGTGTGGTGGCTCACTTATACTTGTTCGTAGTAACTTAAAAGCCAAAGAACGTAAAGACGTAGTCGGGCTTTCGATTGAAAGAAATGCCGAACTATCCTGTGTTGAGTTGGAGAAACATATTGTACTATGTGTGTACAGACCTCCATGCGATGAGAACTTTTCCGTTTTTGAAAATGTTTTGGAGGATGTCTTGAGCATTTTGACTAAAAGTAATAAGTCAGTTATTGTATGCGGAGATTTTAATATAGATATTCTTGAAAAGAAAAATTTATCTACGAGATTTCTTAGTTTGTTTAAATCATTTAATTTAGATTTCATATTTCATGAGCCCACTAGAGTCACGGCAACATCAGCGTCATGTATTGATAACGTTTTCTTAAATTGTGAATATAGTGAACACAGTATTATTAATTGCTTAAAATCAGATCACAGCGGTCAGCTTGTGCATTTTCCCTTTGGAAAAACTAGAGTAAAAATTACAATTCAAACAAGACCCGTCACAGTCCAGAGAGTAAACAAATATAAAAATGTCTTAAGTCAAAAACTGCCGCTTACAGTTTTCGACACAGAGAAAGCTAATAAATTCTATAACAGCTTTTTTGGAATTATTAGTAAAGAATTTGACGAAATATTTAAGAGTAAAACTGTCAACGTTAATGAAAAATTTAAGTTTAGTGATTGGGCAACAGTTGGTATTTATAAAAGTAGAGAAAAATTGTTTTCTCTTTATGAACAAAAGATTATAAATTTTGACAGCGGGTTCATAGAATATGTTAAAAAATATTCGAAGATATTTAAAAAAGTTTGTTTATCAGCAAAATCTAACTTTCTATCAAGAAAAATTAAAAACTCTGAAAATAAAATTAAAGCTGTGTGGAACGTTATCAATAAAGAAACGGGGAAAACAAAACCGCGTAAGGAAGACTACATTCTTCAAACAGATCGCGGCTTAATATCAAAAATACCGGATGTAACAGAAGAATTTGAAACTTTTTTTACTGATATTCCCATCAAAACAACGGAAAGCCTTGACTCGTCGCCGGTACTCGCCCAACGTTTACTGATTGAAAATGTAGATCAGTGTAAAGAATGTTTTCAATTTAGAAAAATTTACCCTTATACAGTTGTAAAAACCTTTAAGTCACTTAAACTTAAAAACACTGAAGATTTATGGGGCATGTCTGTTAATTTGTTAAAGTCGGTTATTGATACTATAGCCCCTTATCTTGCTTCTCTTTTTAATATATGCATAGATAGTGGTGTATTTCCGGATCTTATGAAATTTAGTAAAGTTGTTCCCTTATTCAAATCCGGAGAAAAAACTAACCCTAGTAATTACAGACCTGTCTCGGTACTGCCAGTACTTAGTAAGATCTTTGAAAAAATAATTCTTACTCAAATGTTAAGCCACTTCAATATTAATAAAGTGCTTCATAATCTACAGTTTGGCTTCACTAAAGGGCGTTCGACAACCGACGCAGGAGTCGAACTGATAAGAAACATATATGATGCGTTCGAAAAATCGCAAAATGCTATAGGAGTCTTCTGCGATTTGTCCAAAGCATTTGATTGCGTCGAACATAAAACCTTACTTTTAAAGCTAGAACATTACGGGGTCAATAATAAGGCTTTGAATTTGTTAGAGTCATACTTAGTTAATAGAACTCAAAAGGTGCATATAAATGGTACAAATTCGTCAGGCTCACGCGTTAAAATGGGTGTGCCTCAAGGGTCTATTTTGGGACCATTCCTGTTTTTGGTTTATATCAACGACCTACCTTTTATGGTTGAATCGCTGTCTAAAATTGTGTTGTTTGCGGATGATACATCTCTAGTTTTTAAAATTGACAGACAAACTGATATGATTGACGAAGTAAACGACACTCTTTGTAAAGTACACAATTGGTTCACCGTGAACAACCTAGTCCTTAATGCAAAAAAAACTAAATGCATAAATTTCACCTTACCGAATGTTAAAAATATAACTCAAAACGTGTCATTAGCTAGCAGTGTTTTAGAATTCGTACCAAAAACAGTTTTCTTAGGTATAACCGTAGATTCAAAACTTCAATGGGGTCCTCACATAGAAACTTTAGCAGGCAGGCTTAGTTCAGCTGCCTATGCTGTTAAAAAAATTAGGCTCCTGACAGATATAGAAACGGCGAGACTAGTATATTTCAGCTATTTCCACAGTATTATGTCTTACGGTATACTTTTATGGGGGCATGCAGCTGATATAAATACTATTTTTGTACTACAAAAAAGGGCTGTTCGCGCGATTTACGGAATGCGATCTCGAGATTCACTTAGAGAAAAATTTAAAGAAATCAATATTCTAACGCTTCCCTGTCAATATATTTATGAAAATATAATGTATGTGCGAAAAAACTTAAATCACTTTACACTGAATTCTGACAGACATACTCGTAATCTCAGGAATAACAGTAAGCTTCAGCTTGTATCTACTAGGCTCAGTAAGGTTAGTAAGTCGTTTGTGGGACAATGCATACGAATGTATAATAAAATACCAGAAGATATTGTAAACCTAACAGAGAATAAATTCAAAAGTTATGTAAAAAAGATACTATGTAATAAAGCTTACTATAAGACATGTGAGTACTTAGATGATAGAAATGCTTGGACGGTAAGTGTTTCTCCAACCAACACAGCAACACTTTCATGACATATTGTGAGACAATAAAGATACAAACTCTATTGTGAAAGAACTGAAGGGATTCGGTAAGACATTTTCTTCTCCTTTTTCTTTGTCCATTGATCGGAGTGGTGCATGCTCGCTTAAATGTTCGTGCGGATGGTGGCGTATCGGGAGCCGGGTCGTTCCCTTCCCTCAAATATGGTTGAGGGGAGCGATGGCTGACTCTCGCGTTATACTCGTGATCGGGTGCTGTCCGTGTGAACTGGCCTGCTCTTGTCATTGGTTTTTTGGAATTTGTTAGTCATTAGCTACAAACAATTTTTACTTTTATCTCTTTTGAATCCTTTCTTTATTCTTATTTTTGTATATTTTATTTACAGACATGACATTGTATAATTCATTTATTGATCTAGCATTAAGATGTAATAGAATATAAGACTTAAAAAAAAAAATGTGTTGGAGGGAGTTTCTTTAGGGCCCGCCGTTTCTTCTCACTCCGCAAACACTTCCCGAAACGGTGGGTATACGAGTTCCGAGTGGTAGGAACCTCGTATTAGGTAGATAAAAGAATGACGTTCGAAAAGTGTACACTGCTACCTACTTCGAATAAAATATTTTCATTTCATTTCATTCATTTCATTTCATTTCATTTCATTTCATTTCATTTCACACTGGGCTAAGACTGTGTAAATACATGAAAGTGACCCCACACTAGGCTAAGACTGTATAAATACATGAAAGTGACCCCAAACTGGGCTAAGACTGTATAAATACATGAAAGTGACCCCACACTAGGCTAAGACTGTATAAATACATGAAAGTGATCCCACACTGGGCTAAGACTGTATAAATACATGAAAGTGACCCCACACTAGGCTAAGACTGTATAAATACATGAAAGTGACCCCACACTAGGCTAAGACTGTATAAATACATGAAAGTGACCCCACACTGGGCTAAGACTGTATAAATACATGAAAGTGACCACACACTAGGCTAAGACTGTATAAATACATGAAAGTGACCCCACACTGGGCTAAGACTGTATAAATACATGAAAGTGACCCCACACTAGGCTAAGACTGTATAAATACATGAAAGTGACCCCACACTGGGCTAAGACTGTGTAAATACATGAAAGTGATCCCATACTAGGCTAAGGCGTTTTCGTATATTCATATGAAAAATCCTAAAATTTAAAGCGACATTTTGTAAAGTCTTAGAACAAATTAACGTTCAGATTCTTAAGTTCTGCCTTTATTATTGCTACACGTTTCTGTAACACGCCTTATACAATACAATTTTAATGACGATATATTATTTTGTTTGTTGGTTGATAAAATTAATTATTAGAATATACGGGAAATTGATTGAATTCCAGTGATAATGCTAACATGTACTACAGAGCATTATCGGAATTAATGACATCGTTTCAATTTGTAAATGTTTCGAAAACGAGAGTTGTGTTTTTTTTAAATCCTTTTGTATTGTTGAAAAAGTGCATAGTGATTTAGAGTCGTCACTATGTCACAAAAAATATCAACCATGATATTATAAATAAATAAGATTTCAGAAGCTTTTTTATGGTAGTTTTTTTTTCTATGGGAGGGAGAGGGTATATTTGTCCAGCAGTGGACTACTTTTGACTCCTGATAAAATTGTTGACTAGTTAAGTAAAGGTTCTTAACAATTTGTAACCCGAAGTTGGAACTTCCGTTAATACTGATGAGTTTCTGTTATATATAAGTGTTTGTCTGTCTATTTCTTTTACTAAGCGTAAAGACTAAACGTGCGAGTGTTATATAGGGAATAACAAAATATCTAGATGAACTAGTAACAATTCCGTAAGATGGGCTGCTTCTCAAGATGGATACGTTTCCTACGACAACCCTGCTGAAACCGCAAAAAATAATCATACAAATGGATGAGCTCATTAACCAACCTTGAACTCAGTTTCATGGTATGTTACACCCTGTATATTTAAAGCAGAAACTTTTTTCAATCAGGTTAATCATCACCGTTTAAGAACTCAAACAAAAAAGAACTTACCACGCATTTATTAAACTCGAAGTACTTTCATCCATAGTTAAAGTACGTTCCAAAACTCAATTACCAGCGCGTACGGAATTAATGAACCCTACTTTGTCACTTCATCATTAATATCCACTCTGTCTGCATCCTGAAACTTTGTGTCCACTCACTGTGACGACTTAATAAAACACTTGGATAACAGGCGGCCCTTCGCCAAAATAGAACACTTGTCGTCCCTTATAAAGGGGACTGTCAGTTGTCTCACCTCTCTCCCAGTTATAGAGAGAGACAGCATTACCTACAGCGGTGAACAGAGTGGCTCAGTTTATCTTCTTCATATTTAACCTCTTTTGAACATGTTCCATTCTTTTGATGAATTTCTGAATCACAACTAAATGATAGGTATAAACTCTCTACCCACATGTTACGGCTAAACAATGACTGAATGAATTACGGCTAAAAAAAGGTTGACTGGAAGAGATCCCGTAAGGGATAAGTCCGCCATTGTATATTACTCCTGTTAAAGTTTTGTACATATTTTATTTTACCAATAAAGAGATTACAAACAAACAAACAAACAATTGATTCCATATTATATGTATTTAAGTAAGTGTAATATTTGCTTGTTTCATGCTTTTCAGAGAGAGATTTTCTGTAGTCGGGTTTTAGTTTTATTTATTTTTTAATTATTTTGGAGTTTGGCTCACATCTGATACAATTATCGAGCGGTTGCAAGCAAAGCAGCGAGCAACAGAATCCAGTACAGAATACAGGAAAAATATTGAAAAAATCCGCTCTTCAATTTTTTTTTTTCAGTTTCCTATACTAAATCTGAAAAGCGAATCAAGTATTTGTATGGAAACTGGAAAAAAAACTTGAAGAGCAGATTTTTTCAATATTTTTCCTGTATTCTCTACTTGATGATTGTGAGCAATTCCTTAAAATTTCAAACGCACTTTTTTGAAAAAAAATAAAATATATGTGTAAGATCACCTTTGTCTAAAGGCAAGTCTAAATGTAAAGACCATAATATCACGGCCAGGGGTAACCCTTTGAGCGCTACAGTCGGCTAGGGCAGACAACCGGTTTCCGTGCCACAGGCGCCAGGATAATCCTGCCAGAATTTTAGATTTTCATACATATTTGTCGGCTGGAGCCGACGTTGGCGCAGGGGACACGATTTGTCAAAGAATAGCGAAGCGCTAAAAGGGGATGATTTTAGGAAGGGAAAAGAAGTGACCATACCATATGGTTTATTTCAGGAAGACTAACAGCTAAAATTTCTAATATTGTACTAGAAGAGAACAAAGAAATCCTACTTCCGAATTCGCAGTCACAATAGGATTCAATCGACATCAACTAAATAATGCATTTCAGTCCCAAGTAATCTATAATGCTGCTGAACCCCAAACAAATACGTTTGTTGGCAGAAGGACATTTTTTCAACACTTCAGTACCGTCCAAAAAGGCTTGCAACAGATCAGATGCATAACATCCAAGTTGCAAAATGACACGTAGAGGCAAAACTACAAATGTGTCGGTACATTTCAAACTGACCCAAGTCCACTTACAAATATGGCCGAAGTTATACCTACTGACAAAGTAAGTAAGAGATAATGTACTTTATGTCACTGACATTAAGTACATTATCCCTTACTTTATTTCTGTTCTTGTAACTTAGGCCATATTTGTAAGTGGACTTGGGTCAGTTTGAAATGTACCGACACAAATAGTTTAGCAATTTCTTGTTCAATGTAAGCTGAATTTTAGATCCAGTTTTTGTCTGCAGTGATGTTAAACCTAGTTTTAAGTGTTAATTTGGGACCATTTAACTATGGGGTCGAAGAAAGAATACAGAGTCATACATAATGTCTATTTACTTTCGCCTTGAAGATACTTGTTACAAAATGTATGAAACACAGATGTTGGTAAAATAATCCAATCATTCACAGTTCGAATATTGAGTTAAGAAGCGGATTCGCTTTCCATCAATAAGCAATAAATATCTACCTCATAAAGGTGGGAGCCTGCATGGTGCACGGCATCTGGTTGACCGAATATGGAATAGGGCTGGTGAAATCAGTTCGCAAATTGTGCGAATTATCGAACTGTAATCTATGAAATCTGATAGTCAAATAACTTTGCATCTACACTCTATAACTTGTAATATCAAAAAGATGTAAACTTCTTATCGCTTATGTGTTTCCTGGCACGGCAATCAGTGGAAAACATTATTTTTAAATGTATGAGATGGTAAAAGGCTAATCGCCCACTTGGTGGAAAGCAGCATCCGCCGCCTATGAGCATCGAGTATAACCCCAGAAGGTTATCAGGGCTTTGCCCATCTTGAGGGATAAGAGGCTACCTTCAGTTAATAGCGCACATATACATCCCAGAATTGAGTATAATACTGCCCTCATCAATAAAATTATGCTTAGTACATGGTTGGAGCTATATCAATGTATAGAAGCGTCAGACCTTGTAGAAAATATCTAGTTTTAACAGTGATTTTTGCTATGAGTTCAATGTAAAAATAGTTTTATTTATAAATTTCTCGATTAAGATGTCATAAAAGGATAAAGTCTTAATACTTTAATATAAATAGATGTCAGTGACAATAAGATATTTTACGTCTTTATGAGATTTTGACACTTAGACCACCTGCGCCCAAACCCTTCGGACGTAGACAAATGATAGCCAAGAGTAATGGGAGAACGTTTATTTTGGCGGCAAATTAATGACCGAGTCGGACCCGCAGCCGACCGCCGGCCGACTTATCGACAGCCTTAATTAACTCTGGAATTATTCCGAAGTTTTGTATGGAGGTGATCATTTGCACTACGCCTTAAGTAGTTCTAAGTACCGACTACACTCCAAGGAAATCCTACGCAGCAAACAACTTCTGCCCCAAGAGGAGTCAAGTTATACGTATATACATATAGCCTGATGAAGATAACATAGCGATACAATTAGTAGATCTCTCTACTGATGGCAGAGCGGCCAGGCCGAGGCCGAATATATTTCGAGCCTTGTTTGACGGTACAAAGTTTTATTCAAATTATTTCAGCTGTTGCGTAAATAAGTGTGCAACAATACACATAAAAAATGTTGCTTAGCGGAAGCGCAAGCAGCGTCCATCTGAAAATTAATTACAGCTTTAATCTCACTAATATTATAAATGCGAAAGTATGGATGTTTTGTTTATTTGTTAGTTTGTTCCACATTCACGACGAAACAAAAGAATGAAAGAATGTTATCAAAATTTAGATACACAAAAAATTCGTGAAAGTACATTTTTCCATATTTAAAACAATTTTCACCTACAGAACATGCTATTTTCGCCCCCACGATGCGTTTGAAAAACATATTTCACTAAAATACGTTCCGTTTCACGCAACACGTTGTCAGACAACTTTATGATAAACAAGGGGTTGCACCTATCAGTCACAAGTTCACAACGAAAGTTCTGTTACAGTTTTCCCGGGTAACCCGGATATCATATCAATCAACGGACTTATATTTATGGACGAGTCTTACGAGCGTTAGGAATATGCTCGGCTTCCTATTTGGGGCCCACATCTGTCATTGCATTATAGTTTTAACAGTGCCCAAAGGTTTATCGGTGCCCTAAGGTAGGCTTAGATTTTTTTCAGCTGATCCATCATGGTATTGATTGCATTTATTTTGGGTTAGTTGGGTTCAAGAAATATGATCAGTGATACTCATGGATACTTGCTCAAGACCGGGTAGTCTACACGGCACTGTATGTTAACCAAAGTTCAGTCCTTAGTTTTTAAAATAAAGTATGCATGGCATGACCTTGATGGCAGAATGACTCTGCAATATTTCTGTGCATAGGCCTATATATATGACATCGTATCGGTTGGTCATTCCGGATATGTCCTCTCTATTCGGGCTCCTGTATTTAGCAGTGAACGTGTTAAAATAAGAACGAATTGACAAAAAAGAATGCGACTTCTGCACGGTAAATTTCTTTCATTTAAGAAAAAATTGTTTCATATATGAACCATGGAATTTTTTTTCAATGGAGAGTATGAGTTTCTTGAATCAAGAGTGTCATATTTTTATTGCAAGAGTTGAAACTTTCGCTATAAAAAATATTATTTCTTCCGTAAGAAATAAATCCAAGACATCAGAATCTCTTGGCGCAAAATAATATCTAACTCTTGTTTTTTTTTTCAATGTTTCAAAATTATACCTACTTATTTGAGAAAATTAGCTAAGTTCCATGAGTTACAGCCCAACGCATGGTGAAAGTTTTTTTGTCAAGGTAAAAACGTGTCTCCGTGACCTTTTCAATTTGGGAATGACCTTTCCATAGACATAAATAAGGTCTTCGACGTTAACCTTTCTCCTAACTTTTATCAAAGCGTGTTCGGATATTTCGTCTTATAACTTTTATCAAAACGTCCCTTTTTTGGTCCGCACGTGAAATGTTACGTAACAGCTTTTACTGTTTTTTGTTTTTATGCAAATTTTCCCTTATTTCCGGACATTTCCGGGTCGCATGTGACCCGCAGAGGAAGTTTGCGATTGCGGTATGCGATTTTTGTCGTATGATGTAATTTATTTTGTGGGGAAATGGTGGGAAATTGCGGGATGAGTTCGGTGATAATATTTTTTATGTGTAATGTACGAATGACGATAGGGTTTCTTATAGTGAAATAGATACTTCGAAATAAACAATGGCAAAAGTTATTTCACTTAATTTGAAGGAAAAAAACCTGGAACATAGCTTCTTGCTAATGAATAGGTATAAGACCTTGTAAACTGGATTGTGAAAAAATAGATTTTTTTGAAAGTTTGAAAGTTGTTACTTTTTTCTGAAAGTTTAAAGTACATATATTTAGAAAAATATTAATTTGGCACAGATCAAGTCATTTAAATAATATCCGGGACAAATCACACACGGTCATCTGGCCCCAAACTAGGATTCCCTGTATCTTGGGAACCAGAGACTGATATACATACACATATACATTTAAATACATACAAATATAGATATTATACACCCAGACTCAGAGCAAACAATTCTGCTCATCACAGAAAAGTTTGCCCTGTGTGGTGATCGAACCCACTCAAATAACCTTACTTGCTCTTTATAATTTACTGGGGTTTTAAAAAGCAATCATAAAAACAAAAATCCACTACCAGCGTAACATACAAATGTTGATAACATTACAAAAAATAGTCACGACCAGGTGAGATGATGCCATGGGCTTACCAATTGAGGGTAAAAAAAAGGTAAATTTATTTTTTCTGCTACTAAAAAAAAAACGTTTGCACTAAACTACCATTAAACGTGAAAGCAATAACGAAAGCGTTTAAAAAAAACCGCCGGAAATACAACTCGAAAACATAGCTGATGTAATCAAGTCGCCGCTAAACTAGGGAACCGGGAATTCCTCAAACGACCCAGGAAACTCTCCGAGCGAACCCGGATAACTCGGAAAGGTCTGAGGGCGAGGCAATTAAGGAAATTGCCTAGAAAATGATGGTTGATTGATAGAAGGCTGTAGCGCACTAAGTTTTATAATTAGATTAATTCTAATTTTCAAGGAGCAGTGTTTTCATAACATTAGATTTATGTCGTAAGGACCTCCGATAAGATAATGTCGTGCTGTGGTGAGAATTCTTATTTTTCTCTTACAATTAGTTTAAGGCGAACATTTTTATCTCTCTAAGAAAGTTGTTTTAAATTTTTGGGGAAAACTGAATAATTTTTTCCTTGTATCCTTGAACTGAATGAAATATTTTAGTAAGAGATGCAAAAAAATACTGAGTGACAGATCAAGAGGGCAGTACTAGTACAGCCAGCCTTGGGCTTCGTCGCCTGCTTGGAATTCAAGATGTATTTCCAAAGTTAGCCATAATTTATAGGCTTGAAAACTACCATAGACTGTTTATTCAGGACATATAATTTCCTGTGTGCCATATATGTGAAGAGTACAGGGTTACAGGATTATTTGTAAAATGAAACATATCGGGTAATAAATAGGCTTTAAAGTATTAAAAAGATTTCAATGTAGCAACCTCACAAGTGATGACATATGGATCCGAGACATGGTCGCTTACTATGGGCCTTATAAGAAGGCTCAAAGTCACCCAAAGGGCGATGGAGCGTGCTATGCTTGGTGTTTCCCTACGTGATCGAATCAGAAATGAGGAGATACGTAGGAGAACTAAAGTTACCGACATAGCTCTCAGAATCGCTAGACTTAAGTGGCAGTGGGCAGGGCACATAGCTCGTAGAACAGATGGCCGTTGGGGCAGTAAAGTTCTCGAATGGCGACCGCGCACCGGAAGGCGCAGTGTGGGCAGGCCCCCGACTCGGTGGACCGACGACCTGGTAAAGGTTGCAGGAAGCCGCTGGATGCGAGCCGCACAGGACCGGTCGGTGTGGAAATCCTTGGGGGAGGCCTTTGTCCAGCAGTGGACGTCTTTCGGCTGATAGATAGGTAGATAGAACCTCACAAGAATCCGCAAATTTTCAATTTGTCACATCTCTGAACGTGCTTGCAAGGGCATACCAGTATGTGTGAAGTCAGTATTAATTTGTATATAGTTCATTCCAATCAAAAAAAGCAATAGGTAAACAAACTTAGTATGCATGACATTGACATGTGTCAGTTCCATAGTAAGTTTGTTTACATTTTGCTTTTTTTTTGATTGGAATGAACTATAAATACCCTTAGTTTATACCAATAAAGTATGCAGTATCCGAACAGAAATCACAGAGTGATCACTATACCCTGTCCTCCGTTTCGCCACCCGATCTCGAGATGATTACCTAGCTGCCATCACCTTCATCTACCTAACAGCGTTGGCAAATTCTAGATTAGTTTTTCTTTATATATTATTCCCGTATTTTATACTTGATTCTGAGTAACCCCTTGAAATTTCAAACGCACTTTTTTCAACGCCCTGTATAATATAAAGTGAGAGAAAAAAAGTTATCACATTTAATTTTGACCCGAACAATACCATGGATATGTTCACATACTCCATTTAAATCGCACTGTACAATATATCTGCCGAATTTGACGAAAAAAATGTCACTGCGTAGATACGAATATTATGTATGTCGGTTATTCTAAAAACGGCTTAGAAGCAAAGGAACCGTAAAGCCTAAAATTAGTGTAAATATCAATTATACGCTTTTGCGCGTAGAACTTTTAACAGCTTTCATTTAAGTATTATTAGTGTTTTTAAGACGTAACATTTGAGGGTCCTAACAGATTGGATGATTTTGCGTTCCTTTCACATTATTTTGTAATGGTTTGCATCTAAATATAACTATAATCAGGCTTTTTACACGAATTATGTAATAACCAGTAAGAGTTTTTGGAAGGAGTTTCTTTCGGCCCAACGTTTCTTCTCTCTCCGCAAAAAACTTACCGAAACGTAGGGTATACAAGTTCGAAGTAGTAGAAAATTCGTATATCGTAGGCTAAAAAAATTACATTCAAAAATTGTTCAGTGCTACCTACTTCGAATAAATATTTTTTGATTTTGATTTGATTTGATATCTAGTCAGTCTTTCTGGAAGCGGCTGGATGTATGTGGCTGAAAACTGTGCTAAGTGGAATGGTCTATGGGGGAGGCCTGTGTTTAGAGTCTGACAAACGAAAGCGTAATCTGGAATTTTACTAAAAGTTTTTACATGGCAACAAAAAGAAGCTGTCAGAGGCTGTCACTGTTGAATGTTAGTATGACTGTCAATTATTGATAGTTGTTGGCTGAATATTCATATTTATTATTTATTGTATTGTTGAGCGTAAGAAATGATATTAGGTATTTGTAATAGCTATTCATAAATGATAGATTTTATGGTAATTTCAGATTTTTCAGTGCAGAAATAAACTGCAGATTATCAAATAGACTGTTGTTATGTTTATAGATAAATAAAATGTACAAAGAGTCAATAAAATTGTAAAAAGCGAATTGTAAATGGTAATTTCAGCTAGTATAAATATATCATAATAAAGATTTATCACACAAGTTAAAATTCATATCTTTAAAAGTCATATTTTTTCTTGCTATAGGTTGGTGATACCACATGAAGATTTTTTGAATTTGCCGCGCTTTCTCAGGTTACGCTTTCGTTTGCCAGACTCTAGCAGTGGACGTCTTCCGACTGATATTATGAAGTAAATAAGTATCTTTTCTTATTTTTATTTTCGGCTTTATCTTTATTTTTAATCCCAAAAGCAAATAACGTTTCATAAGTTGGAAGTATATGGGTGTTTGTGTGTCTATCCGAGGAATTGTAATTCGAAAACAGGTGGACCGTTTTGAAAGATTTTTTTATTTGAATATTGCTAAGTTCGTTTCTATATTCTCCATCATTATCACTTGCTAGTTATTGAGATGATGCTAAGGGACAATTGATTGTGGATAAAAAATAAAAAGATTTCTTCGCGGCAGTTCTTCCCTATGTTTGGTGAAAATCAGTTAAGTAGTTTTCGAGTCACTCTACTATCCGTTTTACTATTTAATTTTTTAAAATTAGTTATTATAGTACAGTTCCATTTCAAGCTCAGTTGAAAGCTTTCCCTCGGTTTTTAAAAGCCCTTTCAACGTCGTTTCGTCCCAATCAGGTCAATATGCTGGAGCCCCAATATATTAGTATTCGGGGCTCGTCCAGTACTCGCATTATGTCGTAGGTCGGTGAAAGCTGGAGGGAGACAAAGACGTTATGTCTATGGACTGGGTTCCCGTAAGCACAAATATGTATGTACAATAATAAAGCGACTGTATAGGACTTCGCAGTTTGTGTGACTATTTAGGAATACAAGACCTTATAATTGTTGACGAGGAGATGGTAGATGAAAATGAACAAAATTCTCCATGTAAGTCTTAAGATTGACAAAACATAATTTTTAAAGATTGCATTAAAAATTGCAGAGACTGATCAAATCAGACGTTCAGTACTGACAATAAAAAACCTGTTTGTATAGGTGTAAGTATACGAAAAAGTTGTTCAACTTCTAAGGAAAAAAGGCCACAGAGTATATGGAGTTTTCGTATATTTTGCGGTCTTTTTTCTTATAGAATAGAATAGAATATCGTTTAATTCCAGACACAGATTCAGGAATAGTAACTAAAATTATATCTCAACTTAAATACAAATAGCATGAAACAAAACAATAATATAATTTAAAAAGAATTAAAATACGCTTAGAAGTAACTAAAATAATTCGAATAGGAAGGCAGTACATATACATATATAAGGTCTGTGGACGGAGGTGTTAGTACGTGTTCTGCAAGGTCGAGTGGACCTGAGTGACTGTAAGTGGAATATCGATTATATGCACGCTTAGCCACTGCGAACTAATCCTTTCCAGTGCGTTCACGAAGTCGCAAAAAAAAAAAAAACAGGGTATTGTGTCAGAGATATGCCATCTCTTTACGTTCCTGCATCGGCACCAGTTTTACAAAAGTGTAACAAAATTGGTGTAGGACCCGTTAATTGGGGATTCTACTTTGCTCAAATTGCAAAAAAAAAAATTGGACTCTCCATACAAATTGATCATCTGTTTTTGTTTGAAAAGTAGCTTAAATAAAAATATTTTCATTTCAAGTACGTACCGCAATTATAACTGTTCCCAAGTAAAAAAAGAAACTGCAGTGTAGTTCATTCGTTTGGAAGCTATGAAGCCCAGAGAGATAGATGCACTAGGTAGAAAAAAATGGTGATTTCAAAGAATCTGTACAACATCTACAATAAAAAACTTTTTTAAAGACACACAGGCTTCAAACTCATAGATAATTACTTATTTAAAAAGCCAAGAGTGGCGAAAAAACCGTACCATGTCAAAAAATCAATGACTTATCGGATCCAATAAGCATTTCGAGGGTTCACGGGCGACTTGTATCAAGCGACATTTTTAGAAATGTTCAGGAGACTGATTTAAAAAATATTTCTAAGAAAAATAATCATTAAAACTTAACTTCTTAGTATTATATAGATTCTCGATATTCTTAATATTTTAAATATTATTCAGAAGTAATTTTTTGTGAGGTATTTTGTAAGAAATTAATTTTTAAAGTAGAGGTTACCTGTGTTTCCAAAAATGTCGCTAAATACAAGTCGCCCGTGAACCCTCGATTTAATAATTTAAAAAAAAACATGATAGGATAAGGTACAACCAGAATTCAAATTATCTTTTGTTAAAAAAAACTGTCAAAAAAAATAAACTCGAAAAGTACTGTAACGATTTTTACCAAACACAGATAATAATAACAACGATGAAACCGCACGAACAGCTTTTGAAAAAGAAGTTGAAAATATTTTATTCGAAGTAGGCAAAAGTGTAGGTACAATTTTACAAGTTGTCTGGAAGAGATCGTTCTTTAGCGATAAGACCGCCTACCTGTATAACATTTTTGTTTTAATGTTTATGTTTTTATTTTCCTGTTTTGTTGTGCAATAAAGTGTTTTCATTCATTCATTCATTCAATTTTCGAAGGTCATTTTCATCTGCCTTATACGAGGTTCTTGTAATTTGGAACTCGTATATCCGCCATTTTGTTCACACCCCGTTACTGCATACAAATATTAGAAATTTGACACTTCTTCATTTCTGTACACGTGTTAATGTGTGTGTGAGTATCTAGGGCTGCTTAGGCTAAGTCTTCTTGGTCATACCGCCTTGTCGTAGGTTACACTTATTTTTGTTATGTTGATGTTTTTAGAAATTGATATTTCCGAAAACAGTAGAGCTTTTAACGACAGATTTTTACAATAGTCATTTTTAATGAAGTGAATACTGTACACACGAGACAAGGCTGTATATAGCCTTAGAAGCCATTACCTCTCTCCTTATGAAAATGAAATTGTCATTGGTTTGCCAATCTCTTGACAGCTGGTCACTTAGAAGTCACAAGGGGGGGGGGGGTGAGGTATCCTTCAGAGAGCGGCAGGGAGTGTCCACACTGTATACTTGCAATCACGAAAGAAAACACGATTAAGTAGAACAAAAGTTGTCCAACTAGGTTCATGAGTAGAGTAGAATAGAATAATATTTTAACCCGACTTCAAAAAAAGCAGGAGGTTCTCAATTTGTCGGAATCTTTTTTTTAATTTTTTTTAAGTATTCACCGATTACTCGAAGACGCCTGAACCGATTTGGAAAATTCTTTTTTTGTTTAAAAGGTCGTTAAACTTCACAGGTGGTCCCATATAAATTTTATCGAAATCGATTCAGCGGTTTTTGAGAAAATCAACAAAAACATAGCAAAATTGGAATTGTTGCGATTGAAGTCGGTTGTTTTTAACGTATTCAGCGTGGTCAATTATACTGTTTTTCTGTAGTACACGGTGGCAGATAACATGGCCGATTTTTCCATACAGATACCCAACGGGCATGCAATGTGCATGCAGAAGATTGCATCATCATAGTATATTGTACACAGGGTTCCTGTACCATATATTACATTGTATTATTTACGAGTTTCATAAAAACAGAACGTAAAACAAGAGACGTAGTAGCGACGCGTTAACAAAGCGGTTTTCATGAAGGAAATCTTGATGGAACTTGGAGGAAAATTTGCTTATAGGAGGCAGTGACAGTCTTCTTTAAAAAAAAGTGACACAATTATTCGTCACCTGAGTGCTTATTTGTTCAATGTCCTTAACCAACACTATATACAACAAAGTTTTTACTGATTATTTCACGTAAATTAAAGGATTTCTTACAGATTGCGTTTTCAACAGGTAATTATATTTTTAATGTTCTTAAGGTCTAAATGATTAGAATCATAACCAATTGACGGGAAATTTAAACCTTATGATAACTACGTTCAAAAGTAATTTTCGTTAATATGGTCGATTGGACAAATAAGCACTCAGATGACTATTGTTGTAAGTGAATATTGCAAAGGATTGTTCAGTTCTCGAATTCGGGAGTTAATATAATATCTCAGTCATATGCACTTTATTATTGTATGTATAGGGTCCTTATGAAATATCTAAAAAAAAAAACAACACGGCTTCTACTCATTAAACTGAACAACTTTTCCCAAGAAACCTACTTATAGTCAATTGACAAAACAATTTTTGGACTCCTCAAACTAATCGATCAACTGATCCGCCAAGTTTGTGTGGGGTGGTAGATAGAACAGGAGGTGAGAAGGAAAACAGGTACACATGAATTTCAGAAAAATATAATACTTAGTAAAATCGAATCAAAACAATGCACTTCGGCTAGCGTCTGCCTAGCAACCGCCAGTCTCTCGATAACAACTACACCTAGCAACGAGATGTAGACAATGCCTACGTCACACAGTGCGCGTTTCCAATGTACCGATCCGAAACGGCACGGCAGGTGTAAAGCAAGTATTACATTATTTAATTATAAGGAATTATTACAGCAGATATTAAGTCTATTATACATTACAAACTATATTTATATAATATTATATTTTACATGCATTTCTGTAGCATGTCGCTACAAGTCCAAAAAATTTTTTTGCGAATTGAGTATAGATTCCTTGGGGAAAGTTGTTCAGTTTCATAAGTAGAAGCCACTGTTACATTTTTTTCAGGTATTTTGGAAGAACCCTATATCTGTTAATAACTGAACAGCCGAGGGGTGGCATCGCCCATATATTATGTTTCCTAGTGGTGAATTTATCTAAACTGTATATTACAAAATATTTTAAGTATATAATTGACCACGCTGAATACGTTAAAAACAACCGACTTCAATCGCAACAACTCCAAGTTTGCTATTTTTTTTTGTTGATTTTCTCAAAAACCGCTGAATCGATTTCGATAAAATTTATATGGGACCACCTGTGAAGTATAGTCTTTTAAACAAAACAATAATTTTCCAAATCGGTTCACGCGTCTTCGAGTAATCGGTGAACATACATAAAAAAAAAAGATTCCGACGAATTGAGAACCTCCTCCTTGTTTTGAAGTCGGTTAAAAAGGGACAGACTTCTCAGATTAATCTTACCTTATTTCTCGAACGGGACTTTATTTTAAGCAAAACATCAGCTAAGGTTTTTTTCTCCAACCCCCTTCCCCTCTTTCCTCTATAAGATGTAAAACAGACATGAAGTGCTACATCCATCACCATCAGCTCTCACCTCCACCCTAATTCCTCCTTCACAAATTATATTACAGCTTGGATACAAATTGTCGCATTCACATCAGGAGCTAGGGTTGGCAAAAAACAAGTTAGTAAAGGTGAGGAGTGATTTTTTTTGTTAAAAATCCATATCGTTTCCACGCTGTGGCACGGGGCCCATAACTTGGGATGGTTAGGTTTTACTCCATACACGGGGGACAAGTATCCGTATGTGTACGTACAGACAGTCAAAACATATTATTCTCCACCTGGCAGTCAGATAAAAGCTGTCCTTGTTTTTGTGTGTTTGAAATGTGTTTGAAATTTTAAGGGATTACTCAGACAGAATCATGTATAGAATTCAGGAAAAATATCGAAAAAAACCGATCCACACTGAAAATATACAATTAAAACCTTAAGACCTTAGTTTTACCACGTGATTATGACCTTAATTAGAAGCCTCAGTAATTCTCAGCTAATCCTGTGTCTACTAAAGCAAGAGCTGGAGGAAATCTGATACCTTATAAGGCCGCCTAATCCGGTAGTTGAACTTACATTTTATCAAATATCAAAAACTAAATTTAGTTCTACAAATGTTTGAAATTGAGAACGATTATGTTATTATTAAATACGTATTTGTAGTCAAAATATACGTATACGTATACGTAATCAAAATACGTATTTGTAGTAGTTTTCATGCTATTCCTGATTATACGTTTTTTATAAATTAAAACTAAAAGTGTACACTTAAAAAAAAGAAAGTTTTTCTAAAATTTCAATAAAATAACTATTTGATGATCTTTTTTATTCCCTTTAACGTGATACTCAAGGTAATGGTTACGTAAAATGGCCATTCTTATACTTTTGGTATAAACAATTTTCCAAAAAGCACTTGACTCCATGAAATATTCTGCCTCGCACAACCAAACTGTGGAATGAATTGTCGCCTGTGGTATTTCCGGGCCGATACGACATCCAAGCCTTCAAGGAAAGAGCGTACTCCCATTTCAAAGGCCGGCAACGCACTTGTGACTCCTCCGGTGTTGCGGGTGTCTATGGGCGGCGGTAATCGCTTACCATCAGGTAATCCGTCTGCTCGTTTGCCACCTCTCACATAAAAAAAAATCCTATTTCCATGTGGGGGTCAGAAAGACTCTAATGACATCTCGCCTTAACAGGTGGTAACAGTGAAAAGAACATAAACAATGAATGAATGAATGAATGAAAACACTTTATTGCACAACAAAACAGGAAAATAAAAAAAATAAACATTTAAAAAAAGTTATACAGGTAGGCGGTCTAATAATATGTACTCCAGCATCAAAATCTTCACAGTCACAGTCTAGTAAATAAGAAACATTTAAAGAATATTAATAATATTTACATACGGGCATTAAAATTGCACTTTTAAAATCATATTTTTTGTTTAATTTAAAGTTGGACGAAACTTTTCTATAGAAACTAAAATAACGGTTAAACCTGACAGCCCTTGAATATATTAGCAAACATATTTTGTTTGTTGTTTACCAACCTTGTATATTTATATTTACTGCTAAATGCAGCAAAGGAGGTGTTAGAAGCACTAATAAAACCCGATTACGGAGAGAAGCCAACCTAAGAGCGTCGGTGAATCCACGGGGTTTAAATTCTGGCTAATGTATTTAAAACATGCACGTTTTAATATCGATTGTTTTAACGTTGAGGAAACCTGCACATCTGATCTGCACGAAGGTCGGCGCGTTCCATACAATACACGTCTGTAGCTGAAAACATAAATAACTTTAACGTGACCGCGGGTGATGCTTAGTGCAACATCAGGCAACCGCAGCAAGGGATGTGTCGGAAGCACGTTTGAAACCCGACTACGAAAAGTAGACAACCTAAAAGCGTCGGTGGATCCACAGGGTTTAAATTAGAAAGTTTTTGAAACTTGTACATTTTAATATCGATTGTTTTAACGTTGAGGAAATCTGCACATCTGATCTGCACGAAGGTCGGTGCGTTCCATACAATACACGTCTGTAGCTGAAAACATAAATAACTTTAACGTAACCGCGGGTGATGCTTATTGCAACACTAGGCAACCGTTATCTATCCCTTGGGCATTCCTACAATTAATTATGCCATTTGAAAAGAGATATTGACTTTGTGGCGTCATGAATAGCCCATGCTTTAGTTGAAATCAAGCGAAATAACAAAGAACTACGATATTACCTAGAATTGTTACTTTAACTCTTATAAATGCAAAGAAACATATATACAGTCATCATAATATAATAATAATATCCGGGACAAATCACACACGGTCATCTAACTCCAAACTAGGATTCCCTGTATCTTGGGAACCAGAGACTGATATACATTCACATATACATTTAAATACATACATATATAGATATTATACATCCAGACCCAGAGCAAACATTTCTGCTCATCATAGAAAAGTTTGCCCGGTGTGGGGATCGAACCCACGACTCTCGGATCAGAGGTCAGGATCGCTAACCACTTAGCCACCGAGTCATCAGCCGGAAGACGTCCACTATTGAACACAGTCTCCTAGACTACTAAGCATTTAGATACCTAGCTCTTAGATAACATAGCTCAGTTCTAAGTCACATGCATCCAGCACCTTCCAGCAAACCTGAATAGACCATCACTCCACCAGGTGGTGGGACGTCCAATACGTTGCCACCTGAGATCAGGGCATCATACACACATAGTCTGCGCGATTCATTAACTTAAATTTTTAGTCTTGTTTTAGTTTGATATTTAAAAAAAAGGTAATATATTCAAGTTCACAAGACTGTGACAACCCTGGTATCAGGGCAAGCGTGTTTCGAGTGCTGCTTACATGCTATATCTCGTTCACTGCTAAATGTGGCGTGGTTCTGACGCATCCACTCGAGTGGGTAAAAAAACCGCAAAAGCAAACAAACTTTTTAATGTCACAGCAGCCAGGGAGGTTATATTTACGCGGTAACCTTGCTCTGACGTTTACTTAGGGTTTGGGAGTTGTTTCGTAAAGAATACCGCAAAGATAGAACTATACAGGAGTGGCAACAAGTAGACTGGAAATCGAAGTGGTCTCCATGACAGAAAATGGTCGGATAGGTTATTCAATCATACAGGGAGTAAAAGATCTTAATTACCCCAAAATAAATACACACTAAACTAAACGTAAACCGAAGACTACTTATCTATCGTATTTTCCTTCTAAACACACAGGGGTAAAACTGAGCCGACAACTTTGGCCATTAAAACTGTTGAACTCAAAGTAGTTAACCTAAAAAATAATGATGTGTCAAAAAGGCAGTCTTAGCCAAAACGGTTCAAGTGCGCTGAAATAATAATTGGCCGGTCGCTAACATATTTCCTGGGGCACTTGCCGGCTGACCAGGTTATAGGGTTGTCAAACATCTGCTGTGTTTTTTTTATCTACTCTTTTCTCAACCCAATTAAGTAAAGTTAGATTGTTTAGGTAGAGTATTTGTCCGACTTAAGCGACAAAAATAAGCCAATAGGTTCAATAAAGATAATAAAACCCGTCTGCATAAAATGTATCAATCTTGTGATCAAGTAAAATCTAATGACACAATGCACTTTAAAAAATAATCAAGCTATTTGATTAATTACTATACATATGTGTATTATCAAATAATATATTTTTTATTGTAATATCAAATAAAACCCAGTGGGTATACGTTCAAGAACAAACGTAAATAAAACAAAGTAAAACCATCTGGGGATTTCTTACTACTGTGCTGTAAGCGATTTGTACCCAACAACCCGGACAAAGGATATAAACACTGAACACTCGAAAAATATTATTTAAAAAGTCGTTTTTTATGTCGTGAAAACTACCTGGATCACAAAACTTTGTGGCCATGATTTCATTTGGACATGAATTTAAATTGTTGATTGTTTTTATTTAATAGCAAAATTAGCTCCTTTTTAAAAATAATATTTAAAACTTTCTTGGAATTTAAATTAAAAAAGACTGAAAAAAATGTTTTAATGATGACGATGTAAATGGTACATCTAAAATGAATAAAGCGGAGACCCTTTCTTGGTAAGAGGTGCTTGACGCAGCACCGGTTAACAGCATAACGATTTCAATAGTGTATATGTATAAGGTTCCTTTGTAATGGTGTTGTTATATACAATGTGCCTCTTACTACGAATAATTTTTTTTCTATTCTATTCTAAAATAAATGAGTCCGTATTTTTAAAGAAAGTTGTAAGAAATCGACAACCCTACAATCCAGGCTTTGGCAGCTAGCCAGGGTCACCCGTGGGCTTTAAATTTTTAGCCTCTGGAAAGATCATTTCACGGTCGGTGCCCCTAACTCGACTTGAGTCCCATCTCTTAGCTTATGTCATGTGTTGTAATCAAGTAGCTGAGAATACAGGAAGTGATAAAGGGAACTCATTAGGAGCAAGAAATTTGTCGTCTGAAAAATTTGAAATGAAGCAGCCAGTGTATATTTTGTGTTTGTTTTTTTTTATTACCAAAAAGAAAGAGATTCCATTTCCTGTTTAATGGACATTTCAATTTTAAGCCTAGAGAATGATAACTTTTTTGATGGCATCTTGTTAGTTGCGGAAAGATTCCTATTATAGGTTTACTTTTAATTAAAAATTTCTACGCACGAGGAGACTACCAAAGAAATGGCTTCGGTCTTCCAGATTTTTTTATACAAAGAAACAGAAGACGAAAGACTTCAATCCTAATTTGCTTATGAAGTCGAAAAAAGACGGAATAGAGAATTTTCAAAATATTGTATGGCTCCATGGTTTCGTTTATGATGCGATGTGAACTAATGTATGAAACTTTGTCTTTTCGAGAACAATGGATTTATGAGGCATGGGAACAAGCCCACCAAAGATGGGAGAGGGTTTTATATCGTATTATGCTGTAAAGCTGCGTATTTACCGGTCATAAAAACTTATTCCGTATTTTTTTTTTATGGCAGAGGTGGCAAACGAGCAGACGGATCACCTGATGGTAAGCGATTACCGCCGCCCATAGACACCCGCAACACCAGAGGAGTCACAAGTGCGTTGCCGGCCTTTGATATGGGAGTACGCTCTTTTCTTGAAGGTTTGAATGTCGTATCGGTCCGGAAATACCGCAGGCGACAATTCATTCCACAGTTTGGTTGGTTAATTTACTTATTCTGATTAACTGGTACATATACCTGCAAACCTTTGAACCGGTTATGAATTATTCATGAATTATTCTTTACAACTTAAAAATACCACTCCCAGTGACTTAAACGGTAGGTCCCACTCGTGAAACTGAACAATTTTTCCCAAGAAACCCATACAAAATTCTCAAAAAAAGAGCTCTTCAAACAAAATTAGTAAAAAATTCAGATTAATTTGTAACAAGAGTCGAATCTTTTTTTTTTACAAAATCTATATGTGTACTAAGTTTCAACTTAATTAGACCAGTTGATAAGGAGCAAGCTAGATGTGATAGACGGATATACTGACACACGAGTGATCCTTTAAAGCAGTGTTTTTCAACCTTTTTTAATACCCGACACCTTTACAAGTTAAAAAATTCTTGCGACCCCCCTAGGGCCATAAAAATACAAATTGTTAGTGATTTGAAAGACTACGTTTATAATTTTCTTCAATTTGAAAATGATTTACTTATAAACGTCTCCAAAATAAATCCACGTTTTGACAAATTGTTAAAAAATAAACAGGATCAGCCTTCTCACTGAAATCGTATTGTTTTATTGCAGTGTAGGACTTATAACCACTTACTTTTTCTTTTCCCGCGACCCCCCCAGGGGTTCGCGACCCACAGGTTGAAAAACACTGCTTCAAAGGTTCCTTATTTCCTTTTGAGGTACGGAACCCTAAAAGTATCTACTTATTATTTTATCTCAGCTTTACCCAGCTTTACCCGCGGACGAGACTAAAACAATTCTTAATTCCTTCAGCGAGCTAATTAGAATATTTCATCGGGTTTGCTTCAGAGTTACTGCGTAATTAAACAATAAGGGTGTTAGCACACTGAATCTTAATACAATTTGCATAGTAACTTACGTACATAGTATAGTTACACACAGGATTGTTTGAATCGGCTTTACAAATAGCAGGATATTCTCAGTTTCACTGTACCTATGTTTTACTTGATATTTTCACTGACTGTGAATAGATTTTTAATTATCTCTTATTTTATTCGTTAGATTTTGATTTCGAGGTATAGTGCCGTACAAACTGTATCAAAATTGAATCAAGTGTTTTTATTAAAGACTCTAGTCTGAGACTCCGATACTAGGGTTGCCATGATTTCGCCAATGACAGCATGACGAAGAGTAACATTTAAAAAGTTACTGTTTAATTTAATTTTTATACAGCCCAAGAAAGTAATGGGGAAGAAAACTGACAAAGCTCGCCGATAGAGGCGCTGATATCGCTTGACTCACACTAACTGTCAAAACGTATAGAAAAAAATGTTTACGTGAACTAAACATAAGATTATAAAAAAAATGCCGCGTTGTGTGGCGATTGGTTGCAATGATAATGGAAATTATTAATTTCCTAAAGATTCTCTGATGAAGAAGACGTGGGAAAAGTTACGTTTTCAATTATGTACTTTTCAACTTCGCTTTTAATTGAGGAACAGTCGAAGTCGCATACATTTTCATTTAACAATTTTACAGAAAAAGAACTAATTTATAACATCTCGATAATAAAAAACGCGGAACTAATTGAAAGTTGTTATGAGTCAAGCGTCTGTAGCGCCATCTGCAAATAGCTTTGCGTTTTCTTCCCCATTGAAAACACTCGGTGGACCGATGACCTGGTGAAGGTTGCGGGAAGCCTGGATGCGGCAGCGCAGGACCGGTCGGTGTGTAAGTCCTTGGGGGAGGCTTTTGTCCAGCAATGGACGTCTTTCGCCTGATGATGATGATGACCTGAAAATAATTGTACCTTCAGCTCGTCATTTTATATCCATCTTTAAAAACAAGATTGTATGCAATAAAGGTATTAAGTATTGAAATATCAACCGAATCCGGTAGTTGACTGCTAGTCATTTGAGTTACTTTTTATCAAATGTCAAAAACGGCATTTTGTTCTAAGAATGTTTCAAATTTTGTACGTTGACGTCATTGTTCAAAATAGTAGTTTGCATACTTATTTGGTAATTTTTATAAATTAAAAATTGAAAATGCAATGAAAATTAAAGTGATTAAGTTTTTCAATAATTTCAATTAAAGAGGTATTTAGTCAATAATATTTCGTAATTTATTTTTCATGCAGTCAATTCCCGGATTGTCAATCTTAAAAGAGATTTTATCACAGCGAAATTCCTCCTAAAACATTTCACGTCTATGCTGCGTTTGCTCAGGAAAATATATTCCGGTCGTTAGCTCGAGGTGCATCCGGAATACTACCGGCTCGCAAGATGCACCCGAGAGAGCTATAGTAAATTTACTTTCTATGTATGCAGGTGGATAGTAAAATCTACGTAGTTATTACTAGAGGTTGGACCTTTTTATGCAAATGCCGATTGGTTGGATGCCATCAACTGACTTGGTAGCTCAGTTGTCAGCGCTCGTGACTACTGATCCCAGGGTCGTGGGTTTGATTCCCACCCAGAGCGAAGTCAAAGTCAAAGCGTTTATTTGCCAGAACATAGTAGGTAACAAAGATGTTCCAATAGTACAGTATCATATGTTCAACCAGTAAAGGTATGCAAATATTACAAATATATATAAAACTAAACTGTTACAATAGATTATTAAATACATTAAGACACATTATGGGTCATTTTCAACATTTCGGTCACGAGCATTGTTTGCTCTGTCTTCTTCTTCTTCCACTTAGCGTTATCCCAGCTGGAGCCAGGGTCCGCTTTCCGACTCAATCTGCAAAGTGGATTGCCCGATCTTCAACATCCTCTTCAGTGAGGTCATTTTCTCTCATGTCCGCTCTCACAACGTCAAGCCAACGCTTCCTGGGCCTTCCACGGGATCTTATATTTTGGATCTTATATTTTGCTCTGTATTTGGGTTTATTATATCTTTACTTATATTATGTATTTTTTTAACTTATCTATGTATGTAGGTATATCAATATGTGGTTCCTATATTACAGATAATCCTAGTTTGGGGCCAGATGACCGTGTGTGATCTGTCCCGGATATTTATTTATTTATCACTACCTGCCACCAAGCAGCGCGCTGTGTTCAGGTGGATAGAAAGATATAGTCAGAGTAATGAGGAACTTGCATTCAAAAAGTGTTTTCCTTCATTTTTTATTTAAAAGTATTACATAAAAACATGTCTCAATACACCTGCGTTATTCATAAAAGGTTCATGTGCAGGTTTGGAAATGTTCAAATAGAAATACCTATCAAAAACTTTATCATCTGTGGAAGTAGTTTTCTGTTATCTCAATTGTTCACTGAGATATTTCAGTTTGAAAAGAATGCCACGGAGTACAACCCTAAAAGCTTCATACGAAACGTACCTATGTAGTGACGTCACTGCATAAGTTTTCCGCCCTCAAATGTTAGAAGCGCGACGAACAATTATTAATAATACTTAAAATAAACATTTCATGCACAAGTACATATAATATATCATGTTCTAAAAGGAAGTTTAATTTAAGACAATAATTTATATTACGGAGATTCAAACAAAAATGTAGTTTTTATTTTAACTTTGCAGTATGTTAAAAAATTCACACTTTGACACTAAGAAAAATTAGTGAAAATAAATGAGGTGGATTTATCACAGTCTTTTTTATAATCTACTATGATATTTACTTACTGTTATTGAAATCCAGAACTAAAAAATAAATAATACAAGTTTCCCATTACCGGCCTTAAAACACACTTGTGTGTCATTTCACTTCAGGACTAACTGTCACATCACTTTGTCAACTGGCTTGCGTACCGGACACCCACCTGCCCAATTTTCTCTCGACACACCTCTTCCATAATGAAAGAAAGTCACTATAGCGTCGCGCCGCGGTCGTTGCCACAATTTTCTTGTGAATGTTGCCTGTACTCGTAAATGTATAAGGCTACATGCACATCTAGCAGGGACACCGCTACAAATAGAAGAACTGAGACTGCGACTCACTGTTAATAGAAAATTAATAATGATTAAAAAAATTGTATAAGTACGTTTTTACTAAAAACTTGGGGCTTCTTCTTCTTAACGTCCTATCCACAAGGTATAGACGGCGGTTACCTGGTGTTGCACTTAGCATCATTATCAACTTGGGGCTAATATGGTAACTTCAATTTTGCTAGTCGATTTCAAAATTTGTACCGATCAGGCAAAAAGGCAGACAAAAACGAAATCCATAAAACTTGCTAAAAATACTAGTCGATTTTCCAGTGATTCCTTAACTGGTGATTTTTTTATTTTAATTACATTTTTGAATAACATTTTTCTTTTGTGTAAAATTTTCTTTTGTATACAGAGTTTAAAAAAAGTGCGCTTGAGATTTTAATGGGTTATCCAGAATTAAGTATAGAATACAGGAATAATATTAATAAATTTCGATGTACAACTTTATTTCAGTTCCCCATACTACCTAAATCTGAATAGTAAATGAAGAATATGTATTGAAAATTGAAAAAAAATTTCATCGGATTTTTAAATATTTTTCCTGTATTATACACTTGATTCTGAGGGGTTATTCCACGTGGGCCCCGATCCCCGAGGCACCCATCCCGGAGGGCCCCGATTTATTTTTATCTTGATAACTCAATAAAAGCCAATTTAGCTTAAAAATCGGGGCACTCCGGGACGTATGCCTCGGGAATTGGGGCCCTCAGGGAGTAAGTAACCCATTGAGAGTAACCCCTTTAACTCTGAAACGCACTTTTTTTTAATATGATATACAGGATATACACAATTAAGTGGCTACTGCCTAACTCTTACCGCCGACAGGAATTCTGTATAAAACACAAGTGACTTTGGCAAACCTTTTTTAACATTAGCTGCCTGTAGCGATTCGCTCGCTAATCATGCATGGGGCTAAAAGCCCTTCCCCACTGCTTCACGTACGTGAAATTGTCAACTTATGGTTGCCATAAAAAGTTACGCTTGTAAAACTGGGTTCTCTACACATGCATACATATATTTATTCACATCAGTATATGTATGTATGTCACCGTAAGATTACAAAGTTCGTTTTTCATGCAAAATCCCGTAACTTCACGAAAATTTGAAGAAACTTGAAGAATTTTAAGATCGGACGAAGGTCATCGATTTTTTATAACGCGACTTTGAGGAATGTAAACTGTATTTTCAAGTCCGTAAGGTAGCTGTAAGATACGTAAGACCCGGCCATAAATTAAACCTCTTTCTACCCGACAGCGCGACAGTAAAGACGGGCTTATGTTTTCACGCGTATTTTGTTTTAGTTTTTTAATCCCCGATGCAAAAAAGGGGTTTCATAAATTTGAATATTATATGTCTGGGTTTCCCTCTGAGGCATTGTTAATGCATTGTTAAATATTAATGTATTGAATGTCTCTTTTAGTTTTTATTATTATGGATGTTTTTATCCCAAAAAAGTGATTATTATTATTATTATTTATTATTGTTAACACTGTATAAATTTGAATGCGATGTTTTTCACTTAGAAGCAAAATTCATCGCATTGGTTCTCACATATATAGGGTGTAACAGATAGGTGTGATAATACTTCAAGGTTGGCTTTTACCCATCAAACTGAACAACTTTTGTTATACAACTTTGTTCAAATCGCAAATTTTTTTTTGACTTTTCATACAAATCGTTCAGCTGGCGAACCAAGTTTGTATGAAAAGTCCGAAAATTTCTTTGCGATTTCAACAAAGTTGTAGAGCAAAAGTTGTTCAGTTTGATAGGTAAAAGCCAACCTTGAAGTATTATCACACCTTTCTGTTACACTCTGTATATTATGTTTGTGAAAATCTGTTAAGTAGTTTGTGAGTTATTCTAATTGAAGATGGTAATATTTCAATATATTTTTTAATGTTAGCTCCTTTTAAATTAAAGAATAAGGACTCAATAGAGTGAATATAATTTTTTTCATGTAGACGGAGACGCGGGCATTGGCAATAACTTAATTAAAACGAAAATGTTGTAGTCCGTAATGATATTTTGTTTGTTCATTAAATTACTACGCTTGTTCCAACTAACCTGAATATTCTAAGACCTAAGTGCTCTAATAATTTATACATATTTTATTTACAAGGTCAGCAGGGACAATTTAGCTTGTGTGTTTGTGACTTCGCGAAATAAATGTTTATTCTCTTTGCCTTTTATTATATCCCAAGAAACGCAGTAAGTTTAATGAAGTAACGCACAGTATAGGGACATTATACAGTATGGACACTCCCTGCCGCTCTCTGAATGCTACCTCACCCCCCCTGTGTGACCGACGTGTGACCATTCGTCAAGGGGTTGGCAAACCAAAGAACAGTATAATAACCAAAGACAATTTTTATTGTATTTTTTAAGGAAAGAGTTAAAGGCTTCTAAGGCTATACAGCCTTGTCTGGTGTATACAGCCTTTTTCTCTTTATTTGTAAAAGTCTAGCTTACAATAAAGACAATGACGGTTAAATTTGTATGATAGATAGATAGAAATCTTTATTTGTACAACTGCAGACACACATACACAAAAAACAATAACAAAATAAAAATAATAACTGAACAAGATGATGCATGCATGTCTAAACTAAAAAACTAACAAAGGAGCGTGTGCTGCAGCGGTGCAGATAGGGCATAGCTCAGCAGAAAATTTGCTCAGGAACAACCTAAGCAAATCGCTGGTTTTCTGCTACAACCTTTAAGGAGGAAGCGTGGAAAGAGCTGCCAACAAACCACTGTAGTGTATATAAGTTGCGATATGTATAAATAAATATAAAATAATATATAAAAAGTGTTGTTAAATGTTTTGTGTAAATATAAGTGAGTAACTGTGTGTAATTGTGCCTAGTGTTGCCGCTACCTACGCAAACCTTGCTGGAATTCCCAGCTTCTGCTTTTTAAGCAATATTACTTTTATACATACATAACCTAATGAGACATAAACCTAATGAAGGCCACACCCACTTCTCAATCCTCTATTGAAAAATATGAAGCAATAATGAAAGAAGTTAAAGAACGGGATATTCGAAGCAGAAACCTTATAGTTACTGAAGTTCCTGAGCCAAACTGTACTAACAAAGATGAAAGGCAAGACATTGATGAGAAGGAAGTCATGAAAATAGTTAAAATGATAAGTGCTGACTGTCCTGCACCTGAAAAGATATTTCGACTTGGTAAATTTAACACTGAAAAAAATCGCCCTATAAAAGTTTGCTTCAAATCACAAGACACTGTTAAGTCTTTACTGCGTAGCAAGAACAAACTTAATCTCGAGAACATCAAAATATATTCCGATAGAACACCGCAGCAAAAATTATATATGGAGAACCTTAAAAAAGAGATGAAGAGTAGAATTGAGAAAGGCGAAGAAAACCTAATTATAAAATATGTAAAAGGCACACCAAAGATCATAGAAGTCCCACCAAAAAACTCGGGACAGTAGAAATCTGCAATGAAGCGTTACAAATCGATGATAATATAACTTATCAAGTTGTGCAAAAGTACGAAAATATTAAAACTACCAAAAAATCACTAAAATTTTTATATGCTAACGCGCGAAGCATCGTTAAGCCAGGTAAATTTGATGAACTAAAGTGTATAATACAATCATTTAGGAGTCTTCTTCATATCATAATCTTGACCGAAACTTGGATAAAATCAGATGACGAAGCGAAGAGATTTCAATTGCCAGGATATACACACTACTTCAATTATAGACCTAATACTAGAGGCGGTGGAGTCTCAATCTTTGCGCATAACAATTTAAAACATAGTCTTATTGAAGAAACATGCCAGAACGGTAATCACTACTTGTGGATTCACATAGAAAACTATTCTCTCGATATTGGTGCCATCTATCGGAAACCAGAATCTTCAAACATCAAAAATTTTCTTGACACTTATGCACAACAACTAGACAAAATGAAAAGAGCAATTGTCTTTGGGGACTATAATATAAATTTACTAAATACTGATACTTCAACAACAATTTACAAAGAAACTTTGCTAGAGAATGGGCACATAATAATAAACAAAGTAGACGAAGATCACTGCACCCGAAACACCACAACGACTAAAACAATAATAGATCATGTGAGTTCAAACCTGAGAGAAAATAACTTCCATCTAGCAACCATTGAATCATCGATGTCAGATCACAAACAAATATTCCTTGAACTTAAAAGATTTCAACCAAAACCCTTAAAACGGATAAGCTATGAAGCAATTGACTATGAGAAACTATATGAAGAAATTGAAAACCGAAATAGCAATTCAGGACAAGACTATTCCAAGCTAGAAAAAAGATTACTCGATTCTGTAAAGAGAAGCAAAGTGAAAAAAACTAAATTGCAAAACCCTCCAAGACAGGACTGGATAACAAAAACAATTATAGATGAAATAAATACAAGAAATCTACTTTGGAGTGAGCACAAAAATAACCCAAGTGAAAAAAGTATCGAAGAAAAATTCAAAAAGAAAAGAAGCGAAGTGTCTGAAGTCATACAAAAAACAAAGAGTCAATATTATATACATGCGTTCGGTGAATGCAGGAACAATTCGAATAAAATGTGGAATCTTATAAATACCCTCTCCAGTAATAAAATTAAAGATGTAACAGGCCCTACAAAGCTAGTGATTGAAGACAGAGCTATCACTGAGGACAATGAGATCTGCGAGTGCTTTAACAACTTTTTCTCAACTATTGGTTCAACATTGGCTAAAGATATTCCTAAAATTTATCATGGTAACTTAACCTACACCACAGTAACACGTGAAACTGGGACGGAAGCTAAAACACTTTCCATACTAACTCCAACAACTATTGAGGAAATATCAAAAATAATAGATGGCCTAGACTGCAATACCAGCTCTGGTCTAGACGGAATAAATACTAAATCACTAAAATGTGTGAAAAATTTAATCGTAGGAGAACTAACTAACTGCATAAACACGTGTCTAGATCAAGGGATATTTCCAGATAGTCTTAAAGTCGCCAAAGTGACACCAATTTATAAATCTGGTAGTAAGTCTGATCCAGGTAATTATCGTCCGATCTCAGTCCTTCCAGTCATTTCAAAGATCTTTGAGAGGGTACTCCATATGCGTCTCAAAGACTATCTGGAGTCACAAAATTTTCTGTATGAAAAGCAATACGGCTTCAGGCCAAAATCAAATACACTCTCAGCAACTTTAGACCTCGTAACTAAAATAAAATTGAGCATTGATCAGAAACAAATAGCGCTAGGTATTTTTATTGACCTAAAAAAAGCCTTTGACACCGTGAGTCATGAAATACTACTTAACAAACTGAGCGACATTGGTATCACTGGAACTGCATATGAGATTTTTAAATCATATCTCGAGAATCGTCACCAAGTAGTCAAGATTGGTCTAAATCAAAGTAGTCCCAAACTTATAACATGCGGTATTCCCCAAGGATCAATTTTAGGCCCCCTTTTGTTCCTTGTTTATATCAACAACATAAAAGATATAGGACTTAAAGGCGATATCACATTGTACGCTGATGACACTAGTCTATTTTACTTTGGAAACTCCATTGACTCACTATTAGATGACGCACAAAACGATTTGAGTATGTTGAATGTATGGTTTCAATGTAATCTCCTCACAATTAACACCTCAAAAACAAATTATATAATTTTTGCAGCAAAAAACAAAAAAATCAAAAATCATAAACAACTTAAAATTAACAACCAAACAATTAGCAGAGTAAATCAGGAAAAATATCTCGGACTAATTCTTGACAGTTCTATGACATGGAAACCACATAT
This sequence comes from Coleophora deauratella, assembly GCA_958295455.1. Classification (NCBI taxonomy): domain Eukaryota; kingdom Metazoa; phylum Arthropoda; class Insecta; order Lepidoptera; family Coleophoridae; genus Coleophora; species Coleophora deauratella. The sequence goes on along the minus strand of OY282410.1, from coordinate 11,516,514 downwards.
TCAAAAAATTAAAAATAAACTGACATGCCTTACAGGAGCGTTGCGAGGCACTGTTCGGTGTTTCCCAAAGGAAGTACGATATACAATCTATAACTCCATGATTAAACCACACATTGATTACCTAATTGAAATCTGGGGAACAGCTGCCAAAACTAATTTGCAATGTCTACAGATTAGTCAGAATAAATTAATTAAAGTATTATTTCACTATGACTACCTCTCACCCACTAAAATAATATATAAAGACACAAACCTTATGAACATTGCTCAAACATACAGTTATAACACTTGTATACTGATAAGAAAAATACTTGATGAAAACATTCACTCAGAAATAACTTTTACTAAAAAACAACAGACACAGAAAATTAAACTAAGAAATGCAAATGATATAAAATTACGTGCACCCCGGACAAATTTTGGGAAAAGATGTATTATGTATGAAGGTGCTCAATTATATAATAAATTACCAAAAAACATAAAAGAAGAAAAATCCTTCAATATTTTTAAAAACTTACTTAAAAACCACACTATAAAAACACAACTTCAATAATTTAAATAAACACAACATACATATAAACCCATCAACAAAAACTTTTAGTACTGAATGGCCCTTCCAGTTTCACTTGTTCTGCGTAGAACGCTCTCTAGCGAAACAAGTCAACATAGGCGAGACATAGGCACATAGCCAATGTTGTCTACCCTCAAGTTTTATATTTGTTTTTACTTTTGTACATGTTTTGTTTCGTAGAATTACGTTTGATCTGTTCGATAAGCCCACATTACTTTTTATTTGTATATTTAATTAAGTTTCTCATGTAAGTGATTTTTTCTTATGAGAAATAAAGATATCTCAAACCGTAATTTGATTCTGCAAATAAACTATACTTCATTCCAATCAAAAAAAAAGCAAAACGTAAACAAACTTACTATGGAACTGACACAGGTCAATGTCATCTGCATACTATGTTTGTTTACCTTTTGCTTTTTTTTGATTGAAATGAACCATATTTCATTTCATTTCATTTTACCATCATCAGTTTCCGTCAGGTGAGATGTAGTCAGACAAACTCAAAATAGTAAAAGAAATACTATTTTGTGTAGGTAAGTTACAATGAAAAGTCAGTTTATTTTGGTTTATAAAGTCAGAAATTTGATTTTCACCTACACACCTAACGTTCCACAGGTTTAGAATCATGTAAAAAAAAAAAAACAAGAATGCGTTTTATTTTACAAATTTCATTATTATTTTTTGGCTTCCAATTTGAATATCTTTCTAAAATATAAAAGGTGTCTTCTTTTATTCAAGCCCATATAAACCCTTGACACACTAATGATGTTAGAGCTCCCTGCGCGCAGTCAGTATATTATGAAGGTTTTTTCGCGTTTAACAAATCGTTATAAAAATGAGCGCCATCCAAACAAGAGTCCGTAAAAGTTGGGAAAAAATGTGACCCGTAAAAATACTTAATTCCCTTAGGTCGCCGTCGCGCCGTGGAGTTTTGATAGTCTACGAGGACCGGGTTCGTTGCAACTACACCTAAAATTATCTTGTTGCAATGGATACCAGCAATTCATTGGCTGTGTGTGTGTCTTTTTTAAAGGTTCCTTTTTTAGAACTCGCTTTATTTTTACAAACTGAATGTACGAAAATAGCACAAAATATTCAAAAGGCTGTCTATAGAAGACCGGATTACGTTTACAACTTTTTGCCTCTATATCCCGTTTTATATTGCAATAAAGCATTTTATTGATTAAACAAAATTAAATAAGTATTTTTCTTTATTCTTTCTCCAGTTATTTTCGGCATCGGCTACTTTCTTCTGATCCACTGATGAAAAGCTTTCCTTCTTAAGAGGTTTTTGTGTATATGCTGTTATTTATCATTTATTTATTATATAAAATCAACATAGTCGTGGTTAAGTTAATATAAGAAATGGTATAATTAAGAAAAATCAATCAAATAATAATAGATATTTGTTCATTAGTTTATAATGTAGCAAGGGGAATTTTAGTTAGCTCTAAGTAAATAAATAATAATTTTTAAATAAATCATATATTTAATCGGACATTACTTTGCACAATCTTAAAATAAGTAACATTTTTGCCGGTATCAGTCGCAACTCGTATTCTATCCGGGTCCCGTCGCAACTAGCTTGGAAAAGGGTGCAATTCCACCTAATCCACCCTACGTCAACCTAAGGGATTACGCCTAATTTAAAGTAAGAAACACCGGTGCCACACATTCCGTGGAGAAACCGCGTAACTGACAATTACGTTTTATATAAAATTACTGTTACATCTATGTTAACGGCGGCTGCACTAGGGAACCTAGTATTTTACTCAGTTTATACCCCTTTTGGGTACATCTTACCCCCGTATCATTTGTTATTTATAGCGATAAAAATGAAATGCGACCGTGGAGGAATAGCATTGCGTGACTTGTTATTGTCTTTGGTCTATTGGAGGTATTCAGGACCGATGTAAAAATAGACGCAGTCGGTAAATATGATGATAGTGATATACATAGTAGCGTGTAATAAAGTCGGTTTGATATTTTGACTAACTTTACATCAGGCGAGGTACTGTAGGGATCTTGGCACTTAAGTACAAAATACTTTGGATCTTTAATTTTTTTTATTTTATACGTTTTCACACAATGAGACGAGGTACCGACTTAAACTGACTGAAAAACATTTTTTTTACCTCTCCAGCAAGAAAAGGGTGCCTTTGGTCCCTAAAAACTCAAAGCAAAAACGCTTTTTGCTGCGAGCGTGACAAAAAGTGATTCGAATTTCGAACACCACATTTTGCGCGGTGCTGAAAAAATATGGGCGAAAGTTCGTTCAGAACCTCATTTTGGCCTATCGATTTAACTCATAGGCACAAAATGTTGTCTGTTATTTAATAAAATTTAAGTTTATTAATTTTGCTATTGCATTTTTAAAGACGTAATATTTAAAATAAATATGTAATAGTAAACATGAATATCGCTTACTTAAAAATATCATGTTTGGTTTTCATCTTAGGTTTTCATAAAAATGACAAGCAACGAAGTTTCTGAACGCAACCTCTAAATTAAAAACATTATAATAGAAAACTATATTGTCTCCAAAGAGAATTTAATCAACTACGTTTTAACTTTTCTCGCTGGTCGAGGTGAAACGTTGTATGTTTTACACGAGAGCAAGTTATTTTTATGTCTCGTACCTTTAAATCACTCACTGTGCTCAGTAGTCTATATTAGAATCACTCGCTATGCTCGTGATTCAATTCTAGACTACTTCGCTAGTTCGTGATTTAAAGTCGGCACTCGTAGCAAAAAATAACTTTGCTCACTAGTTGAACAATTAACTACACTAAAAAATCGACTCAAGATTTGTTGCTCGACTTTTGAAAAAATAACTCAGTCTACAAAACTGCTAAACACTAAAAGCAAAAAACTAGAAAACCATCAAACTAAAATCATAAACAGTAAACACACAGTTTTTGAACTCTTGGTTTAGTTTTATTTTGCAAGATTGAGTTAATTTTCCAAAAGTCGTGCATGAAACTTTGAGTCGATTATTTTGTCCATGAGTATATTTTGTTCTAATCCGAAATATTTAAACTTACGTCGTATTTATTTTTCCCTAACCCACAAAGGTCTAGCTAATCAAGTCTCTACAGTACCTAATAGTCCAAAAATATATGTCATTCTTCGTTAATAAAAAAAATACGATTTTTTGTCGATAAATTCTTTCCAATTGCACTCCTTTTTTATACACTTTATCGAGTGATACCTTGTACAAAGAATGTATATAATTAAGATAAGGCTGCGCAAACAAAACAAGTATATAAATAAACATAAATGTCTACGAGAGATATTATGTGCGTAGTGTGAAATACCCTTATTTATATGTTTAGTCGTTATGCTTACTTGTTAACAAAAAAATGTCTGTAATTTATTATGGTTTCTATTACTACGCGATCTTCTATTTTTTTATCGCGTCGCATAATTAACTTTGCGGTGCTATCCTATTAATAAACAAATATTGTTTGTTGTGTGGGTTTGCACTTGGAATCATACTCAGTTAGATAGTGTGAAATACCCTTATTTATATGTTTACTCATTATGCTTACTTGTTAACAAAAAAATGTTTTTAATTTATTATGGTTTCTATTACTACGCGATCTTCTATTTTTTTATCGCGTCGCATAATTAACTTTGCGGTGCTATCCTATTAATAGACGAATATTGTTTGTTGTCTGGGTTTGCATTTGGAATCAAACTCAGTTAGATAGATATATCTCAATGCAATGCAACGCAATGCAACGTAATGCAACGTAACGCAGTGCAATGCAACGCAAGTCAGCGCAGTGCAACACAGTGCAATGCAACGCAACGAAATGCAACACAACGTAAAGCAAAATACAAACTGTTTTAGTTGTTTAGGTGCCTAGAACGCCTTTTTGTAAGAAGAAATTTCAAGTGTTGGAAAATGTTGAGAAATTTAAGGAAAGGTTAAATCAGAGGCAAAATGTGTTTTTAAATAACATTGACATTTTCTGATCAAAGAATTTTTTTGATAATAAATCAGTCCCAAAAAGCGGCAAAATAATACACAAGGAAAAAGATATTTTCCGAAAGAACACTTCAGTCAAATGTAAGTGAATATTAAAATTACATATTATTGTTTCAAAACATATACCACTGAGTTATTGTCAGCAAAGGGGAAATTTTAAAAATGCACTCAATAAAGTGGCGGTGGTGGCACACATTTGGCAGAATTATGAAAATAATAATTTGTAATTTTCTGGTATATTGTTGTTATTATTGTTATTGAGTTCTTTGTGTTCAAGGGGTGTAACTATATTATGTTATTTTATTATTTTACTATATTACACTTTGACATTTTATTATTATATTTATTGTAATGTAAATATGAATTTGGTGACATGAAATAAATTATCTAATCTATTATTTTTAAGTTAATTGAATATGTTATGTTATGTTTGTTATATGTTGTTTGTTGTTATTTTATTCTAATTCTGAATTAAATGATATTTTACAGTATACATAAGTATATTTTAAAAATATTAGGGAGGGCAGGATTGTCGTCAGAGTATCGTACAATGCACAATTTTGTTTTATTCGTAACCAGTTACGAAAGAAAAACCACGGTTCCGTGCAAGTAAAAAAAGGCTTTGTTCGCAACTGGTATCGTATAAAACATAATTATGTTTCGTTTGCAACTAGTAACGAACCTCCGGTTACGTACGCGGCCGAAAGGGTTTTTCCTTTTCCAAGTATTAAAAAAAATATATGAATTTTGAACATTTGTAACTAATTTATAATATTTTTGTTAATTAATTAATTAATTTAAGTAAATGTTATTTATTTATATACCACAATATTTAGTTAGTCAAAAATATTTTTTCATAATCTATGTAGGAGCTTGGTTTGTAACCTCTGCATTCACATTTGTCAAAATCAAAATGACATATTCTGTCAGAATTCCACCGAATTAAAAATCAGAGTGTAGCAGTGGACGTCTTTTTGCTGATGATTATGCAAATGTTTAAGAATAGTACTAAACTGAAAAATATTCACAATGACCACGCTGAATACGTTAAAAACAACCGACTTCAATCGCAACAACTCCAATTTTGCTATGTTTTTGTTGATTTTCTCAAAAACCGCTGACTCGATTTCGATAAAATTTATATGAGACCACCTGTGAAGTATACCCTTTTAAACAAAAAAAGAATTTTCCAAATCGGTTCAGGCATCTTCGAGTAATCGGTGAACATACATAAAAAAAAATTAAAAAAAAAAAGATTCCGACCAATTGAGAACCTCCTCCTTTTTTTGAAGTCGGTTAAAATGGTTCTAAATGTAGCCGTGAAATGCTCTCACAGCAATAATTAAGCAAAAACTTCTTATTCTGGTTTCTTATGCACCAAAAAGTTTGGACTTATTTCGAGCACAAAGAATCTCCTTGCTGCGAGCATATTACATTTACAATCTCTTTCCTCCTACCAGCCAGCATGCCTCGAATTCTTGTTTATGACTTGCGAGGTATATGTAGCAAACTTGTCATCAAGTATTTGCAAAGTTTTCGAAAAGTTTTAGCAGGAGAAAAAGATGTATTGTAATCTTTTAAAATACTTTCTAAGTTGGTCGAGTGATACCACGGCCTCACAGAAAACCGGCGCGGTGTGAAGCAATGCTTGCGTTGTGTTTCGCCGAGTGAGTGAGGGTACCGGAGGCCCAACCCCCCCCCCCTCCCAATTCCCACCATCCCCCCATCCCATTTCAAAGGTCGGCAACGCACTTGTGACTCCTCTGGTGTTGCGGGTGTCTATGGGCGGCGGTAATCGCTTACCATCAGGTGATCCGTCTGCTCGTTTGCCACCTCTGCCATAAAAAAAGTTAAAGCCTGTAAGGGCTGTAACTTAGAGATTAGAATAATTATGGATAAAAATATTTTAAACATTTGTTTCGTGGCACAGGCAATCAGTTTAAGGTCAGATGATTGTTTCTGATCCATTTTTTTACCATCGATTTTTTTTTTAAATTTAATAATTAAAACATATACATAGTTATTGGTAAGCCCTTGGCTTCATCTCTCATACTTACCAACTTTATTTGAAAAGGTCATAAAAAATGTTTTATATATATTTTATCCCGAAATCTTGCGGAGAGTAACATTACTTTTTCCGGATTTGTTCAGATATGGATGCTCCTTATAATTCACTTAAATCTTTCTCAGCTTTACAGAGAACACATTTTTTTTAAATTCCCCAAATCAGCCTATTCTCCCTCGTCGTAAGATGTTATCAGCACCTTCAGACACCCAGTGAGGTGTAAACGTGCACATCAAATCAGGTGATTGGGACGCGCCTCGAATTGCCTTATTAAGACGTGTTCGTTCACACGAGGCGATGGATGAAGGTTTAGACGGGACAGTTGACTTGCTTATCAGAATGAATATACGGATACAAAATGTTTGTTGTATTTCTCACAACAATACAAAAACATACAAAAAAAAGGAAATAAAAAAAAACAGAACTAAATAAAAACACAAGCAAAATATCGAGGTACCTAATTCCTTGTGTGCGAGTTCAAATTTATTCGATGATTTTCTTGATTTTAAGAGGCTACTATTTATTCAATGGTATCTGCATTCACTGCAATATATTAGCGCATCACTTTTTGTTATTTTATATCTGTTTAATTTAATCTAACAATATGTTGCTCCAAAGCCATCAAAAATAAGTTGCTAATTTAACATTATGAGGAAAATCTAAGAAATATGCATTTTTCTCACTTTTTCATCTAAATGTCCAAATTACGTTCTTATATTTTATATGTAAAAAAAAATGTTTTTTTATTTAAGTAGATGTTTTGCACATACTTTTAAATTGTACTTAATGAGGTAGGAAGTAATGTTATATTTTCCATACAGGAACCAATTAAGGATTTAATGAAAGCAATTATGTGTGAAGTGCATGGTCAGAGTAACGTCACTATCTGAATAACTAGGTTCATTAGCAATGAAACATACCACCAAGAGCGACGCCAGCCGATGGCCTAGGTGAGATGGAGGGGGGCAAGTTAATTTTTGGAGTATGAAAAAGTATAAATCGTAGGTACAGTCAAGAGAACATGAAGCTTTCAGTGAGATTCTTACCTCTGCGGGTTACGTCGTCGATTGCTCCGCGGTTAGTGACTCCGTCCTCCTAACCAGAGGTTTCGGGTTCAAATCCTGGCCAGTGCACCAATGAGTTTTTCGAAACTTACATGCATTTTCATACCGACTGCTTTAACGGTGAAGGAAAACATCGTGAGGAAACCTGCACATCTGATTTCTAGTTGTGTATGATGGTCGCGTTGTACACGTCCGTAGGTGTAAATCTAAATGCCCTACACGTGACCGCGGGTGATGCTAAGTGCAACACCAGGCAACCACCGCCTATTCCTTGTGGATAGGACGGTTAAATTGTGCCACACGATAAGAGAAAAGAGACCTCTGCGGCGATTCTAATAAGAAAAAAGCTTCACGATTTTCTTGATTGTATACAATAAATAAAACTTGTAAACAAATGGCTACATGTTTTGAATCTCTAGGGGGGCTCTGCCCTGCCTCCCCTTGTCGACGCCTTTGCATACTACCGAGCTTCCAAGCGACTGTCTTATTCAAACGCTCTTCTGTCTTCTCACGTGAAAACACAAAGAAGCCCGCGGTTTCCGCTCTGGCGCTATAATCTTTATTTGATTGCGGGAAGGAAGCGCTAATATAGATACATCTGCACTTGCGTCAGTAAGGCTGTTTCCGCATTGCCTCCGATCCAAATCTGATTCGAATCGGAGACATGTCGGACCAAAGTAGTCGTGGTACTGTTTGTATGAGAAGTTGCGCACCTAGATCCGAATCTCTTCTTCCGATGTTTACGGATTCAGTCCGCAAGTTTACATACAAATACTACGAAGCTACTTTAGTCCTTCATGTCTCCAATTCGGATCGAATTTGGATTGGACGCAGTGCGGAAGCAACGTAACGTTTGCGATATTTGAGTATTATTAAAGTCTTGGATCTGGAACTTAAAAAAACTACGTAGTACGAGTATTGTTGAAAGGGAAAACAGAATTTAAAAATAAGAGAAAAGGCTTTAAAACAAAACAAAAAATATTTATTCGTTGACCTAAAAAATTACCATCAACTGCCTAAGATAGTTTTTAAGAAGAAAAGTCTGTGATATCGGTAATTTGTTTTTTTTTAAATTTTCGACGAGCGCGACCAGAGATAATTTTCATTTTATTTTACCCCGAGGTGAAAGGCAAAGGCTCAGAGTCATACAGTCTATTCTATTGAAATCTTCTACAATATTTCAAAGTAATATCATCATTTCTTCCATCTTTTTTCGTGTTCATAAACAAATTCAATTAAAGCCAAAGTAATTGTTCCCTCAAACGACGACTGATAAGATTTGTACGAGGGGCGCAAAATGAACAAACGGGAAAAGAAATAAGGCGGTGACAATCTACCTTCCTTTGTGTTTTCCTGCCACAAATGCGGAGAAGTGTGTCTTACACGCGCACACGCGCACACAGGCACACGCGAACACACACACACACAGACACACAGGCGCGGATCCAGGGTGGGGAGGCAATGGGTGCAATTGCCCCCCCCTGAAGCCTGACTGAAGTACTAAAACTTCTATAAAATGCAAATAAATAGAGGCATTTCTTAACTATTCAAAAAATTTCGCGCTCGCTACGCTCGCGACTTTTTATATTACTGGTTGATTCCACCGTCCGCTTCATAAATAAGAGTACACAACAAATTTGCCCCCCTCCCTGAACGAAATCCTGGATCCGCGCCTGCAGACACACACATACGCACACACTATTTATTTATTACAAAAAACACATGCTGTTAACAGACTATTGTCCAAAGGTCAGCAAGTCATATTAAAACTTAACTATTACACATACTTATAACTATAGATTATATTATAATAATTAACATTACAATTTAAAAACATATAAACTTTGGTCAAAAAAGTTCTCACTGAGTCGGCGAATATGTCCACATCATAGTGCTCAGCAGTAATGGCGCAAAGAAGGGAGATCGGGCTGTAGGCGCATTGTCTGCTCGGCGCGTGCGCGCGCTGCGGAGCGCGAATAGGCGGTGGCGGCGGCGCGGCGCGACGGCGTCGTCCACGCTGCGCGTTCCTCCCGATGGCACAGTTAATCCAAGCTGTTCCATGACCGACTGGTTATCAACTTTGCTGTGGAGAATGGAATAATAGTGTACCACCAGGAGAAGTTTTCGTCTCAGTATCAACGTGTCTAAGCCGACCATCCCCGATACAAATAATGATGGGTACAGATACGGGTAATAACCATAAACCCTTTTGTACAGCCATCGTGCAAACTTTCGCTGGATCTTCTCGATCATGGGTGAGTAACAGCTCTCGTAGGGGTCCCAGACGACTGCACCAAACTCGAGTTTACTACGAACGTAGGCGTTGTACAAAACTCTGGCGACTCTCACGTCACTGAACTGGGATGCTGTTCTCATTATAAATCGAAGGGTTTTGTTGGCAGCGCCACACATTTTCGTTATATGGGAATGAAAATCCAGTTTGACATTAAGCTCTAGTCCCAAGTCGCGAATACTGTCCACTCTCTCCAAAGACACGTCACGCAAAGAATAAGTAGCTTGGAAAGGCTGACGACGACGTGTAAAAGTTATCACTTTACACTTGGAGGCATTAAACGGTAAGTGATTTTCATCACTCCATTTAGCCACAGCGTCGATGTCACTCTGTAAGGCGAGAACGTCAACGGGACTATCAATGGACATGCAGAGCTTTAAATCATCCGCAAAAATGAAACACCTAGCAGTGCGGACGACCTTCGGCAGGTCGTTGATCATCAACAAGAACAGAGTGGGGCCCAAAGTACTCCCCTGACTCACTCCTGATAAGGTGTAATAACGCTCAGATTCACTAATTATAATATAATGCAGTATAGATTACGTGGTATTATATTAATCTTCCTTGTATCGTAGTAAGTAATCGACTATGCGATGTACACAAAACGATGCATCAAGTATCCATTTTAGACTTTTAAAACTAGTCAAAGAAAAGCAGACTGCTGTAATCTGAAATATCTTTCGTACAATTCCCAATATTGTACTTAGCGAAGAGATGTTAATATTGAATGTGTAGATAAAAAATCGAAACAGGTTTGGTTGAGTTGTATTGCCTTGTTTACATCGAATTGTACCTACATGTTATTTGTAAAAAAAATGAAATATATATACGTATAAGGGCCTAAAAGAAGACAAAAAATTCTGAATTAAAAATAGCACATAAGGAAGAAACTCCACTACATTCTCATACAAAAACGATGAATGTTCGATGAAAGAAACTTTTGGAAATGCGATCAGAATACGAAAGCTATTTTAACAGCACCATTCAACCATCAAAAAACTTCCCTTGTCGAAGTCCCCTCACCATGGCATAGCAAGAGAGTATTTTGCAATTGTAATTAAATTTGGCACGAGAGGACGGTCAACTTTTAAAGAAATTCAAATTGGTTCTAAAGTTTGGGAGCCGTCCGATGACGAAAGTTTGGGAGCCAGAGGCAAACTGATCGAGCACTTTGATTCAGTGAACTGTTTTAGTCAATCACGTTCACGTATGATACTTATAGGAATAGGAATTTCAAATGAATCTGTTAAGATAATGGACATTGAACATAATCTAATTGACAACGCTAAATAAGTTAAAAATAACTGACTTCAATAGCAAAAGCTAATACATATTAACTTTTGCTTAAAAAAGTTCTTAAAAACATGGGACAACCTCAGAGTCATTGAAGATCAAATTAAAGATGAACATCTAAAATAGTTTGAATTAACTAAGATATTGTTTAACATACACAAAACAAGTCACATTAAGAAACTTGTACATTTAGAATGAATAAAAACACTTTAATATACCTAAAACACAGGAAAATATAAACAATTTACAAGTCGGAAGTCGATGACCTCTGCGTGTATATTCATTATAACCCTTTCTTTTATTAGATTAATATCGTTATTTTGCCAATGAGACCAAATATTTTAAAACTGTGATGTTTAACACCAAATAAATTAAGTCAAAAGTATTCTACATAAATTTTTTTACGTACCTGGTTTTAACAGTCATAGGATTGGTCTCTGAATTTTTGAAATTTTACAACAAAACTTCTCTAGTTAAATCTGTGCTAAATCACTGGAAGAATATAGGTACCGTTGAACATTTCCTTTACGACGGAATTGTCGAGTGAAAAAAGGCTGCGAATACACAACATAACAAGCTCGGAAACATTTTCGTTCAGAATTTACGAACGGAGTATATTTGACGTTGAGAAATGGCCGTTTCACGCTAAAAATGTCCAGAACAAACGAAACATTGTAGACTATATTTTTGTATTTCTACAAAATATAGTGTTATTTTATACCAGAAGTTTGCAAGAGCTGAAACTGAGTAACTGTGCTCGGGGGACTTAGGAACAGTTTCCAGACTGCCTGTACAATAACGTAACTAATATTATTATCGTGAAAATGTTTCTTTATTTGTTACTTCTAGACGCCTCAAAGACTCAACAAATCTTGACGAAATTTGGCATTCACGGTAGCCTATGTATTTATTCAGTTATTACAAAAAACATGTTAATTTTACATTATAAGGGTATTGTTAAACCTTCATAGGTTTGTCTCAATACCGGTTTACAGCCTCATTCATTCACGAATAATAAAATTAAAAAAGCGGCCAAGTGCGAGTCGGACTTGCCCATGAAGGGTTCCGTAGCAGCAAGTAACATAATATAAAAGTTCTTGTAGTTCGTTGTAGGTAAATTGCGGTTTACGATTTATGACATATTAAAAAAAACTACTTACTAGATCTCGTTCAAACCAATTTTCGGTGGAAGTTTACATGGTAATGTACATCCTATATATTTTTTAGTTTTATCATTCTCTTATTTTAGAAGTTACAGGGGGGGCGGGACACACATTTTACCACTTTGGAAGTGTCTCTCGCGCAAACTATTCAGTTTAGAAAACAATGATATTAGAAACCTCAATATCATTTTTGAAGACCTATCCATAGATACCCCACACGTATGGGTTTGATGAAAAAAAATTTTGAGTTTCAGTTCTAAGTATGGGGAACCCCCAAAATTTATTGTTTTTTTTTTCTATTTTTGTGTAAAAATCTTAATGCGGTTCACAGAATACATCTACTTACCAAGTTTCAACAGTATAGTTCTTATAGTTTCGGAAAAAAGTGGCTGTGATATACGGACGTACAGACAGACAGACAGACATGACGAATCCATAAGGGTTCAGTTTTTTGCCATTTGGCTACGGAACCCTAAAAACCTACAATAAAAGTCCGAGTCCATCTTATACAGTCAAACTCAAACTTAAAACTCAAAATGTTTTTTATTTAAATAGATGCTTTACACATGCTTTTAAATCGTCAATATTTTTTTTCTACCTAGTACAAAGTCCCTACCACGCGGGACTTGTACACTCAACGTTTCGGGAAGTGTTTGCGAAGCGAGAAGAAGCGTCGAGCGCAATAGAAACTCGCTTTAACAAATTTTTTAAATAACATCTTAAATTATATTACAATTCATGTCAACAATAAAATTGTGAGCTGGAGGATCTATACATGTCCAATTGTACATATTATATCATTGTCATTTACATAATCTAGTATTTTGTAATACCCTTTAGAGCATAAATTTTTTTTTACATGCAATTTGAATTTGTTTTCTGGCGAACTAGTTACATTTTCGGGTATTTTGTTAAAGAATCTTACACACTGCCCCATAAATGACTTCTTAACTTTACTCAGTCTGGAATAGGCAACATCTATGTTATTAATATTTCTTAGATTAAAATTGTGTCTGTCACTGTTTTTACGAAACAAGTGCAAATTTTTGTAACGTCTTTCAGCAGCCGTTAAATGATTCCTTTTCTTTTCACTAAAGTTAACAAAAGTTTACAGTTTTTTTATAGCTAATGTGGAGAAATACTTTTTCATGTTTAGCGCTCTGAGCTTCATATGTTTAGTAAATAAGTTATTAGCTAACATGCTATTTTTAGGCTGTGACACCTTCTTAAATTATATACTGCACCAGTGACAAAACTCTAAAACAAAAACCTTTCCAGCCAGCCTCTTACAACCTTGCAATAAAATCAAATTAAAACTTTTTGCTTGGAAACTTCTTTCTGTTGAACCTAATGTTTATGAAGGTATACGACCTTTTTCGTAAGCAAATAATTAATAACGTCTCAAGTTTTGCGAAGTAGCTGAAATTCTTCGTCCCAACTTAACAGTACGTCGGCGAAGACAGAACAATTTATTTTGTAAGATTAGAAGTTATACAACGGTTTGTGTTTTATTATTAGTTACATACACTGGTTTTGATAAATAGGGCAACTTTATAAATAAACATCTAAGATTGCAAGCAGCGAAAGAATAGTTTATTAGCATATGTTTTTTTTTTACCCTCAATGGGGAAGAAAACTGACAGAACTCGCCGATAGAGGCGCTGATATCGCTTGACTCATACTAACTGTCATAACGTATAGATTTTTTTTTTTACGTGAACTAAACATAAGATTATTAAAAAAATGCCGCATTATGTGGCGATTGGTTGCAATAATAATGGAAATCATTAATTTCCTAAAGATTCTCGGATGAAGAAGACGTGGGAAAAGTTACGTTATCAATTATGTACTTTTCAACTTCGCCTTTAATTGAGGAACAGTCCAAGTCGCATATATTTTCCATTTAACAATTTTACAGAAATAAATCTAACTTCTAACACCTCGATAATAAAAAACGCGGAACTTATTGGAAGTAGTTACGAGTCAAGCGTCCGAAGCGCCATCTGCAAATAGCTTTGCGTTTTCTTCCCCATTGGTATTTTCTTTCTTTATCTGGCCCTTGGCATCACCTCACCTGGTGGTAAGTGATGATGATGCCGAAGATGGAAGTGGGCTTACCAAGATTCCCCAACGCAATGGAGAACTGTCTATCTTATCTCCATGGCGGAACACATCAATCCTGTTAACATTGATGTTTGGCGGCAAGACTTAGATAACATGGTGGTAGCTAGCCAGGCGGGCTCAGAAAATGCCCTACCATCAACCAAACCGAGTCCACAAATTTGCACCCCGCCGGGAATCGAACCCGCGACCTCCTGATGTGAAGCGAGGGTAAACCACTACGCTAAGATGGTGGTAGCTAGCCAGGCGGTTTTAGAAAGTGCCCTATCACCAACCAAACGAGTCCAACAAAGATGGACCCCGCTGGGAATCGAACCGGCGACCTCCTAACGTGAAGCGAGCGGACAAGCCACTAGGCCATGGAGCTGGTTACAGATAAAAACTGGAAGCTTTTTAAATGTGGTGTTGGAAGATTGAGGAAAACATGAGACGATAAAAGTTATTGTACAGCGTTTATGCTTTATTGATATTTATATTAGGATCTGTAATTAGAGCTCGTACTCTTAATACTAAACAACTTTTGCTCTACGCCTTAATTTAATTATATTCATACTAGAAATGTTCAACCGGAAATCTAAATTATACGTATACATAAGCAACCCCTTTTGTCTATGCTAATGGCACTAAAATCACAATTATAACGATAACACCGGTGTTGCTATTACCGAAACGATTAGAGATACAAGGCTGTGTTGCTATTGTTTATCCCCCTTCCATTACGGTGAGAAACAACGCGGGCGTTCGGGCAGACGGGCGATTTACGGAAATAGGAGGAGATTGCTTTGAGCAATAAGGCCGTCTGTTCCCTCGTTTGAATTTTGACTGTTTTATTTGCCTTTCTTAATGTGTAACATTAACAATTTTGTGTTTCTGTTTCCAAATTTAACTTAAAAAATGTCTTGGCTTACTAGCGTATCTTATGAAATGAATATGGTTGAACGTGGTGGATGTTTACGATTTTCGCGATCTTAAGGTACATCCGGGCGCTCCATACAAAAAGTCCGAATGATTTACCTATTACCTTTCTACTAACACGTAGCACATAATTGACCACGCTGAATACGTTAAAAACAACCGACTTCAATCGCAACAACTCCAATTTTGATATGTTTTTGTTGATTTTATCAAAAACCGCTAAATCGATTTCGATAAAATTTATATGGGACCACATGTGAAGTATACCCTTTTAAACAAAAAAAGAATTTTTAAAATCGGTTCAGGCGTCTTCGAGTAATCGGTGAACATACATAAAAAAAAAATATAAAAAAAAGATTCCGACGAATTGAGAACCTCCTCCTTTTTTTTGAATTCGGTTAAAAATACACACATACAGAAGGTCCGCTCAATACGCCCACTAAAATCCTAAGCATATACATGCTTATAGACGTATACGGTCGTTGTAGGCAAGGTCACGATACTGTTTTGCCGCGTGACCTTGCCTCGAACGACTGTAGGTATATTTCTATAAATATGTATATGCTTACGATTTTAGTGGTTTGTATTGAGCGGACCTTCTGTGTCTATTTTGTGCATATAGTGGCAAGCCAAATAACTGTGTGACGACTGTAAAGACCGTCATTACATTGTACCAACGGAAGCGGAGAGCAGAAGGTAGTGTCCATACTGTAATGCAGTAGGTACTACATATTTAATATACTGTGCAAACTATATTGTATGAAGCGAGTTTCTTTTGGGCTCGACGTTTCTTCTCGCTTTCGCGTGTGTTTCGAAGTGTTTCCGCGTTGAGTGTACAAGTTCCGCGTGGTAGGAACTTTGTACTAGGTAAAAAAAAGACGATTTAAAAGTATGTGTAAAACATCTACTTAAATAAAAAACATTTTGATTTTGATAGTATGCTTGGATGCTTCTTTAGGTAGGTACATAAAATAAATTATTTCATTCACACGCGCCTTGTGACACACGTACATTAACCTTACTTCGCCTTACTTGGGGGAGGCCTTTGTCCAGCAGTGGACGGATTTTGGCTGATGATGAGATGACATTCCAGCAGCGCAGGTGCTGCTCGCTCTTACAAAAGGCTAGCTTATTGTAAATCTCGTATGTGTGAAAAGGATGGTACAATAGTTGCTGACAGACAGCAGCTATGGAATGCACTATTGTAGGTAGAAACTTGAAAAATGGAAGAGTATAAGTCTCTTGGAGGAATAATTGAAGATTTTTCAGATGTCGATTCCTAAGTTTTTGTTACGTAAACGTTTCCAGAAAAGTGTGGTAGCAGCATTTATCTCGTTCGTTTCAATACTTCGCAAAGCACGTTAATCCGTTGGTGCCGGCTGCTATCACTAGATTGCAGTCGATAAGCCATGTCAAAAGCCTTAAAGGCGGCTTGAAAACTTTTGACTCTGGGGCTGGTGACTAGCCCCGTAACATCCATTAATCCGGACTTGGCCCCCGTGTGTGGAGTATGGCCTTACCGTTCTAAGGTATGGGAAGAGACCTGTCCCCATGTGACCTAGGAGTGGGGACTCGAGAGGTCCAAAACATGACAAACTACAACTCATTGTCACGTAAATACAAAAATCCCTTCACTACATACACATATAACGATTTTTCGCTCCATAATTACATTAAACCGTTGGTCTGCCATCCCATCTGCGTAATGACCTAATTCAATCCACCACAATTCCCGCTTCCATTGTTTTTCGGGTTTGCCTATTGTGTAGTAACCTTATTCCACTATGCTCCGTGAATTAGTGCTACTGGGCTGCAATTATCAGTTCTTTTAGGCAGATATCACACGGTACCAGAAAATGCTCCGGTAAGCGGTGCTGAGGTTCTTCCTTTGACATTGTCAAGTAAAAGATCGCAGCACCGCAACCGGAGCGGTTTCCGGTGCAGTGTGATATCCGCCTTAATTCAAGTGAGTCGTATGAATAATTAAATTTTGGAAAATAAAATTAATTATAAATTACTTTAAGTAAATGCAGTGTTGAGATGTATCTTTCTGTTCTTTATCTTAAGAGCTAGGCTCTCGTCGGTGAAGCAACCGCATTTCCCTCCTACTCCCCACTAACTGAAGTAATCTTCTCTTGGAAAACTAATCTGGGGCTTCTACTCATCATTCTCAACTTTCCTCTCCTTTCCTCCCCTCCCTCCTCCTCCTGCTCTTTCTCCTCTACTTTCCTTAAGGAACACATTGTATGACTATAGTAAGTATATGGTGAACAGAAGCCTTAGTTTCGATCCGGTATAATTATTTTTATAAATCGCCGTAAAAAAATTGATAGGCTATTTACTTAATTATTATTTCTTGAATATTTTTTTATGTTTTTTTTTATGGCAGAGGTGGAAAACGAGCAGACGGTTCACCTGATGGTAAGCGATTACCGCCGGCCATAGACACCCGCAACACCAGAGGAGTCACAAGAGCGATGCCGGCCTTTGATATAGGAGTACGCACTTTTCTTGAACGTTTGAAACGTCAAGTAATTTATTTTGAGGTACAGTTATAATATTTTGGATAGCAGTGGAATAAACACTTTCGTTTCAGAGAAAACCGGCGAAGCGTGTTGCGAGATGACGTTTGAGGTTTCGGCGCCATTTCTAAGATGTCTAATCTGCACAATTTAATCTTGTGAATTCATAACGTATTGTCGGTTGTTCAGTTTCATCTAAAAGACTCAAAGACTGGATAACTATCTTTGTTTTTCGTCAGAACATTAATCCGCGACGTAAAGAGGAATGTTGTAAGTTTAAAAGAAGAACGGGTTGTCTGGAAGGAATTGCTTATTACTTAATTACTTATTTTTATTGTTGAACGCGTATTACTTTTATTTGGTATTACAATAAAGAGGAATGGATTTGAAGCAAATGTGTATCCACAGACTTGCACCCCGCTCCCCCCCCCCCCAGCGGAGCGACGATATAAAACTTCTTAGTGTGAATCTGTGTTTAGGAAATGTCCTTGTATTTTCAACCAACTTCAAAAAAAGGAGGAGGTTCTTAATTCGTCGGAATCTTTTTTTTATGTATGTTCACTGATTACTCGAAGACGCCTGAACTGATTTGAAAATTCTTTTTTTGTTTAAAAGGGTATACTTCTCAGGTGGTCCCATATAAATTTTATCGAAATCGATTCAGCGGTTTTTGAGAAAATCAACAAAAACATAGCAAAATTGGAGTTGTTGCGATTGAAGTTGGTTGTTTTTAACGTATTCATACTGTATGCAATCGATGAGAGATGTCACTCACAAAGCACAAAAAGCATCTAAAGTTTTAATTAAATGTTCTGTTTTTTTTTTTGCAAAGATGAGAAACCGTCTGAAACCGTAATATTTCAGAGGTGCATCTTACCTAGAACATCCAAGCTGTGGAATGAGAAAAGGTATTTGAATGTTCAGCAAAGCATTGATAGGACCTCTGGTGTTGCTCTGAGTTTGGGTGTATAATATCTATATATGTATGTATTTAAATGTATATGTGTATGTATATCAGTCTCTGGTTCCCAAGATACAGGGAATCCTAGTTTGGGGCCAGATGACCGTGTGTGATTCGTCCCGGATATTATTATTATTAAATGCCCATAGGCGGCGCGGCGACAACCACTTTCTGTCACGTGGACCGTCAGCCTTTTGCGATCCTATATAATAAAAAAATAATAAAAAATATGCCCTGATAAACTATGTCTCTCTATCCAGACACCCTGCAAAATGGCCATACCCAAAATTTACGAAACCACCAACTCTCTTATTACAGGATTTAGTTAAAAAGTTGTAAAGATTTGTAAAAACTTTTACAAAAAAAAAACACAGTGCACCTTGAACTGGATCTTTCAATTCAGACAATTCCATTTATAAAATATAAACTGAGGGATCTTCCAAAAAGTATTTATAAGGATCTTTTTGGCGGGAACTCGCGGCAAGAGTTTGTCATATTTGTTTTATAATCCGAAAAAACAGATATCGTTGTTTTAGGGTTCCGTAGCCAAATGGCAAAAAAAGGAACCCTTATGGATTCGTCATGTCTGTCTGTCCGTCCGTATGTCACAGCCACTTTTTTCCGAAACTATAAGAAACTTGAAACTTGGTAAGTAGATGTATTCTGTGAACCGCATTAAGGTTTTCACACAAAAATAGAAAAAAAAAACAATAAACTTTGGGGGTTCCCCATACTTAGAACTGAAACTAAAAAATTTTTTTTTCATCAAACCCATACTTGTGGGGTATCTATGGATAGGTCTTTAAAAATGATATTGAGGTTTCTAATATCATTTCTTTCTAAACTGAATTTTGTTCAAAGTGGTAAAATGTGTGCCCCCCCCCCCTATAACTTCTAAAATAAGAGAATGATAAAACTAAAAAAATATATATGATGTACATTAGCATGCAAACTTCCACCGAAAATTGGTTTGAACAAGATCTAGTAAGTAGTTTTTTTTAATACGTCATAAATCGTAAACCACAATTTATAATAATACCTAAAACGAACTACAAGAACTTTTATATTATGTTACTTGCTGCTACGGAACCCTTCATGGGCGAGTCCAACTCGCACTTGGCCGCTTTTTTAATGCATAATATTGATAGTGTATTGTTCAATGAAGTGCCATTTAAGTGTCTAATATGTAGGATAATGAAATAAAAGTGTGTAGACTGTGTTTCGAGTGCTCTCAAGAAGTCCATGAAATCTTCATCAAAAGTGCTATCATTTTGCTGAAGAATAGGAAATTTAAATACGAAAGAAATGGCTTTAGCCTTTATTGAATTTTCCCATAAAGACGAAGAAATACGGAAGAAATGGCTTTTAGCTTTTAAATACGACAGAAGATTTACAACAGACTAGGCTGTATGGCTCTGATCCTTTGCCTTCCCCATCTCGGGGTAAAATAAAATAAAATAAAAATCTCTGGAATGTTCTGTGTAACCTTTCTTTATGCCAGAGGATCGGAAGAACATTTCGAACATAACAGAAAAGGACATAAATTATTGACGCCAGTCGCAAACCATTCTTAATTACGAATGAAACTTTTATCGTAAAATACCTTCTGTTTAAAACAAATTTCAACTAATTTATGAACCTATTAAAACGGAAAAGTTAACTAATAAAAGAAATAATTCATGATCAAGGTAACTGCAACAAAAGATTATCAAATATTTATATTTGAAATTTAGAATAGAATAGAATAGAAAAACTTTATTCGTATACTTCATTCCAATCAAAAAAAAGCAAAACGTAAACAAACTTACTATGGAACTGACACATGTCAATGTCATCTGCATACTATGTTTGTTTACCTTTTGCTTTTTTTTGATTGGAATGAACCATAGTAAGAGGTACATTATACAGGGTGTAACAGAAGTGTGTGACAATACTTCAAGGTTGGCTTTTACCCATCAAACTGAACAACTTTTGTTCTACAACTTTGTTGAAATCGCAAAATATTTTTTGGACTTTTCATACAAATCGATCAGCTGGCGAAACAAGTTTGTATGAAAAGTCCAAAAAAAAATTTGCGATTTCAACAAAGTTGTAGAACAAAAGTTGTTCAGTTTAATGGGTAAAAGCCAACCTTGAAGTATTGTCACACACTTCTGTTACACCCTGTATATAACAACACTCCTTTTACATAAGAGACGACCAAATTTTGTTCTACGCAATTATTATGATATAAAACACGCCGCTGGTTTTTCGCCATTGCTGAAATTCCAAATGTTCACGAATTTATCGAAGGCGGCAAACGAGCAGACGGATCACCTGATGGTAAGCGATTACCGCCGCCCATGGAGTAAGCAACACCAGAGGAATCACAAGTGCGTTGCCGACCTTTGAAATGGTATGGGGGGATAGGGGGGGGGGCGGGTTGGGCCTCCGGTACCCTCACTCACTCGGCGAAACACAACACGATTGCATCACGCCAGTTTTCCGGTTTTTTATGTTTGTTTACCTTTTGCTTTTTTTATTGGAATGAACTATAAGCCATGACTGATTCAAAATGTACGTATTACTTTAACGTGTTAGAGTAAGAATATAATGTGTAAATAATAATAAATTTATTTTAGTACTTATTAAATAACAATTAGTTATCAATATATATGTTAACCTATTTTTTATTTATTTAATTAAATATTATTTACTCAATAGGTAGTTAAGATACGTTTTATTGATAATGTACTTTGTTGTTTACTTAGCGATCACGTGTCCTGATTTATATAATTAATTATGAAATTAAAACCTTAAATTATATTTAAACGTTGTTAAAATTATAAATCAAATTATTTAATAATTTGCCAGGCATGCTTTTGCGATGTAAAACTCTTAGAATAAAATAAGTAATGTGACAGTAACGAATAGTCAGTTGTTTACAAGGTTGTATATAACCGCCGGACATGCGCAGCGACAGCCAGTCTGAAAACAGCAATTGTCAAGTGCGGAAGCTAAGCTCAAATTTAATTCAGAAATAAATAAAACTCAATACATACTACACGTATTTTTGTTGCCCTTCTGGTATTTAATAAACGTCAGTCTTATTTCATGAGAACTCAAAATATCAAATCATTAGGAAATTCAAGTCAATGTCAGGCGTTCGGGAAACATCGGCCACGTTCGGATATATATACTCTTTTCATACGACACCTACGGTTTTTTGTGCAGTACCGGTTTGCGATTTAGAATGTATAAGTTACGCAATTTTTCGGAAATTTCGGGATGTTCATGACGACTATTTTTTATTTGGGTCCAATTTTTTGAATCACGTCTTCTCACGTGTATTATCTACGAATGTCCTTAACATATTATTAATCCTATCGATCAAACCACGATTAACCAATTTAGAATACTTATATTTATGAGATTCTTGGCGGGTTTCTCTAATCAAATAGTTTGTAGTTTCTTGTCAAACATCGACGCTATGTATGTATGTGTGTGTACCCTTAACCTTTGATAAGTTGCCACATGACTGCCTAGCAATAACATGGGAGCCGCAGGTAGCAAACAAAACCAGTGATCTGGTGAAATGTCTAGGGAATTCCTATGATGAATTTCATATCAAAATCAAAGAGATTATGCAACCTTTGAGCAAGTTTAATGCTAACAACTAATACAGCCTCCTTTAATGGAGGAGGGTGAATAGTTTAAGTATACACGGAGGAACATCACACAAACATTTTGGACTATTAAAAGTGAAATGTTTAGGTTTTGAACTATTTAAAGCTGAACGCAGTGAATCGTAGCTTTAAGGCGTAGGCTATCAATGCAAACTATTGTAAAACATGTCCAATTTTTACATTTCAATGAAGAAATCGAACGTATTAAAAACAATAAACTTGAGAAATCTGTATTGAAAAAATTATGTCCATTCGTGGATAGTGACGGATTGTTGCAAGTGGGGGGAAGATTGGATAATGCTAATGTACCATTTTCCCAAAAAACATTCACTAATATTACCCAAAAATTGTAATTTTACAAATTTGGTTATTCGGCACGAGCATCATGCTCTACTGCATGCTGGGTTGACGTTGACATTGTCCAGCCTGTCCACCAAGTATTATATACGAGTAATAAGTGCTACAATACTTGTAAAAAATATTATAAACAAATGTATAGCATGTTTCAAGTTTAGGGCTCAAAGAGCAGAACAATTAATGGCAGCCCTGCCGGAGGACAGGGTTGTACAGGCTAAAGTATTTAGTAAAGTAGGAATTGATTATTGTTGACCGTTTAACATTAAGCAGTCTAGTATGAGACGGTCTGTAATTTCTAAAGGATATGTTTGCATTTTTGTATGTTTTATTACAAAATGTGTAATGTGTATGTCGTGGCCAGATCATAGAATTGATCATTTCATGATGTGGCCGGCCATTTCATGAAATGATCGTATTTCATGAAATGGCCAGCTAAAACTGACCATATCGTTTAAACGTCAACGTTTTAACGTCCATCCACGTTTGGCCATATCATTAATGTAGGGTTTCCATGATATCAAAGGTTTAATAAAAATTGAAAATACGTTGAAAAGTTACTGGCATTCTTTAAATCTGAGTAATCTTGGTTAACAAATAAATTATACATTTTTAATACTTAGATTTTAAGACTGATATCTACTAACCGATGAAATACTTTACAAACTTCAAGGTTTTGCTCGGAAGGAAGAAAGCAAGGAACTGCAACGTTGGGCTCGTTTTTTGATTGACTTTCGAAAAAATATTGTAGTTTAGTGTCGTAACGACATTTAACTTCTATTTTATTTTCAATTTGCGCATTATAAATAGCCTTTTTTTCATTATTAATTGTACGCCGCCATGATGCATCACAAAAACAAAAGGATATCAGCGCCCCTAACGGTGGATACTGTAACTATTTTACGATATGATCACTAATGCGTGACCATTTCATGAAATAGCCGTGCGTTTAGCTGTATGTATATCGTCAAACGTTGATGTATTCATTGATCTGACCAGACCATATCATGATGTGATCAGCAGATATTTTCCATTTCATGAAATACGACCATTTCATGAAATGGTCGGCCACATCATGAAGTGATCAATTCTATGATCTGGCCATCACATGAACATTTGGAATTAGTGTCTGACATGACCACAGATTGCTTTTTAGCAGCATTCAAAAGATTTCACTCTAGAAGAGGTTTACCTCATTCACCTTCTCTTGTTTTGCACGTAATTCGTAATTAATTCATAATAATTATAACACGTCAACTTAAGATATAAAATAAAATCATTTAACAAAATTGAATTGAATAAGATAAGAATAAGGTCATCATTAATTAATTGAATTATTAGGATAATAAAACGAGTATACAGTATACATATATACTTAATAGTGATACATAAGAGTATACACAGTTTATATAGTAATATTTATTTATATTTTAGAAAATTCGTTAATATTATAGAACGCCTTCTCGACAAGCCAGCGCTTTAGGGATGATTTGAGGGTTTGCGTATTTGGTGCAGTTATTAAGTCGGTTTTTGGACGCTTTCAGCGTTGTCGATTATTTATTTAAGTAGAAGTTTTTCACATAATGTTAAATCGTCTTTCTTTTCTACCTGTTTTTTTTTTATGGCAGAGGCGGCAAACGAGCAGACGGATCACCTGATGGTAAGCGATTACCGCCGCCCATAGACACCCGCAACACCAGAGGAGTCACAAGTGCGTTGCCGGCCTTTGATTTGGGAGTACCTAGCACAAAGTTCTACGACTCGGAACTTGTACACCAACATTTCAGAAAGTGTTAGCTCCTAAACCTGAAATACTTATTATAGAGTCTTCACGCATCTAATCACAGACAAACATCAAGTTTTTTCGCTAAACATGAAGCTTCATGAGTTCGAGGCTATATTTTTTGTCGAAATAGGAGGAAATTATCCTCCATCAACCTTTTTACACTGACCTCAAACGCAATGGGTCAGAACATAATCGAATGGAATTTACACTAGCTGGCAAACGCGCCTTTAGTGTAAGCATTTTTGCCTTTTTATCGATATAGTAAATACAGAAACAGTGGGAATTTTAGAAGCCAAAAAAACTATTTTTATAATATTTTTCATTTTCATTTATTTATTCAGCAACAATATACATTGTGTGTGAAACTTACAATATACACAGAAATTAAATAATTAAATATAACCAGGTTATGTCAATTTAAAAAAATATCATCATAACATCAGCTCATAAAAATTTGAAAATAATAATAATAATATAAAAATCCAGAAAACGCTATCTTAAAAATGCCATCGCAAAAGAGAACAGAATAAATTATCATATAAATATCAATCAAAAATATCAAAACATATATAATACGTCATAACTCATAAGCAATTTTACAAAACAAATAACATGCAGATTAAACCTGTGAAGATAGAATAATGAAAATTGGAATGTACTCTCTTTAGAGGATGTAGAGTATAGATTATAAGGCTGGGGTGGGCTGTTTTCCGCAACCAGGCAACCATTGCGCCCATTTTGTGTGATAGGCCAGCATCACTGCCAGCCCAGCTCCTCCAGGAAGTCCAGTAGCGACCTTGGGTTGCTGACGACTTATTGGAGTGACGTCGGGTCACCGAGGTGCGCGACCCTGTACGATGCTACCTCTCTGCATTCCAGCAGGATATGAGCAGCAGTTTCCTCAGCTTCCATGCATGCTCGGCACAGTGGGCTGTCTGTAACACCCAAAGAGAACAAGTGTTTGTTGTAGGGTCCATGTCCAGTGATAGCAGCAACAAGCTTGCGGAGTTAAGATGTAGAGTAGCAATAAAAAAAAGATTTTTTAAAATATCGAATCCCTATTAGAAAGAATAAGTTTATTGTATGAAAAGTGTTACTAAACAAATTATCTATCTACATATATGTTACAGTGCTCCATACTTCGAATAAATATTTTTGATTTGATAACGTGATGTAAAATACGTAGTACTGTTCAGTATTCAATTTTAACGGGCCATCTACACCGAGGTCTCAAGAACCCTATTAGTTTATATCTAAAAGCATTAGGTATCTACACAAAGTCATTCCGGGTTATTCATGAACTGGCTATATCATTTATTTTGGAACACACAAGAACTGGACAGATATCGCCTTTACATATCATTGGACCCGATCACAAAAAGGAGATCCAATAGCTATGGAAGCCTTAAAAGAAGAGTTATTGCACAGATTACTGCCGATTTCATTTGTACCCAAACTGAAGTTCGTTTAAGCGTGTTTAAGGGAAAAATATATAGGTAATAATAGTTAATCGAGCGATTCTGACTAAAGCAAAATCAAACAAACAGATATATAAGTACACCAGAAAAGCTCTAATGCTAATAATATAATACAGTCGCTAAACTGAACTAGCAGTAGGCGGGGCATATAGCTCGTAGAACATAATGCCCACTGGGGCAGGAAAGTTCTGACATTTCAGGTCACATAGGTCATTTCATTAAATGAAAATATTTTATTCAAAGTAGGTAGCAGTGTACACTTTTCGAACGTCATTTTTTTATTTTCCTAATACGAGGTTCCTACCACTCGGAACCCGTATACCCGCTGTTTCGGGAATTGTTTGCGGAGTGAGAAGAAATTACGGGCTCTAAAGAAACTCGAATGGCGACTCTGCACCGGAAGACAGGCGTAGGCAGGTCGTCTACTCAGTGGACTGATGACCTGGTGAAGGTCGCGGGAAGCCGTCTAACGGGCAGTGAAAGACCGGTAGGCGTGGAAAACCTTGGCAAAGACGCGTTGTGCAAAACTTTAGGAACAGATTTTGTATAGTAGTATACGTTTTCCGGTTGATATGATGAAAAATAAATAGGTACAAACATATGTTTTTGTTTTGTTTTTTATTATAGATTTGAGTGCGTTTGGCAACACATCACCTGATGTTAAGTGACGATGCAGCCGAAGATGTAGCACGCAAGCTCAAATAGTGCCTGTTCCTAAATTATACGAATCGGGGAACACAGTAGCAGGTAAAACATCAATGTTAACAGCATTGATGTGTTCCGGCATGAAGATAAGATAGCCAGTTCCCCATTGCGTTGGGGAATCTTGGTAAGCCCGCTTCCATCTTCGGCATCATCGTCACTTACCATCAGGTGAGATGATGCCAAGGGCTTACCAATTGAGAGTAAAAAAAAAAAAAGGTAGAGAATTCCACTCCTTAGCCGTCCGCATAATAAACGATGACTCAAATCGTTTAGTGCGTATAGGTGGAATATCTACGACATAAGGGTGAAACCTCCCCCTACGCCTGGTCGTCCGATGATGGAATGGAGAAGGGGGTATGAGATTGTAAAGTTCCTGAGCACACTCTCCGAAATGAATCCTATAAAACACCGATAAGCAGGCGACTTTTCGGCGATGCTCGAGGCTTTGGAGCTTGTTAGAAACAAGTTTCTCATCGCCAAAGAGTCGTCTGGCGCGTCGGTCAATAGAATCCAAGGCATCAAGCTGGTAACGAGCCGATCCGTCCCATAAGTGAGAGTTCTACCTTCATTTGAACCACGAAATAAATAGCTTGTGTTTACTTAAAGTTCTGTGTTTCTAAGCTTTCAATTCTCAATACGGGTTTTACTACAATCGTGTTACCTAATGATTTATCATTATCAACAACTAAAAGATGTCTACTATGAGACAAAAGCCTCCCCCAGGGATTTCCATTCCGACTGGTCCTGCGCTATTCGCATCAAGTATGATAGTTTTCCGCGACCTTCACCAGGTCCTTGCCGGTTTTATTGTCTTTAATAAACTTGTTTGTATGCATAGCTATAGATATTTGCAACTATAGCAAGGTTAAGGTGTGCTTCACAATAAAAGTATTAATTAGAAACATTTTTAACATGGACAGGGTCATGGGCAAGATCTAGTAAAATAAGGCCGGTCATAAATTTCATGGCTCGCTATGGTGTAACGCCATCCAACTACACGTTATTATGTGCTGGCAAAGAGCCGAAAGTAACTCCTTCTTTTGTAGTTAAAAGAGCATAAATATCTTTGAAATATAAGCTTGAAAGCGTATATTTTAAGCAGAAATAACGCATTTTTCTCTCTATTCTGAGCTTTAAGCTGTTTAAAAGTTATTCGTTACTCCTCAGTTTTTATTTTTATTTCTGTAAAACTTCCACGGTTACTGGCTTTAAGCGGTTAAGCTAGAAAACAGTCCGCATTCCCAAAGTGAAACAAAGTTTTTTCTAACAATATTTTGTGGCGGTCTCAACCTTTTGCTCTCATTCTACGAGTATGACATTCTCAAATTTGGTCAATCTGGTGATTGTGCAAAGCTAACTTTTTCTTTTCTTTTGTGCAATACTTTTACTCTTTGTATCTTCTGATAGGTACTAAGAAAGATCCAAAAAGTGAAAAGTGAAGAAATCAGAAGGAAGATTATGCTTAAAGATACCTTACAGCACGTTGTCAAATTAAAGCGGAGATGGACAGGCCACAACACACCACGACACAAGATGCACTGAAAAAAATAATTGTTAATATACATCAAAAAAAAGTTTAATTAATATTGATAATTCAAGTCACTTGTTTATATACGAGCACACAAAGCTTTGTGATTCCGGGAATCAAGCCTTCTTGATTGAGAAACGAAACAAGCATATATAGTACATTCCAATAAGTAATTGTCGGCTTAATCAATTCTAATCATTATTTTATAATATTTTATTGGATGAACTAAGTGTAATGTGTAGTAATAATAAAGAACTTGATGGATCTAAATAAGTTGATGATAGAACTGACCTTCAATTTGATAAACGTTCAATCATTTGAGCTTTATTGTGGCAAGAAACCGTCAATTATTGTTTTTGATATTTCCTTGAATGATTCAGTCATATTTTTTTCAATCAAGCAAGATTGTAACTTATTTAGCCATGTTTTTTTTCAGTGTGGACTTTCTTTACTGCTTACTTTCGTCGTTGTACCGGAAAAAGAATGCTGCAGGAATAGGCTAATGAACTGAGTAGAGCACTTTGGCCTAGTGCACCAGGTCAAAAGCATTCGTACGCGCTCATTTCTGTTTTTTCGCGGGAATACACGTCTAGAGCACTACGACTTCATAGGCCTGGACACAGGATTCTAGTCAGAATTCTAACTGGCGACTGCAAGCTTAATAAACACCTTAATAAAATAAAGCTTGCAGATATGGACGAGTGCCGATTCTGCCTCGAGGAAGAGGAAACTCCTTTTCATATACTTTGCGAGTGCGAGGCACTAGTCCAAGCCAGAAGCCGATCTCTAGTTGGACCAATGGTAACTCCAGAGGTCATTAGGGAACTCGTTCCCAAGTGCATCCTACAGTTCATTAGAACTATTGGCTTTGAGAAAATAATAAAATAGGGGCAGTGATCACAATAGATCTACCCAGGTCGCAGTGATCCAATAGGGCCCACCTTTAGTCCCTTTACCCCCAAATAATAATAAATATTAAATACTACTTACTTTAGTTTCTCTTACACCTCATTGAAAGCATCTTACCTGTAACTCTGTATTTATCTACTATGCTGGTAGTATTCTGCTAGGGCCACAAAAACATGACGTGTTTTATGAATTTTTGAATTTCCCTGTTTGAACGAATTCGTGCGTGGTAAAGAGATCACGTCGTATATTAATTATTCACGTTCAGGCACGTCCTGTATATGCGTATTTGACGCGTTACGACTTTATGAGTTACACGAAATGTGTTTTTGCAATGTTCTGGCTTTTTATATTTATACAGGCCGTACCAAATTACGTGTCCGTTCTATTCACTGGGGCTTCTTATCACTCTGCCCAAGAGATACATATTGATTATTTAATTCGCAAAAAAATCGGACTTTTCATATAAATTGAACAACTGTTTGGACAGTGTTGTAAGAATAGACATTTTTAGCTCATCTCACTATACCCAGTCACAATTTAAGCAAAACATTAATACAGCCATACATAACAGGACTTTCTGCCCCTCTCAGGAGACTAAATTCCTTGCAGCTAGGATCCGGTCGCAATAGATAGGCACAAGCCAGGCAGCATATACTTCTACGAGTGTATATCTATCTATCAGCCGAAAGACGTCCATTGCTGGACAAAGGCCTCCCCCAAGGATTTCCACACCGACCGGTCCTATGCGGCTCGCATCCAGCGGCTTCCTGCAACCTTTACCAGGTCGTCGGTCCACCGCACCGAGTCGGAGGCCTCCCCACACTGCGTCTTCCGGTGCGCGGTCGCCATTCGAGAACTTTACTGCCCCAACGGCCATCTGTTCTACGAGCTATGTCTACGAGTGTACCAACGTCATATTTTTATGTAGAAGTACTTAGTAGTAGTTTGCTCGATTCACATCAGGAGGTTGCGGGTTCGGTTCACTGCGTGGTCAAACATCAATGTTAATAACATTTCCATCAACATGGAGATTAGATAGCTAGTTCTCCATTGGTAAGCCCGCTTCCATCTTCGGCGTCATCATCCTTACCACCAGGTGAGATAATTTCAAGGGCTTACCAACTGTGTTGTTTTTTTTATATAATAATGCGACATTTGTATGCAGGTCCAGGGTGTGACCCGTTGTTGTTTTCAGTACTGACTTAGCCGGTATAATAAGATAGTCCAGTGTCATACTCTCCTCTAAGTGTCGGTGTAGCTCACATCATTCATTCCTATTCAAGGCCTTCTCCTTGACTTCTCTGTAAGACATATGTACTAAATTGCAATACTCTCGTGTGGTGAAATTTCAAAAACTATTGAAATGCTTCGTGTTAGAAAAATGTTTGTATAGTTTAAGTGAATTATAAGCATGTTAGTGAATGTTAGATTGTATTTATACTTTGTTTTTTTATATATTTTGTTTTGTTTTTTAGATTGTATTTATACCATTTTTCCTACACAATGTACTTACTTTGTTCTGGAATAAAGAATTGATTGATTGATTGATTGATCTCTCTTCTATTAAGCATTTATTAATCTCGTTTGATACTGGTCGGTGAGATAAGAATAAGGACCTCTTTACTCATTCATTAAACTAGCTCTTGTCCGCAACTTCGTCTGCATACTTTGGAAAGCGGTCTATTTGAAAAGTTATCATTTCGGGAAGTAGTTACTTTACGAAGTAGATAGTTTGGAAGAGTTCACATTTTGGGAAGTGGTAGTAGTAGCAAATAGCCGTTCCTTAGAAGTAGACGTCAGAGAGAACCATCCGACCGATTTCGGTCATGGCGACCACTTCGACTCCTAGTCGGCTTGTTGGCGCTGGTGCATCCGAGTATGGCTAATATAGCTAATTTTCGCGGCAAACCCCCGTGCACAATGGGGGCACGTGAGTACGCCGTCTACATAATGGTACTGAATGGCGGCAGGTGGACGGGCTTTCAGCTCATCGCGTTTCGTGTCGAAGTCAGTTTTACGCTGCTCCTCGAAATCGCTTACTTGCCTCTGTACAAGCCTACGCCATTCAAGGCGCTGTGCTGCCAACTCTAGTAACGTCAAACCCCTAAAGGGCGGTGACTGATTTCCTTGAAAACTATGTCCAAGTCAAATCAATCAATCAAAATATGTTTATCCGAAGTAGATAACATTGTACATTTTTCGAATGTCATTTTTAATCTACTTAATATGAAGTTGCTGTCACTTGGAACTCGTATATCCACTCGTATAATCATTTCGCTCTGTCCTGGACAGCCTGAAATCACAAAATACATAGATACAGAAGGTCGGCTCAATACGCTCACTAAAATCCTAAGCATATACATGCTTATAGACGTATACGGTCATTCTAGGCAAGGTCACGATACTGTGCGATCGTGACCTTGCCTCGAACGACCGTATACTTCTATAAGCATGTATAAGCTTACGATTTTAGTGGTTTTTATTGAGCGGACCTTTTGTGTCTATTTTGTGCTGAAATCCTGGCTTTAAAGGTTGTTTTCGAGTACTTCCAGCTAACGAAGTTTAGGTCTTCCTACTCCACGCCGGCCTGATAAGCGTCTTACTGAAACTGAAAAATTCTACGTATTGAATTTGGTTATTAACAGATGGAGCTTTCAGGCCTAGATGCTTGACTTTTGACCTTTGAATAGTATCGCAAAAATGGGTGAGAAATCTTCGTCAGTTTTGGAAGAAAGTACAGTTCGACACATAGATTCGTGTTAGTAGACGTAGCGACTTACAATTAAACCAATCCATTTTGGAATTATGTATAAATGAAATGAAATGAATGTCACCATTAAATGTTGAAGGCGGTGAACTGTGCGTGAGTTTGCGATATGTTTTATTATTTAGTTTGTTTGTATGTCCGTTTCCTACACGTCTCAGTATTTTACCTTCTTTTTTGCTGTGTTGGAAATTCTTTTGGGATTCCTTAATAAATATACCTACACATCGTCTGATATAGAGCCCCGTTATAAACTAACCAGGGTAAGTGAAGCGTGGTCTGCTCTGTTCTTATTATTCTGCTCCTGCTAAATAATAATAATAGCAACAGCCAGTACTTCTGTTTCCAGCTTTTTTTTCACTAAAGGAAAGCTAATTACTTGCATAAGAAGCATTCCATCTTAGTCCTCAAGATCGCAATGCTCTAATAACTCTTCTGGGGTTATAGATGCTCATAGCTGGTGGTTGCAGCTTTCCATCATGTGAGCCGTAAGCCTTTTTAACTGACTTCAAAAAAAGGAGGAGGTTCTCAATTCGTCGGAATCTTTTTTTTTTATGTATGTTCACCGATTACTCAAAGACGCCTGAACGGATTTGGAAAATTCTTTTTTTGTTTAAAAGGGTATACTTCACACGTGGTCCCATATAAATTTTATCGAAATCGATTTAGCGGTTTTTGAGAAAATCAACAAAAACATAGCAAAATCGGAGTTGTTGCGATTGAAGTCGGTTGTTTTTAACGTATTCAGCGTGGTCAATTATACCATCTCACACAATAACATTGAACCAATAAAAATGATTCGCGTACTTATTTCTACGTCTTACTGTACATCTTACTTTACCTTTACTAGTTCCTGAAGGATGTGTATACTAAGGAGTTCACGGCATTTACCATTATTCGATTAATCGCGGATCATCATACAGTACAGGTAAATCAAAAACAAGTATCGATATGGATTTGTTACAAGTGCTTATCAACTTACGTGTTTTTCTGGTGTGTGTGGAGAAATTTCTTCTACTAATTCTATTTATTTCAGAAACTCTCGAATAAAGAGCTCGAATCTCTTGGTCATCGTTTTCTACCAATCTGGACTTTGTCCACATATTTTCTATTGTAAAGGGTGGCAAAACACTGACGGCCCACGTGCTGGAAAGCGACTACCAACGCCTTTTAACCGTGGGAGAGCCATGCTTCGGCACGAATGGGCTCGACCGGAATGATACCATTACCACGGCCTCACAGAAAACCGGCGTGATGCTTCACGCCGTTGCGTTGCTACGCTTGCGTTGTGTTTCGCTGAGTGAGTGAGGGTACCGGAGGCCCAACCTCCCCCACCCCAAATTCCCCCCATTCCCCTATCCCATTTCAAAGGTCGGCAACGCACTTGTGACTCCTCTGGTGTTGCGGGTGTCTATGGGCGGCGGTAATCGCTTACCATCAGGTGATCCGTCTGCACGAGCAAACGATTGCCACCTCTGCCATAAAAAAAGGAACATTTCTAATTCTCTAGCCCTGTAGAGTTATCAATTCTTTGACGCTCGTAGAGGACTGAGATGAAATTATTCTTATGCAAGTTTAGAGCGATAAGTGGTGGATTATTCTAAGCAGACGGATCATACATGATAATCTCCTACCATTATACGCCTATTGTAAATGAATATCCAATCCATCAAAATTGAGACTGTTGAGACACCGAGACAAATGGCGTGCACAAGAAGAAGCCAGCTGTGGACTAATGTGGGCCGATTAGATAGATATACAGGGTGTTAAAAAAGGGCATTTGAAATTTTAGGGGGTTACTGAGAATCAAGTATAGAATACAGGAAAAATATTGAAAAATCCCGATCTACATTTTTTTTAGTTTCCAAACCGATCTATGTTTCATAAAGTTGTAGATTAAAATTTTTCCTGCATTCTATATTTGATTCTGAGTAACCCCCTAAAATTTCAAACGCACTTTTTTTTAAATCCTGTATATCAGAACTCGAAGCCATTTAAAGCTTGGGATAAATAAAAACAGCTTAGGGTTAAATGGGACTTCAATAGCACTCTTTTGGTATGGACGCAACCGTAAAAATCTGAACAGAAAAACAATAATTTACCGACAAATTACAGCTTACAAAACATCAAAACTTATTTAAGCAATCAATATTGTCTACAACTATACTAAAATTATTACAAGCCAGTATCTAACAATAAAATAAGTTTGCCAAATGCCAACCGATGGATATTCCAGATTCAGATTGTCATATTCGCATAATGTGTACAAGGTTTTCCTATAGGTCTAGGTAAAGGTTCCTGAACCGGTCGGTTTTGCTTGTAGGGTGCGCGATGGTAAAACGCCAGTCATGCCCCGCATAAAACTGATTTTAATTGTTTTACAATGGTAAAATTTGCTGCACTATTACTTTCTATACTAATTTCAAATATTTCTGTTAAGAAGTAGACCAACAAAGAAAATCAAGGATTGCACTTTACTTAAACGCAGTGGCGTCCGTCACGCACATATAAATAAATAACTAAATAGTTACTAATATGATCGACGTAAAATTAAACAAATTCGAAGTAGTCGCTAATGTATACTGCGACTATATAGATTTTATCATTTTGTTGCTGTATTTTAGCGAAAAATGATAAGCCTATCAATTATATGTAGTGAATGTGTATTTCTGTAAACATGTCCTGTTGATTTTTTTCCAAATAACGCCTAAATATTGTATATCAATACGACATAGATAATATCGTTTGAAAACAGAATATTTTGAGGTTCTTATTGGAAATGTTGCCCTAGTACGATCTGACATTATGCAAATGGTTCATTTTGCGACCCATCCCGACGGATTATTCGGATACCAATTGGAGAGGTCCCCCATTGTGTAGTGAGACCACTACAGTCGCCAAGTTTGAATTGTTTATAACTACGGTCTTGGGACAAGTCTCGGTAACTTGTACATTCAGTTACATCCTAGTAGGTATTGGGTTAGAAATTTAATAATATTCTTCTATTCTATTTTCAATTTGGCATTCCACATCTCATTTAAGGAGTAATTTTGCCAATGTCAAGTGAACAATGGGAGAATCTTCAATAAAAAAAATTGCGAAACGCCAATGTCAAGTGAAAAAGACGGCTCTAAGGGTGATGGACACTTAAAGACGCTCCACGTAGTGGTTTGCTGCTGGAACTCGGAAAACGGAACCGTCTCCCGAGTTAATCCTCTTCTTATGATCGCTTATCACTGAATCGGAATCACAGATATTTCCCAATCACAAAAATAACGTTGAGACTACTCTAAAACGGAAATAATTAAAACAATAACTCAGCAGACGTGCGCTCGGTACAGAGTCCCGGCAACCAACCCATGTACAATAATATTCTTTTTTAGGGTTCCGTAGCCAAATGGCAATAAACGGAACCCTTATGGATTCGTCATGTCTGTCTGTCTGTCTGTCTGTCTGTCTGTCCGTATGTCACAGCCACTTTTTTTCCGAAACTATAAGAACTATACTGTTGATAGTTGGTAAGTAGATGTATTTTGTGATCCGCATTAAGATTTTTACACAAAAATAGAAAAAAAACAATAAATTTTGGGGGCTCCCCATACTTAGAACTGAAACTCAAAAAAATTTTTTTTCATCAAACCCATACGTGTGGGGTATCTATGGATAGGTCTTCAAAAATGATATTGATGTTTCTAATATCATTTTCTTCTAAACTGAATAGTTTGCGCGAGAGACACTTCCAAAGTTGTAAAATGTGTCCCCCCCGTAACTTCTAAAATAAGAGAATGATAAAACTAAAAAATATATATGATGTACATTACCATGCAAACTTCCACCGAAAATTGGTTTGAACGATATCTAGTAAGTAGTTTTTTTTTTAATACGTCATAAATCGTAAACCGCAATTTACCTTTCATTCAAGTTACAACGAACTACAAAAACTTTTATATTATGTTTCTTGCTGCTACGGAACCCTTCATGGGCGAGTCCGACTCGCACTTGGCCGCTTTTTTTTACTTAGGGAGTATGTGACGGGAAACTTTTTTGACAAGCTTTAAAATGTTCTCTATGGTCTTGTCTATTTTGTACATAATTAACTTTTCAGAGTTTTATACCTAATTTTAATACCTGAAAAAGCGTGTATTGATTGTATTGATTTTTTTATCCATTTATTGGTCTACCTATTAAGCGTTTTGTGACTGTGGGTTATGAATACAGAGCCTTAGTTATTTTCTTTCAGAAAGTCGCCTATCTAGCAAAAGTTTCTATACTCAAGGCGAGTATAGACACTTCATGGTGCGATGGGCGTGGAACATAGCACACTTGTTTGACAGTTGACAGCTGACTAAAATGTAGGAAGATGACGTCGTCGTATCGTTTTGATATTGTTTGTCCTTTTAGATTGAACTAAAACCTTTTAAATTGATATTATATAAGTACTTCTGAGATAGATTAGCGAGATACCTATGTACATGTTAATTACCCGAATTTTGTCGTAGCAAGCAATACTTTTATTTGAAAAATGAGTTGAAGGAAGTTTCTTTTGGACCCGACGTTTCTTCTCTCTCTGCCAACACTTCCCAGGACGTTGGATATACGAGTTTCAAGTGGTAGGAACTTCAATTAATAGTGACCTTCGAAAAGTGTATTATACTACCTACTGCAAAAAAAATAATTTTAATTTGTTAAGGAACATACGTTGAAAAATATTTTTAACCGACTTCAAAAAAAGGAGGAGGTTCTCAATTCGTCGGAATCTTTTTTTTTATGTATGTTCTCCGATTACGCCTGAACCGATTTAGAAAATTCTCTTTTTGTTTAAAAGAATATACTTCAAAGGTGGTCCCATATAAATTTTATCGAAATCGATTCAGCGATTTTTGAGAAAATCAACAAAAACTTAGGAAAATTGGAGTTGTAGCGATTGAAGTCGGTTGTTTTTAACGTATTCAGCGTGGTCAATTATACCAATTTTGGTGCAGTCGGGTTACGAACAAACCACACAAATAAAATAGCTAGTTCCTACTTGCACGAAACATCTAATTTGGAGACTCGACAGCAATTAATGCCCCTAGATAGCGATCGGTAACAAATGCCCCTAATCTAGGTCTGGGCCCACCTTCACCTGCAAAGGGTAGGACATTAATTACTGCACCTTACAGGGGACGGCCAGGTACGACGGCAAATTGTGACAGGCGGTATTTGGGTGATATACGTATCTGATTTTGTGTTACTTTTTTTGATAAATGGTCCAAACGCGCATAAATAAAACGGTTAAGGCGCACAGCGTATAAATACAATTTTAATTAATTTGTGACACTTGTAAAATATTGGGGTGTTCACACGATACTGTATTGTGATGACGCTTAGCAAGAATTGATGACATAAATACTGTATACAATATACAGAGTGTTAAAAAAGTGCGTTTGAAATTTTTTAAGGGGTTACTCAGAATCAAGTATAGAATCCAGGAAAAATATTGAAAAAATCCGCTCTTCAATTTTTTTTTCAGTTTTTCATACAAATTCTTGATTCACTATACAGATTTAGTATGAGAATCTGAAAAAAAAAATTGAAGAGCGGATTTTTTCAATATTTTTCCTGGGTTCTGTACTTGATTCTGAGTAACCCCTTAAAATTTCAAACGCAATTTTTTGAACAGCCTGTATAGTGTCTAGTCTAACCATCCCAAGGTATTGGAAGAAACCCGTGGACGATAT
Organism: Coleophora deauratella; assembly: GCA_958295455.1. Lineage (NCBI taxonomy): Eukaryota > Metazoa > Arthropoda > Insecta > Lepidoptera > Coleophoridae > Coleophora > Coleophora deauratella. Next base: position 11,478,643 of record OY282410.1, on the reverse strand, counting down.
TGGTTGTTAAATATAAATATACAGGGTGAAATTGTAATCGTGGAACAAATTTTATTTGTGGTTTCTGCTCATCGAACTGAACAACTTTCTTTAAGAACCCAATTCAATTGGAGCGAAAAAATTGGACTCTTCATACAAATCGATGACCTTGGTAGCCAACTTTCTATTGAAAATCCAAATTTTTTTTTGCTCAGATTGAATTGGTTTCTTAGAGAAAGTTGTTCAGTTCCATGAGCAGAAACCACAAATAAAATTTGTTCCACGATTTTAATTTCACCCTGTATAACTATATAAAACTTGTTTCATAAATAAATAAATATTCCATTTCAGTTACTGTATAAGTAAAATTACAGATAAGAATTCAAGGAACAATTTCTTCCACAAACGAGTTATATAACACTTTTCTACAAATATAAAGGTATCTAAACATAATAGCTATATCCTATCTCATTTATACCCAGCCGCTCCGAGTCTTTGTCTGTCAAAAACAACGCGCTAACGCAAGATGGATGAGACAATCTTTCGCTACACCCTATATAGAGCTGCCGCTAGAATGAGGGATATATAGGATGTTAGGTTTATACAGATTGATCGCCAGATTATTTCTATATTGTAGTGCAAGTTCTAATGAATATTTTTGCTGAGTGAAATACACTGCAGTTATTTTTGGGGGCGGTCGGTCTCTTCTCGTCGTGTTGCATAATTTTAACCTAATCTATCACAAAGTATAGACAGCAGTCTAAGGCACAGTATAAGGACATTATACAGTATGGACACTCCCTGCCGCTCTCTGAAGGCTACCTCACCCCCCTGTGTGACCGATGTGTGACCATTTGTCAAGAGGTTGCCAAACCATAGCACAATTTATTAACCAAAGACAATTTAATTTTTTTAAGGAAAGAGATAGATAGATAGATAAAATATTTATTTCACTCAACATAGCACAGTGTAATGAAGAAGCTTCTTAATTAATAAGATTAAAATTAAATAACAAAACAACTTACTAGTTATATTACTTTACTATCATATAACTATAAAAATGCTAACAGAATAATCATGCTAACCAAATAATCAATAAAAAAAAGGAAGATGAACAGAAAATAATTATAGCTAAAGGCTTCTAAGGCTATACAACCTTGTCTCGTGTATACAGCCTTCACTTTATTTGTAAAAGTCTAGCTAACAATAAAGAACAATGAGAACTAATTGAACCTCGATTCAACCCTAGTACATCAGCACACATTTACATGTGTACAAACATGAATGTCTATGTAGTAAACAATGGCACGAAATTTGTATGAAGTGTCCGAGGTGTGGTCTAAGGCAAGTGTCTCGGCTACAAAAAAATATTTCATCGCTTTTTATCGTGAATTACATCTAGGGTAAACCATGCTTTTAAACTGACAACTTTTCAGTCAAATAAAGTTTGCATTTTCCAGCCAAGTCAGCACTTTTGAAACTTTCGCGCAAAACTTTATTTTTAAAACACAAGTACGGGGTTTGTGACACAATGGAATATTATTGAAAATAGGTCCAATATGATGTATGTTTGTGCAACCGAAAAATAGGTCTATAACGATATCGAGGGTTCACGGGCGACTTGTATTAAGCGACATTTTTGGAAACACAGGTAACCTCTACTTTAAAAATTTTTTTCTTACAAAATACCTCACAAAAAATAACTTCTGAATAATATTTAAAATATTAAGAATATCGAGAATCTATATAATACTAAGAAGTTAAGTTTTAATGATTATTTTTCTAAGAAATATTTTTTTAAATCAGTCTCCTGAACATTTCTAAAAATGTCGCTTAATACAAGTCGCCCGTGAACCCTCGATATCATTATCACTTTTTTAACTTATAAAGTTTATAACGATATAACTACCAATTGTCTACATTATAAAGTTTAATACTGGTGTCGATTCGGTTTTCACGATTTAAATTATTTGACAGGATTAAACTTAATTTAAGTATTCTGTCTTTTTCTTTCTATATCGAAAAGACAAAGACAGGACGCTTAAATTAAGTTTAGTCCTGTCAAACAAGTTTAATCATAAACACCAAATCGACATCATTGTAGTACGAAACTCTCAAATGATCGTCATGTTTTTCGTAATGCAATTTTTATGGAACGACACCGAATCGAAACTTACAGTTGAGGAATAATTGACCACGCTGAATACGTTAAAAACAACCGACTTCAATCGTAGCAACTCCAATTTTGCTATGTTTTTGTTGATTTTCTCAAAAACCGCTGAATCGATTTCGATAAAATTAATATGGGACCACCTGTGAAGTATACCCTTTCAAACAAAAAAAGAATTTTTGAAATCGGTTCAGGCGTCTTCGAGTAATCGGTGAACATACATAAAAAAAAAAAAAAAAAAAGATTCCGACGAATTGAGAACCTCCTCCTTTTTTTGAAGTCGGTTGAAAAGGGTTCTTTTTAAATAAAAATTTGGTTCCTTGTGTCTGTTTAAGCGTTCATCGAATTTACGTCGAAACAAAACCTCATCATAATTTTAAGAGCTGCGAAGTCGCGTTGAATTTTTTCTACGTGCTTTTTACACGAGGTAAAATTTAGAAATTTTTCTCGAGAATATTTTGAAGTCAACAATGTTACTTTGCACACAAGTGCGCCGCGCCCTTTTGCTAATCCTGTTTTTTTTCTTTCCAGGTAATTTCAGAGGCCTCTTTCTAAATTGTGTCAAGATAACGAACGGTAAGATAAAAAGTAAAATAACTTCAAAAAGCTCTACTAAGTAGAGTGTTAGGTAAAATAAAACAGAATTTTATATAAGCATAGTTTTCTCATGAAATTGATTTGATGATTTTTTATTAATCTTAATGCTTTTGACACATGTATTTTTTTTACATAAGTAGAAGCTTTATAAATTACTTTACGCGGATAACACATTGTTCCGGAATCCGCTCCGGTGTGCCGTTTTACGTCACAATTTCCATAGTAAAAATAATAATATCCGGGACAAATCACACAGTCCCTGTATCTTGGAAACCAGAGACTGATATACATACACATATACATTTAAATACATACATATATAGATATTATACACCCAGACTCACAGCAAACAATTCTGCTCATCACAGAAAAGTTTGCCCTGTGTGGGGATCGAACCCACGACGCGAAAAAACCGCTGCACCGTACACCGTACCGTACACCGGAGCGGATTCCGGAGCAGTGTGTTATCCGCCTTAAATTATTTCACGGCGATCTTGTATACTTGTGTACAAGCCCAAAATACACTTACTTTAGCATATTTTCTCAAAAGTCACACCTATTCAAAGTTATACAGGTTGTAACAAAATTGGTGTAGGACCCGTTAACTGGGGATCCTTCTCATCGTACTGAACAACTTATGTTCTACGACTTTGCTCAAATCATAAAAGATTTTTTGGACTCTCCATACAATAATTGACCACGCTGAATACGTTAAAAACAACCGACTTCAATCGCAACAACTCCAATTTTGCTATGTTTTTGTTGATTTTCTCAAAAACCGCTGAATCGATTTCGATAAAATTTATATGGGACCACCTGTAAAGTATACCCTTTCAAACAAAAAAAGAATTTTCAAAATCGGTTCAGGCGTCTTCGAGTAATCGGTGAACTTACATAAAAAAAAAAAAAAAAGATTCCGACGAATTGAGAACCTCCTCCTTTTTTTGAAGTCGGTTGAAAACAACCGACTTCAATCGCAACAACTCCAATTTTGCTATGTTTCTGTTGATTTTCTCAAAAACCGATGAATCGATTTCGACAAAGTTTATATGGGACCACCTGTTAAGTATGCCCTTTTAAACAAAAAAAGCATTTTTCAAATCGGTTCAGGCGTCTTCGAGTAATCGGTGAACATACATAAAAAAAAAAGATTCCGACGAATTGAGAACCCCCTCCTTTTTTTGAAGTCGGTTAAAAATAACGAAACAGATGATCAATTTGTATGAAATGTCCAAAAACTTTTTTGTGATTTGAGCAAAGTCGTAGAACAAAAGTTGTTCAGTGCGATGAGTAGAATCCCCAGTTAACGGCTCTTACAACAATTTTGTTACATTCTGTATAAGGTCATGGTTTCACGTCATTAAACTAAACAACTTTCTCAGAAAAGCTTATTTTGCCCTATTTTGTATACCTAAAACTTTTTTTTTATAAATAGACCACAGGTTCCTTGAGGAAAATTGTCCAGTTTTATGAATACAAGAAACCGCTGCATAGTTTTGGCAGGGAGTCAAAAAATAGTACCATACTTGTTTACCGCTATGCTGTTCTAAAAATTGCAATGTTTTTTTATTATAACCTGACCAGTACAATAAGGTAATTCATTAAAAGTTTCTAGACTAAGTACGTACGAAAATTTTACTGTTACTGCTGTTTTCTGATTGGACGATAACTCGATAAGACAGTAACCATTTTGCTCGACTGAAAATATGCAAAACACCAATTTGCCGGGTGAAACGGTATTTTTACTTAAACAGTTGCAACGGTTTGTACCTAAATATATGCAGGATTGCAGGGTTTTTCAATGCTTTGTTTAATACACACCCCGGACCATTTATACAAATTTCGTGCCATTGTTTACTCTACATAGACATTCATGTTTGTACACATGTAAATGTGTGCGTGATGTACTAGGGTTGAATCGAGGTTCAATTAGCCCTCATTGTTATTTATTTTTAGCTAGACTTTTACAAATAGTGAAAGCAGAAGACAACGGCTGTATAGCTTTAGAAGCCTTTAGCTGTTTCCTTAAAAAAATAAAATTCTCTTTGGTTAATAAACTGTGCTTTGATTTGCCAATCCCTTGACAAATGGTCACACATCGGTCACACAGGGGGGGTGAGCTAGCCTTCAGAGAGCGGCAGGGAGTGTCCATACTGTATGATGTCCTTATACTGTGTGTTCAATAATACCAATATATCGTATTTTAGGGTTGTCAATTTTAGAAAGTCAGCCAGATTACATATATGTACCTACTATTCTCTATGTAAAAATATTCCTTTATAACAGATCTTTTGCAGATACTACTTGCATAGATATTTTTTGAATTTTAAGACAATTACAATTAAATAAATAAATAAAGGGAAATACGCTAAAAAGGGTTTCTTACCTTAAACTAAAAGAAAACGGATACAATCTCAGAATCTGTCACTATCAAAAGACTTTTTTGTGTCGAATTACAAAACCAGAGTTCATTTTTTTTTGTTCAAGAGAGAACTGGCAAATGATTTGATTTAGATCCTAAAAGAATTTGGAACGGGGTCCAAAATTAAGTGGTATCTGCTCCCTTAAAATCTGGGAACCCACAATGCTATTGAACCTTCTGTTTTGTAGTAATGGTCACTGTGTTTTCATGTTTTTATGTCGAGTGCTCTCCGCGTAAATGAAGTGTTGTGAAGTGGTCATTCAAAAGTGTTGTTTTATATAGGGTGTAACAAACTTGGTGTAGGACCCATTAAGTGGGGATTCTACTCATCGTACTGAACAACTTTGTTCTACGACTTTGCTCTACGAATTTTAGGACATTTCATACAAATTGATCATCTGTTTTGCCATTTTTGTATGGAGAGTACAAAAATTGTTTTGCTATTTCACCAAAGTCGTAGAACAAAAGTTGTTCAGTACGATGAGTAGAATCCCCAGTTCCAGGTCTTACACCAATTTTGTTACACCCTGTATATAAATAATCTTTGCTTCAGTTCAGTTCCCTATAAAATTCTTATAGTGCTCTTGTACGAGCATAAACTTTATGTGTAAGTATTTTTATGTAAATGTAGATATACAAAATATCCTTTTGACCCGAATAGCTTGTAGCGAGTTTTGTACTTTGTGTTGTTCCCCCAGGGATATACCAACATGTCGCTGTTGCGTGTTAAAAAAATGAGTTTATGAAGGTAATTTTCTGATGTTACTTTTCAAAATTAGTCAAATAAAACAAACGAAGATGTTAAATTAAATTATATAAAAAAAAAACAACAAATGTGTTTCTGAAAAGGAAACATGTGTGTCATACAAAAAAATCTGTGAGTTCACTTTTTTATGTTATTTATTTAATGATTTAGTACCTAGGCATTGTTTTGAAATGTAATTTTTTCTATATAGTTATTTTTTATTTACAAATTTCCTTCTACTCGAAACTTGTATACTGAAATGAAACTCATTTTTTATGGTTGTCCATGTTTTAAAATACTCTTTGGAACACAAGAGTTTTTAACTTTTTTTCTGGTAAGCTAGTGAAAATTTCAGGAATTTTTATTACATAAATTAATAAACTGACCACGAGTGACTTATTACATTAATTTTATTTTTTTATAAAAATATAACTGTACGCATAGAAATGTATATATTTTTTAAATATATTTTAAGAATAAATTCTTTAAAAAAATCGAGCAGATAATAGGTACTTTTAATTACAAAGTCATAGCTTTTTTTCTCAAATTACTTTTATTTCAAAATGACATTTCGTAAGAAATCAATACGAACGAACTGCTATCTCTAATGAGATCGCATCAATAAAAGCTCAGTCGGAAGGGAGATGAGCTATGGGCCTTTGTCATAGCGATTTATATATGGTACGTTTAGTTTTTGGGATTTATGACTTGGAAAAAGATATGAAGATCTGATTTGCTTTAGCCTTTGTTTTAAATATAATATTTTTTTATCCTCCGGTGTTGCGGGTGTCTATGGGCGGCAGTAATCGCTTACCATCAGGTGATCCGTCTGCTCGTTTGCCAGCTATCACATAAAAAAATAACAATAGATTATTGTGATTATTGATTAACTATGTTTTAGTAGCATATACAGGGTGACCGGTACATACCTGCATACCTCTTGACTGAAATGAAATGAAAATATTTTTATTCGAAGTAGGTAGCAGTGTACACTTTTCGAACGTTATTTTTTTATCTACCTAACGCGAGGTTCCTACCACCGCGAACTCGTATACCCACCGTTTCGGGAAGTGTTTGCGAAGTGAGAAGAAACAGCGGGCCCTAAAGAAACTCCCTCCAACACATTTTTTTTTAAAGTTTTATATTCTATTACATCTTAATGCTAGATCAATAAATGAATTATACAATGTCATGTCTGTAAATAAAATATGCAAAAATAAGAATAAAGTAAGAAGAATAAAGAAAGAAAGGATTCAAAAGAGATAAAAGTAAAAATTATTTGTAGCTAATGACTAACAATTCAAAAACCAATGACAAGAGCAGGCCAGTTCACACGGACAGCACCCGATCACGAGTATAACGCGAGAGTCAGCCATCGCTCCCCTCAACCATATTTGAGGGAAGGGAACGACCCGGATCCCGATACGCCACCATCCGTACGAACATTTAAGTAAGCATGCACCACTCCGATCAATGGACAAAGAAAAAGGAGAAGGAAAAGTCTTACCGAATCCCTTCAGTTCTTTCACAATAGAGTTCGCATCTTTACTGTCTCACAATATGTCATGAAAATGTTGCTGTGTTGTTTTTTTTTTTTTTTTTTTTTTTATGGCAGAGGTGGCAAACGAGCAGACGGAACACACATGCAGAAACACTTACCGTCCAAGCATTTCTATCATCTAAGTACTCACATGTCTTATAGTAAGCTTTATTACATAGTGTCTTTTTTACATAACTTTTGAATTTATTCTCTGTTAGGTTTACTATATCTTCTGGTATTTTAATTTACACCCTGGACTAGTGTTCTTCTCATGAAACTGAGCAATTTTCGTAATACAATTTTCATACAAATCGATTAGCATGTGAGTTTTTATTATTCAACTTTCACACATACAAATCGATCAACTCTAATTTTTTTATATATTTTCATTTAAGTTCTAGAGTGAAAGTCGTTCGCTTTTATGAATGAAATCATCAGTTAAGAGGTTTTCAGTATGTACTGTATATAGGGTTTAACAAAAAGTTGTTCAGTCCCGCAAGAGGCTTTGGCTTAATTATAAGTAACCACTTATATCTAACCTGTTCTGATCTTAACCAAATTCAACCATGTATGAGTAAATTTGTTAGGAATACTTCCAATTTGTTATCGTGTTCTAGCGTGGGCGATTCTCCGGGGACGCTATCCGAGCGAGCTCCTAGCATCAGCTTGCATATTTATAGGAGAATAACCCTCTCAAGTGCTGCCATCATTACTTGTGTTGTGAATGCCCAGAGTTTGTATGGCTTGGTTGGAAAAAAATATCCTGTATAATTTTTTCGTAACAAAATTGGTGTAGGACCTGTTAACTGGGGATTCTACTCACCGTACTGAACAACTTTTGTTCTACAACTTTGCTCAAATCGCAAAAAATGTTCTTAATAATTACTAATTTGGACTCTTCATACAAAAAATGCAAAAAATGGCAAAACAGATGATCAATTTGTACGGAGAGTCCAAAAATTTTTTTTGCGATTTGAGCAAAGTCGTAGAACAAAAGTTGTTTAGTACGATGAGTAGAATCCCCAGTTAACGGGTCCTACACCAGTTTTGTCACATCCTGTATATGATACTTATCTCCTTCTAGTCATAAATATTTTAAATTTGACCAAGAAATAAAGGCATTAATACATTTAATCTCAAACGAATGAAATTTTAATTAACATTAAATTTTAAAATACTGAAATTACAATATTTACTTATTTAGCAACTGACATTTCTTCACACCCGTTGGAAATACCATTTCCATTTCTCATGTAAATACGAAATATACAGGATGTTAAAAAAGTGCGTTTAAAATTTTAAGGGGTTACTCAGAATCAACTATAGGAATCAAGGAAAAATATTGAAAAAATCAGCTCTTCAAAATTTTTTTTTCAGATTTCATACCAAATCTGAATAGTGAATCAAGAATTTGTATGGAAAACTGAAAAAAAATTTAAGAGCGGATTTTTTCAATATTTTTCCTTGATTCTATAGTTGATTCTGAATAACCATTTAAAATTTCAATCGCACTTTTTTCACAGCCTGTATACCTTAAGAGATGAATTTCCAAAAAAATGCATAATGTGCTTTTTTAGGGCTCCATATCTCAAAAGGAATGGGAACCCTCATAGGATTACTCACCTGGCTGTCTGACCATTTGTTACAGCCAGTTTGCTCCGAATCTACTGGACCTAGTTGAATTTTAGTAGACTTATAGATTTCTGTGACCCAAAATTTATTAGTAGACTTATAGATTTCTGTGATACTGACGTGTATCCTTAATACAGATAAATGAATTTTGAGTGTGACATTTTTGTAGGACAAAACAGATAATTAAAAAAAAAAGTTTTGTCAACTGTACCATGTGACATATTAAATGAAAGGGCTTGCTGTAAGGATTTCAAATATAGGTAATACTTTTTTATAATCCTAAAATAAATATTTTAAAAATTATTAAAGAAAATAGACGAAAATTCTTTGAAACTACCGCACCTAAAATTTAAAAAACAATATATAAAATATTTCTTTACTTATAGATTATAGAAAAATCTATAAGAAAATTATTAAATTAAAATAGTAAAACTCTCAATATTGTTTGTTTGTACGGAACCCAACGCAAAATATTTATTATTTTAAAAATTATTAAAGAAAATAGACGAAAATTCTTTGAAACTACCGCGCCTAAAATTTTAAAAACAATATAGAAAATATTTCTTTACTTAAAGATTACAGGAAAATCTATAAGAAAATTATTAAATTAAGATAGTAAAACTCTCAATATTGTTTGTTTGTACGGAACCCTCGGTGCGCGAGTCAGACTCGCTTGTCCGTTATTTATTATTTCTTTTGAGGACTAACTTTTCAAAGTATCACCCTTGTAAGGTAAAAATAAGCTAAACATATCTGCAATTTTCCTCTTTATAAAGAAAAAAAAATCCAACACAAAAACTAGAACGTTAACCCACTAAAAGTAGTTAACCCTTATCTACCATTTCACGTTAACTAAGGACTCTCTGGGGAGCCCAATGAGTAATATCTATAACTGACCGCGCTGAATACGTTAAAAACAACCGACTTCAACCGCAACAACTCCAATTTTGCTATGTTTTTGTTGATTTTCTCAAAAACCGCTGAATCGATTTCGATAAAATTTATAAGAGACCACCTGTGAAGTATACCCTTTTTTAAAAAAAAATAATTTTCCAAATCGGTTCAGGCGTCTTCGAGTAATCGGTGAACATACATAAAAAGAAAAAAAAAGATTCCGACGAATTGAGATTTTTTTTGAAGTCGGTTGAAAATAGGTACATATATTACTAACCTACAATGTTTGTGTTAGATCAAACGAGTAGAAACTAGTAATTCTCATCGGAGTAATATGTATTTAGGTTAAAAAAAAACATTATTATTCCTTTTCTAACCGACTTCAAAAAAAGGAGGAGGTTCTCAATTCGTCGGAATCTTTTTAGGGTTCCGTAGCCAAATGGCAAAAAAAACGGAACCCTTATGGATTCGTCATGTCTGTCTGTCTGTCTGTCTGTCCGTCCGTCCGTATGTCACAGCCACTTTTTTCCGAAACTATAAGAACTATACTGTTGAAACTTGGTATGTAGATGTATTCTGTAAACCGCATTAATATTTTCACACAAAAATAGAAAAAAACAATAAATTTTGGGGGTTCCCCATACTTAAAACTGAAACTCAAAAAATTTTTTTTCATCAAACCCATACGTGTCTATGGATGTATCTATGGATAGGTCTTTTAAAATGATATTGAGGTTTCTAATATTTTTTTTTTCTAAACTGAACAGTTTGCGCGAGAGACACTTTCAAAGTTGTAAAATGTGTATCCCCCCCCCTGTAACTTCTAAAATAAGAGAATGATAAAACTAAAAAAAAAATATGATGTACATTACCATACAAACTTCCACCGAAAATTGGTTTGAACGAGATCTAGTAAGTAGTTTTTTTTAATACGTCATAAATCGTAAACCGCAATTTACCTACAACGAACTACAAGAACTTTTATATTATGTTACTTGCTGTTACGGAACCCTTCATGGGCGATTCCGACTCGCACTTGGCCGCTTTTTTTTTTGTATGTTCACCGATTACTCGAAGACACCAGAACCGATTTGGAAAATTCTTTTTTGTTTAAAAGGGTATATTCACAGATGGTCCCATATAAATTTTGTCGAAATCGCTTCAGCGGTTTTTGAGAAAATCAACAAAAACATAGCAAAAGTGGAGTTGTTGCGATTGAAGTCGGTTGTTTTTAACGTATTCAGCGTGTTCATTATTAGAACCAGCGATCAATCTTGTCCAGTTGAAAGCAAAAAGAATGTGACGTTTCATACAAGACCAATCAGATGATGGCCAGATATGTAAGGGAAGTCTTTTTTGCGATTCAGTAATTTTGTTAAGCAACAGTTCTTCAGTTTTAATCCGAAGCAGAATTAAAATTTTACGGATTACTTCAACTTTTTTTAATATGTAATTAATTTATGATAAAATAAACTTCAACTTTTTGAACTTCCTGTATATTAACGAAGTTAAGTATATACAGATGAGTCAATAATTTTGTAAATCGGTTAGTTTGAAAAATCTGAAGCGGTCGTGGCTCAGTGCGGCTTGCATGGACTCGTCGATCGCGCAGGTTCACTGACAACGACACGGTCAATACTTGGATGGGTTTGAATAGAATAGAATAGAAAAAACTTTATTCGTAGTAAGAGGCACATTGTATATAACAACACCATTACAAAAGAAACTTATACATACACTATTGAAATCGTTATGCTGTTAACCGGTGCTGCGTCAAGCACCTCCCACCAAGAAAGGGTCTCAACTCAGCATAGTGCCGCTTTATTGACTGTTGTTTGCATTCATCTGAACCGTTTCCGTGCTTCGCAAGGCTCGCTAAGCCGTTAGTGCTGGCTGCTATCACTAGACGACAGTCGTTAAGCCATGTCGGAGGCCTAATAGGCGGCTTGAAAACTTCTAACAATGGCATTGGCCACACGACCTTCACCAATCCTTGCTTGGCCTCCATGCCTGGAGTGTGGTCTATTCTTTCCAAGGTCTGGAAAGAGAGCCGTGCCCCTGCACTGGGGACGTAATGGGTTGTGAATGAAAAAATTAACAAAACAATAAAAGTAAGCTAAAAACTCTTCAATGAATCAATCAATCAATCAATCAATATTTATTTGCTTGAAACATGGTAGTCAAGATGACAAAATATAAAATATAAGTACATCATGTCTCGCTATAAAAATAGGCATGCAAAAAAGAGATAGCGGCAGGTAGAGTATACAATCAATTCAATTATTAATAATAATGTCAATAAACAGATGATAAAAATACAATAAAATGTCAAAATATTCAAAACACAACACAAGCATATTATTATAAATACTAATGCAGGAATTCTTTAATACTATAATAGTTTTTTACATTAAGCCATTTGTACAATTTTGTCTTGAATATATTAGTAGGCAGATCTTTCATCTCATTTGGTATTTTATTATAAAGTCTAATACACATACATTAACAATGCCGGTTATATTTTTCCGTCAATGGTGTTTCAAAAAAAGCTAGTCTGTGAGGATTTCTTCGAATTCTAGGGTTAATATCAGTTGCTTTGATGAATAAGTGTGAGTGCTGTTTCACGAACATGCAGGCTTCATATATATAGAGGCAAGGTAAGGGTAATAAACCAAGATCCCCGAACAAAGGCTTACACGAATCCAAAGGTCCGGCTCCGGTCATTGCGCGTAGGCATTTCTTTTGCGCTATAAAGGCTCTCTCCATGTTTGTGCCATTCCCCCAGATAAGAAGTCCGTATCGCAGGGTTGATGCTACGTGGGCGTAATATGCAGTTAGTACGGTCGACTTGTTTGTTAGGTTTCGTAGACATTTTAGTGCATAGGCAAATTTGTTGACCCTTTCGGAGATGTTTTCAATATGAGAGTCCCAATTCAAATGCTTATTTATTATTATACCCAGAAATTTTGTCTCATTCAATTCGTCAATGTTATAATTCTTGTATTTAATTTTTAATGGTATAATTTGATTATTGAAATTAATATAATTTGTCTTTGTCAAGTTAATTTGTAAGTTATTCATGTCAAGCCAATTTATAATTGTATTTATAGTTTCATTTATATCAGTTTCATGGATTTTAATATTATTATTATTAATTTTACCCTTGGTAGTTATTACTATGGAGATGTCATCTGCAAACATTATACATTTGTGATTGGTCACTTCCACTATGTCATTTATATAAATGAGGAATAAGAGAGGTCCCAACACACTACCCTGCGGGACTCCGTATCTGTTGAATTGGCAACTGGAGGTAAATGAGACAACCTCGTTTCTCTTGTTCAATTTCGTTATAGAGACCTGTTGTTTCCTGTGACTTAGATAAGATCGAAGCCAGCCCAGAGGGATACCTCTTATACCTAAAACTTCCAATTTATGCATGAGAATATCATGTGCAACAAAATCAAATGCTTTACTTAGATCTAGGAAGAGTACTGTGGTTAAGTTTTTTTGATTGATGTTACTTAAGACTTCTTTCAAAAGGGTAAAAGCAGCAAGAGTAGTTGATTTATTTTTCTGAAATCCGAATTGTTCAGGTCGAATTATTTTAAATTTATCACAGTATTCACATAATTGTTTAAACATACACTTCTCGAAAACTTTAGAAAATATGGGGATCAGGGCTATGGGACGGTAGTTGTTTATGTCACTTCGATCACCCTTTTTGAACAGTGGCTTGATGATTGAAGTTTTTAGTAAACTCGGAAAAGTTCCCGTCAGAAACGATAAATTGATTAAGTGCGTGAGAATAAAAACTAAATTTTGTATAGAAACCTTAATTATCTTAGTGCAGATTTCATCAAACCCTTCAGATTTGGTGTTATTCAAGGACATAACCTCATTCCAGACTTCTGTTTCCGTCATTGGCTTTAGAAACATTGAGTGGGTGTAACTGACAGTTTTTTCCAGTTTAGGAGGCTGTTTATTGACATTAATATTTTGATTAGTTAGGTTGATAAAATGCGTATTAAATGTAGTGGCTATTTCGGTAGGGTCTTTTATAACCTTGTTGTCTTTCTTGATGCATTCAATTTCATTTTTATGTGTATTACAGCCGATCTCGTTGTTAATTATTGTCCACGTTGCTTTACTTTTATTTTTACTAGCGTTAATAAAATTAATATTACAATTCTTTTTGAGTTTATGTATACATGTCTTTAATATTTTTGAATAATTTATATAATTTAACTTGTTTGTCTCATGTTTATATTTATAGTATTTATATCTAAGCAGTCTTTTAGTTTTACAGCTTTTTTTAACCCCTCTACTGACCCACTTTTGCTTTGTGTTATTACAATTTTTTACTTTTAGTTTTGGAAAACATAGCCTATAGAAGAGGCTTATAAGATCATGAAACTTATTGAACGCTCTATTTGCGTCTTGTTCTTCCAAAATGTCATTAAATGTGAGATTTTGTAGACATTGATTGAATTTCAAAATATTTTCAAGACTGTAATCTCTTTTAAAAACATAATAAGTCTTGGGTTTACTTCCTTTAGATTTAACGGGATATGTCAGCAACTGTGCGGTTTCATGATCAGACAGATACTACGGTAAGATTTTGGAACTAGTATTTGTTATATTACTGAGAATGTGATCGAGACAGGAGGCTTTTCGGGTCGGCTGTGTGATGTGCATTGTTAAGTTATAGTTATGAGCAAGGTCGTTGTAATGCTTGGTAACTTTTCCTGGTTTAAGAGTATTAATGTTTGTGTCGCCTGTTAAAATAATTTTTGTATTGTGCTTATATTTAGAATAGATTTCATTCAGAAGGCAATCTAATTTATTGAGAAATAAATTCGGGTCACTATCAGGTGTCCTATACAAACAAACAATGACTAGTTTATTAGTAGGCAGTTCAACTGCACAGCACTCAAATGACTTTGGAGTGACATGTTTTTTCACTAGGCTTATTTCCTTAAAAGGTGAATCGTTTTTGACTAGAATGCAAAAGTAACAAAGAAATTACTTCGTTATTTTCTTATTTCGTCTCATAAATATGTACTCTAAACTACAAAGGAGCCTCGTTTCAGTTTTAAAGCTCAGCTTACAACGCGATTACGTACGCAGCGGCGGGCTTTTAAAATATCCTTATAACCTTTATGGTACCTAAGTACTGTCAATTTTCGCGCAAAAAGTTATACTTGTAAAACAATTTTTGGTTTTATTTTGTGTCTTTTGGCTTGTTTGAAATAATTTGGGATATTCATTGTCGTTAGTTATTATGGTTAAAAGTATAAATACTTGCTAAATTAAACATCACTAGTACAGTGAGGTCTTTTTATTAACTGACTTCAAAAAAAGGAGGAGGTTCTCAATTCGTCGGAATCTTTTTTTTTATGTATGTTCACCGATTACTCGAAGACGCCTGAACCGATTTGAAAAATTCTTTTTTGTTTAAAAGGGTATACTTCATAGGTGGTCCCATATAAATTTTATCGAAATAGATTTAGCGGTTTTTGAGAAAATCAACAAAAACATAGCAAAATTGGAGTTGTTGCGATTGAAGTCGGTTTTTTTTAACGTATTCAGCGTGGTCAATTATGTTTTAAGGCGATACTAAATTGAACTGAATAGTAAATCAAATGAGAAGTAATGAAAATGAAAAAAAATGAAAGTCTGTACACTTTTCTTAGGTATTTTTTGTCTGATTTACAAAAAATGCTACTCAGTAATTTTATTTTTCTATTTGGCATTCCACATCTCATTTAAGGAGTGATTTTGCCAATGTCTAGTGAAAAATGGGAGAATCTTCAATAAAAAAAATGGCGAAACGCCAATGTCAAGTGAAAGACGCGGCTCTAAGGGTGATGGGCACAAGACGCTCCACGTGGTGGTTCGCTACTGGAACTCGGAAAACGGAGCTGTCTCCCGAGTTAATCCTCTTCTCATGACCGCTTATCACTGAATCGGAATCACAGCTATTTCTCCATCACAAAAATAACGTTGAGATTACTCTAAAACGGAAATAATTTAAAAAATAACTCAGCAGACGTGTGCTCGGTACAGATTCCCGGCAATCAGTAATTATCAAACAACCCACTAGCAAAGTGTGGTGATATATCAGTGATAGAAACTTTTCTATCATCGCGAAATGGCCCCAGCTTTAACACCATTTGGTGATATAAGGGTTGTATTTTAGCAACGCTTATCACTATTTGGTGATATATCGATAATATTTCAGAGTTAGTGACGCCATCCACCGCGTTACTGTTATATCACCCTTATAACACTATTTGATGTTAATTGGCCCCCTTTTAGCACTACTTTGCTAGTTAGGAAGATACCTAGACTGATATCCAATATGACATGTTGACCTCGAGGTAGTTGTCGGTAAACAAATATATGTACAAGAACAGGTCGTCCAGTGCTAGACTTCATATTAGGAAGGTACCTAATCATCTATCTGCACTGTTCATAATCATTTGGGGTCTGAGCAAGATGTACCTATTCTACTTCTATTTATAGGTTAAATGGAAATAAATTAAATTAAAGTTATTTTTTTGTGCGATTTGACTATGGGTTTCTTAGGGAAAGTTATTTTTTATCATGAGCACTTGCATAGCCTTTCGTATCAAAAACTAATTTAAAGTCACCCTATATATATCCTACTAACATCACAATGTTAACTTCTTTCATACTCATACATATCACCCTTCACAAAATCCAGTCATTTCCTATTTTCAATCGACTTCAAAAAAAGGAGGAGGTTCTCAATTCGTCGGAATCTTTTTTTTTTTTTTTTTATGTATGTTCACCGATTACTCGAAGACGCCTGAACCGATTTCGAAAATTCTTTTTTCGTTTGAAAGGGTATACTTCACAGGTGGTCCCATATAAATTTTATCGAAATCAATTCAGCGGTTTTTGAGAAAATCAACAAAACATAGCAAAATTGGAGTTGTTGCGATTGAAGTCGGTTGTTTTTAACGTATTCAGCGTGGTCATTATATATTCCTCTGTCCGCTTATCTTTCCACATCAATATTCAGTACTATCGTAGTCACATGACTTTCGTCTCTTCTTTATAGCATGCTCATGCCCATGCCAAAATATGACAACTGATTCCCTCGTAAATTTTCTGTTATTGTGGCCTATGTACTCGTTACTTATACGCCAAGATTTCGAAATGTTATTATTCATGTCATATCTTACTAATATTATAAATGCAAAAGTATTTCTTTTGGGCTCGACGTTTCTTCTCGCTTCGCAAACACTTCCCGAAACGTTGAGTGTACAAGTCCCGCGTGGTAGGGACTTTGTATTAGGTAGAAAAAAAATATTGACGATTTAAAAGCATGTGTAAAGCATCTACTTAAATAAAAAACATTTTTAGTTTTTGAGTTTGAGTATGGATGTTTATTTGTTGTTTGTTTGTTAGTTCCGCTTTCACGTTGAAATTCTTAAACGGATTTGGGAGAAATTTGGTAGGTAGATAGATAATTTACTGGATTAAGACAGTGGCTAATTTTTGTCCCGAGAAATGCATGCATAAAGCGACATCCACGCGGGCGAAGCCGCGGGCAAAAGCTAGTATGTGATAGATAAGTAAGTCAATTAAGAAAAAGGACACAGTTTCTGATTCCCAAATTAACGTCACTGCCATCTCTGAAATAACTACTTTTTTAAGATAACTCCTCATTATGATTATTTTCATTATTGTCATTGCGCACTACCCTATATAATATTCTTACGCGATTTCCTTCACCTAAAGGTTGTCTGGAAGAGATCGCTCTTTAGCGATAAGACCGCCTACCTGTATAACTTTTTTTTAATGTTTATTTATTTATTTTCCTGTTTTGTTGTGCAATAAAGTGTTTTCATTCATTCATTCATATGATCATCATCAGCCGAAAGACGTCCATTGCTGGACAAAGGCCTCCCCCAAGGAGGGAGAGGGAGGCCTTTGTCCTCATTATGACAAAACACATAATAATAATAATAATATCTGGGACAAATCACACACGGTCATCTGGCCCCAAACTAGGATTCCCTGTATCTTGGGAACCAGAGACTGATATACATACACATATTCTTTTAAATACATACATATATAGATATAATACACCCAGACTCAGAGCAAACAATTCTGCTCATCACAGAAAAGTTTTTCCTGTGTGGGGATCGAACCCATGACTCTCGGATCAGAGGTCAGGATCGCTAACCACTTAGCCACCGAGTCAGTCATAATATGTTGCCTTGTATTAAAAGCAAGCGTTATACGTTCCTCGTATCTTCTGTCAGTTTATAATCCTATTTGCAACAGAAGAACGTAATTGATATCTATTAGACTTCCTAACTGTAGGTTTTAACACTTCGACTCCAACCCAAGAAAATTTACGGACGTATACGAGCCTTAACCAGAACTAATAGACCTCCACCTCCCCTTTGAAGAACACACTTTGTCTTACAAATAGGGATAAAGTATGGATAAAGTGAAGATGCGAGGAGGTCAAGTTAATGCGGTGGAAGTGAAGTGATGATGGTATACATTACGTGATACAGGTTCGAATAGCTTATAATGGCGGGGGAATTTATGAATGTGTTAAAATTATGGTGTGGGCTGAACTCGCAGGGGTTAAGGATTTTGTTTATGTGACTTACGATGGTTAACTAGGGGTTATTAAAGGGAAAGTGGGTTATTTTGATTATTTGTGTATTTCACTGCTAGCTCGTTATGTTCATTTATGTAAAAACGATAGAAAAGTAAGAAATCAACTCTTTTTTTCCTGTTGAGATTATTTCTTTTGTAACGCCTCTGATGTATTTTCTAAATAAATTGTAAGCTTTTGTGAATAATTACCTTAGAGGAAATAGAAGAAATAATAATAATACTATCTGGGACAAATTACATTCGGCCATCTGGCCCCAAACTAGGATTCCCTGTATCTTGGGAACCAGAGACTGATATACATACACGTATACTTTTAAATACTTACATATATAGATATAATACACCCAGACTCAGAGCAAAGAATTCTGCTCATCACAGAAAAGTTTGCCCTGTGTGGGGATCGAACCCACGACTCTCGGATCAGAGAACAGGATCGCTTACCACTTAGCCACCGAGTCAGTCATGAAAATAAAAGAAGATGAGACCAAATTTTGGTGTGTGTTGTTGTATTTATTTTAATGCTTTTATCTCTCTAACCTTATTTTTCTCCATCGACTAAACAGAGGGAACTGTTTTGTTTTGTAACTGTCTATGTAAGTATTCCCATTTCATTGATACTACTTGTAAAAGGTCGTGATGAATTTGAAGTGCGAAGTATTTTTAGATTCATCTGGATCCCCAGGTTGTTTTTATTTTATTGATAAGGTTATTCAAAGGAGAGTTCATCGAAGTTTAGAACGTATGAATTGAAATATGTTTTCCACTTAGCGAAGCGAAAAAAGATTCAAGGGGTCAACTTTCTGGACAAACTCATTGTGTGAAATCCTCACCGTAGCACACGTTTTGATCCGATTCAGTGAATAAGTTTTGAGCTCTTTTTGAAACCACAGATTATAATCTCTTTTCATATTAGTCCTCATTTGCATTTTATGGTCATGGTAAAAGATAAAGAGATTGTATTTTTATAAAAGAAAGACAGTCTTTATGAAATAAAGACTCTTTAGTTCGAGAGAAAGAGTATTCTTGGTCTGTACTATTTTTAGATACTAATTCCATCCCATTTCAAAAGTCAACAACGCTCTTGTGACTCCTCTGGTGTTCCGGGTGTCTATGGGCGGCGATAATCGCTTACCGTGATCCGTCTGCTCGTTTGTAACACTAGTAACCTAGTCTAATTTAGAGATTTTTCACAGCTCCCCAGCAATATATGGTATTATACAGGGCGTAACAAAATTGGTATAGGACCCGTTAACTGGGGATTCTACTCATTGCATTGAACAACTTTCGTTATACGACTTTGCTCAAATCACAAAAAACATTTTTGGACATTTCATAAGATTTGATCATCTGCTTTGCCATTTTTTGCTATTTTTGTATGGAGAGTCCAAAAATTTTTTGCGATTTGAGCAAAGTCGTAGAACAAAAGTTGTTCAGTACGATGAGTAGAATCCCCAGTTAACGGGTCCCACACCAATTTTGTTACTCCCTGTATAGGTAACCGCCGTCTATACCTTGTGTACAGAACGGTTGAATGTGCCACACGATACAAGAAGAACGATATGGTCGGTCTTTCGTCATCTGGCCTCGACATATTCGCACTCTTAATAAAAAAACGACCGAATTCAAAATTTGGCAAAACGAGTTTTGATAAAAAACCGACCTGGGAGAGCCATGCTTCGGCACGAATGGGCCGGCTAGACCGGAGTGATACCACGGCCTCACAGAAAACCGGCGTGAAGCAATGCTTGCGTTGTGTTTCGCCGAGTGAGTGAGGGTACCGGAGGCCCAACCTCCCATCCAATTCCCCCCATCCCCCATCCCATTTCAAAGGTCGGCAACGCACTTGTGACTCCTCTGGTGTTGCGGGTGTCTATGGGTGGCGGTAATCGCTTACTATCAGGTGATCTGTCTGCTCGTTTGCCACCTATCACATAAAATAAAAAACAAAAAGAGAGACACTCGCGTGTGCGGGGACGAACAAAGACGGAAATATTTTTTTACCTTATTGCTTAAGAAATAGAGGTGGTTTTTTTTACCGAGACTGTGAGGCTTGCTCTTTTAGGTCGGTTTTTTTATCAAAACTCATTTTGCCAAAATTTTGAATTTGGTCGTTTATTCGCGAGACGCTCCTCTGTCTATACAGGGTGAAATTCTAATTTTGGATCAAATTTTAACTGTGGCTTCTAGTTTTGACACTGAACAACTTTCTGTAAAGGACTTATTCAATCGGAGCAAAAAAAATAACAAAAAAGTAACTAATTGTTACAGATTCGCAAACAATCTTCCTTAATTGTTTTATAAAAATGTTCTCCATTATAAGTTGAAAGAGATTGATAATTATTAATCATTGTATTATTATTATTGGCGAGAAAAAAACGTAATTTTCGTTTGAATGGCGTGAGAAATTACGTGCTAACAACGTGTCTGTTAATGGTATAGATGCGGTGCAGTAGTGACGCTTTTACGTTCACTTGTAGGAGAATAAAAAGAAACGTAATAAAAATAATAATAATAATAATAATATCCGGGACAAATCACACACGGTCATTTAGCCTCAAACTAGGATTCCCTGTATCTTGGGAACCAGAGACTGATATACATACACATATACATTTAAATACATACATATATAGATATTATACACCCAGACTCGGAGCAAACAATTTTGCTCATCACAGAAAAGTTTGCCCTGTGTGGGGATCGAACCCACGACTCTCGGATCAGAGGTCAGGGTCGCTAACCACTTAGCTAAAGCTCTTGCCTAATAAGATGATTGTTATGTTGGCGAGCGTTCGCGTGAAAAAAAAATGTGCTCACTATTTAGGTGTTATTAAACACGTTCACAAACTTACAGGGTGTACCTAAATAGGTGTAGGACCAAAACAGTCGAAAACTTCATGTAGGACGTTTTAAAAATAAATGATTCTCTCATATTTGCTGTTTTTGTTCTGTTTTTTGTACCAGTAATGTTATTTTTTTGAGAATCATGTTTTTTTGTGTTGATCGTTTATTTAAAACTACAAAATTGAAAAGGTAAATTCAAGTTAAAATTTTAATGACTGAAATGATAAAATTAAATTAGGGATGCCGATATTCAATAAACGGGTTTTGTTCTTAAGCGCGGTAGAAAGAGCAGGTAATTTCGATGATCTTAGATGACCTACTGTGTACCTATACTGTGACAGAAATGCATTTATTAATGATCACGCAACTCTTGTCATTACAATGTCATCCTCACTTCATAAAATTGATTCATATTCATAGAATCGATAACTGTAATACTCGCCTAAGGGCACTTTTTGTAACTTCAGTAGAAGTCAATATTTATGAAGAACAGATTTATATTATACTGTGATGAAAACGTAACCCTATGCTGTCGCGCAGCTGGGTAAAAAGATGTAGCATTACTTTAAAGTGGACATATAATATGTACCTGTATCAATAAGCTTGACAAGAATGATCAATAAGAATGACTGACTCGGTGGCTAAGTGGTTAGCGATCCTGACGTCAATCCGACAGTCGTGGGTTCGATCCCCACACAATGCAAATTTGTCTGTGATGAGCAGAATTGTTTGCTCTGAGTCTGGGTGTATTATATCTATATATGTATGTATTTAAAAGTATATGTGTATGTATATTAGTCTCTGGTTCCCAAGATACAGG
Source organism: Coleophora deauratella (assembly GCA_958295455.1). NCBI lineage: Eukaryota > Metazoa > Arthropoda > Insecta > Lepidoptera > Coleophoridae > Coleophora > Coleophora deauratella. The sequence continues at coordinate 11,456,327 of OY282410.1, read as the reverse complement.
GAATCCTAGTTTGGGGCCAGATGACCGTGTGTGATTTGTCCCAGATATTATTATATTATTAAGCATTTTAATCATATAACGATTTCACTGAAATCACAGACTGAAGTAGCAAAAAGAGGAAGTTTGACTTCTAACTGCCTCCGTGATCTAGTGGTTAGTTTACTCACTTCACATTAGAAGGTCGCGGGTTCGATCCCCGGCGGGGTTCAACTTTGGTTGGTGGTAGAATATTTCTGAGACCGTTTAGCTAGATACCACCATAAATATTAAAAGCCTCGATGTGTTTCCAGCATGCAGATAAAATAGCGACTTCACCATTGCGTTCGGGAATCTTGGTTAACCCGCTTCCATCTTCGGCATCATCGTCACTTACCACCAGGTGAGATGATACCAAGTGGTTATTATACCAATTGTGGACAAAATAATTGACCACGCTGAATACGTTAAAAACAACCGACTTCAATCGCAACAACTCCAATTTTGCTATGTTTTTGTTGATTTCTATAAAATTTATATGGGACCACCTGTGAAGTATACCCTTTTAAACAAAAAAAGAATTTTCGAAATCGGTTCAGGCGTCTTCGAGTAATCGGTGAACATACATAAAAAAAAAAAAAAGATTCCGACGAATTGAGAACCTCCTCCTTTTTTTGAAGTCGGTTGAAAAGTTTGACCAAACAGCTGATCGATTGATCTACTTATTTTTTTTGGGATTTTAGTAAAAATGAAAAATAAAAGTACCTACTCATGTAAACAAAGGTAGGTTGCATAGGTAGAACTTTAGCGAAATCGAAATAGAAAAAAATAAAAAATAAAGAAATAGAAAATTAGAATTTTAGAAATCGCTTTTAGCGATAAGACCGCCCAAATTGTACCACTGTTATTTTAATATTGTGTCTTTTGTTGTTGTGTATATTATTATTTTTGTGTTATTGTAATAAAGAGTATATCTATCTATCTATCTATCTATCTATGTTTAGGTACAAATATTGCTAAACTTTTATGTATTACTTTATCCAAGCCAGAAGCCGCTCTCTAGGTGGACCGATGGTAACTCCAGAGGTCATTAAACTCGATCCCAAGTGCATCCTACAGTTCATTAGAACTATTGGCCTTGAGGATATAATATAACAGGGGCAGTGATCACAATAGATCTACCCAGGTCGCAGTGATCCAATAGGGTCCTCCTTTGGTCCTATACCCCTTTACCCCTAAATAATAATAATAATAATGTGTTTTTGGTGGATATCACTATTCCAGACGACGAAAACCTCGTGCAAGCAGATGCCGACAAGAGGTTGCGGTACCTGAACCTGGCGCACGAGGTTACGGATGTGTGGCAAGTGCAATCCACTGAAATCATTCTTGCCGTCCTGTCCGTTAATGGTTTGATCCTGAATTGATTGATTGACCTGGATCGTAACCTTAGACGGTTGGGACTTCGAGGCAGACCGATAATAGCGGCAATGCAAAAGGCAGTCCTCCTCGACAATGCCCGGATTGTCCGACGCTTTCTCTCCTCGTCGCACTGACCTCCAGCCGACTGTGCTTCTGCTGGAGTAGCTCCTGCCATTTGACCTAGCACCAAGTGTGCAGAGTAGCCCAATTTTATATTCCGAAATAATAATAATAATGTATTACTTTTATGTTTTATCGTGCTAAAATAGTCGCAACCCCGCCCGGTATAAAATGTAAATGTCGTAAAAGTTTCCGTAAGAGTCGTAAATGCAACTAGGTACAGCGAGATACAGAGTTGTTGGTACCTGTTATAATTGATTACTGTAGAGGGTTAATATTGGGTCTCTTTCCTCTTCCTCTTCTTATTCTAAGCATGTATTAATTCCGCTTAGTGGCGATCCTGCTCATTGATGAGGTCTGCTTCCCTTGACCATTTCCTCCAGCTGGCTTTGTCCTGGACATCGAGATCCAAAATGAAGTCTACCCGAAACTTAAATGGGGTTTCTCATTATACTTAATAATTGAATTATTTCATAAAAATCTTTTTGGTAATTCAATATTGATTGAGAATCCAATATGGATACCCTGAGGAAAGTTGTTCAATATGGCAAGCAGAGGCTTCTGTTGAAGTCTTCGCAAATTATTTTGTAATATCATGTCTACTCTGGTTTCATTGTCATCCAACATTACGTCTTCACGTCTCCAGTAGACACTTGAGAACCTTTTTTCCGTATTGAAAGCAGGACACAATTTTTTTCATAACATCTTGTTTAAATATAGAAATCTGTTTTGCTTTTTCATCATAATTTATATAAGTACATATACCTATGTAATAACATAAGAAAAATTACGAAACTATAGGTCTTTAAATACTAAATAGTTTTAGCAACTTTAATAAATGACTGTTTGTTTCCTAAAAAAAAAAGAACAAGTCAAATTGGTTATCAGAGCTCCGATCGTTATATTATATTATTTCTGTCGTTGACTGTACCAGTACGCACTTTTAATGCAACAACTTTGTACGAGTGCTACAGTCGTGTAGAACAGGATTTCAAGTGTAAATTTTATGCATATGAGACCATTTTGCAGTTAAATTATACTTGCTAAGTTGAGACGGTTTAAAAAGTTTCATTGTCCTACATGGTAGGTCTGGGTAGAAGTTTTTAATATTTTTTAAGCCTTTCAGCCTTTTGCGGTTACCAGTTCAAGATGAAATACAATATATGAATTGTCACCTGCGGTATTTCCGGACCGATACGACATTCAAACCTTCAAGAAAAGAGCGTACTCCCATATCAAAGGCCGGCAACGCGCTTGTGACTCCTCTGGTGTTGCGGGTGTCTATGGGCGGCGGTAATCGCTTACCATCAGGTGATCCGTCTGCTCGTTTGCCACCTCTGCCATAAAAAAATAAAATAATAATAATATTAATAGAGTGCTTTTGAAATATCTGCTAGAGTTTAAATTAGGGTTTCTACACAATGATACGTATTTGGACATGTATAGATCCTCCAGCTCACAATTTTATTGTTGACATGAATTGTAATAGAATTAAAAATTTTATTTAAAAAATGTGTTGAAGCGAGTTTCTTTTGGGGTCGACGTTTCTTCTCGCTTCGCAAACACTTACCGAAACGTTGAGTGTACAAGTGCCGCGTGGTAGGGACTTTGTACTATAGGTAAAAAGAATTGACGATTTAAAAGCATGTGTAAAGCATCTAATACTTAAATAAAAAACATTTTAAGTTTTTTGAGTTTTGATCTTAACAACGAACAAGAGATTGATAAACCAAGCGGGTATTTTTTTTACAAAAAAAGAAAACAATTCTAATTGATTATTTATTTATTTATTTATCCGTTTATTTCAGGCAGAGGGCCCATATAAATATATAAAATTATAATATAATATTGTGTTTATTGGGGAAGTTTAAAGTTTTGGGGAAACTTGCTCAGACGCATGTGTAGAAACAACAGCTTAAGCCAAGAACAATATTTTAAGAGCATCTTATTCAGTTTATCACTACTGATTAAGTGTAATAACGAAAAGGGGCAAAATTTGGTCATATTTTTCGCATAAAAACATATTTAAATTGAAAGTGAAAACCGCATCGAAATACGTTCAGTGGTTTAGAAAATCGGAGACAACACAAATACATAAAAGACAAACCGATAACTGTACTTTTTGAAGCTGGTTAAAAAGTAAAATTATATATATATATATATATATATATATATATATATATATATATATATATATATTACTTTATATATATATATATACAGGGTGTAACAGAAGTGTGTGACAATACTTCAAGGTTGGCTTTTACCCATCAAACTGAACAACTTTTGTTCTACAACTTTGTTGAAATCGCACATTTTTTTTTTGACTTTTCATACAAATCGATCAGCTGGCGAACCAAGTTTGTATGAAAAGTCCAAAATTTTTTTTGCGATTTCAACAAAGTTGTAGAACAAAAGTTGTTCAGTTTGATGGGTAAAAGCCAACCTTGAAGTATTGTCACACACTTCTGTTACACCCTGTATATAGGGTGACTTTAAATTAGTTCTTGATACCACAGGATATGCATGTGCTTATCATAACAAACAACTTTCCCTAAGGAACCGATAGTCAAATCGCAAAAAAATTTTTGGACTCTTCATACTAATTTGGCCCTTCCGTAGACCGATTTGTATGGAGGGTTGTTGTTGGCATTTTTTGAGATTTGACCATGGGTTCCTTAGGGAAAGTTGTTTGTTATAATGAGCACATGCATATCCTTTGGTATCATGAACTAATTTAAAATCACCCTTTATATATTTATGAGACAGGAGGCAAACGAGCAGACGGATTACCTGATGGCAAGCGATTACTGCCGCCCATAGACACCCGCAACACCAGAGGAGTCACAAGTGCGTTGCCGACCTTTGAAATGGGACCTTTTATTGACTTTTTAAATTAACGAATGACATAACTTTTAAACGATTAGTTGTATTGTATTGAAATTAAAAAAATAATGGCTAGTAATGTACAGACACAGATAATTATAAGCAAACAATAACAGAATTTGGCTACATGGCTTTTTTTGAACTCCCATGTAAAGATTGCAGATTTTATATTTATTTGTTTGTCGATTTTCAGCATAACTTTTCCCTTTCTTTTGAGCATTTTATCGAGCAACACACTATAAAGCATTTTCAAATTTTTGTCACCATTGAAACTGGGGCTTCCACAAACTACTTAAACAACTTCCTTAAACAATGCCATTTTTTATGGCATAGCTGGTATACGAGCAGATGGATCACCTGATGGTAAGCGATTACCGCCGCCGGCCCATAGACACCCGCAACACCAGAGGAGTCAAGTGCGTTGCTGACCTTTGAAATGGGAGTACGCTCTTTTCTTGAAGGCCATTGTCGATTAGTGAAAATATTTTGAGAGTTCTAAAAACTCCATTTGATTGATTAGTTAACTTGAAAAAGTAGGGTTACGACAAGAAATTGTGAATACGATTCCGATTTTTTAACCGACTTAAAAAAAAGGAGGAGGTTCTCTATTCGTCGGAACCTTTTTTTTTATGTATGTTCACCGATTACTCGAAGACGCCTGAACCGATTTCTAAAATTCTTTTTTTGTTTAAAAGGGTATACTTTACAGGTGGTCCCATATAAATTTTATCCAAATCGATTTAGCGGTTTTTGAGAAAATCAACAAAAACATAGCAAAATTGGAGTTGTTGCGATTGAAGTCGGTTGTTTTTAACGTATTCAGCGTGGTCAATTATATAAGAAATATTTTCCGGTTGTTATAAAGAATATTTGTAGTCCTTTTCTCAATAATTTTTGACAACATTCCTCGTATTTTAATAAAAAGATTTATTTCATGGACTAGTTGTCGGCAACTCAAACCATCGAACTCACTTACTTATCATTTCCTAAGAAATCGAAACTAATTCAATCAAATCGGACATAACCTATCACTGAAATAATATAGTTACATATCTACGTTTTCTTAGAAACAACACAGTAAAAGTATAGGAATAGTAGCGCTTCTAAGAGCATGTTACACGTTCAGTCTAGCGTCAGACTGGTGTCAGTCGGGTCCATCAGTCTGGTCAGAATGATCGGAGAATGATCGTGTAACCCACTGTCTTCCGTTGTACCGTGAAAATTATCCATCATTCTGGCGTCAGTCAAGACTGATGGACCAGACTGACGCCAGACTGAGCGTGTAACCTTGCTCTAACAATGAGGGGATCTTTAAGCCGACAGTGAATTGCGTTCGACATTGGTATAAAGTATTTTTTTAACTGACTTCAAAAAAAAGGAGGAGGTTCTCAATTCGTAGGAATCTTTTTTTATTTTTTTTATGTATGTTCACCGATTACTCGAAGACGCCTGAAATTCTTTTTTTGTTTAAAAGGGTATACTTCACAGATGGTCCCATATAAGTTTTATCGAAATCGATTCAGCGGTTTTTGAGAAAATCAACAAAAACATAGCAAAATTGGAGTTGTTGCGGTTGAAGTCGGTTGTTTTTAACGTATTCAGCGTGGTCAATTATTAGTAAAACAAATTTTAAATTGATTTCACATTTGAAAAATTCTTGCATGCAAGACTGGTTTGTAACCAGTGTTTCATTCAGCGTGCTCGCTTGTTGCATTAGATAAAAAATGGTTTCATTTCATTTCACAAGCTTTAATTTTACGTATTGTTTAAAAAAAAACTATCGTATGTAAATTAATTACAGATAATATGTCTGTGCACGGTTGTTTTATTTACCATCACTTACTGTTAGGTGAGATGATACCAAGGGCTAACCAACTGTGAGTAAAAAATATAACATAGCTACTTGGGTTTTACGCTGAGGAGTTTCTCTTTTTTATTTGGTATTCTACATCTATGAAACATGATTTTGTTAATGTCCAGTGATAAGAGGTAAGCAAGAGAATCTTAAACAAAAAATGGTGAAACGCCAATGTTAAGTGAAGGTCACGGCTCCAAGGGTGATCGGTACTTAAAGATGCTCCACGTGGTGATTTGCTGCTGAATCTCTGGAACCAGAGTTGTCTCCCGAGTTAATCTACTTCTTATGACCTTTATCACTGAAAATGAATCACAGCTATTTTCCCAATCACAAAAATAACGTTGAAACTATTCTAAAACAGAAATAATTAACTCAGCAGACGTGTGCTCGGTACAGAGTCCCGGCAACCAACCGAAGAGTCTTTATTAACAGCATACATATTTATATAACTTTTTAGGGTTCCGTAGCCAAATGGCAAAAAAAGGAACCCTTATGGATTCGTCATGTCTGTCTGTCTGTCTGTCTGTCTGTCTGTCCGTATGTCACAGCCACTTTTTTTCCGAAACTATAAGAACTATACTGTTGAAACTTGGTAAGTAGATGTATTTTGTGAACCGCATTAAGATTTTCACACAAAAATAGAAAAAAAAACAATAAATTTTGGGGGCTCCCCATACTTAGAACTGAAACTCAAAAATTTTTTTTTCATCAAACCCATACGTGTGGGGTATCTATGGATAGGTCTTCAAAAATGATATTGAGGTTTCTAATATCATTTTCTTCTAAACTGAATAGTTTGCGCGAGAGACACTTCCAAAGTTGTAAAATGTGTGTCCCCCCCCCGTAACTTCTAAAATAAGAAAATGATAAAACTAAAAAAAATATATGATGTACATTACCATGCAAACTTCCACCGAAAATTGGTTTGAACGATATCTAGTAAGTAGTTTTTTTTTAATACGTCATAAATCGTAAACCGCAATTTACCTTTCATTCAAGTTACAACGAACTACAAAAACTTTTATATTATGTTACTTGCTGCTACGGAACCCTTTATGGGCGAGTCCGACTCGCACTTGGCCGCTTTTTTTATTGTGTAAGATGGCAAAAGGCTGATGGCCCACCTTATGGATGGAAAGCGGCATCCGCCGCCTAAGAGCACCTATAAGCCAAGAAGGTTATCAAAGCCTTGCCGATCTTGAGGGCTAAGGTAGAATGCCTCTTACTCGTATGCCGGTAATCGCGCTGGCTATCTCGCGCCTCCCGCCGGAACACAGCAAGCTCCTGGCGGCAGGTATAGAGCGAGTAGTGGTACCCACTTACTCGGACCTTGCATAATAAGTGTACTTAAAACGTTACTTACCACCCACTGGTACTTAAAACGTTACACGTCATTCTCACTTTAAAACGACGCTTGTAATAAACTTGATTCTTGGTTTCACTACTGTTCCCGCTGTATATTGTGGACGTTGATCTAAAACAATCATAAGTAACCGGTGTGGCAATAAAACACTAATATTTTCATCTTCCGAGAGCTGGCCGGCAAATATCGACTCGTTTGTTTGATAAATTATCGTGATATGTTGGGATTCTTGGGGATCCAGGACTATTTTCAGGACAGCTCCTTTCTTGTATTGATGGAGAAATTGCTGATATTATATTTTCACTAACATTTAACAGGTTCGCGAGGTAAACTGGGGTATAATGCGAGTTCGTTAATTCTGTATACAGACTTATTTTTGGACCCTCCCCCCCCCACCAAAACTTAACAGTGGCTTCTATTCTTGAAACTGAACAACTTTTCCCATGGAACGAATGGTCAATTCGCAAAAAAAGTTTTAGGCATCTCCATACAAAGTAGGTATTTCACGTGATCAAATTAGTATGAAAGGTTGTTCAGTTTCATTAATTGAAGCCACTGTGAAGTTTTGATGGGGGTCCAAAAATAACCCTGTATATCTTACGATAAAGAACCTACAGAGCCTACCTACTAACGTATGTTACAGGGTGTAACAAAATTAGTGTAGGACCCGTTAAATGGGGATTCTACTCATCGTACTGAACAATTTTTTTCTACAACTTTGCTTAAATCGCAAAAAAAAATTATCATCTGTTTTGCCATTTTTGTATGGAGAGTCCAAAAATATTTTTTCGATTTGAGCAAAGTCGTAGAACAAAAATTGTTCAGTAAGATGAGTAGAAGCCCAGTTAACGGGTCCTACATCAGTTTTGTTTCACCCTGTATAACGCACAGTGCGTCTTCCCTCAATAAGTTTTTACATCCTTCCGAAAGTAAATAAAGCATAAAGGTTTATTACGTCGATGATATGTTTCGATCGGAATTTGTTTTATTTAGTTTTCACGTAGTTTTTGTGCAGAAGTATTTTCTTATGGAAGTTTCTCGATTTCGCGAGAAATTGTCTCTTGTGTCGATAGCAGTATGTTGGATATTGCTTCAGTAATAGTTTTAGTCAGCGATTTCACTTGTACAATGTATTTGTAGTCTGTGCGATGATTTTTTCAATGAATTTTTATTTTTATTAAACTTTCAAAAATAAATTATAACTTAATGTTCCTGCATAAAGGATTGCCTAGAAGAGATCGCTTTTCAGCGATAATACTACTTTTTAACGATACAAATTAGATTTTTCGCGAATTGAGTATGAGTTCCTAGGAGAAAGTTGTTCAGTTTCACATACAATTACACACACACACACACATACATACACACACTTAGTTAGAAAATATGTAAGTATTAAACGCGTGCTACACGCGGTCGCCAACAAGCACCCCAACCAAGGTGACATTCGTTGTTTCCAACCGTATAGACTGTGGTTGGTGACCAAATTTCTTTGTCTACACGGTTGGAAGCAACGAATGTCACTTTGGTTGGGGTGCTTGTTAGCGACCGTGTAGTACCCACTTTAAGTGTAAAAATTTATTTTATATGAATGTACCTTTTCTACATTGTATTTTATAAACCGACTTCAAAAAAAGGAGGAGGTTCTCAATTCGTCGGAATCTTTTTTTTTATGTATTTTCACGGATTACTCGAATACGCCTGAACCGATTTGGAAAATTCTTTTTTTGTTTAAAAGGGTATACTTCACAGGTAGTCCTATATTTTATTGAAATCGATTCAGCGGTTTTTGAGAAAATCAACAAAAACATAGCAAAATTGGAGTCGTTGCGATTGAAGTCGGTTGTTTTTAACGTATTCAGCGTGGTCAGTTATGGAAGAGTGGGACCTCCTCGTACAAGTATTATTATAATTAAAAGGTTGATATTGATTTTCATGACTAGAAGCCATGGTTTTCTCAGGTAGATATTTCATAAGGATTCTATATAATTCGCCTAACGATTGAGTTCTAGTAGAATCGTTTCCAACAGTATTTCCAGATTCAGATGAATATCTGTTGGGAACCAGCATACTCTGTGACGGGGGGGTTAATTGAAAACTCGGGAGCAAATCCGGCCTGTGCCTGAATAGTATTTTAAGGCGTCTTCTAAAAATAAGGTTCTTTATTTTCGTTGTTGTGTAACCGAATTTTTCGAAAGGTGGAAATTAAACTTTTTTAAAATGAGCGGACCAGACACTATCAGTAATAATGACAGTATTTTTACATCAGTATACTGACATTCCATCGTTTAGTATGCGTCAGATCATCATTCCAATAACTACACTGTCAGTATATTGTCATTGGATTGGCGCTTGCGCGTGCGCTGCGAGCGGACGTGTCTGGAAACCCTGTTTTAAAATGATTTTAATATTTTTTATTCCGGCTCTGTGATTGGTTAAATAGTGAAATTTTCGATTCCTTGTCACTCTAACGGTGTTTTTATGGACTGGCTCCGCCCACTGGGAGTGTCTAGAGTGTGATAGAACTCTGTTGCCCGGCTTGGTCGGACTCGAACCTGGTGCCGTTCGTGTTGGAGGTGGCGTGGCAGTGCTTGAAACCCGCGCGCTATCGTCGGTGTTCATATCTCGGACGAAATACCGAACCGGTATCTCCAGCGTTTGTGAGTCATCGCGCCTATTGTACTGCGCAAGCGTGAATTTAAACTCTACAGCCCAACGTATAAGGTAACATGTCAAAGTGCGCAGCTTGTGGACGTTTCGTAACACCGGCCGATGCCGTGAAATGTACTGCTTGTGGAAGTGTTTATGAGAGGATATGCCTTAAGATGGCAAGGACGGTAAAAATACCAGAGAACTGGCTCTGTACAGGATGTACATCTAAGCAGTCCAAAGGAGACAACACTGAAACTACCATCAAGGCAGCATCTGTATCAGACTCCTCCTCTACAGAAATGGATAACACTCCTAAGCTTGACTCATATGGAGCGAGTGCTAGACTGGAACGGGAATTACAGCTATTCAGAGCCGAACTATCAGCGATGCGAAGCGAGGTCAGTAACATTGGATCGAAATTTGATCAGCTACTCAGTGCTGTACAGGAGGTAAACAAACGCATGGACAACATAGAGAGCAGAGTTGGGGCGCTCGAGGAGCGTGAGCGCACGTTAGTTGCGTCCTCACCAGATGTCCATCAGGAACTCGTTAGCACCATTGAACATCTTAAGATTGAGCTAAATGAAAGAGACCAGGATCTCCTACTGACGGACGTTGAAATCACAGGCATCCAGGAAGTCAGCGGTGAGAATATGTCCCATCTCGTCACCCTAGTGGCTGAGAAGCTAGGAGTACAAATCGAGGAACGTGATATGGTGAGCGTGGAGCGCAGCGGACCGCGCCGCGGAGGCTCCGTGGAGGGCGCAGTACTGCGCCCGCGCCCCCTTGTGGTGCGGCTCACGCGGCGAGCGCTTCGTGACCAGCTGCTGCGTGCGGCGCGAGTGCGTCGCGGCGCCGACACCGCCGGAATGCAGTTGCCGGGCACCCCAGGGAAGTTCTATGTGAACGAACGGCTCACGCGTTCCAACCGGCAGCTGTTCTACAGGGCGCGGCAGGAGGGTTCACAAAAGAGCTGGAAGTACGTGTGGACGCGAAACGGGCGTATCTTCGCTCGGCGCACAACAGACAGCGAGGCTCGTCGAATACGCAGTGAGGCAGACCTCGCTGTGGTTTTTGGCGAGGGAACCATTGGCCGATGATATACTTCCCACTGTCTTGCTTTGTGTTTACGCTTATAGTTATCCTCCTATGCTGGAATGAAAATAGCTGTATACAATCTATAAATGCCGTACTCTGTGAGCTTATAAATTATTACAATAAGCTCTTTAATACTGTTATTCTCTCAAAATGCTCTGAAAAACAATTAAAAATATGTATCCATTTCACACTCTCAATTTGCCTATTTTTCTGTCTTGTTCAAATTACACACACACAAACACAAACACCCAATACATACATAATATACACAACATATTCATATTATTTCCACATATCGTCTCAAATCTATTATGCCTACAAAACCGCAAAAAAGTATCTGTCTGTGTTTCTATTGTCAATTCATGTCATAACTATCACAGTTCCCTACATCCTATTACATAAAACTAAACCGGTTTTTGTGCTCACTCACAGGCCTTCCTTTTATCATGCTAATCATCTATTTACCGCTACTGGAATGCATACCCCGACATTGGGTAAATTGCTACTGTGTCCTATTGCTTATTTAGTTATAACCTCTTGCTGTATTTTAAAATACAATCAAAGGTCCTAAGTCCTATAATATCAGAATTGGTTTTCTTAATCCGGGTTCGCTTGGTACAAAGCATGATGAATTTATAGTTTCAGTGAGCGAGCAAAACGTTGATATTATGGCAATAAATGAAACGTGGCTCCGGGAGGGGGAGGAGGGTCGTGCGCCGATCGTGCCTAACTATCGGCTGCGTCACAGCCCGCGGCCCGCCACCGTGCGTGCGCGCGGTGGTGGTGTCGGTTTCTATGTGCGGCGCGCTCTCGCGTGCCGCACGTGCGCGCACCCTCCCGCTCCCCCTGTAGAACAGTTGTGGCTTTTTCTGTCTCTCAACGGGAAACGACTGATTGTGGGCACTGCCTACAGGCCACCTTGGCTTGATGTTGATACGTTTTTGGATGCCCTCACTGATACCATCACCTCGTTCGTGCAATTTGATTATATTATTTTGGTAGGAGATTTTAATATTAATATTTTGGCAAAAGACGCGAATTATTTAAAGCTAAACAATTTTCTGAAGTGTACTGACCTTACCCAATTTGTTAATTCACCTACCCATTTTACTAGTCACAGTCAAACACTTATAGATTTAATCTGTAGTAACACGGGCGTCATTAATACAGAAGTTAATTACATTCCGACACTAAGTAGTCATGCCCTTATTAGTTGTGAGTTAATTCTAAAAAAATCTAAACCACCTTCACGCTCTATTGTATACCGATCCCTGAAAAGTATCGATGAAGACGATTTTAATGGAGCCTTAAGTACCATTAATTGGGAACTCATAGCCTCCTTGCCAGACGTTAACGATATCGTTCATACATTCACTGATTCGGTTCTATCGCTCTTTGATATCTTTGCGCCTAAAAAACATATTATCGCTAAAGAGCGTAACCTTCCGTGGATCACGTACAACGTAAAGGAGATGATGAAGCTTCGAAATGAAGCCCATAAAAGATCACATCAGACTGGACTTGATTCCCACAAGACTTATTACAAAGACCTAAAAAAAGTTGTAAATCAGGCTCTTTTTAATGAAAAGCGTGCATATTTTACGCAATACATAAATAAAAACGAAGGCAATCCCAAATCTCTATGGAAGAATATTAAAAAAACCGTTGACTTAACTGGCAAAAATCAAAATATTGAGCTACCTGATCATCTTTCTGATCCAAATAAAATCAACGCTCACTTTTCTAACGTTCCTGGAAAAACGGAAGTACCCATTTCAGATCTGACATATTTTGAGTTCCATAGATACGGGGACGGGGGGGTAAACGAGTTCTCCTTGATGCCTGTCAATGATGACACTATACTTAAAATCCTCAAGTCACTTAAATCAAACGCCGAAGGTAACGATGGTGTCACTCTTGACATGTTACTTCTTACTTGGCCTCGATCCATCTGTGTGCTTAGGGAAATGGTAAATCGATCAATTTTGACAAGCACCTTTCCATATTCTTGGAAGGCTGCTGTAGTGACGCCTCTACCAAAGATAAATAATGTATCTGACTATAAAGACCTGCGTCCCATTAGTATACTTCCGTGTGTTTCAAAGATAGTCGAAAGAGCTGTTTATATTCAAATGACAGAGTACCTTGAAAAATCAAACATCTTACCATCATTACAATCAGGCTTTAGAAAGTCCCGTAGCACGTCAACAGCGCTTATTGACGTTGTTGATAATATTCTTGCTGCACAGGATGAAGGCAAGGGTACTATCATGGTGCTATTAGACTATTCACGTGCTTTTGATGCAATAAATATCTCTCTGTTGCTGTCAAAAATGTCGTATTACGGATTTGACCCAAAAACTATAAAATGGTTTGCTGACTACCTAGGTGAACGGTCGCAGATGGTCAAAGTCACAAGTACAAATGGTAATTTGACATTTTCCGAGCCTTGTCCGATAACAAGAGGGGTCCCACAAGGATCGATTTTGGGTCCACTCTTGTTTATTCTGTACTCTGCCGACGTTCACCGGGTAGTTAAGCACTGTAATTATCATATGTATGCTGATGACACTCAGATATATATTTCCTTTGATCCTTGTGAGGCAAACGTCGCTATTGCTAATCTTAACGATGATCTGAGGCGTATATCTGAGTGGTCTGAAGCAAATACACTTCTATTAAATCCAGGAAAGTCCAAGTATTTAATTTTAGGAACCAAATTTCAAGTGGATCGTATAATTGCACAAAATCCCAAAGTTATTGTTGCAGGGGGACAAGTGGAACGTGTCAATGAGGCCCGAAACTTGGGAGTGCTAATGGATGGAGAGCTGCACTTTGTAAATCACGTTCTAGAAACTGTTCGTAACTGTTTTTATCGACTCAAAATACTATACAGAGTTCGTGATTTTCTTAGTGTAGACCTTCGAATAAAACTTTGCGACTCCTTGGTTCTGTCTCGCCTGGGATATGCTGACACTGTATATGGGCCTCGTTTACTGGCGCGAACCGATCGAGTAGTGCAGAGAGTGCAAAATGCTTGCGCACGTTACTGTTTTAATATACCTCCCCGCACGCATGTCACACCCTATTTAAATAGTGCCAATATTCTTAAAATGACCCTTCGAAGAGAACTCCATTTAGCAACACTTCTCTTTGGTATCAAGAAAATCAGGCAACCTGAGTATCTCTTCGAAAAACTAAAATGGCGTCAAGAATGTAGCTCTCGACCGGTTCGTGCCACCACAGGCGAACTAGTGCCTTACCAGCACCGGACATCCGCTTTTCGTGGCAGTTTTCGTTATTCTGCCACGAAATGCTGGAATAATATTCCACCGCCATTGCGCGATCTCCAATCTATTTATACTTTCAAACGTAATTTTAAAAAGTATCTTCTAGAATATCAGAAGCAGTTACCGGTGGGCTTTAGAGTTCTTCCAACTTACTTATGATAGAGTCCGTTTCTCTCTCTCTCTCTCACACACACACACACACACACACACACACACACACACACGCATACATACATGCACACATTTAAATTATTGAGGAATGGGTACTGAATAAATAATATACTTATCTGTATTACTTTAATTAAATATACTTTTATATTTAGTTATTTTTCCTTTTTGTTTATTTTTTTGTTTAGATTTATCAGGTTATATAAATTTTGTTAATCTAATCGCAGAACACGTGCAAGTGGCAATAAATGGGCCACGCTGAAAACCAGCGTTGCACTGTGTCACCGCAGTCGCAGCTCATGCTGAGTCGAGGGCCATTTTTTGGCACAAATTAACGATTAAATTCTTTATTTTAAAAAATCTATTTGTGTTTAGTTTTGTCGTTTTATAATCTAGTATTATTACTGTTTGTATATTGTTTTTTGTGTCAAAAATAAACATATGTCTATGTCTATGTCTATTACTTGAAAATACTGTCATTATTACTGATAGTGTCTGGTCTGCTAAAGGAGTTTTATATCGTCGCTCCACAGCGGGGTGTAAGTCTTCTCTTTTTCAACAGAAAGCTTGTAACTAGAGTCAGTTTTTTAAATCATTTATTTGTAGAGGGTTTTTTCGAAATTTGAACATGTCACCCTCATAGTGCTTTCAAAATATAACGCTTAAATATTCAACAACAGAAAAACAGATTATACATTATAGGCGCCTTAGTCCTACGATGAATAGCCTTTCTAACCATATGGAGAAGTATCTTAGTTGCCTCCGAGGATGGAAAAGCTAAGAAACTATTAAAAAACCTAGAGGTGATCTCTAAAATATTCAAATTTATAACAAAATTGTAATCTCAAACACTCAAACCAGCTGTCGCCTTATTATTGCCTATCTCATCTCACTAATATTATAAATGCGAAAGTATGAATGTTTGTTTGTTTGTTTATTTATTTGTTTGTTTGTTTATTTGTTTGTTTGTTTATTTGTTTGTTTGTTCCGCTTTCACGCCAAAACTACTGAACGGATTTGGATGAAATTTGGTGGGTAGATAGATAAAGTACCCGGCTAACACATAGGATACTTTTTATCCCGGAAAACTTAAGGGTTCCCGAAGGAACGCTTAAAAACTTAAAATTTCCACTTCTGCACTAAATGGTGCCACCTTAACATTTTCTTTCTCTCTGGATCCAATTGTAAAGTCCACGCAGACAAAGTCGCGGGCAGAAGCTAGTTACTACTACATAAAAACGTGTTGTTTGTACATAGGTATATGTGTGGGTTGCGTGCTTTGCGAAAAGCAACTAGCATCGGATACTCACCGGAGGGGGAGGGAAGGTGTGTTAGAACGCTTTTAAGCGGACCAGACACTATCAGTAATGACAGTATTTTCAGGTAATGACAATATACTGACATTATACTGACAGTGTAGTGGTTGGAATGATGGTCTGACGCATACTAAACTAACGATGGAATGTCATTATACTGATGTAAAAATACTGTCATTATTACTGACAGTGTCTGGTCCGCTTTAGAGAGAGGCAAAAAGTGACCACACTTTACGACAGTTTATAAATAGTGGTTTAGTCTGTGACTGACTCGGTGGCTCAGTGGTTAGCGCTCCTGACTGCAGATCCGAGAGTCGTGGGTTCGATCCCCACCCAGGGCAAACATTTCTGTGATGAGAAGATTTGTTTCCTCTGTGTATTATATTGTATTTAAACGTAATCTGTATGTATATCAGTCTCTGGTTCCCATAATACAGGGAATCCTAGTTTGGGGTCAGATGACCGTATGTAATTTTTACTAGGGTATTTATTTATGATTCTCAAAATTCAGACCGTAACTTTCAGTAATTTCCATCTCATCTCATCTCACAATAACAATCTCTATTTTTATCCCGGAAAATTTAAGGGTTCCTGAAGGAATGCTTAAAAACCCGAAATTTCTACTCACTAGATGGCGCCACTTTAACTTTTTCTTTCTCTGTGGTTCGAAATCTGACGTTCACGCAGACGAAGTCGTGGGCGGAAGCTAGTGTTATATTGAAAATCACCAATAATTGCACTATCGGTATTTTCTAATCGTCTCCGTACACTAGTGGGTAAGGACTTGGTTTGGTTGATGTTAGTGTATTTTCTAAGCCCGCCTGTCTATCTACCACCATCTTATCTAAGTCTTGCCGCCAAACATTAATGTCAACAGCATTCGTTGGCGTTGGCGAATCTTGGTAAGCACGCTTCAGTTTTTGTCATTATCGGCACTTACCACAGGTGAAATGATACCAAGGACTTACTAATTTGTGAATTAAAAAAAAAAACAATATTTCCTTTCGCACGGAAAATGCCAAAAAATATTTTTTCCGTAACCTATTCAGAATAACTAGTACCTATTATTTTGAACGTATTATTCTCCATTTCATTTCATAGCAAAATTTAAATCCAAAATTAGGTGTTTACGGCAGGAAACTTTGCATTAAAAATAAAATGTTTCTCCTTCCTGGATTAAAATTAAGCTTAAATGCCTTTACAGCCAATTTGTGTTGTTTTGGAAGGCGCTACTTAGACCCTTACAGACTAACTTTAGGCGTTCGAAACAAAGAGTTTGGATTTAGAGTTTAAATCCGTAATTGTTTATCAGCAACGCAAACGGCTTAATCCTCGAACGCTTCTTAATATCTTCAGTAAAAGTTAGTAAGTTGATATTAAATAATTAATCGTTATTAACCGACTTCAAAAAAGGAGGAGGTTCTCAATTCGTCGGAATCTTTTTTTATATATGTTCACCGATTACTCGAAGACGCCTGAACCGATTTGGAAAATTCTTTTTTTGTTTAAAAGGGTATACGTCACAGGTGGTCCCATATAAGTTTTATCGAAATCGATTCAGCGGTTTTTGAGAAAATCAACAGAAATATAGCAAAATTGGAGTTGTTGCGATTGAAGTCGGTTGTTTTTAACGTATTCAGAGTGGTCAATTATCGTACACATCTTAGTAATCAGATGTTATTGTTTCCTCACGATTGTTTCCTTCAAAGTGAAGCGAACAGTATTAAAATATACGTAAGACGAAAGGTGTTTTAATATAAATTTATTGTGATCTACATATTTTAGCTTATTATTTTTATTTTTTATTTTTAAGATTAAAGATTGGAGAAGGTATTGGTGTATGAATATTTGTGTGCACTGAGTAACAGAGGTGGGTCTGTTACTACTTATAACCATAAAGGCTAAACGTAAGCTTACTTTGATGCGGACAGCAGTACCCTCATAAAAAGATGGCTGCAAAGTATACGTATACGGAAATAAAAAAAAAATAAAAAAAATATCCGGGACAAATCACACACGGTCATCTGGCCCCAAACTAGGATTCCCTGTACTATGGAACCAGAGACTGATAATCATATTCTTCTTCAAATTTAAGAGCAGGGCTATTTAGCACGGTCTTGTGCTCCTGGTACGACACGACACGATTGGATATGATTGGGGAAAAGCGATGTCTGTTTAGAACCATAGAGAATCGAAGAGGAAAGATGATTGGACATTTGGTACGACACGACACTTTCTTCAAAACCCTTTTGGAAGGAAAAATCGAAGGGAAGAGAGGACGCGGAAGACCGAGGCGAACATACATAGACCAAATAAAAGATATACATACACATATACGTTTAAATACATACATATATAGATATAATATATACCCAGACACAGACCCAGACAAATTCCCTATACTTTCTTATGAGGGCAGAGCATCGATCGCCAGTACTTCATTACCCCTCTCTCAAGGCGCAGATCCAGCGGGGGGGGGAGGGCGATGGGTGCAATTACCCCCCCTGAAGCCTGACCGAAGTACTAAAACTTCTATGAAATGCAAATAAATAGAAACATTTCTTAACTATTCCAAAAATTTCGCGCTCGCTACGCTCGCGACTTTTTATGCTAACGGTCTATTACCATCGGCCGTTTCATAAATGAGGGTACACTGAAAATTTGCCTTTTCATTGAAACAGTAGAAAACTAGCTTGGAATTTCATTACATTTTCATTTTTTAATAAAATTAATTAATTCATTAAGAGTGTGGTAGCGACTGCACTAAATTATAATGCCATTTTATTCAATTTCAAACATTTTTATATAAAAAAAAATTAACATTCCATAAAAAGCTCAGTTGACTGTCAATTATTGTGAAAGGTCACTCCCCTGCCTCCATACAGGTCACATTGCACCCAGTAAACGGATTTGCCATTTCCCGTACAAATCTCGGTCCGTCCGCAGTCCGCTGCGCCACGCTTGGCCGAATAAAAATGGCGGACGGATAGGTATCAATTAAAAAGGAAACTCGGCCTCCTGCCTACCGTAGTGTGGTGCACTGGTTATTTGTATAGCGCGGTTATATTGCGAAAACCAATAACTGGTTTTTGACTGTAAAGGACTCAACTATACATAATCTCATTATTATTTTGTCCTCTTTCGTCTGCGAAAACCCGTTTATACACAAAATTACATAGTATCCAAGGTATTACCTCGGAAAATATATAATTTTGCATATAATATAGGAAAGGGTTAAAAATTGGGTCCTTTATAGTAAAAAATCGAGATAATTGGTTTTCGCAGTATAACGGTTATTAGCGTTTTTTAGGTTCAAATAATATTTAGTCTCAATTAGACAAAAAGTTTATAACATGATAAATAGCATTACAAAAATAAGTATAAACAGATATTTGTCTTACCTAACAATAAAAAGATTAAGTCATAAGAATCATAAATCCGAAATTCTGATAGCAAAATTATTTTTGTATTAATACATAATTATGTATTTGTTAGTAATAGGGTTGTGTTATTTAGTCATTGCGACAATGTTTCTTTAACATTAATTAATTTTACATTAATTTAGTTTTTTGTGCTATCTGTAGTGTACCTAAAATGTTAGCTAGATACTAAACAAAATGAATTCGCTTATTACACAGAATGCGTAAAAAAGTGTCCCATCGATAATTTTAAAACGTGTCACAAAATAATATTGCGTGTCGTGACCTGTAAATCTAGTGCGTCTTTTTTACCGTTTAGGTATCCTTCAAGCGCTAAGGTTTACGTTCCTTTTTACAGTGCCCATAAATATAAAGTTTACAGCCGTCATTACGAGTCGTGGTCAGTAGAGTTTTATAGAAGCACTCAATAATTTCAGTAAAGTTTTGTTGTGGCATTAATCCGACCCGAATTACACTTGTAAAATAGATATCTATTAGGTAATGGATTAGGGGAGTGACTATAATACTTTAACATCATATCTACTCCTTTGTATCATCGCATTAGCCGAAAGACGTACATTGCTGAATAAAGCCTCCAAAAGAATTTCCAGGTCCAGAGCTGCCTCCATCCAGCGGCTTTCGTGATCTGCACCAGTACAACGATCCAAAAGTGGGACACTGTGGGACAAGTGCCTATGCTACGTCTTCCGGTGCGCGGTAACCACTCGAGAACTTTGCTGTCCCACAGGCTATCTGTTGTACGAGCGATGTGCCCCGCTCACTGCCACTTCAGTTTAGCGATTCTGTAATCTATGTCGGCTACTTTAGTATCTCCTCATTTCTGATTCGCTCATGTTTTTTGACCAGTGCAGATATATGTAATGTGGAACTGATCATGAGACAAGGGCGCTAGGAACACTTTCAGCTATTTTAAAAAAATCGTTTTGTAGACGCAAAAGACCCATGAATCCCATCGCATGACCCATCCCGATGAATTACACAACCACCCCAGAAGGAGTACTATTTTTGCAGACAGGCTTAAAATTCAGATGTCAAAAGACAGTCTTTCTGAAAAAAAAAACATGTATTTTTATTTATAGTGCAACTAATATACAACATTAGTGCAACTTGTATATAATATTATACAAAATAAAACCGGTTGCGCACAACACTATTCAATGCAGTGACGGCGGCGCGGCCGGTCAACTCTTCCAATTAATTAGTGGACGGACGAGCCGCGCTGGCAGTTCACAACAGATTTATCTGACACTATCCAATTTACATAATTTTTTTAACAACAAAAATATTGAATTAATATAATTTAACCAATATCGAGTATTTATTTAAAATATAATAAAGTCGTCGTCGATATTGAAAAATTCATTACATTACAATGAAAGAATGAAATTATAATGAAAAGTTAATGTCATGTCATCAAGAAAGGCTTGTTTCACATTCTAGTGTAATTGAGACACTATTTTTAAATAAATGACAACTTTGTTTAATTTTTACCAGTTTACCGATTCATATCTTATCCTCACTACATTACTATTTATTATATGTAATAATTAAAGTATTTCGTTACGACATTCAAACCTTCAAGAAAAGAGCGTACTCCCATATCAAAGGTCGGCAACGCACTTGTGACTCCTCTGGTGTTGCGGGTGTCTATGGGCGGCGGTAATCGCTTACCATCAGGTGATCCGTCTGCTCGTTTGCCACCTACGCCATAAAAAAAATTATAAAAAAAACTAATCTTTCTGCGTGTGAACGTCTTCTTGTTTACAAACGTCCTTTTGTTTTTTTTAAATTTCGCACATTATTTACAGATGTTTCACATCACTATTCAATGCAGCTTGTCGCGTTTGGTCAACCCTTCCAGCTACCTAATTAGTGGACAGAATCTTCTTACAAATTGCTGTACCTTTTATTCATGTACTTATAATAGCAGTAAATATTCTAGTTGTTTTTCAAGCGTTTAAACATCAATATTAATAGCATTAATGTATTCTGGCATGGAGTTCCTCACTGCGGTAGGGAATCTTGGTAAGCCCGTTTGATCATTAGGGAATCTTAAAACTGGTATAACAAAGCATGACTTCTTAGCTCATAATATTTAAAAAAAGCGGCCAAGTGCGAGTCGGACTCGCCCATGAAGGGTTCTGTAACAGCAAGTAACATAATATAAAAGTTCTTGTAGTTCGTTGTAGGTAAATTGCGGTTTACGATTTATGACGTATTAAAAAAAAACTACGTACTAGATCTCGTTCAAACCAATTTTCGGTGGAAGTTTGCATGGTAATGTACATCATATATATTTTTTTAGTTTTATCATTCTCTTATTTTAGAAGTTACGGGGGGGGGGAGACACATTTTATCACTTTGGAAGTGTCTCTCGCGCAAACTATTCAGTTTTAAAAAAAAATATATTTGAAATATCATTTTTGAAGACCTATCCATAGATACCCCACACGTATGGGTTTGATAAAAAAAAATTTTGAGTTTCAGTTCTAAGTATGGGGAACCCCCAGAATTTATTGTTTTATTATTTTTGAGTGAAAATCTTAATGCGGTTCACAGAATATATCTACTTACCAAGTTTCAACGGTATAGTTCTTATAGTTTCGGAAAAAAGTGGCTGTGACATACGGACGGATAGACAGACAGACAGACATGACGAATCCATAAGGGTTCCGTTTTTTGCCATTTGGATACGGAACCCTAAAAAGCGGATTTGTCAAGTTATTGCAAATTAATAGCAGAATGCTTTGTGCTAAGGTTTCCTCACGATTAGTGCGTGAAAGTGAAAACACTTTTTTCCCCAAATTTTTTTTATTATATAGCTTCCACCCGTGACTGCGTCTACGTGGACTTCAGAATTGGGTCCAGAGAATTTTTATGGTAGTGCCATCTAGTGACAAAGTTGAAAATTTTGAGTTTTTAAGCATTCCTCCGAGAACACATAAGTTTTTCGAGATAATAATTGACCACGCTGAATACGTTAAAAACAACCGACTTCAATCGCAACAACTCCAATTTTGCTATGTTTTGTATTTTTGTTGATTTTCTCAAAAACCGCTGAATCGATTTCGATAAAATTTATATGGGACCACCTGTGAAGTATTCCCTTTTAAACAAAAAAATAATTTTTCAAATCGGTTCAGGCGTCTTTGAGTAATCGGTGAACATACATAAAAAACAAGATTCCGACGAATTGAGAACCTCCACCTTTTTTTGAAGTCGGTTAAAAAGACTCCATTCTTAAAAATCACGGTTTTGAGGTTTGCTTACGTTTCGTGTCATTTAAATCTAAACTCAAAATGTATTTTTTTATTTATGTAAATGCGTTACAGATTCTTTCAAGTCGTCATTTTTTTTCTACCGTTTTCCTACCTACAAAAGTAAAAAAGGGAACTTTATGTGAGGGAACGAGTATTAAAATTTTGCGCACTATTTACAAATGTTTTCACATCACTATTTAATCAGGCAGTGTGCGGCAACTCAACTCCTCCAATTAATTAGTCGCCCGAGTTCCCTAGCAACGGATTTGTGGTAACTCAGCTCTGTTGCACCTTTACTTGTGCCTTTTTAAGGTTTTTCTCTCTAGCTTTTGTATTATTTTCGTTGTTATCTGATTGAATCGTATAATGGAGAAAGACGATAGCTTTAATTTGCAAATAAAAGGTTTTCTGTCAACGATCGTAATTAAAGCTTATGCTGGGATTAAATCAGGATACAATTGGGATGAAATCTAGGCAAAATTATTAGACTCTCCATACAAATTTGGTTAATGAACATGGTCAAAATGTATGAAAAGTGCAAAAAAATATTCTACGACTGTAGCGGTTGTAACTTGTTCAGTTTTGAGAGTAGAAGCTGCAATAATGGGACACGAAACTTATAACCTTTTATCTTGTCTTCAATTCTTACTTAATTTTCTTCTTCTTACCGTGTGGCACATTTGACCGTTCTATCCACAAGGTGTAGACGGCGGTTGCCTAGTGTTGCACTTAGCATCACCCGCGGTCACGTGTAGGGCATTTAGATTTACACTTACAGACGTGTGCAACTCATAAACATCTAGAAATCAGATGTGCAGGTCTCCTCACGATGTTTTCCTTCACCGTTAAAGCAGTCGGTATGAAAATGCACGTAAGTTTCGAAAAACTCATTGGTGCACTGGCCAGGTTTTGACCTCTGGTTAGGAGGAGAGGAGGTCGGACCTCTGGTTTGGTCTTAATTAGTAATCATTTTAAATACGGAAGTGAGTTTGTTTGTATGTTTTCCTTCTTTCACGTAACAATATTGCAACGAATCGAAATGATTTTTTTACACAGACCTAAATATTAATATAATAAAGTATCCAGTTTTATCGAACTCCATCAGGACCTTCCAAAATAGTGCAACTAAAAAAATGTAGCGCTATTTATTGCTATAACTGCCTCCGTAGCGTAGTGGCTTGCCGCTCGCTTCACTTCAGGAGGTCGCGGGTTCGATTCCCGGCGGGGTCCAACTTTGTGGACTCGGTTTGGTTGGTGGTAGGGCATTTTCTAAGCCCGCCTGGCTAGCTACCACCATCTTATCTAAGTATTGCCGCCAAACATCAATGTTAACAGCATTGATGTGTTCCGGCATGAAGATAAGATAGCCAGTTCCCCATTGCGTTGGGGAATCTTGGTAAGCCCGCTTCCATCTTCGGCATCATCGTCACTTACCATCAGGTGAGATGATGCCAAGGGTTTACCAATTGAGGGTAAAAAAAAAAAAACTACGCAACCGATTTCACTGAAAGGCGAAGAGCTTAGACAGAGGAGAGTTTAGATTTCATGGTTTTCCTTTCATTTAACTTACCATGTTTGTTAGAGAGATATGATCCTTATGATTGACCCTATCGATTAATGGTATAAAAGTACAGGATGTTATTTTTTCGGACTTTAGTCGGTTCGATTTCTGGGTCTGACAAGCGTATTTTCAAAAATCTTTGAATGCAGTTTTGCTTCTTTAAAAAAATAAAGGAATGTTTCCTTTGAGTAAAACTTGCTATCTCTAGTATTTAAAGTACTTTCCCTCCAGGTGAGGTTACAAAATTTCACCCTATGTGTGTGTCTTCCTTAATATTGAAGTGT
The DNA here is from genome assembly GCA_958295455.1 of Coleophora deauratella. Lineage (NCBI taxonomy): Eukaryota > Metazoa > Arthropoda > Insecta > Lepidoptera > Coleophoridae > Coleophora > Coleophora deauratella. Next base: position 11,431,636 of record OY282410.1, on the reverse strand, counting down.
ATACAGCTTTGTATAGGTAGCTATATAACCTATCAACATCATCGTCAGCCGAAACACGTCCACTAGTAAACTCTATCTTAATATCAACTGGGTTAACAATTTTATTGTGGACAAGACAGCCTTGTCTTCTCTTGTATTATGTAGCGGCAAAAACTTTTATAAAAACCATCAGCGAGTTCCTTGAGATAGAACTGAGCAAGTAGGTTAATTGGCTACGAACTTACAAGTGGCCGGGCATGTCGCAGTCATTTTGTAAAACCGTCCATTCGCGAATAACACGCTTGTTTTTAAAATTCCGCTGCCATTTTCTAGGAAACGGTCTCGGTCGTAGTTTTTATTTTATTTATTGTGTAAAAAGTGATTTGTTCTAATATGTCTAACAACTTTAGGTTATTTTTTTTAAACTAGACTAGATTTTTTTCTCAAAAAACAAAGATTTATTTGATTTTTGTTCATGTTGTACTATCATAGTGGAGTTCGTGTCCATCAGCGAATCGAAAGTGGGTGATGGACTTGCCGTTGAAGTTAATGCAGAGTCCCCCCAATCCAGAAGCTTTAAAATATCTTTCAGAGAAGCGGTTGTCTCCACTTTCACCACTTTCTCCACAGTTGAAACGGTTGGAAATTAGTTCTTCATACAAATTCATCTCATTTCACCTCCTCATATAGTAACGATGATATTAAAAATATCCAAAAAGCAGGGTGTAAAGAACAGACTTCTAAGCTATAAACTAAAAAACTAGCTTTATATTTAAAACTACAAAATTTTGAACTTTTAATCAAATTGATACGTTGATAAATCTTTGTAGGGAAAGTCCAGATAATTTTTGCGATCCGACCGTTATTTTTTTTGAAAAATATGTAAACTTTATAGAATTTCATCTTAAAGTATTGCTACATAATTTTGTTAAACTCTGTCCAACGAATGAATAATGATGTCTTTCATGAGATGAAGATTCTAAAATCGCCTAGACCGTTTATAAAAAGACGAATTTCGCTAGTTGCCTCCCTGCGATAGACAGGCAGCCACGTCTACAAGTTCGGGACTACGAAAGTTTCTTTGTTATGTTTCATACAAGTTCATATTTACGAACAGTCAACAGCAAAAGTTTGCGTGTAGGTGCTTGTAAACATCAAAGTTTTGTTCGGTTTTTGTTTTAAAATCTCCTTTCAGTATCTCAATGTAGTGCGAAGTTCTTATCCTTACATTGTTGATGTAGATTCTCCACATTTCGACAACCTCAGCTGGAAGATTTTCGAGCACATTTTGGAGTTGTTTCGCGAAGTTGATTGCTGTTTTACAATTAATTTCAATTATATTAAACCCATAAATTTCAATTATGTGATGATGTGTGATTCTTCTTCGTGAAAAAGGTTTATTTGAAACTTTTAATGGTTTTATTTTAAATTAAACATGAAATTGTGAAATAATTTTAATTAACCGTTTTCAGAGGTGTTTACGTTTCAAATTAACGCGTAGTAATTAATACCTTTACCCTCATTACCGGTTTATTGTAACCTCATGGATATAACCGGTTAACCGGTTCAATACGCCGGTAAAAGGCGGAGCTTTGACGGTTGCGGTACAGTCAGTAAATTAATTAATTAACAAAATACACCTTTCCTGAATGGATTTGCTAAAAGAAAAGATTGGGTTATTTAATACTGTTATTGATAAAGATGGATAAAGTTGCATGACTTTTTGTACCTACTTAGTGCGGTATATGTAATTGAGCATGACTATTAGAAATAAAATAACCATCACCGACAATAAAAAAATGAAAAACTCGAAAACCACTGAACCGATTTTCACTAAACACAGCTAAAAAAATTGCGATGTGACCTGCTTTAAAGTAAAAAACCACATTCAAATTGGTCAACCCGCTTAGGAGCCACGATTCCAGGGTTGAAACTTACAACTTCTTTAGCCTCGGGGGTTAAAAAGGTGTTTTTTATAATCTCTAACAAACAGCAAATGGAAGTAACTTAACATTAACATTTCCAAAGAATCTGTGGCGACATCTACTGTAATCGCCACAAACTAATATTTACGATATTACATAATACCCAACAGCATTGAAGTTTCTTCGCACGCACACTAGTATACGTGTTCCAACAATCAACGGGTGGACCACGGCGGGTCCCCAGGCACACCACCTCGCCTGGTGGAGGTACCTCCTTTTTCTTCCGAAGAGTGGGAACGCACAGTTCCTACAAAACTGATACCTACCATCGTAGCAAAAATATTTAACATTGTTTTTTTCCGTTCCGAATATACAGTGTGAGTCTTTATAAAGTGCACATATGAAAGGGGGTGAAATAAGACCTAATTTTGTCACCCAGAAAAATATTTAAAAAAAAAGTAAAAATAAAAAAATATGGACGTTTATTTTTTAAAATAACATCTGCTGTCCCCAAGTAAACAAAATATTGTAACTTTTAAATTAAGAAGGCTGGAAGGTTAAAACAAAACAGTGAGGATCGATAAAGTGCGTTTGTAATTTTAAGGGGTTACCCAGAATCAAGCATAGAACCCAGGAAAAATATTGAAAAAAACCGCTCTTAATTTTTTTTTCCCTTTTTCATACAAATTCTTGATTCACTATTCAGATTTAGTATGAGAATCTGAAAAAAAATAATTGAAGAGCGGATTTTTTCAATATTTTTCCTGGGTTCTATACTTGATTCTGTGAGTAACCCCTTAAAATTTCAAACGCACTTTTTTTAACACCCTGTAGAGTCGAAAGAAATTTGTTTGGGTTTACATGCAGCGGCATTGACTATTAACCGCTTTGCACTGGGAAAAACACCATAAAATAAAGGACTTCGGTATATCAAAAGATATTTTAAACCGCATTCGTAGCGTAGTGGCTTGCCGCTCGCTTCTCATCAGGAGGTCGCGGGTTCGATTCCCGGCGGGGTCCAACTTTGTGGACTCGGTTTGATTGGTAGCAGGGCATTTTCTGAGCCCGCCTGGCTAGCTACCACCGTCTTAGCTAAGTCTTGCCGCCAAACATCAATGTTAACAGCATTAATGTGTTCTGGCATGAAGATAAGATAGCCAGTTCCCCATTGTGTTGGGGAATCTTGGTAAGCCCGTTTCCATCTTCGGCATCATCATCACTTACCACCAGGTGAGATGATGCCAAGGGCTTACCAATTGAGGGTAAAAAAAAAATATATGCTTGCATACCAAAAACAAAAAAAAAACTTACTTCAAAGGTATACTATTCAAATTTGCATAGCCAAATATTACTTATGCTTTTGCTAGTACGCTTTTAAGCGTTTTATTTTCTCAGAATCGTGACTATTTGGTAGAAAATGCAATGATATTTTTCCGAATACTTTTCGTTGTTGGAGGACTGACTGATTGAGTATCGATATAAATGTCATTTACGAATCAAATATGTATGGAGTGAAACTGACTTCACAATTAAGTATTATAATAAATGCTGATGGACACAGCTTTCTGTTGAAATTGTTTTCGTATTCAGTGAATTTTGCATTTGACAATGATGTGGTGAATAAAGTTATTGTCGCGATGTTTCCAAAGTTATTATACCAGTAATACTAGTGATATCCCTGATACTTCATCCGCATAGGCTTAGCATGCAAACAGCTCATCGAATCGAATTTGTATTAAATTAAATTTTCAATACGGGTTTTGAATATTTTGGCCCATGTACTGTACTTCATTATTTTATTTTTTTGCGCCCATTTAACTTGATCGATAGCTGACAGAAATACAAATAAAAACTGTATAGACAGTACAGAAACTTCCTAAAGTATCACGTTTTTACGAGATATAGGCTAAGCTGCCTACCGATGGCTCCACCAGTATAAATGTAATAGCTATCTCGGAAACGTACTTTAGGACGCTTCTGTCTATACAATATTTGTTTGGCCGCATGTTGTGCAAAAAAAATAGCGGACAGTAAGTAAGCCACCCTTCATCATCATCGTTATCATCAGCCGGAAGATGTCCACTGCTGGACAAAGGCCTCCCCCAAGGATTTACACACCAACCGGTCCTACGCGGCTCGCATCCAGCGGCTTCCCGCAACTATCACCAGGTCGTCGGTCCACCGAGTCGGAGGCCTGCCCACGCTGCGTCTTCCGGTGCGCGTTTGCCACTCGAGAACTTTACTGCCCCAACGGCCATCTGTTCTACGAGCTATGTGCCCTGCCCACTGCCACTTAAGACTAGCGAGTCTGAGAGCTATGTCAGTAAATTTAGTTCTCCTACGTATCTCCTCATTCCTGATTCGATCACGTAGGGAAATACCAAGCATAGCACGTTCCATCGCCCTTTGGTTGACTTTGAGCCTTCTTATGAGGCCCATAGTAAGCGACCATGTCTCGGATCCATATGTCATCACTGGCAACACACACTAGTCAAAGACTTTAGTCTTGAGACACTGCGGTATTTTGGACGTGAAGATATTGTAAAGTTTTCCGAACGCTGCCCAGCCGAGTTGAATTCGACGATTGATCTCTTTCTCGAAGTTGGACCTACCTAGCTGGACTGTTTGTCCCAGGTATATATTCGTCAACAACTGCGAGTGTAGAGTTCAACTATCTAATCATGCAAATTTGGCTGCCTATTTTGCAAAAAACAAATGGCAGATAGTAAGTAGGCCATCATTCATACTAAAGTATTCTATAACCTTTAGTAGTTCTTTTTCATAGTCCTCTTCACCCTCTAAAGATCTTATTTTTAAGGTTATGTCAGTAAGTCACTTACCTTTTTTCAACCGACTTCAAAAAAAGGAGGAGGTTCTCAATTCGTCGGAATCTTTTTTTTTTATTTATGTATGTTCACCGATTACTTGAAGATGCCTGAACCGATTTCGAAAATTCTTTTTTTGTTTAAAAGAGTATACTTCACAGGTAGTCCCATATAAATTTCATCGAAATTGATTCAGCGGTTTTTGAGAAAATCAACAAAAACATAGCAAAATTGGAGTTGTTGCGATTGAAGTCGTATTCAGCGTGGTCAATTATGGTAAAGTCAAAATAATATTTTTGTATTTATTTTGAAATATATTAAAGCAGTCCGGTTATAATCCCTGTTTTATCTTAATTTCTAGTCCAAAGATACATTTTAAGATAGGACAAAAAACACTTTTAACAGTTCGTCCTTTTAAGTGTGTATTAAATCGCCTTTTAAATCAATATTTTAATCGAATCACGATTTTTTTTTATTTGAACACTTTACAAAATGCTTATTACAATTACATACATGTAGTACATCATAATTGACCACGCTGAATACGTTAAAAACAACCGACATCAATCGCAACAACTCCAGTTTTGCTATGTTTTTGTAGATTTTCTCAAAAACCGCTAAATCGAATTCGATAAAATTTATATGGGACCACCTGTGAAGTATACCCTTTTAAACAAAAAAAGAATTTTCCAAATCGCTTCAGGCGTCTTCGAGTAATCGGTGAACATACATAAAAAAAAAAAGATTCCGATGAATTGAGAACCTCCTCCTTTTTTTGAAGTCGGTTAAAAAACCGTGACCGGTTTATCTGTGCACTATTATCAGTTGCTAAACAATCACATGATAAGGTAAGCAGACCAAAGAAACTACTATCAGTGTACAACATCATCGGTATCTTGAAAGGGCTGGCAATAACAATGACCTACACGCAGGCAATCGACGATGTCAATATTATTCATAATACACAAACTAAAAAATACCCTACACAAACTACAAATTACCCTACACAAACTACAAATTACTACAAGTTACATTTTAAGCAGTTGGGTTTTAAAGTAAAAATTTTACACTCTCAATAAGTACTTAAGCCGTAAGATCTAATAACAAGTACTGTTTTGTTTTATGTGACTAATAAATAAAATAAAATAAAACAAAATTATCTGTTACTTTAGCAATTAAATACTTAAATATTCTCGAATGCGACATCACCAAACTGTATTGTTACCGACGCTAACGAATGCAACTTCTGCTAACAAAGAACGAAGTAAAAGTATACAGTATAAAAAAAGCAAGAAAATAGCTAAATTAAAAGGAAAGTATTCCTTTAGCAAAGTATTGGTCGGAGGAAAGGAATTATTTTAATTCTGAGCTTTGTTTTTTTTACCCAATTGTCCACGTGGAGGATCTATACAGGATGTTAAAAAAGTGCGTTTGAAATTTGAAGGGGTTACTCAGAATCAAGTATAGAATACAGGAAAAAGCAGCCAAGTGCGACTCAGACTCGCCCATGAAGGGCTCCGTAGCAGCAAGTAAGATAATAATAAAAGTTCTTGTAGTTCGTTGTGTTTATGAAATTAAATGTTTTTATTTTATTTTTATATTTGAGTTGATTGAATGAAACGTAAATTGCGGTTTACGATTTATGACGTATTAAAAAAAACTACTTACTAGATATCGTTCAAACCAATTTTCGGTGGAAGTTTGCATGGTAATGTACATCATATATTTTTTAGTTTTATCATTCTCTTATTTTAGAAGTTACGGGGGGGGGGCACACATTTTACCAATTTGGAAGTGTCTCTCGCAAAAACTATTTAGTTTACAAAAAAAATGATATTAGAAACCTGAATATTATTTTTCAAGACCTATCCATAGATACCCCACACGTACGGGTTTGATGAAAAAACATTTTTGAGTTTCAGTTCTAAGTATGGGGAACCCCCAGAATTTATTGTTTATTTTTTTATTTTTATGTGAAACTCTTAATGCGGTTCACAGAATACATCTACTTACCAAGTTTCAACAGTATAGTTCTTATAGTTTCGGATAAAAGTGGCTGTGACATACGAACGGACAGACAGACAGACATGACGAATCCATAAGGGTTCCGTTTTTTGCCATTTGGCTACGGAACCCTAAAAACATTCAAAAAATTCGCTCTTCAATTATTATTTTTAGATTCCCATACTATTTTAAATCTGAATAGTGTGTCATGAATTTGTATGAAAAACTGTAAAAAAAAAGTTGTAGTGCCCTGGGAGTAAGATTAGGTACCTGTCGCTTCACAGGAGTGGTAGCACCTTAAACAAAAACACAAGCCATGAAATCTTATAAACCATTATGTACAACTACTATCCTTCTTTCTTGAGCTAATTCTTCTCCATTTTTTACTTACTTGTTCTCGTAATTAAGTACAGTCAGCAACTAATTGTATACACTCAGCAGCTAATGGTTAGTTTCTGCGCGTCACTATTTGTAGAGAAATCGATTGTTAGTCATTTTCTTCCATTATAAATGTTGGGTACATTTAGATAAATATCTAAAAATAATATGTTTCTTGTTTGTTTGTTGAACAGAGCATAGTAGTAGTAATGATTAAAACAAACTATTATTTATTATTAACTTGTTTTGTTTGATACTTTATGACACCATAAGAGACGAAAAATGTACATTTTAAGAATATACCTTGAAAAAACAGGAAAATCGTGTAATCGAAGATTTATTATTTTTCGGAATTAAACCGTAATTTTTCGAAAAACGGTTCCTTTTTCAAACGTTGAGCGCTCGAGTAACATCGGTCACGTTCGGATATACTCATTAATACGATATTTTACGATCTTATGGATTGAACCATTTTTTGTGAAATTACAGGTTTCATTCGTTCAAAAATTATTTTTTTTACGTTGAGGGAGATTTTAATAGTCTTTATATATCTAAACTCAATGCCATCAAACTCTTTATAAAGTCACAATCAAACACATAGACAATAGCGAGTGAACCATCAATCAAAACGATTATACATCCCACCATGACCTGTCATTTTCCTTGTTACAGGCACATCGACGTCAGCGGCGGACAACAATCAAGAAAATAGCAGTTTTTAGCCCTGCTGGGACAGTCTAACACGCAACCACTGATTGCGAGCCGTACAAATAATAGCTGGCCATTAAAAAAAAGAAAAAAAAACATCAGTCCCGACACCAGAGACGCGGAATAATGAGTTCGTGAGAGAAAAAAAAAACAAATAAAAACTTTTCTTTAAAAAAAAAAGAAAAAACCGAAATGTGAAAATTATGGAGTAAAATAATCTTCGTTTTTTTTCGCAATGTTTACGAAAAGAGACCGGTTTTGGGACAGAAGAAAGTGTAATAATGCACGATGACGATACGCTACCAATTTTACGATTGTATAAAGTAACAGATTAGATTTGTGTGGACTTTTAGTGTAGTAATCGCTTTTTTAAGTGTCGCCGTGATTTGATTAAAATTTGCGGTTTTACAGTATAATTTTGTTGCGCGTTCTTAATTTGTAGTTTCTTTTAACCGGTGCTTTTTGGTCAAGAGCAATATAGGTAAGGCCTTTGTCTAGTTTACGCGTTTTACAATTTTCATTTACAGTGTAAATAAAGTGTAATGAAGTAAATTAATTCTAAACTTAGGATTCCGTAGTTCAAACTATACGCTATCTAAATTAAATTTAAAAAATCTATTAAATAATAACCAATAAAACGCTTTCGTAGTTAAAACAAACGTTAATAGTTCGGAAAAAACGGGTATTAAAAATAAAGGTGTATGTATAAACTATTTCTTGTACAAATTATTAAATTTTGCTGCAAAATAATAAAATAAAAAATGATAATTCCGTTCCTATAGGCAATATGTTTTTAATTACTTTTAAAACTAAAAAGTTTCGTATTACGGGGCCAAATAATTCTACATTCGAATTCAATCTTTTTTACAATAAAATTACAAAAAAAACATACTTGCGTAGTTAGTTTCAATTATAAAGCAAAAAAAGAAACTGGAACCAAAACCGAAACCAAGATGGTACTCAACGGGACAACACTATTCGCAACATTGCCAACATACAACATCACGGGACCAAACTCCACCTTTTTGGTCCCAACATACCTAAGCCAGGAAGAATTCCTGGCCCTACAGATGACCAACACTTCCGACGCCAACACAACAATACTAAATGACACAGTGGTTCTAAAAACTTGGTACCCTAGTGGGTACTCACCGGCCCACATAATAATAGCATCAGTGGTAGTGACCGTGTTAATGATAATGGTTGTAGTGGGAAATATGTTAGTGATAATAGCAATAGTGACAGAGAAAGCTTTGAAGAATATACAGAATTGGTTCATAGCGTCGCTGGCTGTGTCAGACTTCTTCCTGGGTCTAATAATCATGCCGTTTTCGCTGGCGAACGAGTTGATGGGTTACTGGATTTTTGGTTTCTGGTGGTGTGAAATACATTCGGCGATGGACGTGTTATTGTGTACAGCGTCCATTATGAATTTGTGCCTCATATCTTTGGATCGGTATTGGAGTATAACACAGGTGAGTTTTAGCATAGTCAATTTATCTTCATTAATATCAGCTGGAAGACTTTCTGTCAGGAACTTAGGCTACTCTCAAAGATTTCCACTTATTACGTTTGAGTAACATGCATTCAGTGACTTTCTGCAAGCCTCACTAGATTATCAGTCCAGGTTAGTGGACCGTACAATACTGGACGATGATTATAGTCATATATTTGTTTCAGATTATCTACAGAATTTATTGTATTAATTTAAAAGTTGTACCCGCCAATCGCGTCTTTAAAACTCGCAAATTTTATTCTGTTGAAAAGTTCTATCTTATTAAAACATACTTAGATCAATATCTACTCCGTTACTAACAAAGTTTTGGCTTACATACATCTAAACACTCAGAATAAACCTTTTGATAGGTAGATATAACGGTCACATGCAAATGTTGTAGAACTTGTAGAATATCGGATGAGAGCCTTAATTGTTGTAGCTCCGAGGTAATATATAATGAACGTAGTGACCCGAGACATGTACGGTATACTTTGCTTTACCATATATTTAGCAATCTATAGTTATGTTTAAATATCACAGTTTCAAAGCTTTGTAAAATATATGGCCCAAGAGGCGTCCCTGAGGAGACCCCGTCACGTAAATGTAGGTAATTTAAACTGTTACGCTATACGCGTCGTTTTATTTGCACGATGACAAAGAAGTTACGAAGACGGATAGCGTACTAAAGAATTTCACAGTGAACATGTTTGAGAAGGAGTTTTTGGTAAAGACGACTTAATCAAACGCTATTGCAAAATCATGTAGATATTGTTATAAAAAACGTTAATAACGAAATCATTTAAAGTAAAAACTATTAAAAGGTTAAGTAACGTTTATGCTGTAAAATTGTTAGACTAAACAAAAGAAATGCCTTAAAGCTTTTACTAAAATTATATGAAAATAATTATGCAAATAAATGTAATTTTATTTCATTTTAGAACTAGTATACTCATTTTAAAAGAGGAAATGGAGACACATATTTTGTTCAAAAGCTTAACCTTACAGAGTTAAGCCCGTATACCTAAATATTGTGTCTTACCACACTGTATAGTGGGGACAGCTTTTCTACAGTCTAGCTCCTGTACAGGTTGCTACCGTTTAATAGGGTTGCCACAAAAAATATCGTAACTGTGACATTAAAATTTAATGTATAATGTGTTTTGAAAAGCAGTGTACATTTATTACTGTTTACTTTTAGGGAACTTGTGTATTAGATGCCCATGACTAAGACCAGTGTCCGCAGCGACCATGTCAAACTACAGAGGCCATAGGTATGTCGCGCTCTTGGCCATTTTTGGTTTCTAGAATTAACTTTGTGTTGGAGCACTTTAAATCGTCTTTTTTTAGGGTTCCGTAGCCAAATGGCAAAAAACGGAACCCTTATGGATTCGTCATGTCTGTCTGTCTGTCTGTCTGTATGTCTGTCTGTCTGTCCGTCTGTCTGTCCGTCCGTATGTCACAGGCACTTTTTTCCGAAACTATAAGAACCATACTGTTGAAACTTGGTAAGTAGATGTATTCTGTGAACCACATTAAGATTTTCACACAAAAATAGAAAAAAAAAAAGTTTTGGGGCTTTTCCCCATACTTAGAACTGAAACTCAAAAAATTTTTTTTCATCAAACCCATACGTGTGAGGTATCTATAGATAGGTCTTCAAAAATGATATTGAGGTTTCTAATATCATTTTTTTCTAAACTGAATATTTTGCGCGAGAGACACTTCCAACATGCACGAGATCTAGTAAGTAGTTTTTTTTAATACGTCAAAAATCGTAAACCGCAATTTACCTACAACGAACTACAAGAACTTTTATATTATGTTACTTGCTGCTACGGAACCCTTCATGGGCGAGTCCTTTTTTTTCTACCTAGTAAAATGCTCCTAACACTAAGAACCTGTACACTCAACGTTTCGGGAAGTGTTAGCGGAGCGCTAAACTTTTATACGCTTCAAAAGTTGGAACAGTTCTTAATCAAAATAATGCAGATTTTACTAGTAACATCCATGACACAATTTCAATCGACCCTTAGTTCAGTGAAACTGTCCTGTGTATTAATATTTATAGCCCTAGAGCCCTAGTCAAAGGTATATATTTAGAATTATAGTCCTAGAGAGGACGGCCCTTGTAACTGAAATCGCATTGGCTCCCATTCAGATATTTAATTGGCGGTTCCCTTTAAGGATATTAGATTTCAGTCTAGATTCTAGGACAAAGCTCGTTCACTATTAAATTGGACTAACTCGACAATTTTCGCTGACTTATTTCGGGTTTCGCACGTGGGGGAAAAAGGTCATAAATAAGACTGTGATACGTATGTTTTGTTATCATGCATTTTAATTTGAGTCCCCCAGTTTTTGGGATATTTTAGAACTTATTTTTTTGTGGTGCATAGTATCAAATCTTTTACATAAAGAGGGAAGACAAGCATCTCTTATATTCGCCCGATAAGTATACCTAATATTCGCATTTATAGCTTTTTTCACTTAGCAATAGGACATAAGGTTTTAATTTGGAACTTTATTTTTTTTTTTTGGTCGGCTGTGGCCTCTCTGTACAAGAGAAACGAAACTAAAACTAAACAAAAACTAACTAACTAAACGAAACTTACGGACTTTGGTATAAGTAATCGAAAAAAATATATTTTAAATTAAAGTTGCACCATAACATATCTTTAATTTAATTAAAGTATTTTATTTTGTATGTAAAAAAGAGTATTTATCTCATATTATTACCTATCTTAATTTTGATTTATAAAAGAAACTTTTTAGAACACATAGATAGAAACCCTTTTTGAAAGTCCATAAGCATGAAAAATTATCAGAATAAAACTAGACTCTATTAGCATATATATATTTTACATACTGAAATTATTATTATACAGGGTGTAAGGGACAGGTTACCGAAAACTTTAAGGGCTTGCTCAGTAGACGAAACTGAACAACTTTATACAAGATTTTTTTCCAGGAAACGAAAAAAAATCGGCTTCTCCATACAAACTGTCCAATCAAGTTTATAATTTTGTATGGAGAAGCCGATTTTTTTTTCGTTTCCTGAAAAAAAATCTTTTGTAAAGTTGTTCAGTTTCGTCTACTGAGCAAGCCCTTAAAGTTTTTGGAAACCTGTCCCTTACACCCTGTACATACTGAAATTATTATTATACACAGTGAAATTAGTACACCAATGATGTTTAACAGAATTGCTGGAAAACTCTCAATTTACAAACACACCACCCAAAACTGGTAACCCTAGCGCGACACCCGTCACCCTGAAGCCAGAACAGGTTTATTCTCCCTAAAACTGGTTTCGTCCGGTTATATACAGTGCAAACCGATCGTTGGAATGCATAATTTGGACCACAACCGCTGTTACCGTTTACCGTTTGGTCTGAATGCTTAAATAACTGACTCGGGGTTGTGAATTTTGGCAAATGCTGCACGGCTTCAGGCCTTTAATTCTGTTTTCTCTAACAGTATTAGAATATTTTGCTTTTTAATAATAATAATATAATAATTCTGCGAGACAAATTACACACGGTCACCTGGCCCCAAACTAGGATTCCCTGTATCTTGGGAACCAGAGACTGATAAACATACACATATACATTTAAATATATACATACATAAATAGATATAATACACCCAGACACAGAGCAAACAAATCTGCTCATCACAGAAATGTTTGTCCTGTGTGGGGATCGATCCCACGACTCTCGGATCAGTAGTGAGGATCGCTAACCACTGAGCCACCGAGTCAGTCGATATTTTTGTTAGCATTTGTCTGCAATTCGTCTTGGAGAAAGAAAACTCTGGAATCAAATACGGTATGGCATCTCTAGGTATAAGGCTTAAGCCACTTCAATCCACCTTTAAGGCCTCTGAAATGGCTTAACGGCCACCTAGTGATAGCAGCTGGCACCCAACGGCTTAACGTGCTTTGCGAAGTACGGACACGGTTAAGATAAATGCCACTAATGGTCAAACCCATTCAGGTTATGACCGCATCTGTAGTCAGTTAACTTGGGTAATCGACGCGACCACGCAAACCGCACTGAACAATGATCGCTTCAGTCGTATACAGCTATCAAATCAGCTAACTGTTCATTTTGTACATTGTTAACAACCCATTACGTCCCCACTGCAGGGGCACGGGTCTCTTCCCATACATCGGGAAGGTTAGGCCATACTTCACACAAGGGGGCCAAGTCCGGATTGGTGGAGGTTAACTGACTACAGATACGATCATAACTTGGATTGGTTCGACTGTTAGTGGCATTTTGCATAGAGTTCAAAAAAAATTATAATGTTGTTCAGTTCGCTAGTAGAAAACCTGTAACGTCCTCTAAAATTGGGCACTCGTTAATTAGGAAAATGTATGCAGTAGCCATATAAAAAGCGGCCAAGTGCGAGTCGGACTCGCCCATGAAGGGTTCCGTAGCAGCAAGTAACATAATATAAAAGTTTTTGTAGTTCGTTGTAACTTGAATGAAAGGTAAATTGCGGTTTACGATTTATAACGTATTAAAAAAAAACTACTTACTAGATATCGTTCAAACCAATTTTCGGTGGAAGTTTGCATGGTAATGTACATCATATATTTTTTTTAGTTTTATCATTCTCTTATTTTAGAAGTTACGGGGGGGGGGGGGACACACATTTTACAACTTTAGAAGTGTCTCTCGCGCAAACTATTCAGTTTAGAAGAAAATGATATTAGAAACCTCAATATCATTTTTGAAGACCTATCTATAGATACCCCACACGTATGGGTTTGTTAAAAAAAAAATTTTTGAGTTTCAGTTCTTAGTATGGGGAGCCCCCAAAATTTATTGATTTTTTTCTATTTTTTTGTGAAAATCTTAATGCGGTTCACAAAATACATCTACTTACCAAGTTTCAACAGTATAGTTTTTATAGTTTCGGAAAAAAGTGGCTGTGACATACTTAGAACTGAAACTCAAAAAAAATTTTTTCATCAAACCCATACGTGTGGGGTATCTATGGATAGGTCTTCAAAAATTATATTGAGGTTTCTAATATCATTTTCTTCTAAACTGAAAAGTTTGCTCGAGAGACACTTCCAAAGTTGTAAAATGTGTGTGTCCCCCCCCCCCCCCCCCCGTAACTTCTAAGAAAGAGTTGATTCAACTCTTTCTTGAGCATGCATTATAAACTGTCATTGCTCCAGTGTCATTGAAATGAATAAATGAACTTTCTATGGGATATTTTTACAAATTCATGTGTGCATACCGGGGTAAAATAAATCCAATAAATAATAAAAAAGCGGCCAAGTGCAAGTCGGACTCGGCCATGAAGGGTTCCGTAGCAGCATAACATAACATAAAAGTAAATTGCGGTTTACGATTAATGACGTATTAAAAAAAAACTACTTACTAGATCTCGTTCAAACCAATTTTCGGTGGAAGTCTGCATGGTAATGTACATCACATATTTTTTTTAGTTTTATCATTCTCTTATTTTAGAAGTTATAGCCCCCCTCTATAACTTCTAAAATAAGAGAATGATAAAACACATATTTTACCACTTTAGAAGTGTCTCTCGCGCAAACTATTCAGGTTAGAAAAAATTATAGTAGAAACCTCAATATCATTTTTGAAGACCTATCCATAGATACCCCACACGTATGGGTTTGATAAAAAAAAATTTTGAGTTTCAGTTCTAAGTATGGGGAACCCCCAAATTTATTGTTTTTTTTTTTCTATTTTGGTGTGAAAATCTTAATGCGGTTCACAGAATACATCTACTTACCAAGTTTCAACAGTATAGTTCTTATAGTTTCGGAAAAAAGTGGCTGTGACATATGGACGGACAGACAGACAGACAGACTTGACGAATCCATAAGGGTTCCGTTTTTTGCCATTTGGCTACGGAACCCTAAAAAGGCTAAACTTCTTCAGTTATAACAGGAGGATATTTTAAATGAACGTATTTCTCACTAAGCAACAATCTATGAGAGCTTGCCAAAGGTTTAACCCATCCCACCTTACCCAGTAATTCTATGCAAGCAAAATTATTTATTCCGTCCAAGCGAGACACCTCTAATTATACCCCCGGGGCCCTTTGATTTAGCCCTAAGGGATTAGTCTAGGGGTTTAGGTGGCAGATTGGAAGGACGGTAGCAGATTCGATTCCCAGATTAGGCAGTTACGTAAATGGCTTGGCTGTATTTTATTTTCAGGGGGTAAGGTTGCTGGTAAATCTTTTGATGAAGCTTGAAATATAGTATTTTTATCCTTAGTTCTGTTATAGAATACTGTATTTTTCACTAAGACAGTTGTGTTACACCCCACTTCATGGGATAGTCGAAAAAAAAAACATCCCCACTTCACGCGTAGAAAATAAACCCAAAAAATTTTTTTTCCAGATTTTAATTTTACCATTTTGTTAGCGTGATTAATAAGCATATCCGTGCCAAATTACAGCTCTCTAGTACTAATAATATCTGAACTAAGCCGCGGACAGGCAGACAGACGGACATGGCGAAACTATAAGGGTTTCTTGTTGACTACGGAGAAACCTAAAAAAGGAAATGCACCCACTTTATGTGAAACAAAAAATATTATTATATTAATTTCATTTGAATAATCACTTTTAAATTTATTTTTGATAATGGAAAATACCTTTTAAACATTGTTCTGCTTTACTCAACTTAATATAACTTCCTTAGATCCTGTCTATAAGGGTTGAAACAGAAAATTAATAGCCCAAGTTTTACAAAATAAAAAATGGCGACCGAGGGACGGTACGATTACAACGCGTTTTAGATGGCAAGAGCGACGAAATGTAGAGACGGCTAGTGTTGGCATATAGGAATATCGATAAAAATGTTTCAGACTTATTTAACAACACAGTTTTAAAAACCATAAGAGCACTATTATTAGATCTTTAGAGAAAAGATACTTACGTAGTGAAAAAGATCCATGCAAATAGTTGTTTATCACTGGTATGGATTAAGGATAGCGTGAGTTACAAAAAAGTTTTATTTATACGTAACGCTATAGTGCTAAAATGCTGTTATCTGTCTTTTATTTTTTCAGTTCAACTAAGATAGGAAAATGTGACTTTAAAAAATAGCAGAGCCAGGTGGAATGATAACATAGCGGAGATGAAGCTGACTCCAAGTGAGCTTTTTAGAGCAAGCTATCAATCACACAGTAAAATTGCGGGTACCTATAGTTATATTTTAAGTCCACTAACTGATACCGAGAAGATATATTCCAAATAGTTCCAAGTGGTGTACGTGAGAAAGAACGCGTTTGCCGAAGAATTTGTGTGCACGATAAAAAGCGAAATTAGAGTGGTACACAATAAAGAGTGAATTGCTCTCGTTTCAAATAAATAGACCAGAGATAACTACCATCGATAGACATTGTAATGTACATATACCAATAGCTGTAAATATATTATATTTTTTTTACGTTAAGATAAATGGCGAGCATAAGAAGAGGCATATACCTAGCAGTAGGTTAACGTGGGCATATTATATAAACAGGTAGAAGTAAATCGCTAACTAAACATATTATTAGTACCTATAACTAAATGTAGTAATTATCATCGTATGAAAGATTGTTGCCTGTTCACTGGGTCTACAACTTATCATTCATCTGCCGCAGAATTTTGATGAATTTTTATTTTGGTCTAGTTCCTAGGATTTGTTATTGCTTTACTATTTAATTTTATCATTATTCTGAGCAGGTTCAAGGTTTTAACTTATACCTGAATTTACTTACGATTAATGTTTTGTTTCACATCGAAGTCCTGCAACATATCGATAACTGAATTACCGACACCTATACCCAACATTAGTATGAGTAAGTGCGGTGTAGCGAGCTCCAATAAATGAATAATTTATTGCCATCCATTGGAAGACGGTCGCCATTGGACATAGATTTTATCTAGACCTTTGCAAATCATGGTACACGATTTGGTAAAAAATATAAAACCTAGAAATAATTTTCTTGAACGTGTGCTGCTTTCTTCTTAATGGGTTAGGTTTTAAAGTGTCATTGAATGTACTTAAAAAATCGTTTTTTAAGGTTTTTTTATTAGGTTATTACAATAGTTCAGGGATCTTTATTACTAATTTTGTAGTCTAACACAAAGAGTAAGTATGTATGTATGTAATCAGTCACAACGATTTATTACGTTTGAGGAGCCGGCATGTAGGTAATGCCTTGGAACAGTTTTGCTGAATTAGTCCAACATAAAAGTTTAATAATTTTCTGATGCTTTTCATGTTTCGAGTATCAAGAGCAGTTTTCGTTTACAGCCAATACCGTCCCCACTGCAGGGGCACGGGTATACCTCCGGAAGGTTAAGCCATGTTCCGCCCACAGGGGCTAAGTCTTGAAAGAGCAGTCTTGCCATAACTAAAACAATATAAACGTGATTTTAAATCTTCTTTTAGCTTAACTAAACAGCGAAGGTTTCATTTGAAACATTTTAGAAATAAGCTATACGAGTATAACAGAAAAAAATATTTGGTAATTAACTTAATAAACTAAAATACAACATTAAAAAAAAATCCACCAAGGAGGCTTCGTTAGTCAAAGAGTCCACCCTTAGACGTTCCAGGCGCAAAGGTGCCCATCACGCTTGCGGCGTTTCCACGCTGAATCGCGACGGATAACCTTTGCATCAGGAAGGTCCCAGAGCGGAGGTCACCCCCTCTTTGCCTAATAACTAACTGACTAGCTGACTTAGCTATATAACTAACTGAAAATAACTCTTTTTAGCGTTAAATACTGTTTTCTTTCTACTAATTATTAATCGATTAAATACATTTAAAATACTGTGTGGAATCACAATATACCTTAATAAGTAGTCGGTATTATATTCCTCTCTACAACTCAAAGGGTTGAACAAATTTCCGGCACCTTTTCTGAAAGGGTCTTATCGTAAGCCTTTTACACCTATTTTTGGGAGCCCTCCGGAATTGGTGGCAGAAAAATTTCTTTGTTTTTTGCCAATCTAAGTTATTGTTTCCCTTTTGTGAAAAAGGAGGATCTGTGAGTGTTTTGGGTGTGAGAAAAAACGGGTTACTGTCTATTTATTTTGTACTCACTTTGGGGACGTTTCGTTCGTAAGTTTAGTACTGATTTAGACTAGAAGAAAATACAGAATAGTTAGGATTTTTCTTTTTCACAAAAGGTGTGTAAATCTGCAAAAAAAGGAGGTACACAGCGATTGACTATTATGGACTATTACGGTTATAATCTATGTCAATCCTTCTTATATTGTAGTATACATATACGGCAGAAATAGGTAGTAACCGTTGATTGCAGATTCTATTTGTCATCTCATCTCATCTCAATCTCAACTCAATCTCATCTCAATCTCATCTCAATCTCATCTCAATCTTAATCTCAATAATATTATAAATGCGGAAGTATTGATGTTTGTCTCATCTCAATCTCAATAATATTATAAATGCGGAAGTATGCATGTTCGTTTGTTTGTCAGTTTGTTTGTTTGTCAGTTTGTTTGTTTGTTCCGTATTCACGCCGAAACTACTGAATGGATTTAGATGAAATTTGGGTAGATAGATGAAGCACTCGGCTAACACATAAGATACTTTTTATCCTGGAAAACTTATGGGTTCCCGTAGGAATGCTTAAAATAAAAATTTCCACTTCGTCACTAGATGGCGCTATCTTCACATTTTCTTTCAATTCTGAAGTCCACGCGGACGAAGTCGCGGGCGGAAGCTAGTTTTTAAATATTTTTGTCTCTGACTTTGCTCATAATCGTAAAAAAGTGAAACAATCTCTTTTTTTATATCAAAAAAGACGTAGAGCAGAAGTTATTTAGTATGACGATAGAAGAGTCCTAGTTCTAAACC
Source organism: Coleophora deauratella (assembly GCA_958295455.1). Classification (NCBI taxonomy): domain Eukaryota; kingdom Metazoa; phylum Arthropoda; class Insecta; order Lepidoptera; family Coleophoridae; genus Coleophora; species Coleophora deauratella. The sequence continues at coordinate 11,412,457 of OY282410.1, read as the reverse complement.
TACATTTTTCATATTGTAGGTAGGTACTTGTTTATAAACAACGGCTTTTCCAGCATTTCTTTTTTAAACGCATGTCATGAAAGGCAAAGAAAAATGTGTAACTCCTCAAAAACGGCAATATACATTACAAATTGTTATCGGGGCTCCATTGAGCGTTGTTGTGTAATTTTTTTTGTCAAATTTGCTTTTGCGTCCCCTGTTACTATGATGGCTGTAATGTGGCGTCATTTGTTTCAAAAAAATAACTTCATGAGCCTCCATTTACTTGGATGTTGGGGTGCGGACGTGTCTGCACAGAACAGAAAGAAATGATGGTGAAAGAATTTGTCTAATACCTAATAGGGTTTTTCACCATTTTTTGAAAAGTATCTCAAATTGATCATTAGGTGGGAAAAAGTAAAAAATATTTTTTTAATTTTTTTTTGAAACCTATAAGTACCCCAAAAGTACATTTTAAATTACCATTGCCAATAAGCGCGCGAAAACGATAGCCACCATGATGCTTAGATCGTGACGTCATTTCAGGAGTAAACAAAACAGCTCTGTACTAAAATTTTGACACATATCGTCAACAAAATGTCATTGTTTACCACTATTGTGACGTCACCTGAAAACCAGCATGGCGGCCGTCGTTTCAGATATCAAAAATAAAATGTTTTTTCTCATTTTATTGTATAGAAATCATATTAAACCGATTACGTATTACAAATACCACAGTAAATAAGCAGTTTTAGATTTTTTCTTGTATAGAGTAAAATACCCTATTATGTATATTTTTTGGACGAAATCGGTAGTATCATTATTTTGCCACGACGGCATTGTTAGTGGCATATGTCTAGATTGTTTCCACGCTGTGTTGGAGGCATTTTCTTTTAGACCCGACGTTTCTTCTCTCCCCGCAAACACTTCCCAAAACGTTAGTTGGGTATACGAGTTACAAGTAGTAGGAACTTCGTATTAGGTAGATAAAAAAATGACCTGCGAAAAGTGTAAAATGCTACCTACTTCGAATAAACATATTTTGACTTTGAATTTGATTTTATATGTCAGTTGTAAAGGTATTCAGAGGGCTTTAAGGTAACTTGAAGGCTTCCATTAGCTTTCACTCCAAAACCTCCACGAATTTGCTTGAAAAAGAGTTATAGTTATGCACATAATATAATAAATATGTTATACAAAGAAACATAGCACATGGCTTTCTAGATTATTATTATATATTGACGCAAAAAGCGTTAACGCCGTAGCCCACAAACTGAAAACTTTACGGCAGAACCGAAAATCTTTTGAAATTTCCGAAAAAAATAAAATTTCAACTTTGTACAAAATTTTCTATTAGTTGTAGAGCTTCGGGGCCCAGACAATTTGACGCATATTTTTTTTCTGATTTACAATCTGCAAAAAAATACAACATACCTATATGTTGTGGTTTACAGCGTTTTGATTTTTTGCGTGGATTTGTGTACAGCAATACTGATTTGGACCAAGATTGTCGAGTATGACCTAATCTTCTCCAGATAAAGGCCATAGACTCATGCCACAACAGTGGACTGAGTGTTCTTAATGAATGAAACTTCATCCATAACAATTTTAGTTTTTTCGGATTAACATACATACATTCTTAAAGTTCTCCAGCAATCGACAGCACGCCAACGGCTTAACGTGCCGAAATCTATCTTAATTCCCAACGTCATTTTCACTTTGGATACTAAAATTTATTAATAATCCCTGACGCGGTAAAATTGCCGGAATGATTTATCGCAAAGTCTTGTCTTATCTAATATTATTAATCTATGAAAAATGCTATAAAAACCGTCTTCATTCCACTGTCACTTCTGATAGATAATCCATCTTTGTCGTTAAAATAAAAAAGTTGTGGCCTCGGGGGAAGAAGCAATCAAATATTTTTATTTAATTTTTTGGGAAACATGGATTATAATGTCACGTTTTGGGTACTATTTTTTATTAAACGGAGGCGGTTAAATGTTTTCGTTTTTTATATTATTTATGGGTTCCTTGGGGAGAGTTTTTCAGTTTCATGAGATTTTTTAGGTATTTTAGACGAACCTACTGCATATTTCAGCAATTCGGTTTTTAAAAAGCGGCCAAGTGCGAGTTGGACTCGCCCATTAAGGGTTCCGTAGCAGCAAGTAATATAAAAGTTCTTGTAGTTCGTTGTAGGTAAATTGCGGTTTACGATTTATGACGTATTAAAAAAAAAACTACGTACTTACTAGATCTCATTCAAACCAATTTTCGGTGGAAGTTTGCATGGTAATGTACTTCATATATTTTTTTCCGTTTTATAATTCTCTTATTTTAGAAGTTACGGGGACGACATACATTTTACCACTTTGGAAGTGTCTCTCGCGCCAACTATTCAGTTTAGAAAAAAATGATATTAGAAACCTCAATATCATTTTTGAAGACTTATCCATTGATACCCCACACCTATGGGTTTGATGAAAAAAAAATTTTTGAGTTTGGGTTCTATGTATGGGGAAAAATTTATTGTTTTTTTTCTATTTTTGTGCGAAAATCTTAAAGCAGTTCACAAAATACTTACCAAGTTTCAACAGTATAGTTCTTATAGTTTCGGAAAAAAGTGGCTGTGACATACGGACGGACAGACAGACCGACAGACAGACAGACATGACGAATCCATAAGGGTTCCGTTTTTTGCCATTTGGCTACGGGACCCTAAAAACGCACTCAAAAGTTTGGGAATTTGTTCCGTGATAGCATCGATAAGAAGATGGCTGTCGTTAAGTCATGTCGGAGGCCTTATAGGCGGCTTGAAAACTTCTGTCACTGGGGTTGGCCACTAGCCCCACAACTTCCACCAATCCGGACTTGGCCTCGTGTGTGGAGTATGGCCTAACCTTCCCGATGTATGGGAAGAGACCCATGCCCCTGCAGTGGGGACGTAATGGGTTGTTAACACACTCGATAAGAAGAAGAAGTGAAATATCGAAAAAAACTTTTTTCTGTCTACTTAAGATGATCAAAAATATAACAATTTTACTCAAAATTTTACTCTAAAAACATAAGCCACAGAAATGAACACATATCTTTCTAAATAGAATGCTCCACATAACATTTTCGAGGTACACGAAATAATATGGAATTCGCTGTTTTATCCCCAAAGGAGCTTATTAGCACCTCGTGGTACGAACATGTATAATTCAAAATTGTTCGTTCCGCCAGCAGTATATCATTGTGTCAACATATAAATGAACAGAGGTAGTTGGCTACAGGAAAAACATAGTAAAACTTGTTACATTTTCATAAGGCGCTCTTATACCAAAATTACGTTTTTTTTAACAGTAATTAATGAATGAATGAAAACACTTGACTGACTCGGTGGCTAAGTGGTTAGCGATCCTTGACTGACTTGGTGGCTAAGTGGTTAGCGATCCTGACCTCTGATCCGAGAGTCGTGGGTTCGATCCCCACACAGGGCAAACTTTTCTGTGATGAGCAGCAGTTTGCTCTGAGTCTGGGTGTATAATATCTATATATGTATGTATTTAAAATGTATATGTGTATGTATATCAGTCTCTGGTTCCCAAGATACCGGGAATCCTAGTTTGGGGCCAGATGGCCGTGTGTGATTTGTCCCGGATATTATTATTATTACTTTATTGCACAACGTAAACAGGAAAATTTTAACAAAGTACATGAAAATAAAGTTATACATGTAGGCGCTCTTATGGCTAAAGAGCGACCTCTTCCAGACAAACTTTGTGTTTACTTTGTAAGTAATGATTTAAAACTATAGAAATTTGAAGTCTGAAAAAAATAATGGGTACTTATTTTTGACTATATTTGCTACGATCGTACGCCATCCGCAACACGATTCAACAATTTCGGCTCGATTAAAAAAAAATCTAACATATTTTAATTAATACTTAAATTAGTTCCCAGTATTACTTGAGTTTTTTAAGGCCTAATCCTTGAACTGTTGAGAATCTTAACACGGAACCGAAAGGAGTTTTTTTGTTAAAGTGAGATTTATTATTATGGAACGAACTTAATAAACATGACTCGTTTGAGTAAAATATTGCAAATTTCTGGCAATCAAGTGTTTCATTTATAAACCGACTTCAAAAAAAAGGAGGAGGTTCTCAATTCGGCGGATTTTTTTTTTATGTATGTTCACCGATTACTCGGAGACGCCTGAACCGTTTTGGAAAATTCTTTTTTTGTTTGAAGGGTATACTTCACAGGTGGTCTCATATAAATTTTATCGAAATCGATTCAGCGGTTTTTGAGAAAATCAACAAAAACATATAAAAATTGGAGTTGTTGCGATTGAAGTCGGTTGTTTTTAACGTATTCAGCGTGGTCAATTATAGCTATTAATTCTAGGGCAGTTTTTTTAATAACAAGGCATAACATGTAAAAACTGGAGGTATAGTATAATAACATTAAAATCGGCTGGTTTACAAAAAAACTAGATTTAAAAACAGAAACCAAAGACTAAACAAAACAAACATCGCCGTAGACACTACATAATCTCTTTTGACGATGCTCCGTCGCCACGGGTTTAAAACACGTTTTGTTTTACACTGTGAAACACTCCCTATCTCTCGACCTAAGAGCTTTGAATAATAACCTCACTTTAGAACGTCGTCGGGTAAGTTTTTAATACAACATAGCCAGAGGTGTTTTAAGAAAAACGTTGAAAGTTTTTAATATTATAGTTTTTTATAAAAAAAAGGGTGTAACAAAATCGTAAGAAAAAGGTTTATTGAGCAACACCGTAGTGAAAAACAAAGACAGTGAGTAAATTACCTAAAGCTTTTTCATAAAAAACCAAACTGTTTCTACAACTTAACTGATTACTACTTAAGTTATACTTTATGATCTCCTTTTGTTTCGCAAGCCACGTTAAGCTGTTGCACCCGTTTCTTTTTCTACCACTAGATGGCAGTCGTTAAGTGAGCCATGTCACGTCAGAAGTTAGACAGCATGAAAACTTCTGTCACTGGGGTTGTCCAGTAGCCCCACGACATCCACTTATCCGGACTTTAGGTATCTTATGTTTCGTTTTTTTTATGGCAGAGTTTTGTTTGCCAGAGGAAGCAAACGAGCAGACGGATCACCTGATGGTAAGCGATTACCGCCGCCCATAGACACCCGCAACACCAGAGGAGTCACAAGTGCGTTGCCGGCCTTCGATATGGGAGTACGCTCTTTTCTTGAAGGTTTGAATGTCGTATCGGCCCGGAAATACCGCAGGCGACAATTCATTCCACAGTTTGGTTGTGCGAGGCAGAAACTTGTAAACAACTGTAAACACAAATAACGTTAGTTATATTATTTAATTTATTCAAATGCCAAAAAAGTGAGAATTGTCGAGTGGCGACCGCGCACCGGAAGACGAAGCGTAGGCAGGCCTCCCACTCGGTGGACCGATGACCTGGTGAAGGTTGCGGGAAGCAACTGGATGCGGGCAGCGCAGTACCGGTCGGTGTGGAAATCCTTGGGAGAGCCCCAAAAAATGTTTGGAATCTCCATTTGAAATTAGCCAAACAGCTTATTAATTTGTATGGTGAGTCTAAAATTTTTCTTGCGAATTCAGCAAAGTCATAAAGCAAAAGTTGTTCAGCATAACAATTAGAAGATCTAGTTGACGGGGTCCAACACTTAAGTTGTTACATTTTGTATCTTCATCAACATCCAAAAGACGTCCACTGCTGAACAAAGACCTCCTTTTGCACTCCGACTGGTCTTGCGCTGTCCGCATCCAGTAGCTTTCCGCAACCTTCACCAGGTCATCGGTCTACCGAGTGAGAGGGCTGCCCACACTGCGTCTTCCGGTGCACAGTCGCTACTCGAGAACTTTAATGCCCCAACGGCCATCTGTTCTACGAGCTATGTGCCCCGCCCACTGCCACTTCAGTTTAGCAATTCTGTGAGCTATGTCAGTTACTTTGGTTCTCCTACCTATCTCCTCATTTCTGTTTCGATCACGTAGTGAAGCTCCAAGCATAGCACGCTCCTTCGCCCTATGGGTGACCTTGAGCCTTCTAATGAAGCCCATGGTAAGCGACCTTGTCTCGGTTCCATATGTCATCACTAGCAACACACGCTGGTCAAAAACCTTAGTCTTGAGACACTGCGGTACATTTTGTATAGTTCTCAATAATTCCGTTTAACGTTTTTGGAACTTCTTAAGACCTTTACTTATTAGGTACATGTGTGGAAGGAAATACTGTATACCTAAGTAGGTAATATGATTATAAGTGTAACATTGCGAAACTCGGGCGCCATATGCGCGATTTGATTAAACTTTGGAAATGGTGGCGTAACGCAATTCTGGGCACGTGCCGGAAATGTTGCGTATTGTACGAATTAACGAAGTAAAGTTAAGTAGGCATTTAGCTTGCTTATTCGTAATGAAACATTTATGATTCTTCTTTCATTAATTTAGATCCACATTTTTTTATCCGTAATTGGTAGAGTTGGGGGGCAGCTGAACTACAGAAAATCTCGGCCACGGCCGATTCGACTACTTTTTAGGTTTCCGTAGCCAAATGGCAAAAAACTGAACCCTTATGGATTCGTCATGTCTGTCTGTCCGTCCGTACGTCACAGCCACTTTTTTCCGAAACTATAAGAACTGTACTGTTGAAACTTGGTAAGTAGATGTATTCTGTGAACCGCATTAAGATTTTTACACAAAAATAGAAAAAAAAAAACAATAAATTTTGGGGGTTCCCCATACTTAGAACTGAAACTCAACAATTTTTTTTTCATCAAACCCATACGTGTGGGGTATCTATGGATAGGTCTTCAAAAATTATATTGAGGTTTCTAATATCATTTTTTTTAAACTGAATAGTTTGCGCGAGAGATACTTCCAATGTGGTAAAATGTGCCCCCCCCCTGTAACTTCTAAAATAAGAGAATGATAAAACTAAAAATTATATATGATGTACATTACTATGCAAACTTCCACCGAAAATTGGTTTGAACGAGATCTAGTAAGTAGTTTTTTTTTAATACGTCATAAATCGTAAACCGCAATTTACCTACAACCTACCGCAATTTACCTACAACGAACTACAAGAACTTTTATATTAAGTTACTTGCTGCTACGGGACCCTTCATGGGCGAGTCCGACTCGCACTTGGCCGCTTTTTAAAACTGCTAGGGGGTAAATCGCCCAAGTTGATTGATCTCTGATAGCCGAGTTGACTATCCTAGAAAACTGAAATGGTCAAATCGGCCAAAAATGACACTCGTAAGAAATATTATCTGTGAGTTTGTGTTAAGGTGGTAAGTAATAATGATGCCGGAGATTATTAAGATTATTATTGTTCCGTACCTCAACAGGAAAAAGGAACCCTGAAGGATCACTTTGTTGCCCGTCTGTCTGTCTGTCAATACCTTTTTTCCCGGGAAAAACGCGTAGAATTATCAATTTGAAATTAATACATAATATTAAGGTCTGATTATGATGATTAAAGTCTACGGTCCCTTGTAAGTTAAAAAAAATCAAGCTAATCAAGCTAATCAAGCTTCTAAGTCAACGCTTTAAAAGCAAACATCTAGCTAAATTAAAGTTCTCGAGTAGCGACCGCGCACCGGAAAACGCAGTGTGGGCAGGCGTCCCATTCAGTGGACCGATGACCTGGTGAAGGTCGCGGGAAGTCGCGGGAAGACGCGGTCCTGCGCTGCCCGCATCCAGCGGATGCGGGCAGCGCAGGACCGGTCGGTATGGAAATCCTTGGGGGAGGCCTTTGTCCAGCAGTGGACGGCTTTCGGCTGATGATGGTGATGATCTGTCTCCCGTATCGGTTAGCGCTTTTGATTGCTAAGCCAAGATTCTTGCATAATTCGTCGATAAATACATGTTTATTTATATGCCTGTTTGTTTGACTAAATAAGGTTTGAACTGTAAATTATTGATATTTAGACGCTAAATGTTAATTCTGCAATCTGGTTTTTTTCTATCACCACGAGAATGGTCGCACTTATTTTACTGCTAAAACAGTAAGTTTATTTTTAAGTTTTTCTTTAAAAAATAATGAGTTGAACTTAATGAGGGTATAACCAATCCCACTGTCGTTTCTTTTTTTCACAAAAAAAAAAACAAAAACTCCGACAACAGACTCAATGCGGGACTAAAAAAGTTTACAATACCGTAGTGTCGTCGCAAGCTTAGGTAGGACAAAGTAAACAATCTAGAATAATGGAAAAAGTTGTCAATTTCAAATTACCATTAAAGGAAAGACTAAAGTGGTACCTCGGAACTCAATTTTAAAACGGACAAAAACGGGTTCTTGCCACAAAGAGTGAAGAAAAAAGCAAAAAAGAATCCTTGTCTCTTCGTTTGCGTTTTCTGTAAGATTTGTAAGTAAGTATTTGTTTATTTTCAGCTAATACACTCAAATTATAAAAAAAACGATGATAAAAGAAAAAATAAACAAATATAAGTTGAAAATATCCCAAAAATGAACACAGAGAGAGAACAGAGCAGAAAACCAAAAAAAGCAATCAAATAATAAATCAAAAGAACAAAAAGAGCTGAATTCAACAAAACTAAAATTATTTAAACTAAAACTAAATAGAAACAAAGAAGGATATCAAAACATCGGATTAATGTGCATGTGCAGCAATGCAAATGGGCCATAGCTCAGGGTAATTAGCTTTGCCCCTGTGGAAGCACAACACAGGGTAAATAGACTAACAGGAAAAATTATATTTAGGCTAATACTGTGTAAAAAATGAAAAAGATATTGCGATATATTGTACGTGCCCATATTAATTATGAGCTATTTTGATTATTTGGCGATACTTGCACCGATAAACGACTAAATACAACTATCTATCTATCTATCAGCCGAAAGACGTCCACTGCTGGACAAAGGCCTCCCCCAAGGATTTTCACACCGACCGGTCCTGTGCGGCTCGCATCCAGCGGCTTCCTGCAACCTTTACCAGCATGGGTAGCATGAGGCGTAGACAAAGCTGTTTGTCGCGCCAAACGCGAGAAAACAGCTCGGCTATCTCTTTCATTAGCTTAGCGTTAGAACGGAACAAATGCTTTTAAAACTCGCATCGCGCGCGAGATATGTCGCCATGCTACTAGGGCAGGTCGTCGGTCCACCAAGTCGGAGGCCTGCCCACACTGCGCCTTCCGGTGCGCGGTCGCCATTGGACTAAATAAAACATTTTTATCTTTTTCTACAATTGAACTCATTAAAATATTATTTTATGTAAAAGTCGAACCGTCTGAAGTAGGTCGCAAACCTACTTGCACCGATAAACATATAGTCGTGACTAAATATAACATTTTTATCTTTTTCCACAACTGAATTCATTAAAATATTATTTTAAGGAAAAAGTCGAACGCGTCTGAAGTAGACCGCAAACCAGCAGTAAAATACGCATGTGGATTTAAACTGAGCTTGAAAGCGAAAACCAAACGAGTTCCAGTACAGTAGTACCTCGACACAAGTTAGTCTCGAAAATTAGGGTAAACAAGTTAAAAAATCCACTCTAAAAACATCCTCTCTTTTCTGTGCTGTTGGGTTTTTAAATTTACATTAGAATGTCGTGGAAAGTTTTCTGAAAAGGGGAACACAATTTTCATTGTTTTCGAATAATTCAAGAATGAATTCGGTCACTGGTTTTGGAGTGCGTACTTATCTATTATCTGAAGGAACTTTTGGGGTTCCACTTATCTCTGAAGGGATCTGACATTAAGTTTTGATGGACTCTCCCCTATGCTAAATTTGGCCTCGATTTTATGCTAAATTGAGTTATTGCTAATGGCTGCGTGGAGAATGTTTTTATACGGCCACGGCGGACCCAAAGCAAAGGTTGTGATGATCATATTTGCATGGAAAATTGTAAATTTAAAAAAAAAAACTGTTTTTTTTAATTTGCTCGTATAATATCTGTCAAGGCTCGAAATGAGTTTCTTATATGTATATGAATCTGAAAGCCTTTTCAAGCAATACATAGTAAATTTACAAAAAAATACAAATAAAAAAACAGTATTGTACGCTAAAATGAGTTACATTAATTGAGTCCCATTCATATGATAAAGCTCGTTTGGAATAAAATCATTGTGGCACCGACGTCGATTATTTAGACTAGTTTCAATAAAATAAAGAAAATTTGAAGTTGTTTTTATATTTTTAAAATTATTGCAAGACTACGAATCAGTTTTTGATATTTAGCGAACCTTAAGTTTCAAACGATAAAACTGAAAATTAAAATATTTTAAATGACGAAGACACCGATGTCGGTACCAAAGCAAATCCTAATAGCAGCCTTTTTAATATTCATCCAAAAAGTTTAGATACCTATCCAATCTTTACGGACCCTACTTGATGGAAGGCGTTTGCCGAAATAAAACTTTACAGGCAAAATCTCAAAGAGTTTTTATATCTATGGGCAAAATATATTTTTGGCAGCCATCTTTAGGTTTAGATTGAATGTCAGATAAAAAAGTCTTGACTTCGACGAAACAGAGGAGGTTGTGAAATTATGAGAAATGTAATTTTGTACAATATTTGTAATGTCAGCTGGTTTCGTTGCTGTCGAAGTTAATTTAATATAAATATATTTAACTGCTTTTGTAATTTCGATCATTAAGTTCAAAATAGTTTCTAAAAGCTTTTGTTTCTAAATTAGTTTCTAAAAGCACGGGGTTTGCCGCGAAGATTGGCTATATTTAGCCATTTTCGAGCGCACCAGCGCCAACAAGTCGACTAGAAGTCGAAGTGGTCACCATGACCGAAATCGGTTGGATGTTTCATGTTCACAAGGCGTTAACAATTGCCATCAAGTGATACCAGCCGACACCAACGGCTTAACGTGCTTTGTGAAGCATGGAAACGGTCGAGATAAATGCCGCTAACAGTCAAACCCATCCAGGTTGTGACCATGTCTGTAGTCAGTTAACCTGCGTGATCGACGCGACCACGCAAGCCGCACTAAGCCACGACCGTTTCAATTTCACCTTTTACCACAATCATGCCTTCATAAGAAAAAAGGCCGCAAAGTATACGGAGAGCCAAGCCGTGGGAGGGTCATGCTTCGGCACGAATGGGCCGGCTCGACCGGAGTGACACCACGGCCTTACAGAAAACCGGTGTGAAGCAACGCTTGCGTTGTGTTTCGCTGAGTGAGTAACGGTACCGGAGGCTCAAGGTCGCCCCCCAATTCCCCCAACCCCCATCCTATTTCAAAGGTCGGCAACGCACTTGTGACTCCTCTGGTGTTGCGGGTGTCTATGGGCGGCGGTAATCGCTTACCATCAGGTGATCCGTCTACTCGTTTGCCACCTATCACATTAAAAAAAAAACTCCATATACTCTGCGGTCTTCTTCCTTATGACGGCAGAATTAAACAAGGCGTAACATCCCTTATTAGGAAATGAAGTAAGATAATTACCAACACCGTCCCTAAAAGGTCTACTGCACCCCCGCTACCCATGTCAAGCCCATGACGTCAGTCTTTGTGTGAGTCCTATTAAGCAGCTAATGATTTCCTAAACTAACTAGTTGTAAATTTTGTCCCACAATACGTAAATATACACATTATGTTAAAGATCTCTTAACTGTGGAGTAAGCTGTTTAAATTCATCCTATAAGCAGATATGGATCTTGTAGCCTATAATTGACCACGCTGAATACGTTAAAAACAACCGACTCCAATTTTGCTATGTTTTTGTTGATTTTCTCAAAAACTGCTGAATCGATTTCGATAAAATTTATATGGGACCACCTGTGAAGTATACCCTTTTAAACAAAAAATAATTTTCCAAATCGGTTCAGGCGTCTTCGAGTAATCGGTGAACATACATAAAAAAATAAAATAAAAATAAAAAAAGATTCCGACGAATTGAGAACCTCCTCCTTTTTTTGAAGTCGGTTAATTAAAAATAACATTTGTTTTGTTAGTAGCCGTAGACTTTGAATTCAGTATGCACTATACAGTTCTCTTTCTATTGTAATTATGTGACATATAAGAAACACACTTAAATATGCGATAATATACTTGATAATGTTCACTGAACGTGGACAAAGATGATGTAAAAATCCAGGTTGGTGCAAAACAGAATAATAGAAGTGTTTTCAGAAAACTACCAAGCGGGGAACTTATACTGCTGTGTACGATTCATACATTCAGAAAAATCTGTTCCAAAGTATGACTTTCCCGCCTCTTATAACGTACTAAACTTATCGATTACATACTCTTTGTAAAATTATACTTTATAATCTCCTTCCTCTTATACAAATTATAATTATTATTCGATTTTCAAAATTTCTGTTCGACGATCCACACAAAGCTGCCAGCATCATTTCGAAATTCAAATACTCAGAGCCAACGATACGTCAGCCGTCAGATCAGACGAGCTTTGTGCATCTGAAATCTACTCAGCTGCATTTCAGGCGGGAAATAGACTTTTTATCCGGCTAATTTTACAAAGGCAAAGGCATTCTTGTCTGTTCAGCCTACAGCGGCAAACATAGTTTTGCGGCGGTATAGATGTTCGAAATAGTAGAAAGTAGAGGTTTATTTTACTTCTATACTTATGGAGGTTTTTATGAGAAGTACAATGAGAAGGTTTTCTATTTGTTTTCACACAGTTGACAAAGGTATGCTATAATTCATTCATCCTTAAAACCCTAACGAACATAAGACAAAGTAATTATCTAGAAAAAATAAGTTATTTATTACAAAAATAAAGTGTTTTATTATAGTCTATTTTACATAAAACACAACACTTTTAAAAATTTAAAACTGGCCGAATAGCCGATTGTTTCGTACGAAATTTAAAAAAAAACCGCATTCAGTACAGATTACTTGAGAAAAGTATTTCTGTATATCGGCCCTTGTAATATCAAATGTAGTAAAAGCCATTTTAGCAAAAATGACGTTTTGACACCGTCGTACTCAGTTTCGCGAGATCTGTCGATCTGTGTATTTAAAATTTCGATATTAGCAAAAAAATGTAATTACGACCTAGAAAATTATGCAGATTCTCTTTGAAAATCGTGTTGTAATTGACAGTAATCGACAATGCAATAGTCAGTTAAATGCTGTAATTACAAATTTTTTGCCCGTTCAACTTATTACGACATTTCAAAAACGCCCATTTGATAGGGTATTTTGTCGTAAAATACAGAATTCACTATCAAGTGCCCTATACAGCAGTGTAAATTGAAGTAAATTTATCATGGAATTTTGTCGTAAAAGACATAATCCACTACCGAATGGTCTTTTCAACACTTTAAATAAATTCATTTAATGTAAACTTATCAGGTCCTTTTGTCGTAAAATACACAGTTTCACAATGTGTGGCTTTTACAGCACTTAGAATTAATGTTTTGGTTGGGAGCTGCTCCAAAATATCGACCCTTGTTATATCAAATGTAGTAAAAGCCAAAACACGACTTTACAGGAGAAGCAAAAAACAAAAATGGTCATCATATTAATGTCCATAACTTTTTTGATTTTAAAGTTATTTTAATAAATTTAATAAAATAAACATGGAACTAAGAGTTCTATAACATGAATAACATGGAAATTGCGTACCATGCGTAGTTTAAGATTTAGCATTGCATTTACTACAAAAAAACATTTTCAAAATGGTTTTTATGACCCTAATTTGAACCTAAAAAACTTATAGCTGTAGTTAAACATTGTAGTGCAAACCATTGGCATTAGTTTCGTTGAATATTTTATGTATTAAAAGACTCGTTTTTAATGTATCAAATGGAATTTATATTGATAAATTTAGGTGAATAGTCACAAAAACAAAAAGATAGAAAGCAAAATTGTTTATCAAATGAAACAATACAATTGAAAACAACAAAAAGATAACCAAAGCATAGGTTTACAATTTAACAGAACCATTTCTAAAATTTTCACATTTTTTTAGTATTAAAATTGTTCATTAAATTAAGTAATAGAATTTAAAACATCAAAGAAAATATCTTATCTTAAAAATGTCCTGTAAATTATAGATTTAAATTTAACAGAAACATTAACAAAAATTGTGACACAAAATATTTTTTACAAGAAGCAACTTTTTTTTTCAAATTACAAATATACAGTTATATTATTATAACTACAGGAAACTACAACAAGTAACAAAAACAATTATTACTTTAGTTATTGATAAACAATTAAACAACACAACAAACATTAACCGTAAAAAAAATAACAAAATGAAATTCCGTATTTTTCCTGTAAGTCACCCTAGATCATCAATAAATGTAGTCAAAAGTCATACGTCCTACATTACGAATTTCAGCAAAAAATAGATACTTTAAATCAGGTAACATAAACATAACAAAGAAAACATAGCAAATCGAAAAATAATGTAAAGAAATAGTGATCTTAAATTCTATTCTTAAATTAGCCTCTTGATATTCCTACATTCTCCTCATGTAGATCAGATGAAAAAATACGGTGTATCATTTTGTTATGTCGTATTAGACTTCGTAAAAAATCGGTGCAACCTATTGCAATTAATTATAAAAATCGTTGAGTTCTTGTAACAAATAATATTTGTTACTGTTGTTAAAAAACGGCCTCTCCTTTATCTTAATCTTATCTTAAAAATGTCCTATAAATTAAAGATTTAAATTTAACAGAAACATTAACAAAAATTGTGACACAAAATATTTTTTACAAGAAGCAACTTTTTTTAAAATTACAAATATACAGTTATAATATTATAACTACAGTAAACTACAACAAGTAACAAAAGCAATTATTACTTTAGTTATTGATAAACAATTAAACAACACAACATCAAACATTAACCGTAAAAAAAATAACAAAATGAAATTCCGTATTTTTCCTGTAAGTCACCCTAGATCATCAGTAAATGTAGTCAAAAGTCATATGTCCTACATTACGAATTTCAGCAAAAAATTGATACTTTTAATCAGGTAATATAAACGTAACAAAGAAAACATAGCAAATTGAAAAATAATGTAAAGAAATAGTGATCTTAAATTTATTCTTAAATTAGCCTCTTGATATTCCTACATCCTCCTCACGTAGATCAGATGAAAAAATACGGTGTATCATTTTGTTATATCGTATTAGACTTCGTAAAAAAATCGATTGAACCTATTGCAATTAATTATAAAAATCGTTGAGTTCTTGTAACAAATAATATTTGTTACTGTTGTTAAAAAACGGCCTCTCCCTGAACTTAAATATAAAGACTTAAAAAAACTGTGTTTAGATGGAACCATCCCTAAAATATTTCATAGGAAATACTTAGAAATGCCCTTTCAGGGCAATTACATTGATAACCTAATTGCAACTGATGAAGAAGATCTAGACAGTGAGGAAAATAATAATGTATAATAAAAAATCTTAATCTCAAGAAACACATTCAATTTACAAAAAAGTGGGCTCAGTAAACTACAACAAGTAGTAGATATCATTATAACTTTAGTTTATTCACAGATAACACAACCAAATATCAAATATTAACCGTAACAAAATAACAAAATGCTACACCGTATTTTTTCATCTGATCTACATGAGGAGGATGTAGGAATATCAAGAGGCTAATTTAAGAATAGAATTTAAGATCACTATTTCTTTACATTATTTTTCAATTTTTCAATTTGCTTTAAAAGTATCTATTTTTTGCTGAAATTCGTAATGTAGGACGTATGACTTTTGACTACATTTACTGATGATCTAGGGTGACTTACAGGAAAAATACGGAATTTCATTTTGTAATTTTTTTTACGGTTAATGTTTGATGTTGTGTTGTTTAATTGTTTATCAATAACTAAAGTAATAATTGGTTTTGTTACTTATTGTAGTTTACTGTAGTTATAATATTACAACTGTATATTTGTAATTTGAAAAAAAAGTTGCTTCTTGTAAAAAATACGTTGTGTCACAATTTTTGTTAATGTTTCTGTTAAATTTAAATCTATAATTTACAGGACATTTTTAAGATGAGATATTTTCTTTGATGTTTTAAATTCTATTACTTAATTTAATGAACAATTTTAAAACTAAAAAAATGTGAAAATTTTAGAAATGGTTCTGTTAAGTTATAAACCTATGATTTGGTTGTCTTTTTGTTGTTTTCAATTGTATTGTTTCATTTGATAAACAATTTTGCTTCCTTACTTTTTGTTTTTGTGACTATTCACCTAAATTTATCAATATAAATTCCATTTGATACATTAAAAACGAGTCTTTTAATACATAAAATATTCAACTAAACTAATGCCAATGGTTTGCACTACAATGTTTAACTACATCTATAAGTTTTTTAGGTTAAAATTGGGGTCATAAAAACCATTTTGAAAATGTTTTTTTGTAGTAAATGCAATGCTAAATCTTAAACTACGCATGGTACGCAATTTCCATGTTATTCATGTTATAGAACTCTTAGTTACATGTTTATTTTATTAAATTTATTAAAATAACTTTAAAATCAAAAAAGTTATGGACATTAATATGATGACAATTTTTGTTTTTTGCTTCTCCTGTAAAGTCGTGTTTTGGCTTTTACTACATTTGATATTACAAGGGTCGATATGATAAATAGAAACTCTTTTTAAGTTCTCGCGAGTTTTTTTATACCTTGTATTCTCAGTTTCGAGTCGCCTACCACACCACAGCCGAATCTCAATAGAACTGTACTGTGAACCTATTTCTCCGTTTTCGATTTTGCATTGCAAAACGTGTTTATCGAGTGACTACAATCGAAACGGATTTAGACAAAGACCTTAATATTACTTCGCAAGGATATGTTCTTACGTCTTTTTCGGCGTTGAAAGTGGGGTCACTTTTTTGATGCTCATGAACAGTCTATTATAGTCATTTAGCAGTACTGTTATGATTTTTTAATTCATAATTATTACTACACTGAAGTACTTATATTTGAGATTATTATTTATAAACAAATAATACGACTTTAGCATCCTTTTACATGATATTAACTGATGATGATGCCAAGGAATGAAAGAGATAGCTGCCTTACAAAGATCCTCCGACGCAATGGAGACCTGTCTGAAGTTATCGTCATATTGTGGCATCTAGCTGAATGGCCTCAGAAAACGTTCAACCATCAACCGAACCAAAACTTACAAAGTTAGATCTCGCCTCAACCACAAAATAGACACAGAAGGTCCACTCAATACAAACCACTAAAATCGTAAGCTATACATGCTTATAGAAATATACGGTCGTTCGAGGCAAGGTCACGCGGAAAAGTATCACAACAGAATCGTGACCTTGCCTACAACGACCGTATACGTCTATAAGCATGTATATGCTTAGGATTTTAGTGAGCGTATTGAGCGGACCTTCTGTATCTGTGTATTTTGTGCCTCAACCTTCTGATTTGAAACAAGCTTCCACCCGCGACTTCGTCGGCGTGGACTTCAGAGTTGGGTCCAGAGAGAAATAAAATATAAAGGCAGCGCCATCTAGTGACGAAGTAAAAATTTTAGTTTTTAGCCATTTCTTCGGGAACCCTCGAGTTTTCCGGGATAGAAAGTATCCTATGTGTTAGCCGAGTGCTTTATCTATCTACCTACATTTCATCCAAATTGGTTCAGTAGTTTCGGCGTGAAAGTGGAACAAACAAACAAACAAACAAACATCCATACTTTCGCATTTATAATATTAGTGAGATGAGATGAGACTAGATGACTAACCACTAAGAACGACTGCCATAGATAAGGTCATAGCTAATAAGCACTGACTTTTCATGAAAATCTCTCCTTCCTATTGTTACAGTACTAAAACGTTGTGTCTCAAGGAGTTAGTTAACCACCACGCCACGGATGAGATTGAAACTAATAAGCCATTACTTTCCACGCAAATCTCTGCCTCCTTTTTTGATAGTACTAGTGTGTACTGTGAAGGATTTCTGAGAGTGCTGTTTCCCTTTTTTAACTTCTTATGGACAACTTATTATTGTAGAAACTTGAACTTATTATTGTATTTACAATATGTGGAAGCTTGTTTTTGGCTTGTAGTTGTTATTTATGTATTCATTGTGTAAATAAGGCTGTAAGCTCCCCAAATAAAAAAAAGAATAAAAAAAAATAGAAAGAGATGGACTGAACTCAGGCTAGCTTACGCTATTTCGTACAGTGCACAGCTTTTCCTCGATAAAAACCTTGCCAGGTCCATAGGTGGATGTCTTTGTTATCGACTAACTACAGTCGAAACGGCTATAGATTTCTATTTCTCTCGAACATTATGCAGATTTAGAGGTTAGGTTATCGGTATTGGGGCTTGGGTGCTTTTCAAAATGGCATCCAAACGACTATTAAATTCAGGTTTTGGTGTATGGAAATTTCAGTTTTGTATTATGGTTTCTGTTTTTATAGTAAAGCAAAATAAGTATGTAAATATCGGACTATGGTTCCATAAACTCCATTATAACTTGCTGAGGTGAAATAGAATTTCATGAGTAGAAGCAGAGAAGCCTCAAAGTGAAGATAACTACTACTATGTACTAAAATATCCTTAAAATCGTGGGAAAATAAAAATACAACTAATTGTAATTACTGTTATTTTTCAATATACTTCCGGATTTACCCATCTATTGGCCTTAAATTTTGAATTGGCCCTTGGATTGGCCCACCTAGGATTTCAAATTTAAATGGCCTATAGCTTTTGCTATAGCTATAGCCCATTGCCTATTCCTGAGTATCATACTGGAACACTGGCTGGCTAAGACGATGGTATGCGAAGATCTCCACGGTTTCCAGGGTCATGTTGGCCTGCAGAAAAATGCTCATGAGATACCAAATGAAAATCGATCGTTTTTCTTAGGTTCTGTTAAACCTTTTAGTCCAAGCTCTGGTCAAGCCTAAACAACATGTCCATAAATCACTTACGGAAATTAGAAAGAAAAGAAAAATAAAAGCGGTTCAGTACTCATGGAACAATTTTCAAAATTCAACAACACACGTACATTTGGCGGCAAAATGGCCGGCCAGCGCTCTCTCCAAATGAATCAACTCCCGCCTCTCATTGCTGAGAGCCACATCATAAACTATTCAGTAAGAAATCGTTGAAACTATAAATATTCTAAGTAACTTAGTGTTTGTTTTACTTGACCATTGCAAAATATACTAGCCACTCAAACGCTAAGCTGTCACTATTAACAGAAAAACCGCAATCGAGGAATACTCCGCGCCCCGCTGTACCGGCAACAAATGTTGCCACCAGCGTATGACTATACTTTGGTTTTGGCAACAAATGTTCCGGTTGCTGTTGAGTGGCTAGGCAGTCTCTAAGAGTTTATGTATCGTATTGAATATAATATAATATGCCGCACATGCTCCCAATGTGTATGGGAGTTTGCCGCGAAGATTGGCTATATCAACCATTTATGGAAACACTAACGCCACCAAGCGGACTAGGAGACGAATCGGTAGTAGTTAGGTCATGCCATGGTCATGTTAGCGTTCGTGGAAGTAAATAGAAAAAGTGCCCCGGTTACTTAGTATAAAAATAATTCTCCATTTCATTGTTACACATGAGATAGCCAAGACTCACTTCTTATTTATTGAAAGCTTTTTGGATACGGGTCTCGCCTTTGGCGGAGTTATTTTATTTTGTCTCTAGACGAAAATGTGGCTGTAACACATTTTGCGACTTACCTACGTTGAGTAGGACTTGTTTGGGGAAATCGAAAATTTATGGCTGAATCTATATTGTTGGCAATGTCCTTACCTATTTTTATTCTGACCTTGTAAATTTATTTAAGCCTCCTGTATCTAGACACGCGGAGCGTGTCCAGCCAAGTTCACGTCAAAAAAGAACTGGCGAGTAGCTCCGTGTGTAATATTACACGAACCATTTGGAGCCACTTTTGTCACCTTCATAACTCAAAATCTATTTAACATAAACACACCAAATTTGGTTTATGTATTAAAACTTCCTAGATAAACGAGTACTCAAAATTTTATAAACACAGCTCAAATGGTTGGTATAGATTTTAAAGTCCGAAAATCGACATTTTTATGACTGACTCACTGACATATAGATCAAAAAGCTTACCCACTTCCAGATGACCTAGAAAGTTCAAATTTTGCATCAAGCTAGGTAATTGTGTGTATGCAAAGGAAAAAATCAGAAAACACTGAATTTCTAAGAAAAAAAATGTTTTTCAATACAATATTTTTATGATTTAAAGACACACTCACCGTCATCAAAAAGCTAAGGTACTTCTAGCAAGGCTACGAGCTTGAAATTTGGTGTGCGGCTAGTATTTCATGTACTGATAACGGAAAAATAAAAAAAACCATGTGTTAAAAAAATAAAAAAAGGCTCAAAAAGTAACTTACCGCGAGGCTCGAACTCTCACCTGCGCGTTAAGTGTGCGACTCCTATATTGAGTGAGCTATCGATGTTGTATTGGCAATGGTGAAATAAAGATAATATTATACAATTTAGTAAATGGAAAACAGGAAAATAGCAAGATGAAACAAAAATAAAAGATTCTTGGAACGAAACAAAAATAAAAGATTCTTGGAATTGTATAAAAAACCTGTGTAATAAAAGCACTAGCTACTAAATATTCAAATAAAAACTATTACATATAAACTTAATTCATTAAATACTACCTGGTTGACCGAGCTTCGCACGTTCAATCGGAGCGTTTATAAACTAATTCACTTAATGGACAACTAATTCACTTAAAAAACTGGAGACATGAAAAATGGCAGAAAAATACTCGAAAATATCAGTGCATGTTGTCATTCCTGAGCTCACTCTTTCAAGAACTGCACGCCATCTGTTGTCGAGTAGCGCGGAACGTGCTTTAAAAGTCAATGTTAGCAACAAAGGGCTCCAAGTAATGTAATTCACTGGTAATTCACCTACTCGACAAAAGATGGCGCCATTAGTGAAATACATTAGCATTACATTAGTATGTAATAATGTACAAAAATAACGTAGGTACTATCACAATAAATTCATCTTATTTCTAGAATAAGTTTAGGTTTAGACTCTCACAGATTTATTGTAGATCTAAAACAACTAACCATAGATCGATAGAATTATTATTGTTAGAATCGTTTTCGACAAAGATATAAAAAACAAATGTAATTCACAGTAAATTCGAAACATAAACATTGTAACACTCGTTGATGTCTTTTATATGAAAACTTGTTAATGCAGCTCGCGTTGCAATCTTTTATATGACACGTATAATTTTATTGTAATTTGCGTTCATGTATATAAATTACTGCAAACTTCAATAGATCCGAGTCAGAGTCTTTGAATAAGGTACCCAGAAGCTCAGTCACTGCATTTCAAACTTTACTTGGTTCAAATCAAAACTATACAAATTCACACAATAAACTTTTTGATTTTATCTGTCCAATCTAAAAGTTAAAACTTATATTTTTTCTGTAATTTCATTCAAAAAACAGTGAAATATCATAAATACATACAGCGCCACCTTTAGTAAATAACAGTTAATACAATGTCAACTTCTTTGATAGTTTTGTTTAGCCGTGGATTTTCATTCAAAATTACGATTGTATCGTCTGACAAAATGTAAGTACGTTGTACCAGCTATGGCAACTACGCGATACAACCTGTAAATATTATTAAAACCTTAAAATGTAGAATGGTAGAATAAATAAATCCTATGTACGCGATAAGTAAAATTGCTGAATAAAACTTACACTATTTTCGACACACTTCGTATCCCGCGTGCATGGTATTTTTTTATCGCTCTTAAGTCTTTTTATTTACATAATAATAAAAAAATAAAAATTACCCAAAAAAAAGACAAAAAATCAATGAAGTCTCGTGGGATTCGAACCCAGACCTACATAAAAGAAAGGTAGCACCGAACCGTTACGCCAGATCGCACTTGAACGAAATGTTAAAAATAAATATCATATGCGTTCTGCTTTTATGTAATTTCGTTCATATCTCCCTTAAATGAAATTTTTCGAAGATAATTCCCCCATAGATCGATTTCTGGTGATATTTAACCCCTAATCCTAGATTTTCGTCAAAAGGTTTCAAGCCGTTTTCGAAATCGTCGGGACACTTAACTCGTTTAATAGTATAGGATAAAAAGAATAAAAATATATGTTAGCATTTCATTATTACTAACAATAAGCTGAAAATATAATAAATATAAAGTTGCCCATGTTGGATTTAAACCAAGAGTTTTCTCACTGAAGCCGCCCTCTATACCGGCCTACCGGTTGGTCGATTCCTTACGGGGTGAAACACATCTTCTGTAGTAGGTATTGTTATATCTTTCAAACAGAGCACAGTTACACATAGTAGCCAGTAGGTGTACTGTTGTAAGTTGTAACTGATAATGATGGGTGCTGCCATGCCCAAAGTAGAAGAGATATCTTGTGTTGATTTAGTAAGTAAGGGATAATGTACTTATGTCAGTGACTTTAGACAATACAGAGAGAGCATTCGAAATGATTGCAGAAAAAGTAGGAGAAATTGAAATAAATTGACAGGAACATGATCACGAAGATGACGGTCTAGAGAACCCGTTGGACTTCTTACCTGTTGAAGCTGTAAATGCAATGGAAGATTTCAGAAATGCCAAAGATTTCATATCAGAAAATGAGCTCGAACAAATGATAAAAGGTGTAAATGTTAGACCAGAAACGTATTTTCGATACAATTTGTAAGACTTTGTTAGACAAAACTGCAGTTTTGGAGAATTTGCTAGTAGGACAGGCGGCACAGGAAAAAGTTATATCAATACCATTAAAAGTTCGGTTACGAAGCGAATGAACAAATTACTTGAAGTAGCTGCATCCACTGGCATTGCCGCTTTAAATATAAACTGACTCACAATACATAGGCTCCTACAGCTGCCGGTAGAACATGGAAATTGTCCTACTAAGTACACTTATCAGATCAAGCACTAAAAGTTTTACACATTTACATGTGTACAAACATGAATGTCTATGTAGTAAACAATGGCGCGAAATTGGTATGAAGTGTCCGGAGTGTGACAGCGTAAGCGCAGGTTTTTATTATTATTAGTAAATCACTTTTAAATAATATTAATAAATGTACTCACAAAAAGTAATGATATCGCATCAAAAACATAAATGTGAAATGGGAGCCAAGTTCAATATTATGATATGGTGTGGTTGTCAACTTTACTGAGAAAAGAATTGAGATCTAAATGGATGCCAAGTTCTGTAGATAATCCTGAAAGGACATTGACCAGGTCTGGACCAAGTGCTGCCCAGAATGAACACATAGTGCATTTTGTTCCTCAGGCCAACACTAATCTGTAAACCGAAGCGCTTCAAAATCTGTCCGAGGAGTCAAGAGAAAAAAAGTTATTTTTTTGTGAATTATTTGTTTGCGAAAAATTAACTTAATAATTGTTTTCAGTGTAACTAGTAGTATATTATTTATACTTATGTAATAATAATATCATTAATCACCAATCAGTAATTACATTAATGTCTGGACCAAGTGCTGCCCAGAATGAACATATAGTGCATTTTGTTCCTCAGGCCAATACTAATCTGTAAACCGAAGCGCTTCAAAATCTGTCCGAGGAGTCAAGAGAAAAAAGTTGCTTTTTTTTTGGGAATTATTTGTTTGCGAAAAATTAACTTAATAATTGTTTTCAGTGTAACTAGTAGTGTATTATTTATACTTATGTCATAATAATATCATTAATCATCAATCAGTATTTACATTGATGTCTGGACCAAGTGCTGCCCAGACTGAACACATAGTGCATTTTGTTCCTTAGGCCAATACTAATCTGTAAACCGAAGCGCTTTAAAATCTGTCCGAGGAGTCAAGAGAAAAAAAAGTTTTTTTTCTGTGAATTACTTGTTTGCGAAAAATGAACTTAATAATTGTGTTCAGTGTAACTAGTAGTGTATTATTTATACTCAAAACTCTAAACTCAAAATGTATTTTATTTAAGTAGATGCTTTACACATGCTTTTATGTCGTCAATATTTTTTTCTACCTAGTACAAAGTCCCTACATACGTTGATTCCGTGGAGCAAAGGCCGCTGCCTGCTGTGGGATGCGACGTGTGCCTGCACCTTTGCGGCCTCCCATCTTCCAGGTACCTGCCGCTCGGCGGGGTCAGCTGCCGAGTGTTTGGCCGGTCGGAAGTTGGTGACGTATGCCGATTTGTTGCAGGCATACTATTTCGTCCCATTTGCGGTTGAGACCTCGGGCGTGTGGTGTGAAGCCGCTAAATGTTTTGTGCGCGAAATAAGTCGCCGCTTGAGGGACCTCGGATTTGACCCCCGAGCCGGCTCGTACCTGGCTCAACTGATATCCCTGGCCATACAGCGCGGTAATGCCGCCATTGTCATGGGCACTTTTGAGCCAGGTATAAGTCGGGGGGGCCTTATAGACTAAGGCTTTTGGCTGTTTTCTTTAAATATTACTGTCAATTTGAGAATACTTTAAAGATAGTTTATAACACGCAAAATAAAATGGTTACATATCCGGGCATTGTCGAGGAGGACTGCCTTTTGCATAGCCGCTATTATCGGTCTGCCTCGAAGTCCCAGCTGCCTAAGGTTACGATCCAGGTCAGCTGGAATCATACCATTTACGGACAGGACTACAGGAATGATTTCAGTGGATTGCACTTGCCACACATCCGTAACCTCGTGCGCCTGGTTCAGGTACCGCAACCTCTTGTCGGCATCTGCTTGCACGAGGTTTTCGTCGTGTGGAATAGTGATATCCACCAAATTATTATTATTATTATTATACTATTACTGTAAAAGTCACTGTCACTAGTGTTACTGACATAGGTCAGTAGTATTTACTTATTTGCATACAATTATAATACTGGTATCACTAATAATATATAACTATGTAATCTTACGGATTGATAAAGGATATTATTATTACATAAGTACCATTAATACACTACTAGTTAGACTGAAAATAATTATTAAGTTCATTTTTTGCAAAGAAATATTTCACAAAAAAAAAACCTTTTTTCTCTTGACTCCTCGGACAGATTTTGAAGCGCTTCGGTTTACAGATGAGTGTTGACCTGAGGAACAAAATACACTATGTGTTCATTCTGGGCAGCACTTGGTCCAACTTCCATACATGGATGGTCAGTGTCTTTTATTTATTAGAACGTATAACATTGTTAAGTAAATTTAAAACACAATTTCTTGTTTTTTACTGCTACAACAATGTTTGCTATTTAAAAATATGACTTTCTAAATTTAAATAGTAGAATTATTTACACAAAGCAAATAACTTATGATCTGTTTAACCTCATCATTGACTTGGCTAGTTTTTACCAGCACATGAAATATTCACAAGGATAGAACCTTATAGTATAAAAATAAGAACTTGCGTATAACATAAAGATGATACGTTGATAAACCAAATTTAAAATGACTAGTATGTGAAAACTAGCCAAGTCAAAGTTGAGGTTAAACAGATCATAAGTTATTTGCTTTGTGTAAATAATTCTACTATTTAAATTTAGAAAGTCATATTTTTAAATAGCAAACATTGTTGTAGCAGTAAAAAACAAGAAATTGTGTTTTAAATTTACTTAACAATGTTATACGTTCTTATAAATAAATTTCAGGATTATCTACAGAACTTGGCATCCATTTAGATCTCAATTCTTTTCTCAGTAAAGTTGACAACCACACCATATCATAATATTGAACTTGGCTCCCATTTCACATTTATGTTTTTGATGCTTTACTATACACCAAGTAGTAACTATCTTCTTCAAGCTGACTCGTTGCTGGTATACTTGTTGGCTCTACTATCCTTCCCCTCCGCCCATCCTGACTGCAATAGCCACCTACACTCCCTATCCTATCTACGTGGCCACTGCACAGTGTTTTTTTTGCCCAAAAAAAGTGACATCTTCTTTTTTTTGTTCATTCAATTTGGCGTTTCATAACAAATGCAAGAGTAAAACTCCCAGGAGTCCATTTTGTGTAGTTTATTTTTAAAAAAATCACAAAGTTTTGGTGACCTTGCTGTTAAAAATACGGAAATTAATTCACAGAAAATTAACTATTCACAATTTAGTATTATTTGTTTATCAGGTATATAAAGATAGTCTAGGCGCATATTATCCCCTTTTTAATAAATCAAACATGTTGGGAATTTCCTCAAAAAAAAATGTTTCCTAAATTTTTAATTTTATTTTTTTATATGGTTTCTAGGTCGAAGTAGAGGTTCTGCCTAGGACAGATATATTCACCATATTTATATGTATCTCCCACAAAATTACCACATTCTGCTTCGGCGGAAGTTTGGTAAAATATATTTTTAAATACTAAGGTCAAAATTTTGGATTTAGGGTTGACACAATAAGGTCATTTCCCTTTACCTTTTTTTTATATAAAATCAACTGTATTTAAAAAGTTTTAATTTGAAACATACTTGGATGCAGTAAACTAAGGAACTGAACAACTTATGCGCATCAACATTGCCGAAATTGCAAAAAAAAAATGGTCTTACAGACTAGCCAATTAACTGATTAAATAGGTATGAAACGCCCAAATATTTTTGTTGTTTCGGCAAAGTACTAAAACAAAAGTAGTGCAATTTCATGAGTAGAACCTTATTTATTTTGTTATATCTAAATAGTGAATCAAGAATTTGTATGGGAAACTGAAAAAAAATTTATAGATCGGATTATTTCAGTATATTTGCTGTATTCTATCGCTATCTTTTCTTACTTTGTGATTCTATACTTTATTCTACCTAACCTCTCAAAAATTCAAAAGCACTTCTTAGCACAGTGTTCAAAATTTCAAATGTGAAATTAATTTCTGACAAGCTTCTAATTACGATAAAGTCTTCAACAAACCTACTTGCTGATTAATAGGAAGTACAAAATATGTTATCTGACAAAATATGATGATGAACTTATACGTACGTTAACAGTCAATCTGTTCAGTTATGCTTGATGACTTTTTATTTGCTGAAATAAAACGGAAAATTGAAGATGGTTCTTATGAAACTGAACAACTTGTCCCAACAAAACAAACAAGGGCAGAAATAAAACAGTTTTACTTCTCACACCGACTGTCAACAACTTAAAGAAAGTAAACGATTGACAAATATTTGTCAGTGATAAAAAAGTCACTTTGTATAATAGAAACAGATTTAACAGACACAAATAAAGGTGAAGCAAGCATTTGATTAATCTTTCAAAAAATAATCATCATCAGCCGAAAGACATCCACCGAGTCAAAAAATAATACTCACGATATAAATAGAAAAGTCAAATTAGTGACAACCCTAAGAGATATTTTTGAAAAACATTTTTTCTAAACTTCCGCCGAAGTAGAGTGTAATAATTTTGTGGGTGATACATATTAGTATTAGGTATATATCTGTCCTAGGCAGAACCTCTACTTCGGCCTAGAAAAATAAAAATAAATAAATTTAAAAAATCAGAAAATATTTTTTTTTAGGAAATTATCAACATTTTTCATAAACTAAAAAGAGGATAGTATGCGTCTAAAATATCTTTATATATCCGTAAAATAATTAATACTTAGTTGTGAACAGTTTTTTTCCTATGAATTAATTTCCGTATTTTTACCATGAAGGTCACCAAAACTTTGTGATTTTTTTAAAAATAAACTAAACAAATTTGATTCCTGGGAGTTTTACTCTTGCGTTTGTTATAAAAAGCTTAACTGAATAAACAAATAAAAAAAAGATGTCACTTTTTTGGGGCAAAAAAACACTGTGCACTGGTGTCTTGGGCAGATCTCAGTGGCATAGCTGAAAATGGCTGAAAGCTGCCGCGTCCCCTGGTGAACGGTCTCCGGCGCTACTGGCAGCAGTTATCGCCACACCCCGGACACTTAAAACTCAAAAAACTCAAAACTCAAAATGTTTTTTTTTTAATTTAAGTAGATGCTTTACACATGCTTTTAAATCGTCAATATATTTTTTTTCTACCTAGTACAAAGTCCCTACCACGCGGGACTTGTACACTCAACGCATACAAATATCGCGTTATCGTTAACTACCTACATAGAAATTTGACACTTCTTCATGTCTGTACACGTGTTAATGTGTGTGTTAGTATCTAGGACTGCTTGATCATACCACCTCGTCGTAGGTTACACTTATTTTAGTTATGTTGACGTTTTTAGTACCTAATTGATATTTCCAAAAACAGTAGAACGACAGATATGAACATAAACGACAGACTTAATGAAGTGAATTTTTAATGAAGTGAATATTGTATAGACGAAACAAGGCTGTATAGCCTTAGAAGCCATTACCTCTCTCCTTATGAAAATAAAATCGTCTTTGGTTTAACAATCTCTTGACAACTGGTCACTCAGAAGTCACACGGGGGTGAGAAGGGGCCTTTAGAGAGCAGCAGCACAAAATAGACACAGAAGGTCCGCTCAATACAAACCACTAAAATCGTATGCTTATAAAAATATAGAGTCGTTCGAGACAAGGTCACGATCGCTCAGTACGTGATCTTGCCTACAACGACCGTATACATCTATAAGCATATATATGCTTAGGATTTTAGAGAACGTATTGAGCGGACCTTCTGTATAGTATTTTGTGGCAGCAGCGTGTCCATACTGTATAATGTCCTTATGCTGTGTTTTAAACTTGTCACATTGTTTCAATCCATAGGCCGATAATAAATGTATAGGGTCCTTCTAAAATACCTGGAAAAACAAACTTGCTTACAAAATTGCTGGATCAGTTGATTGATTAGTATGGGAAATCCAACAATTTTTTTGCGAATTGAGTATAGGTTTCTTGGGAAAAGTTTTTCAGTTTCATGAGTAAAGCCGTGGTTACATTTTTTTTTCAGGTATTTCATAAGGACCCTATATAATTTCCACCGTTACATAGTAATACATATTTAACATTAAACACTAATCTCGCCTGACGGAATGTGGCTCTAAAAGCGTGCAATAAATAAATATCGCACCAGGACCCCGTTGTGTCGTAAAGAGGTAACGTGAAGGACCTTATATTTAAGGACGAGCCATCCGGATCTTTAAGACAGGAAACGTTTTTGGCATTCCTAACTTTACACAGCGGCCATTCATAGGCTCGTACGGTCATTGTACTTCTCACTATCTCATCTCATCTCATCTCACTAATATTATAAATGCGAAAGTATGGATGTTTGTTTGTTTGTTCCGCTTTCACGCTGTAACTACTGAACGGATTTGGATGAAATTTGGTAGGTAGATAGATAAAGTACTCGGCTAAAACATAGGACATAGGTGTTAAAAAAGCGTTTGAAATTTTAAGAGGTTACTCAGAATCAAGTATAGAATCCAGGAAAAATATTGAGAAAATCCGCACTTCAATTTTTTTTCAGATTTTCATACAAATTCTTGATAAACTATTCAGATTTAGTATGGGAATCTGAAAAAAAAAATTTTGAAGAGCGGATTTTTTCTCAATATTTTTCCTGGGTTCTATGCGTAATTCTGAGTAACCCCTTAAAATTTCAAACGCACTTTTTTTAACAACCTTTGTATTCTATTCTATTTGTAACAACGCATATCGTCCCCACTGCAGGGGCACGGGTCTCTTCACATACCTCGGGAAGGTTAGGCCATACTCCACTCACGGGGGCCAAGTCCGGATTAGTGGAGATTGCAGGGCTAGTGGCTAACCCCAGTGTCAGAAGTTTTCAAACCGCATATACGGCCTTCGACATGGCTTAACGACCGCCATCCAGTGATAGCAGCCGGCACCAACGGCTTATCGGACTAGTCCTTACAACTAATAATATGTCACATAATGTCCTTGTCCGACGTAAAACACGTCATTTCGCTTCACTTGGAATTTTACGTCATTTTTACGGGATTAACGTTAAGCAACTACGACGCGACGGTTCGCCTTCTGAAAATCTGAAGAACAAATTGCTACGCGATAAAATATAATGTAACTAATATACCTAGGTTACTTTTTATTACTTTCGAGCGACTAACGAGCGATAAAGCGATAAAGGAGTAATGACCTCTGATCCAAGAGTCGTGGGTTCGATCCCCATACAGGGCAAACTGTGATGAGCAGAATTGTTTGCTCTGAGTCGGGGTGTATTATATCTATATATGTATGTATTTAAAAGTATATGTGTATGTATATCAGTCTCTGGTTCCCAAGATACAGGCAATCGTACTCTGGGGCCAGATGACCATGTATGGTTTTTCCCAGATATTATTATTATAATTTTATCTTGGAATATCTACCTTGAGATTTTGGTTTTGGTCTTTAAAGCATTACGAGAGTCCTAAATTCATAAAGTCTTTGTCAGTGTGTGTGTGTTTAAGAATAACGCAATAGGAATATTATTTTTTTGAGTTAAAAAAACAACGAAAAATGAAAAGCAACTCTGCCTTGCAATAGCGTGTCTTATTAATTTTGAAATTTAAGTCTTTTTTTCTCATTTACTGAGTTCTACGAAAGAAATCGGTGAAAGCGATAAGGCTGCATTTGCATTTTTTTTGAAATATTTTAAAGATATTTTTGTTTGTCTGGTGCGCATTTAAGAATAGTTTGTCTAATTGCGGCTTGCATCATTAAAAATAGATGAGTTTGATAGTTGAATTTATGTCAATCCTTCACTTGCATCGGAAGGTACGTTAAGCCGTTGGTGCCGCTTGGTTTCTGAACGAGCCAACGCATAATTTTATTTCATTTTATTAGTAGGTAATTTAGGCTTGTCCTGTCCATGCAGCACAAAGTTTTAGGTCGCACTCTCGCGTCATTGCATTTTGTACAGTAGGTGAAATCTCATCTCATCTCATCTCACTTCTCATCTCACTCTCATCATCACTAATATTATAAATGCGAAAGTTTGTTTGTTTGTTACGCTTTCACGCCGAAACTACTGAACGGATTTGGATACAATTTGGTAGGTAGATAGATGAAGCACTCGGCTAACACATAGGATACTTTTTATCCTGGAAAACTTAAGTGTTCCCGTAGGAATGGTTAAAAACTCCAAATTTCCACTTCGTCACTAGATGGCTCTATCTTAACATTTTCTTTCAATTTTGAAGTCCACGCGAACGACGTTGTGGGCGGAAGCTAGTAATAAAAATCTGTCTGTTTTTAGCACTTAATCTGGTCGATTTTATTTATGACTCTCCGGAGCTACAGTCCCTTTATCAATATCATAAGTAAGTGTAGGGATCAACCCCTACACTTACAGTCGTCAAGCCTTGTCAGAGATGTTACAACCACAACCTGATTTGGCCCCCGTGTGCAGTAAGGCCTAAGGCGGGTGCTATACGGTCGCCAACAGATGAATATATTAACAAAAAGTTTTAAATTATGATTATTTTACAATTTGTAAATCAAATGTGATTTGACATGTAATTATTAATTTAGTCTTTTATGTTTGTATAATGACATATTATTCGATATTTTTATTGACATTGTTTTATTTTATTTTAAATTTGACATTTATTGACATTGTATTTCTTTTCATGTTTGACACTATTACTTTTTTTTATTTTGACGATCATATTATCCTCTGACATCTTTTTAAATAAGTATATTTTGTAAGTTGACATTGATAATATGAAATAAATGAATCTAATCTAATCTAAACAAGAACCCCAACCAAAGTGATATTCGTTGTTTCCAACCGTGTAGACAAAGACATTTGGTCACCAACCACGGTCCACACGGTTGGAAACAACGAATGTCACCTTGGTTGGGGTGCTTGTTGGTGACCGTGTAGCACCCGCAATATTGAAACCATAACCTGATTAAGGCCTTCTCTCGTTGTAGGAAGTACGTGTGCTTCTCGAGTTGTAGGAAGATACCTGTGCACCAACCATGGGGACAAGATGGGTTGTTACGTTAACTTACTTTTCAGAAAAGATACAGTTGAATTAAAAGTATATGTGTATGTATTGTATATCAGTCCATAATACAGAGAATCCGAGTTTGGGGCCATGGCTGTGTGTGATTTGTCCCGGGATTTTATTATTATTATTTAATTTTTTATTTTGACTTACTTTTTTAAAGTTTGTTCTGTATTCGTGTCTGGATATGGAATAAAATATTCATCTATCTACCTATATTTTATCTCTAAAACCCAAACCATCCCTCACGGAGTCCAGTAAATTATGTAAGATAACAACTTCGGTGGAAATTAATTGCAAAATTCGCAAAATTTCTGCCAGTGAGTGGATATTGTGATGCTGTTTTATATTCTGGCGGCAAAACCGTGTTGTTTCTCGGTAAAATCACGACGGCGTAAGAACCGAGGCACACTAGGCTTGAATCCGGTTCAGACTAGTTCCACTTAGTTAGATCTGTAGCTATTTACGATCTGTCATTGTATGATATGTCAAAAAAAACTGAGTTTCAGAGTTGATATTTTTTATCACATGTTTCATGAGGAAAAACAATAGATGATAATTTTTCATTACATAATTGACCACGCTGAATACGTTAAAAACAACCGACTTCAATCGTAGCAACTCCAATTTTGCTATGTTTTTGTTGATTTTCTCAAAAACCGCTGAATCGATTTCGATAAAATTAATATGGGACCACCTGTGAAGTATACCCTTTCAAACGAAAAAGAATTTTTGAAATCGGTTCAGGCGTCTTCGAGTAATCGGTGAACATACATAGAAAAAAAAAAAAAAAAAAAAAGATTCCGACGAATTGGGAACCTCCTCCTTTTTTTGAAGTCGGTTGAAAACAATTTTAAATAATAGTATCTAGTTACGCGAGACAGTTATTGCTTTTTTGAAATTTTAGTTATGGAATCCGAGCTATTTTTAAATGAGAGAGCGTGTCAAACTACGCATGTCATTTTAAAACCACAGAATTTACTTTAGTTTTCGAAACATATAAGCGTCTTTCATACTTTTTTATGTTTTTTCTTTTTACATTCATCATTTAAGCCATTTTATACAGGGTGTAACAGAAGTGTGTGACAATACTTCAAGGTTGGCTTTTACCCATCAAACTGAACAACTTTTGTTCTACAACTTTGTTGAAATCGCAAAAAATTTTTTGGACTTTTCATACAAACTTGGTTCGCCAGCTGATCGATTTGTATGAAAACTCCAAAAAAAATTTTGCGATTTTAACAAAGTTGTAGAACAAAAGTTGTTCAGTTTGATGGGTAATAGCCAACCTTGAAGTATTGTCACACACTTCTGTTACACCCTGTATATTGTACATATACATATTTTACATGTAATTTTATATGAGTCGTAATATTTCAGGCGATCATTTCATTTACTTATCAAAATAATTATTCTATCTATTAGAAAGAAAGAAAATATTATATTATACGAAAGAAAATAAAAAAAAGATAATTTTATTTATTATACGACTGGTTTAAAAAATTAAGGAAAGGTTTAAGGCTTTTTAATATACTTTTTTAATTTAATTTTAATAAAATGATGCACATTGCTAAAACCGTACCAGTGTACCACCAGCCTAGTTGAGATTTTGTTTTCCTTAATTTAAGCTCAAGCAAACGCAAACAATCCAGTGGAATATATAATACTCTTATCTTGCCTTTTTGATATTGATTATGAATGTTAAATTATTTCAGAGATTATGTACTTGTTTTATGGTCAAAATATTTGATTGGTAATCTATAAGGTTTCCGTTTTTTGCCATTTGGCTATGGAACCCTAAAAATATTGAAAAAATCATGTCTGTGATTTTATTTTTCAGGTTCCCATACAAATTATTGATTCATATCATAAGTCAAATTTAAAATGGGAAATTTAAAAAAAATATTGTAGATCGGATTTTTTAGATATTTTTCCTGTATTCTATAGGTACTTGATTCTGAGTTACAATTAAAATTTCAAAAGCAGTTTTTTTAACGCCCTGTATAGCGAGTGAAACTTAACAGTGAACAGATTAATCTTTTGTCGCGTGTATTTATTTTCGCGATTTTCTAAAGAAACTGGACGAATTGTATTGAAAATTGTAGTGAATGGGAAATCTTTTGAACATTTTTTCATTGTAAAGCGACTTCACAAGAAATCCCTATGATTTCTTTTGTAGTGGCTTTACAACTAAAACTATAACATACACTATAACAGAACTGTCGAAAATTTATAAACATTTGAAAACACTCGAAAATTAAAAGCCACATGATACGTCTTATGATACTTGGTGCTACTTTTTTTAAATAAAGTTTAATTTTGTTTTAGCAAACAGTTTCGGCAAGGCAAGACCTCCTTAGCACTGAAATCTCACAAACATAACCACACATTTCGATCCAGCCAACATCCAATTCAGACCAACAATTTGGCTTTGAGCGTAGCTACTGAGGAGGCAAACTTGTGAGTAGGGACGTGATTTGCTATTGTATCCGAAACTCTTTACATATATATCTGAATGAACGTTGAACGAATAAAAACACTTTATTGAATAGAATAAAACAGAAAACATATTAAACACGAAATAAAAACAGTAAAATGTAGATATCCATATCGAAATTTGAAACTGATGTGGAAAAAAATTGTATTAGAAATGTAAGATTCGGATAAACCATGTTAGTTTTTAAGTATCACTTAATATACACGGTGTTCAAAAGTGTGTTTGAGATTTAAAGGGGTTACTCAGAATTAAATATAGAATACGGGAAAAAATTCAAAAATCCGATATAACTTTTTATATCGCATCTCTAATTAAGAAGGTAAGGGAAACAAAAAAAATTGTATACTTTAAATATCAATTGGTATAAGGTAAGTCAAAAATATATAAAAAGATACACATAAAAATATTTTTTAAAATTATACATGCTCGTTTGCCTTCCTTATCACATAAAAAACAAAAAATTACTCCACGCTACAGAACTTATCGATACAGGCGTATAGATATCGAGGTTTTCCGGACACGACCGCACTGTAAACTTCAATAAACTACGACGAAGCAAATCTTGAAGTTTTCCTTGAAACCCGTACAATATTTATAACAGAAAACAAGAACCTTAAGAATCGATATTTCGTACATTCCATCAAGGAGGTAACAGCTCTATTCGTAAGCTGTATATATCCTGGCTTTGTAGTGAGTGTACTTACACAGCTCAGATGCTGTCTTGACCACTTCATTCGGAGTTTGGAAAGCAGTATAAACTTCGCACAAAGCATTCGGGTTTATTTGCCTTGATTGTTTATATTGGATTCTGTGTATCAGCATTTATGGCTAAAGGAATTTTATGATTGTTTTGTTGCTTGTGTTGTGGCCAGATGTAAGAATTGGCACGATCATAAAAATGACTGGCAATATAATTATGTATAGGGTGACAAAAAAATGTGAAACGCACTTGTGGCTCCTCTGGTGTTGCGGGTGTCTATGGGCGGCGGTAATCGCTTACCATCAGGTGATCCGTCTGCTCGTTTGCCACGTCTGCCATAAAAATAAAATAAAAAAAAATAAAAAAAAAATGCCCAGCAATATTTTGCTGTGGCTTCTACTCTTGAAACTGAACAACTTTTCCCAAGAAACTCATGGTCAAAAAGCAAAAAGAATTTGGACTTTCCATTCAAAATCTATCAACCAGCAGACGGATTTGTATGAAGAGTCCAAAAAATGTTTTGCTTTTTGACCATGAGTTTCTTGGGAAAAGTTGTTCAGTTTCAAGAGTAGAAATCACAGCTAAAATATTGCTGGATATTTTTTTGTCACCCTATTTGTCAAGGAGCTATATGTCACCACAGATTCATTGGAACCTAACCTAACCTAGAGTTTTTTTACAGCTCTTTAATGTTTTTTTTTATTGTGTGATAGGTGGCAAACGAAGAGATGGATCACCTGATGGTAAGCGATTACCGCCGCCCATAGACACCTGCAACACCAAAGGAGTCACAAGTGCGTTGCCGACCGGGGATTGATGGGGGGGGGGGAGGTTAGGCCAGTCATTTCATGGTCTAGCTATAAAAGAGAGAAAAATAACATAAAAAGTCATCATTAATGCCAGAATCTAATATTAAAACAAAACTTGCTCCAAATATATTCTTTATTTTAATACAGTGGGCAACTGTACTCTTGATGTTACACTAATACTTAACTATATGACTAAGAAATACTCATAAATCAAAATATATTATTACTAATGTATCTACGCGAAAGATTAGTTTTAAAAGTAGCAACCATTGTCGTTAAATTAAAGTCTCCATATAAATTTAAAATGATATTTTTGACTTCAAAAACCTTTGAAGTCAATGTTATTAAGAACACCCTATGAATGTTCTGCTCTATGCCGCGGCTAGGTAAACCAATCGCAGTTGCTTTGCAGTGCGCAGGGGCACAATGGAAGACTAATCGTTTGGAAGGTGACGCTCTGGTTGGCTTGTGGACAGACATACTGGATTGTTGTCAGGGACGTACTCTATAATATAATATGTAATATAAAATATAATAATTTCAATATATATATATATATGTATGAAAATGATCTGATGCATTCAATCAAATATCTATTTAAAAATATAATATGTACTGTGCTTTGTCCCCAAAATAGCAAATTTGGTTCAAAGATTGCTCGTTTTAAATGTCAAACAAGTCACGTATGTTTTTTAACTGACTTCAAAAAAAGGAGGAGTTTCTCAATTCGTCGGAATCTTTTTTTATGTATGTTCACCGATTACTCGAAGACGCCTGAACCGATTTGGATTTTTTTTTGTTTATAAGGGTATACTTCACAGGCAGTTCTATATAAATTTTATCGAAATCGATTCAGCGGTTTTTGAGAAAATCAACAAAAACATAGCAAAATTGGAGTTGTTGCGATTGAAGTCGATTGTTTTTAACGTATTCAGCGTGGTCAATTATTACACTAAACTAAGGTGACGTAGTTTAATGTTTTATAAACTTCACTTACAAAATGTATTGGGGCTTTCGGAAATACCTGAAAATGATGTGGCCTCTACTCATGAAACTGAACGAGTTTTCCCAAAGAACATACTGAAATTTCAAAAAGACATTACTTTTGGGTTCAGCTTAAATGAGAATTACTAACTGTGAATTAAATAATTGACAACGCGTTAATAATAACCGACTTCAATCGTAACAACTACAATTTTGCAATGTTTTTGTTTTTGTAGATTTTTCAAAAAGCGCTGAATCAATCAATCAATCGACTGACTCTGTGGCTAAGTGGTTAGCGATCCTGACCTCTGATCCGAGAGTCGTGGGTTCGATCCCCACACAGGGCAAACTTTTCTGTGATGAGCAGAATTGTTTGTTCTGAGTCTGGGTGTATTATATCTATATATGTATGTATTTAAAAGTATATGTGTATGTAGATCAGTCTCTGGTTCCCAAGATGCAGGGAATCCTAGTTTGGGGCCAGATGACCGTGTGTGATTTGTCCCAGATATTATTATTATTATTAATTACGTAAAAGTTTTTGTGGGATCAGCTCTGAAGTGTGACCTACTAAATAAAAAAGAATCATCAAAATAGATACAATAGATACAATACAATAAAGCGGTTGAACGCAGGAGATACATCCACCTGTGGAATATGGCATCGGAAGCAGAGGAGATTTCAATGTATTTGTGTCAAATATGCCCAGAAGTCACCTGCACAGTGGAAAAGCTCAAAGCAAGAGGAGACTATAAGTCCTACAAAATTGGAGTTCCTGATGAATGCTACGATAAGTTGTTTTCGCCGGACGTCTGGCCTAAAAACGCAATGATAAAACCATGGTTGTCCTTTCGTAAACAACGAGAGGACCAAAAACAATAATAAACGCAAAAATAAAACATTTATCCTGAAAGTGTATTATCAGAATGTTAGATGGCTACGGAGTAAGCTTGCAACTTTTAAAACAAATCTATCTTTATCAGATGAAATCAATTTGGTAGCGATCACGGAAACCAATGCGGATGCCTCCATCCATGATGCTGAGATTTGCAACGTCGATGAGTGGAACCTGTTAAGGCGAGATCGTACCGCGCGAGTCGGGGGTGGTGTGCTGCTGGCAGCGCGGGCGCCGCTTCACATCCAACGTGTTGCTGCATACGAAACTGAAAATGGAGAGGACCTATGGGCCAGGCTCGAACTCAGTGGTAGTTATATATACATTTGTGTGGTATACATACCACCCCGTACATCAGATGAAGTTTATTTACAGTGGTTTGACAGTGTAGAGAGGGTATGCTTAAAACATCCAAGTGAAAGAATTATAATATTAGGGGACCTTAATTTGTATAGTGCAATAGATAATGTGCAAAGATGTTTTTTGTGTTTCCTGGCTATGTGTAATTTACAAGATTTTAACAATGTCATTAATATAAATGCACGGAAATTGGATGTTGTGTTAGCAAGTTCGGAGTTGGATGGCAAAGGTAGAAGTCAAGGAAGCAGAGACACATGAGGTAATATCTAAGATAGACTCTCATCATCCGCCTTTAATCTTACAGGTCAGTTTTGATATTAACGTCCAGTCGCCAAGGTTAGATCCCTCCAATATAAGTAGTACACATGACTGGAAATTTTCTAAGGGGAACTATTACGAGTTATTCTGTATGTTGAGGGATACTGAATGGGAGGAGTTGTACAAAACGGAAGACTCCAATTGTGCCTTGAACTTCTTCTATGATGTATTTTACAAAATATTTGATCACTGTTTACCCAAAAACACTCGAAAGCGTACGCGAACTCGGGGCTTTCCGGCGTACTACACCTCTCGAATAATAGCTGATATTGAACTCAAATCGCAATTGCATCGTGCGTGGAAATAAACGGAGGATGAAACGGTTCATGATAAATTTAAACAAATTCGAAGAAAAATCAAGTCTGACATACGGGATGCTCATGATAGCTACGTTAAGCGTATATCAGAAAATCTGTGTAATAAGCCGTCAGATTTCTGGGGCTACGTTGATTCCCTTCGTAAAAAAGGAGGCGTAGAGCCCAAGGTATCTAAAGAAGACACAGAATACAGTGGCGCTGCGATGGCGGCCGCTTTCGCGGATTACTTCGGTTCTGTTTTTTGTCCCGAGGTGCCGGCGCTCGACTATATAACAGCCAGTGCAATTGGTCCTTCGGATAATAGATACGTTGATATAGTAAGCTTCACCGAGGAAGACATTAGGCGTGCCGTTAAAAAGCTAAGAGATTCCACTTCACCAGGTCCCGATAAGTTACCGGCTTTCATAATAAAAGGTTGCATCGATCTCTTAATAAAACCTATACTTTATATATTTAACTGGATACTATCTACTGGTTTGTATCCTGAGAAATGGAAAAAGTCGCGCGTTTGCCCCATACCAAAAACAGGCCGTCATCAATGTCTGCCGTACATCACAGGGTCGCAGCATGCCTTCTTGCCGAAAAGATCTGTGGCTACAAATCTCCTGACTCTAGTGGATATATTATCAACGGAGTTGAACAAAAAAAATCAGGTAGACGTAGTATATCTAGATTTCCAGAAGGCATTTGACCGGGTGGACAACGACATTCTATTAGAGAAGATGGCGGCTATGGGATTCACACCGAGGCTGTTGAGATTGTTCGCGAGTTACTTGTCGGGTAGAGAGCAGTTTGTTCGGTACGGTCCGTATGAATCAGAATACTATCAAACACGCTCGGGAATAAGTCAAGGCTCGAATCTAGGTCCATTCCTATTTGTAGTACTAATTAATGACCTAGCGGATGTAGTAAAACACGCTGAAATATTAATTTTCGCAGACGACGTCAAACTGATCCAGCCAATAGGTTCTCAAGAAGATCACGATGCACTCCAGAATGATCTGAATGCAGTGTATAGATGGAGTTATATTAATAAATTGTACTTTAACACAAGTAAATGCGAAATGATGAGTTTTACACGTTCACCTTCCCCAAAGGTACAGGTTTACAAGCTGGGAGAGGAGCCTATTGCTCGAGTGACAGGTGTGCGAGACCTTGGTGTCTATTTCCAGCCTGATCTATCTTTTCATTTGCATGCAATATCAGTGGCCGATGCCGCCTCTCGGAGACTGGGATTTGTGCTCCGAAATGCAGCCCCTCTCACACTCCAGGCTACGCGTACATTGTATGGAGCTTTAGTACGTAGCTTGCTCGAAACAAACGCTGTGGTTTGGTGCCCGCATGAGAATAAGTATATACTCATGCTAGAACAAATCCAAAAGAAGTTCCTAAGGTACCTATATAAGAAGACGTTTACATATTATCCTTACATGTATCCAACACTGTTCTTGCAAGGTTGCTTAAGTTATGACTCTCTTCAACTCCGCAGAGACTTGGCTCTTGCTAAGTTTGTCGTTTACCTTCTTAGGGGAAAAATAGACAGCAGTATGTTGATGGGTGTTTTTCTGAGGTTGTATGTACCAGACAACTATCGGCGTGCTCGAAAGCATGCGAGGCTGTTTGCGCCTCCTCTCTCACGCACTGAGGCGCACCGGCACTCCCCGGTGGCGCGCGCGCTCGAGCTGCTCAACTCCGCAGTCCGCACTTGCTGACACAGAGCAGTGTGATGTGTTTGTGAGTAATATAGTGAGTGTGTTGAATGCATGCAAGAAAGTGATAGAACGAAGAATGCCTGAGAGCTCTATAATATTTTGATAATGTACATTTAATTCTTTTTTTTTCTTTTTTTTTTGTTTTTCTTTGTAAGTGTATCATTGTGTTCTGTATGAATTTGTAACGTAATGGCATTGACTGTAAAGTTGCAAATGTTTAATAAATAAATAAAATACATTTATTCAGAAAACAACACATTACAGCACATTATAAAGGTAAAACAATCAAATCAAGCAGACATAACAAAGGAAAAAAAAATAAAATAAAAATAAATATTATATTATCATGTATGTCTCTTGTGCAATAAAGAATATTTGAATTGAATTGAATTGAAAAAACTAAAAATTAAATTAAACTAAAAATATACACATAAGTAGGTACCCTAATAATTGAAACTGTGCTGCTTTCCGAACCGAATAGATTCATAATTGGTGGAGAAATCACTTAACATACATCCAAAAAGACGTACAGTCTAACTGAGAACCTCCTCCTTTTTGAAGTCGATTAAGAAATGACACAATACAAAAAATATTGGTGCACACAATGTGCATCCTAATTGCGTATCTGGATACGGACCTTATATTAGGTACGTTTAGTGCGGATATTTGAATACAATCCTCAGCCAGACAAAGGTCTTTGTGATCTAAGCTAGAATCTAGATCTGACTAGTGTTAGTGTTTACTATTCAGAAACACTAGCTTGAGCTAGATATTAAGAGGCTTTTGGTTGTACCGAACTAGGTATTAAGAGCACCTTGTGCAGTCCCGTACAACTAAAAGTATACAGGGGAGCCATCTTTTCTTAACTATAAATGAAAATTATTTATTTGTCTTCATAGTAGGAAATAACAATGTTGGCATTGCATGTTTTTTTAAAGAAACAAGATTTATCATAAAATCGGTACTTAAAAATTATTGCTACGTTAAATTTATCAAAAAAGTTATAGGGTTTAGACCAAATATAATGCGACTATAAAGTTATAAAAAAATCAGCTTATCCGATAGGTAGGCCATTTTTAACCGACTTCAAAACGGAGGTTCTCAATTCAACTGTGTGTTTTTTTTGTATGTTTGTAACGCGATTACTCCACCAATTATGAATTGATGTTGATCATTATTTTTTCATTTGGTAGGTCATATTTCAAAGGTGGTTCCAAATAAATATTATCAAATTGATTCAACGCTTTAAAAAAAAACAATAAACATAGCAAAATCGTAGTTGTTACAATAGATGTCAGTTTT
The DNA here is from genome assembly GCA_958295455.1 of Coleophora deauratella. NCBI lineage: Eukaryota > Metazoa > Arthropoda > Insecta > Lepidoptera > Coleophoridae > Coleophora > Coleophora deauratella. The sequence continues at coordinate 11,370,716 of OY282410.1, read as the reverse complement.
TTTAACTTGTTCATCGTTGTCATTTATTAGCTAACACCTCGTATAGTATAGTAAGACTTGTGGCCAAACATCAATGTTTCGAATTATACAAAAAAAAATTCGTTTGAGATTTGAAGGGGTTACTCAGAATCAAGTATAGAATACAGGAAAAATATAAAAAAACCGATCTACAACTTTATTTCAGTTTCCCATACAAATTCTTGATTCACTAGTATGGGAAAATATAAAAAAAATTGAAAATCAGATTTTTTTATATTTTTCCTGTATTCTATACTTGATTCTGAGTAACCCCTTAAAATCTGAAACGCACTTTTTTAAACATCCTGTAGTTATACATTGTATCAGCGTTTCATACTGAATCTAAAATAGTGCCCAATATTGGGGCATATATCACGCCATATATTATCCAGAAACGTTGGATTATCCTTTGATGCAATGCTCTAAATGTCCCCCAAGCTTACCATTAATATTTGTGCGATATGGATGCAGTTGGTCCACGAGATTAGTATTTCGAATACAATATAATGTAGTTGTCGCAGCGAGATTGTGAAATTAGCAGATTTTTCTTTTATATCATAGCTGGCAAGCGAGCAGACGGATCTCCTGATGGTAAGCGATTAACGCTGCCCATAGACACCCGCAACACCAGAGAGAGAGAGACAAGTGCGTTGCCGGCCAATTGGTAAGCCCTTGGCATCATCTCACCTGATGGTAAGTGATGATGGTGTCGAAGATGGAAGCGGGCTTACCAAGATTCCCCAACGCAATGGGGAACTGGCTATATTATCTTCACGCCAGAACACATCAATGTTGGTAACATTGATGTTTGGCGGCACGAACTAGATAAGATGGTTGTAGCTAGCCAGCTCAGAAAACCAACCAAATTTAAGACTAACAAAAGATTTACAAAATCGCTTGCTGCTTTATAAACTACTGTGTAAAAACTACGAATTAAACCGAGTTTACAGTAGGGCCAGACAAACGTAACCTAGCCGTTCATCTGTCCGTCGTCCGACACAGTTTTATTCGTAGTTTTTACACAGTAGTCTACAAAGCAGCTAGCATTTTTTTAAATTTGCTAATTCTAAAATCTCGCTGCGACATTTCTAGTCTTTAAATATTTAACCCCCCCATTTATGAATGTTTTATGCCGATTAAACAAAATAAAATATCAATATTTTTAGTTTCCTAAGAGTTGGATATTTCTCAAGATAAAAACTTTTTTCTTTGCTAGGCTGTATAGAGTATGAAGCCATTCAGTCAGGTCAAGTTCATATTCTTTTTAATTAGTTTTTTTCCAGTTGCTTTTAAAACTATAACTCTATATGAAACATAATATTTTCTCGAGAAATAGGAAGAATTTTTTTAAACCATATTGCCCTTTTTCTGTGAAACATACATAAAAAGTGAGGGTCAACGATTTTTAATGTTTTCAACTGAATTCTAACTATCATTCTGAGAAAAGGAGAAGAAAGATTGAATGCGATATTTTATTTAAGATATATTTTTATACTGCATACCTTAAATATTTTTTTTGTTACTTCTAAACATTTTATTTTTATCCTTTCTGAAAAAAAAGTTTAACTCCTTAGTTTATGTGACTGACAGACTTATTTTTCTTTTAAAACTGAAAATAAGTGAAATCTTTTGCAAATTATCACCCTCTATCTATATGTTAACGGGGCCAAAAGGCCACGGGGGTGAAATCCATAAAACGTACGGCTTCGTTCAACAAACGAGGCGAAACCCCATGGATATGGTAATTTATGGGATCAGCCATTTGCAGTTTACAGCGGGCGAAGGGCTAAAGTTGTCTATGCGTAGATAACTGCTCTCTTTTAATATGGAAATCAACAAAGTTTCTGAATGTAATACTGTGGAATAAAATCTTTTTCATAGAGGCGTCTTTTTTTTCAGCTCAAATGGCGTCTCAGACTAAAAAAGTCTTTATTAATGTCATGATTAGGTTGGATTATAGATCGCAAGTTCATTACTTCCGTGACCGCGTATTTTTTTAGAATTTCAGTTTAGAAATCAACTCATCTCGTTTTGTTTTGGATTTAATTAAAATAATGAGAGGTAGGCTTATTGTCAGACTAAAAAGTTTTATTTAAAGAAGGTAATATTTTGTTAAATAATTTGCAGACGGTTTCCATGTCACAGTCTTTTTAGGGTTCCGTAGTCAACCCTTATAGTTTCGCCATGTCCGTCTGTCTGTCTGTCTGTCCGCGGCTAAGCTCAGAGACTATTAAGTACTAGAGAGCTGTAATTTGGCATGGATATACATATTAATCAGGCCAACAAAATGGTAGAATAAAATCTTGATTTTTTTCTCGACTATGCCATGTTGTGGGGTGTCGTTGGATAGGTATTTCAAAAATATTGTGGGTTTGGGACAACAATTTTTCGATTAAGGGGTCCGTTTTCGAAATATTTACGATAGCTTTAAAGTGAAAAATTTTGTTTAAGTCATGTGGGGACACCTCCCTCTGCCAGCTAAACGATTGTTTCTAGAAACGCAAAAAAATTCATGGTAGTAGTATATATAACGAAATTAAAAGGAAAATTATCACTGCTAAGAAGGCTTTTCAAGTTAACGAATAACAGTCAGTTTTGTAAGACCGGTGGTTTTCCCCTTGAATTGAAGCAGTATCTTTCGAGTACTACGGAACCCTACACTGCGCGTGTACCAACACGCACTTGACCGCTTTTTTATTATTATCATCACGTCATAATAATACAAAAATGAAACAATTCTTTGAGAAATTGAAAGACTATCGACTGGTAAACGTTTTTAAACCCAAGACAATAGTTTCACTGGTAAGTAGGTAAGTAAGTAAGTAAGTAAAGTCTGAAAACTCCGCAAGATTAAATAAAATAACCCATATCGACCCCACTGACCTGTGTCCCAACTCTTAACATACCTCGAGAAGGTGAGGCTTTGCTCCACACACGTGGGCCAAGTCCGGATTGGTGGAGGATAAGAGGCTAGTGGCCTCTGAAACGGCTTAACGAGTGCCATCTAGTGGTAGCAACAGCCTAAAATGCCTTTCAAAGTTTAGAAACTATCGAGATAAATGCCACTAACAATCAGACCCATCCAGGTTATGACCATGTGTGAGTTAACCTGTGTGATCGACGCCACAACGCAAGCCGGACTGAGCAACGAATGCTTCAACTATGAATTAACTAAGAAAACTCTTATTTTGTACCTTGTGCTAAATGTTAATAAAGTACTGTTTTCTTTTTCAGGTAACTGATGGTTTCCTATCAACATTATATTTACGGTAAGCTATTAAAATAAGCCTGGAACAAATACAGGGTTACTTTTGACCCCCCCACCAAAACTTCATAGTGGCTTCTACTCATGAAACTGAGCAACTTTCCCCAAATAATCAATGGTCAATTCACAAAAAAATTTTGGGCATCTCCATATAAAATAGGCCGATCACGTGATCAAATTAGTAAATTAGTATTCCAAAGATTTTTTTTGCGAATTGACCATTGGTTACTTGGGGAAAGTTGTTCAGTTTCATGAGTAGAACCCACTGTGAAGTTTTGGTGGGGGTCCAAAAATAACCCTGTCTGTACGTTCATTAAAACAAATCTAATTATTAAGAAAATTTGTATCCCACAAACCGGAACTGAAAGTTTGAAAAAGTCAGTAAAATGTCGATAGAATGGCATATTCATAGCTAGGCACACGGCAGCGTTATCAGCTACCACAGAGACCCGTATCTAGCTGGTATACCATCTCTTTCATAGCTAGCAAAATGTCACTGGCAATAGAACGACTACTTATTGTTATTGTTAATTATTACAGCTGGTTCCGAATTCAACGCGCGCGCTTTAAGTTATCTATTACTGAAATAGGGTATTTCACTCTATTCAAGAAAAAATCCAGAACGACTTATTTACTGTGGTATTTGTAATAAGTAATCGAATAAAGATGATTTCTATATAATAAAATGAGAAAAAACATTTTATTTTTGATTTACAAAAATCAAGTTTTTTAATCTGTTATTCAAATATCTGAAACGCCAGCCGCCATGCTGGTTGTCGATGTGACGTCACGATAGCTGTAAACAGTGACATTTTGTTCGCAATATGTGGCTAAATTTTAGTTTTTTCGCCTAATTTCAAAAATATGAAAAGATAACCTGTGTCCAGTAAATTAACTTGAAATTTCATGACGGAAGGCGGTTTTGTGAAAGTAGAAAGTACGAATCTGCCGAGAATAAATACCTACATTTATGTGGCAAAGTTTTTGTTTCTAATCCCGACTGCCGAATATGCATGTAAGTACCTATTTGCAACTTAATTTTTATCGCATTTTTAGTTTTAGATTAAAATCTGGAAAAAACTGTGCAAAATTCGTTACAAAAATAAATTCGATACGCGCGCGAAATGAAACGACCGTGTCTGGCGATAGGTACCATACTTTTATACATATGTGTGTATTTACAATGCTGCAACAAACGTTACTTTACTCTTTGAACAAACGTCAAAGCATTAAAATAAAAACGTATTATTTCTGTGCTTTTGCGTTTAGGTGTTATTTGAATATGACGATAATAAAACAGTGATATCAAACATCAAACAAAAACCTATACAGATACAGTACAGTGTCTGTTGATGGTGCAGGATAATAATGTTGGCTTGCTGTTGCAACGATGATGATCAGCCTCGAAAGTCATTGGGAAAAGTAGATTACTTTTTAGGTATACTTTAACAAATACACAAGGATACTTGTTAATACTTTGCTAAATCATTTCAGGGAACAAACATTTCTTACCTATACATATAAGATGCCTGCTCAGCCTGCTGCTTCAAAATAGAGGCTACTTTGAAATCCTTTTGGAATGCAAAATGACCAAATAAAGCAGCTGGCCGAGATGCAACTGTATCATTCAACAGGTAAATAAATTGTTATGCCTAATCATCATCACCATCAGCCGAAAGAAGTCTGCCGGACAAAGGCCTCCCCCAAGGATTTCCACACTGAGCAGACCTAGGTTGCTCATATCCAGCGGCTTCCTATAACCTTCATTAGGTCGCCTGTCCACCAAGTTAGAGGAATCTCTATGCTGCGTATGCATGAAGTGTTACGCATAAAGTATTTTTAAGGGTTATTTATTCCTCTTCCATATTAAACATTAAATGCTGATTGTTCTTATTATTTTTTTGTGATGTTACAGATATTCAATGCCAAACATGCAAATAGATAGGAAGATAACCACCCACAGGCTGCATCGTTCCAAGGTGGCAATGCATAGGGCTGCATAACTTCAGTGACCTTCGATAGCTACTTTACTATAGAGGAAATTATTGATTTGTTGACTATGAGACAAAAACCTGAAGAAAGAGAAATATGCATTTGTAATTAATAAAAAATCTGTCTGGTACTGTTGCATTTTTTTTTCTTATTTCTAAGAGTAAGTAAAACACATTAGGATTTTTTAAACTAAACAAATAGTACCTACTTATAGTGGGTAATCTATGCTTTTCCCAGAGTTTGTTTTTATATAAGGTGCTACTTTATTAGTGCCCGATATTTTAGTCAGTGCTTCTACTCCTGATTCTGATCAACTTTCCCTAAGGAACCCATAGTCAAATCCCAAAAAAATTTTTGGACTCTTCATACTGATTTGGCCGCTCGACTGATCGATTTGTATATAGAGTCCAACATTTTTTTTACGATTTGACTATGGGTCCCTGGGGGAAAGTTGATCAGAATCAGAAGTAGAAGCACTGATTAAAATATCGGGCACAAATAAAGTAGCACCTTATATAAACTTGTGTATTACATAATTTGAGTTTTTTGTGATAAGACTATCCTACTTTCCCACTACCTGATATATGCCAATTAGTTGTTTAATTAATTATACCATTGCTTTGTCAAGTTGCATTATTTTAGGGTTTTAGGAAAGTTAACAAATTAGCTAGTGAAACTAAAATAAAAATCTTACAATTCTTATCCTATCACTCCAAAATTTATCAGCTGCTTTAACTACAGGCGGTAACAGTAGTAATGAAACAGATGTATACCTATATAGGTATAATTTGTACTAGGCTATTCTACTAAACAGCACTATATGAGTATGATGGTTTTCGAGGAATCTCATAATTTCTGGGTATATATAAATATGTACCTCGAAAACCACCACACTTTCATATTTTTAAATAATGATAATATCTGGGACAAATCACACACGGTCATCTGGCCCCAGGTCATCTTGGGAACCAGAGACTGATATACATACACATATACTTTCTAAATACATACATATATAGATATAATACGCCCAGACTCAGAGCAAACAATTCTGCTCATCACAGAAAAGTTGGCCCTGTGTGGGGATCGAACCCACGACTCTCGGATCAGAGGTCAGGATCGCTAACCACTTAGCCACCGAGTCAGTCACGAAATCGAGTCAGTCAAATAGCTCAGTACAAATTATTTTCAAAGCCTCTTTTAGGATGTGACTTATAAAATTGTATAGCTACTTACTTAAAGTTTTGTAGCCTACACACACAACTGAAAGGGTTATGAATCTCATTGTCTCCTATTGCCTCAGGAACAATATGACCATTGAAAGAAGAAATAAAAATTTAATTACAAAATAATTTCTTTACAGGTAAACCAATATATGTATTCCACTCAAGACACTTATCTACATATTAATTCACAAATATACAACTACCTATGTACACATTATATTATTCACACTTTTATAAATTCACTTCTATATGGTGGCCTGCTTAATGATCTTGGGACTGAACTGCTAGGATAGCTGTTCAGACTTTCAGACGGTAAATCTTGGTTACAAGATGTCCTTGTTCTGTGCAATCAAATCTGGACAATATGCAGCCTGATTTACTTGCATTTTTTGTACCCATTGTCTTGTAGGTATTGCATATAATTTTCCATGCTGGTTTCTATCTGCAATGTAAAAAAAGGTAGGTATGTGTAAACAATTTAACAAATTCATTTATGTACCTAACATAACCTATAAACATTGTATGAGATTACAAAACCACAGTAAAGTAAGACAAATAACTATTTAGACCATTTAGTTTTGCATAATAGGCATTGGCGCCGAGTCCATAGGGCCTGGGGATGCCCAAGCCCCACCAACAATGCCATTATCAGCGAGGCTTTTCCGCCTAGCGGCCTAGCCCCACCTTTATTTTTATGAAGTCGTCGCCCCCGAAATTAATAAGTATTGTATGTACCTATTTACTTATTGGAAATAAATTACGGATACTTACATTGAAAGGTATATTTTATTTTTAATCAATAACTTTGGATCTCTTCTTGCAAGTTTTATCCAAGTGTTTTTCATAGGTATTTGTATCTGTTGGCAGTTGAATCCATAACTTGCCTAGTGTTTAACATTTGTATTTTTAAACTGCACACCACCGGTAGCGATAAGGGATTGTAACTCACTATTAATTTCGTAAATTTTCACTAAATGTAGCTAAATTGTACGTAGAACTGTCATGTTTACCGCTGAAATGACGTCACAACCTAAAACATCATGGCGGCTAGCGTTTTCGCGCGGTCATCGGAAATGGTAATTTAAAATGTATTTTTGGGGTACTTGTAGGTTTCAAAAAAATCTAAAAAAAATATTTTTGACTTTTTCCCACCTAATGATCAATTTGAGATACTTTTCAAAAAATGGTGAAATACCCTATTGTCGGAACTCTGCCAAAACGTGCCGGATTTGCGAGTGCGTTTTCGAGACGTGTTGAAATAATTATGTAGTATGTTTAGTCTCAATGATTTCACGTTTTAACTCCGACTAAAAGAATACATTTTCCTAAAAATAATGCATATGAAATTGAAAATACAGAAAATAAATCTAGTCGTGCGTCATATTTTAATCAGTTCTTCTACTCCTGATTCTGATCAACTTTCCCCAAGGAACCCATACTCAAATCGCAAAAAAAAATTTTGGACTCTTCATACTAATTTGGCCGCTCGGCTGATCGATTTGTATGAATCCGAAAAAATTGCGATTTAACTATGGGTTCCTTTGGAAAAGTTGATCAGAATCGGGAGTAGAAGCACTAATTCACATTCGTTTGTAATAGTATGCAACTAAGCTAACTATATCTTTGTTGTTTACCTGAATTATGTAATAGCATGTAAGAATTTTATTTAAAAAAATGTGTTGGAGGGAGTTTCTTTAGGGCCCGACGTTTCTTCTCTCTCCGCAAACACTTCTCGAAACGTTGGGTATACGAGTTCCGAGTGGTAGGAACTTCGTGTTAGGTAGAAAAAATATGACGTTCGAAAAGTGTACAGAGATACCTACTTCGAATAAATATTATTTCATTTCATTTCATTTCATGATTAAAATTTGACGCACGACTAGATTTACAGCCTGTATTTTATTCGAGATGTACATATTTCGAAGGTCATTTTTTGCTACCACTTGGAATTTGTATACCCACCGTTTCATTAAGTGTTCGCGGAGTGAGAAGAAACAACGGGTAGAAAGAAATTCCAAGACGTTTTTCTATAACTGACCACGCTGAATACGTTAAAAACAACCGACTTCAATCGCAACAACTCCAATTTTGCTATGTTTTTGTTGATTTTCTCAAAAACTGCTGAATCGATTTCGATAAAATTTATATGGGACCACCTGTGAAGTATACCCTTTTAAATAAAAAAAGAATTTTCCAAATCGGTTCAGGCGTCTTCGAGTAATCGGTGAACATATATAAAAATAAAAAAAAGATTCCGACGAATTGAGAACCTCCTCCTTTTTTTTGAAGTCGGTTAAAAAATGATCGAAAACTGTACAATGCTACCTACTTTGAATTAATAAATTAAAAAGATTCCGACGAATTGAGAACCTCCTCCTTTTTTTGAAGTCGGTTAAAAAAAACCGGCAAAGTTTTTAAACCCTGTATACAGATGTGCTATATACAGTATGTAGCTGTGGAATCGCCAAACGGCAAGCCACAGGTTGGACTTAGTTTAATATCGCGCGAACAGACAGCCTGCACAGATTAAGTTCGTATGCATTATGTATGGGCCATTAGGGTTGTCAACTCAAATTTGGAATATTTTTCCAGCAAAATGATATGGACGTTTAAAAGAGAGCTTGATGTACATACGTGAAGAAATAAGTGAATTCGAATTTTGTTTTTTTTTTTACTTTGAACATATTTGTCAGTTTTCACATCTTACGTGGTAAAAGGCTAGTTAGAACTTGATGTTTGGAATTGTTTATTTTCGAATTTAGAGGAATTTAATTCGAATCGGCTCCTATTATAAAATAAAAAATATTCAGAAAAAGACATAACAACCTTATCAATACTTAATTTAAATTTGTTGAATTTGGTTCTATATATTGTCATTTTATACTCAAGAAGAAACAGTCTGCTATAAATAAATCTGTGCAAAAATAATTAAACGTGCCTAGAAATGTCACTCTTAAATGGAATGTTTGTACAACTACTTGAAAATATGTTATTATTCTTAATTAGTAAAAATATATATAAATATATTTAGAGCCTAATCACACACAGTCATCTGATCCTAAGCTAGTTATCTGTATTCTGGAAATTAGTTGCCTATATAAAAGGGTACCCATATATTTTCGAGTAGACCATTTTTTTAAAATATGTGTCGATTTCGTAGCAAAAATAAAAATATTTAACTGAGTATTTTTTAAAATTGTGGCAGCCCTAATCCTTCAGATGGAAAATAGAAACTAGGCTGGTGTGAAAAGCTCTTTATTGTTTTCGAGTTTATTGTTTTTCCTAATCTGAATCCATGCACAGACAGTTTAGCGTAGGGTGTAGGTATATTTACACACACTGCTCGATCGTGATCCTGGAAGTTAAGCGAAGATGAGCAAGGCTTGAAAACGATTGGTGCTTTTTTAAATTGACATTTGAGATATATGATTCATTATTTATTTTACATTTCATTGTGTACAAAAAACCACTTACGAAACACAGTTTAACGTATAACATACACAAAGGGTACAGTTCAGCTTATTTCTAATATAAATTTCTTTCAGCAGACCCGGATGATGGTCAGTTCTTAGATAGACATTTAGATGATATGATGGGAGCTATGCTGCCACAGGATTTCCTGTATTATTGTGGAAACTAGAGACTGATAAACCCATTCGTTCAAATACACACTTGTATAATAACATTCGGACACAATTCTGCTCATCCCAGGGATGTTTGATCTGGGAGGAAGTTGGACCCATTACCATCAAATCAGTAGACAAGAGCGCTTCCACTGATCCATAGAGTTAGCTAAAACCTTAGGTCTCTCTCTCTATATCGTGTCGTGTGGCAAATTTAACTGTGCTAGAGTACGTAGAATTCATAACCTTCCCTTATTTCATCGTTGTCGGTCAATAATACCACAATTAACCATTGTTGTTAACAACCCATTACGTCCCTACTGCAGGGGCACAGGTCTCTTCCCATAAATCAGGAAGGCTAGGCCATACTCCACACACGGGGGCCAAGTCCGGATTGGTGGCCAGCCCCCGTGTCATAAGCAGTGATCGAAATAGGTAGACTGTATTTACCTAAACTTTGCCAGAGAACAGAGACGTCTTACGGAGACTTCCTTACAACATTTTTTTCTGGGAAAACTGTCCCGGACTTTAGCAAAATCTACGCGAAATCGTATGCGGTTTTTACAGTGTATTGCTGTAAGTATACTAAAAATCTGGTGAATTTTTCATCTTGACACGTCGCCTAGAAAGCGAGTTATTAATAATATTTTTATTTTATGAAAACGCAACATAATCGAATCCCACGCAGACAAAGTCGCAGGCGGAAAGCTATTCTCAAATAACATTAATTCGTAATCTACTTATGTGATGTCCGGAAACCCCGGACAATTGACGCGGCAAAAAATGTTGTCGTAAGGAAGTCTTCGCTCCGTTCCTCAAGGTTTAGGTAAATACAGTCTACTTATTCCGATCACTGGTCATAAGTTTTCAAGCCGCCTATAAGGCCTCCGATATGGCTTAACGACTGCCATCAAGCGACAGTAGCCGGCTCCAACGGCTCATGCCTTGCGAAGCACGGAAACGGTCGAGATAAACGCTACTAACAGTCAAACTCATCCTGGTTATGACCGTGTCTGTAATCAGCTAACCTGCATGATTGACGCGACCACGCAAGCCGCACTGAGCCACAACCGCTTCTTTCAAATCTCTGTTTCTCTTTTTATTTAATTCCAACTATCTTAAAAATAATACTTAGATAAGAATAGATTGAACTAATTTTCAGTTTACTGGTCTATCTAGGTATTGTCCATCTATTTTTAATCTGAGTGTAACTGTTAACAGTTTTGCAAATAGCTCTGACCTTTTATATTTATACAGGATGGTTCGAAAACTGAGAAAAAAGAATTTAAATTAAAAGTATTGTTTGAAAAGGGTTGTTTGAGTAACTGATCATTTTTTATTATTTTAAAGTACATAGCAATTAGTTTAACGGCCAAGAAAAACATTTACTTTTTTAATTCGAAGTAGGTAACAGTGTATACTTTTCGAAGTTTTATCTTTTTGTCTACCTAATACGAAGTTTCTCACTCGATCGGAACTTTTAAACCCACCGCTGTTTCGGGCAGTGTTTGCGGAGTGAGAAGAAAAGACGGGCCCAAAGAAATTCCATCCAAGACATTTTTTCAAAAAAGTTTTTATTTTCTATTACATTATGAGGAAACCTGCTGATGTGTCGATTACATGAGAATAACTACATGTGTATAATAAATACCGTACCGACAGTGCATGCTTAGACTCAATGTCTGTGAATGCTGGTGTCCCTGTGTGGTTTCAATGCAAATCAGCGGCATTCATTGTTATGCAGATGACAGCACGCGTGATGCCTACTATACAAGCCGTGCCAAAATTTCTCGGAAAAATGTCATCGAGAGCTGAAACAAACTTGTTGCGTCAGGTGATCCGTCTGATCGTTTGCCAGCTATGCCATAATAGGGTTTTTCACCATTTTTTGAAAAGTATCTCAAATTGATCATTAGGTGGGAAAAAGTAAAAAATATTTTTTTAAATTTTTTTTGAAACCTATAAGTACCCCAAAAGTACATTTTAAATTACCATTGCCAATAAGCGCGCGAAAACGTTAGCCGCCATGATGCTTAGGTCGTGACGTCATTTCAGGAGTAAACAAAACAGCTCTGTAATAAAATTTTGACACATATCGCGTACAAAATGTCATTGTTTACCACTATTCTGACGTCACCTGACAACCAGCATGGCGGCTGTCGTTTCAGACATTTGAATAACAGATTAAAAAACTTGATTTTTGCAAATCAAAAATAAAATGTTTTTTCTCATTTTATTGTATAGAAATCATATTAAATCGATTACGTATTACAAATACCACAGTAAATAAGCAGTTTTCGATTTTTTCTTGTATAGAGTAAAATACCCTATTATTATTTTTAAAATAACCGGAGGGTGTAAATAAATAAAATACCTTAAACTCAATGCGGGTGCTGTGCAACAACTGACAACCGCCGCCTTCTATCCTTTGTGGTTGACATTTTTACTTTGTGCATTACGAGTATAGGAGCGATTGATATTCTACAGATTAAACAAAAATAAACACTAAAATAAAAAAAAGTTTACTTGATCGATTGTCATAGAGCAAGGAGTCTCTATTTAAGGCTTATGAATTGCGTAGTACAGTGGACGAAAATTTTCATAAAATTGCCATTTACTGCTAATTAAATATTTTTAATTTTCAGATGTTAATAGATGAGGTTCTTTTAAAAAAATGCATGTATCATCTTTTAACTTCTTCAGAGATGCAGTCAAATGTACTAAAGTTTAATTTAAAAAATATTTTTATTTGCATTCTAAATCAATTCGAATAAAATGGAATAATATTACTTTTATTGGCTCACCTGTATGTACATATACAGAATGTAACATAATTGCTATAGGACCCTTAAATGGGGATTCCACTCATCGCACTGAGAAATTTCGTTCTACGACTTTTCTCAAATCACAAAAAAATCGGACTCTCCATACAAAATGATCATCTGTTTTGCCATTTTTGTATGGAGAGACCAAAAATTTTTTTGCGATTTGAGCAAAGTCATAGAACAAAAGTTGTTCAATACGATGAGTAGAATCCCCAGTTAACGGGTCCTACGCCAGTTTTGTTACACCCTGTATACGGGTGTTAAAAAAAGTGCGTTTGAAATTTTAAGGGGTTACTCAGAATCAAGTATAGAATCCAGGAAAAATATTGAAAAAATTCGCTCTTCAATTTTTTTTGCAGTTTTTCACACAAATTCTCGATTCACTATTTAGATTTAGTATGAGAATCTGAAAAAAATAATTGAAGAGCGGATTTTTTCAATATTTTTCCTGGGTTCTGTACTTGATTCTGAGTAACCCCTTAAAATTTCAAACGCACTTTTTTTAACACCCTGTATAGCGCCAGACGACCTAGAGTGAAAGGCTGAAAATAGATCGCCTGGGTTCCCGTCTACGTGGTTCTGACAAAGAGACTATCGAAATTAGGAAACTCTTTTGTAATTGAAGCAAAGGTGCCACATAATTATACATTTTAGATCCATTTATCTAAATACTTTGAAATAGAAGATTAGCACGAAAACATGTTTCTCTCAAATAGTATTAAATTAACTTGACCATAAGCATAAGTCTCCCCATATCGTGGTATAAGTGAAAATACTGTAGGTATTTTAAAAAGTATTTGCATACAGTACAGCCACTCCTTGCCGCTACGAGACTAAGAGCGTTTTTATAGTCACGCGGGTTTCTGCCCGCATGCGTGCCGCCCGCATACTATCGTTTCAGTTCCCTTTTTAAGTCCCTTTTTAACCGACTTCAAAAAAAGGAGGAGGTTCTCAATTCGTCGGAATCTTTTTTTTATGTATGTTCACCGATTATTGGAAGACACCTGAACCGATTTAGAAAATTCTTTTTTTGTTTAAAAGGGTATACTTCACAGATGGTCCTACATAAATTTTATTGAAATCAATTCAGCGGTTTTTGAGAAAATTAACAATAACATAGCTAAATTGGAGTTGTTTCGATTGAAGTCGGTTGTTTTTAACGTATTCAGCGTGGTCATTTATATTGTCGGGCACGGCCCGCATGCGGGCAGAAATGTAACTGTTGTTACAAGTATCACTTCATAGTATAAAACAAAATCGCTTCCCGCAGTCTGTCCCTATGTACGCTTAGATCTTTAAAACTACGCAACGGATTTTGATGTGTTTTTTTTAATAGACAGAGTAATTCAAGAGGAAGGTTTATATGTATGTAATACATTGCACCCGTGCGAAGCGGGGCGGGTCGCTAGTATTAGATAAGCGTTTATTCGTTTGCACAAATTAAAAGTAAGCTTGAAAATATTGAAAAAGTTTACTACTCAATTTTTTTTATTTTATGGTACCTAGAGGTGGCAAACGAATAGACGGATCACCTGATGGTAAGCGATTACCGCCACCCATAGACACCCGCAACACCGGAGGAGTCACAAGTACGTTGCCGGCCTTTAATATGGGAGTACGCTCTTTTCTTGAAGGTTTGAATTCTAACAAGGAGTTTATAATTTACCTACCTAAAGAAGGATAAAGTGAGCGCTCTCTCTAGAACAAATCTGGTTCTATCTATTGATATATTAATTTAGAATGGCTTGAAGATCTGTGTCCCTGTTTACGTAAAGGTACTTGGATAGAAAGGGCTGAAACCACCTTTAGTGAAATAAGCACTTCGACGCTGGGTTTCCTAAGAAATAAAAGTACATTACATTAGTTTTAAACTTAAATAGATTACATAAAATCAGCTACAAAGTTCGATGAAAAAGCTGTAAATTCTACTTCAGTGCACACAGATCCGCTACTGGCTGAAACTAAAAAAGTACTAATAGAACGTAGAGCCAACGAACGAACGAACCAAGGAGATATATTTCAGTGAAGTCGAAACGAGGTAGCAAAGAGGTTGTATTTCTATTGACTGGTTCAAACTGGCTACTTACTTAACTAAAATAGGTCTCAATTTCTATGTACAAAGAGACTCTTTGTCTGTCTGTGTTTTGAAAGATTTCTTCTTGATTTTTAATGGATTTCTGGTTGATACATTTGGTATTTCAGATTAATTCACCGAAACTATGAATGTTCCTTTTCTAAATATGTACAGGCTTTTTATTTTTTAATTCTGTATACAAATACCTTTGTACAAGTTGTTAAAAATAGTACGTTTGAAATTTTAAGGGGCTACTCAGAATCAACTATAGAATACAGGGAAAATCCGATCTACATTTTTTCTACAACAGAATAGTGAATCAAGAATTTTTATGGGAAACTGAAAAGAAATTGCAGATCGGATTTTTTAAATATTTTTCCTATATTCTACAGTCGATTCTGAGTAACCTCTTAAAATTTCAAATGCACTTTTTTAACAGCCTGTACAAAAGAACTAAACTCATTAATTTAACAAAAATATAATAACCTGACTTCTTGAAAATGTATATTTTGACATAGATACGCGCCATATATAGATACATGTATAATTGACCACGCTGAATACGTTAAAGACAACCGACTTCATTCGCAACCACTCCAATTTTACTATGTTTTTGTTGATTTTCTCAAAAACCGCTGAATCGATTTCGATAAAATTTATATGGGACTACCTGTGAAGATTTTTCCAAATCGGTTCAGGCGTCTTCAAGTAATCGGTGAACATACATAAAAAAAAACCGACGAATTGAGAACCTCCTAATTTTTTTTGAAGTCGGTTAATGAATAAATTAATAATGAGCAAACTACCTAATAGTAGTGATTAATTCATGAATAACAACAGAACCATAGACAAATAGAAACTCGGCGTAGTGAGGCGACACAATTAACTGTGTTGGCTGGAACAGTTAGATGCTAATGACTAATGAATTGTCCAGCGGGGTTGCCAGGTGAATACCAGAAATTTTGACAGTGAGCGCCCTGTAGCTAGAAAAATGTGTTTTAAATGTTTATTTTAGAAGTAATGTTATACTTGTGTTCAGATAAAGTATTTTAAATGTGAACCAATTCTGGATAAAACCAGAATTTGGAAAAAACAACACCCGATCGTAAAATTCAAATAGATAACGTGAAGAATTTAAAAAAAGAAGAAGTTAAATTTAAGCCTGCATTCAAATAAAGAAAACTGCATTCAAATTGGTCATTCCGATTCAGAGTTATGATGCAAAAGAGAAACTCACAAGTCATTTAGGCTTCGAAATTATAAAATCACTTCTTTGTGTCAGGAGTCAAAAACAGTTTGTATAAGAATACAACTTTTTGCGATTTCAAAGATAAACTTCTTCACTTTCATCCACTAACAATACCTCTTTTAATTATTACTCAACCTATAAATAAATAATAATCCACCAAAAATTCACTCGCTCCAAACCCAGCTCCAAAATCTTTAACCTGGTAACACTGGGCATAGCACAAAGTCATTTATATTCCGCGCCAGGCAAATCCCGCCATTTCATTTGTTAATTCAATCGCTAGGCATGTGCAGTCATCGTGTGCTAGGCTGTGACGTTGACATTTCAATGAGTGACAAGTCCAAAGTAAAAGGGAAATTACATTAAAAGAACTTCTTTAGGTATAGAATAATAGCTGCATCGGCTAGATAAGCGAAAGCTTTGGACTATAGGTAAGCAAAAAAGTCCAATAAACATAAAACATAACATTCTCTACATTTTGCTCGTTGATATACCATGGAAATCAGATACGGAATGAAATATTGTTTTTTGTTGTTTTCACAGTATAAATATTTCTACAATATTTTCCTTTTTTAACTAAAGAAAAAACAAAATTACTTAATGCTTTCTTTTGACACATGTAAATTGTAAGGGTGTGACATATGACAAATAAAGCTGATTCCACACTAGCCGACGTGACCCGTAAGTTTACGTCATGACACGAGTTGCAAACTCGACGAGACGAGACATTGTCCGCGCCTAATATTGAATCTAACTTCGCCTGTGATGCCCTCATCCTATAGTGAAGGGGTGCTGCACTCCAGATACTACAATAATCTGGCTCCAATCTACGATTCTCTGTATTATGGGAACCATAGACTGATACACATTCATAGATACGTTTTTTTAAACATATAGGGTGACTTTAAATTAGTTCTTGATACCAAAGGGTGTGCATGTGCTCATAACAAACAATTTTCCTTAAAGAATCCATGTAAAATCGCAAAAAAAAACTCTACAAAACAAATGTACTCTTCAAAAACTAATTTAAAGTTACCCTCTAAAGATACTAGTATTTAATTTAGGTATAATACAGACATAGAGCAAACAAATCTGCTCATCACAGAGATATTTGTCCTGGCTGGGAATCTAATCCACGGCTATCGGATCAGGAACACTAACCACTGAGACACTGAGTCAGCCTTACTCGTTTATGCTAGGGCACGGATCCTATGGGGTGGTTAGGCCATACTCCACATATGGGGGCTAAATCTGGATTGCTGGAGGTTGTAAAGCTAGTGGTCATTTCCAATGTCAGAAGTTTTCAAGGCACCTTTTACGCCTCTGACACAAAATAGACAAAGAAGGTCCGCTCAATACAAACTACTAAAATCGTAAGCATATACATGCTTATAGAAATATACGCTCGTTCGAGGCAAGGTCACGATCGCACAGTACGTGATCTTGCCAACAACGACCGTATACGTCTATAAGCATGTATATGCTTAGGATTTTTGTGAGCGTATTGAGCGGACCTTCTGTATCTATGTGTTTTGTGCCTCTGACATGGCTCTACGACTGCCATCTAGAGATAGCAAACGTCACGACTGCTTTAATGTATCTTGCGAAGCACGGAAACAGCATCTTTTGCAGTTAAATAAAATAAAACATTTGGATTTCTTTTTTACTCCAAATTTTTAAAGAGCTGAACAAAGTCATAGTTATAGGCCTCATGCCTTCTGCAGCTAGTCTACGCATGGAGTGTGAAAGCCCTTCGTTGTTCTTTGTCTAGACTTTGAATACTAACATTTGTTTCTAAGTAATTTTACTAACATAATGGACCAAAAATTGTCTGAATAAATAAATAAATTATTATTATTATTATTAATTATTATAAAACAAAAAGTTGTTAAATTTGATGAGTACCAGATGATACCCAGTTAAATCGTTTTGTTTGTAAAACGCCAAAGTATCGATAGCTATTTAAAATCTAGAAAGTGCCCCAACACCAAACCCCGGTGCCGAAGTTAGTGTGGGCATTACTTTGCGAAGTCTCGCTGTCCATTTTGCTGGTTGACGACGACGGTGATACATAGATAAGTTTTGTGTTTTGCATTAAATTTTAACAGCAACTGTGTTTAATACAAGTAATGGTATTATTTATTAAATACTAGCTTTCCGCCCGCAGCTTCGCCCGCGTTAATGTCGTTTTTGTAGTACTAACTTGAGAAATGATTGGTTGTATGGGGATACAAAATTTCATCCCCTATTTCACCCTCTTAAGTTTTATTATCGCGACATGTTACAAGGAGAGTGTTACAGATGAGTGTCGATGGATATAAGGGGAGAGGGAGACCAAAAAAGAGATGGATGGATTGTGTGAAGGATGATATGTGCCGAAAGGGTGTGAGTACGGAGATGACAGCTGAAAGGGACGTATGGAAGAAGAAAACATTTTGCGCCGACCCCAAATGATTGGGATAAGGGCAGGAGAATGATGAAGTTTTATTATCGCGACAAAAAGTAGCTTATCTCCTTCCCCAAAGTCCCGTTTATTCAATACCAAAATTCATCAAAATCGGTTCAGCGGTTTAGGCGTGAAAACGTAACAGACAGACAGAGTTACTTTCGCATTTATCATAAATTTAAGTATGGATTATTATCGTTTGCAGTATCGATAGTTTCTTAGTTACTTGTTGCCCAACTGTTACAAATAAAGGGTTATGTTTTTCGAGTGTGTTTTTATGTCTTTGTGTTTGGCTAAGCTATAACGGCTTGATGGATGTCGAGTTCGAGGTGTCGATTGGATACTTTTATAAATTTTAATTAAATTTTGCCCTTTTGACTGACTCGGTGGTTAGTGCTCCAGACTACTAATTTGAGAGTCGTCGGTTTGATCTCCACCCAGGCCAAACATTTCTGTGATGAGCAGAGTTGTTTGCTCTGTGTCCGAGTGTATTGTGTATATCTTTATAGGATGTTCAAAAAAGTGCGTTTGAGATTTTAATGGGTTACTAAGAATCAAGTATATAATATAATATCATCACACTCTGATGAGTGAAATAAAGACACAATTTTTTTTTTCTGGTAAGAAAAAAAATGAATTAACCAAAAAATGTTTATCATACAAAGTTTTTCCACTTTTATCTTACGTATAAAGAATTGACTCACTCACCTGTAAAGACAAAAAAACAACATTTAAAGCCTTTATTGCATGTCTAGATATTTCTTTTACAGTAAATTAACTCTGTATTATCTCCTAATTTACTAAGGTTACTTAACCTCACATTCACGTTGTGAAAATGTCACTGTCAAGCATGACATCTATGAAGTTCTGTGGATTACGCGGCAAAATTAAACGGTTAAGAAAAACAACAACACTAGTGTAGTGATTTTCTTTACATACAGGAAAAATATTGAAAAAAAATCACTAAGCAGATTAAATATGGGAAACTGAAAAAAAAATCTAGATCGGATTTTTTCAATATTTTTTTCTGTATTCCATACTTGATTCTGAGTAACCCCTTACAATCTCAAACGCACTTTGTTAACACCGGTGTATACTTATGTACATATTTATTAAAAGTATATGATTGTGTATTTATATCAGTCTCTGGTTCCCAGAATACAAACTAGGATTGTTTGGGGCTAGATAACCGTGTGTGATTTGCAGGCGCGGATCCATTTCGTTCAGGGGGGGCAAATTTTCAGTGTACCCGTATTTATGAAGCGGTCGATTGTAATAGACCATTAATACAGCCGCGAGCGTAGCGAGCGCGAAATTTTTTGAATAGTTAAGAAATGCCTCTATTTATTTGTATTTTATAGAAGTTTTAGTACTTCGATCAGGCTTCGGGGGGGGGGGGGGGGGGCAATTACACCCGTTGCCCTCCCCCTGGATCCAGTGATTTGTCCCGGAAATTTATTTTATTATTATGATTATGACTGTCGTTAAGGGTGCGCATAGCACGTGCCGGAAGCGGTTCGCGGACACGAAAATGAGTTTGTTGCTATGAAAGTAGCCTATATTTATATTTATTTTTTAATGGCTCTCTTTTAATCAAGAAATTAGGTTTTGTTTTTAATAAAGGATGCCTATAACAGTTCCGAAATTTAATATATATATGTTGTTATGAATTCTTACGGCAAATAATACGTTTTTGTAAAATGTAGGTAGGTAATAAAACATTCAACCACAACCCAAAAATAATTAATGCATTCTTTTAAAATCTAAAGGAAACATAAATGGCTTAGTGATATTAGATGTGTTTTATTAAAAACCAACAGCCGTAGTTTTTTAAAACCTTAATA
This sequence comes from Coleophora deauratella, assembly GCA_958295455.1. Taxonomy (NCBI): domain Eukaryota; kingdom Metazoa; phylum Arthropoda; class Insecta; order Lepidoptera; family Coleophoridae; genus Coleophora; species Coleophora deauratella. Next base: position 11,350,154 of record OY282410.1, on the reverse strand, counting down.
AAATACGTACGTGCAAATTAAAATCACTTCTGGCAACAACTGTACAAACAGTCGAGACGTGTGTGCAAAGTACAGTCGCCGAGAAAAATATGAAAAGAGCTTTGTTTAAACGGCCACTTGATTTCAGGGTTGCCATTTAATTTGGAGCAGTTGTATTTTTAGTAATCCGCGTTTACACAAACGTATCTAAAGACTGCTTATAAGAACATAGATATACGTATACATATAAAGCGCAACACATACAGAAGCGGCCGCACGGCGGTAGCGTTCCGAAGGCGGACCTGCGGGAGGCGAAGACTTAAGTCTTTTCCGTCACACGAACACAATTTAATAAGCTGCAAACTTATAGCAATCCCCTTTTGTGCTGAGGATTAAAAAGTTCTTATTCTATTAAATTCTACTTGAAAAGTTGAATATTCTAAGTTTCAAAGTAGTAAATAAAAGTTTTGCTACGAAGTTCATTTTTATCCCTTTATTAGCCAAATTTTACTTTTTTTATGTGATAGGTGGCAAACGAGCAGATGGATCACCTGATAGTAAGAGATTACCGCCGCCCATAGACACTCGCAAGACCAGAGGAGTCACAAGAAAAAATTGACTACTAAGAGAAAATTGGCAACCCTTTTACCCTTTTCATAGTGGTAGTGTATTTTAAATTTGGAACGGGGGCGAGGTTTAAACACATCGCAAGGTTTTTTATTCTGTCACGGCACATAAGTACATATTTCATTTTGAACATGGCTGATTTCAGAAGTTTTGTAGCTGTAGAACATTGACAGTAGCAGCTGGGTCCGTATACATTAGCGGTATTTTAATATTTAACAATGGTGCTTTCGAGTTGGGTATGCTAAAATAAAATAATGTATATTTTTCTCATAGTTTAGATCATTTTGAAAAAAATATATATTTGATTTTTAATTTTTTAAGCCTCTAGATTTTTTTTTATATTCAAGCCTTGATGAGGTCATAATATGTTCACAAACTATAAAACTAACAGCCCAATTGTACCTTTTTGGATTTTGTTTTGACATGTCTGACGATGAAATAAATATACCTTATCTCAACTAACGCCCGTTCCAGAATGAGGCAAAATATACGTGATAATTTATCCTGCTGTCAGGTTAAAAAAATACTCTCATGAAAGTGTTCCGGCACGCTTTCTAAAACGTCAACTGTCAGTCAATCGTCATCTCGTTTGCCCTTTGATACTAAGGCCCGTTCCAGAACAAGGAAAAATATACCTGAGATAGTTTGTCCCTTTTTTCCCTGAGATAGATTTATACGTAATAGTTTAACCTGCTGTCAGGGAAAAAATTACTTTCATGAAAGTGTTCTGGAACGCTTTCTAAAAGTTAACTGTCAAGTCAGTTGTCATTTCATTTGTTTATAAACAACTCAAGGTTACTCCAAAAAGCGGGTGAGCATGTGACGTCACATTGATACAAATGAAGGTTATTGTATTTTTTCCATTTTTATATTCAATCTTTTACTTTTTTTAGGGTAGAAAATAAAAAAATACGCCTTTAAATAAACATATCTCGAAATGCTTATTTTGTTTTGATAAATTATAAAAAAAAATTGCATACCCAATTATGAAATCTTTACTAACATTATAATTGACCACGCTGAATACGTTAAAAACAACCGACTTCAATCGCAACAACTCCAATTTTGCTATGTTTTTGTTGATTTTCTCAAAAACTGCTGAATCGATTTCGATAAAATTTATATGAGACCATTTGTGAAGTATACCCTTTTAAACAAAAAAAGAATTTTCGAAATCGGTTCAGGCGTCTTCGAGTAATCGGTGAACATACATAAAAAAAAAAAAAGATTCCGACGAATTGAGAACCTCGTCCTTTTTTTGAAGTCGGTTGAAAAACATGTTCGGTTTCTGCAACACGTTTTAAATTATTGGGCATAAAGGTTTTACTAACATCTATGATAGATATCAATAAACCTTTCAGATATATTGCTTATGCATTATTTACGCGAAACATATTCGCTATATCTTTCTTTCGAGTAGCATAAGGCCACTAGGTAAATAGATAACATTGTCATAGTGACAACATAGTAAGTTTTATGTTGAAGAGGCAATATAAATCACTCATAAATTATGTAATTTTTAAGCTAATTACATATTTTTCGAAATGTTTATAAATTATATTTTTTATCAATTAATGTTTTAGAGGTCACAGGACATATAGCCTATACGTCCTGTGAAAACATTAACTGATAAAAATAATCGAAAACGCTGAAAGCGTCAAAAAACCGACTTCAATCGCGTAACATACGGTCAAACTGAGAACCTCCTTTTTTAAGTCGGTTAAAATACTAAAACCTTCTCCTAAATGTAACAAATACTTTTCTGAAAATCGCATTAAAATCGGTTCAGCCAAACGCGATAATCGCGAACAAACATACATAAATACAGGTCAAACTGAGAACCTCCTTTTTTTTGAAGTCGGTTAAATATGTAAATATGGTATAGGGTAGCGTCAGGTAGCTTATACCTTCATAAAGCCTTTGCCCTAATCTATAAAAAATAACATTATCTTAAGAAATATGTAATATGGCACATTTTTAATAAAAATGTTTTTTTTTTAGTTTTTAACTTATTTATACAGGATGTTAAAAAAATGCGTTCAAAATTTTAAGGGGTTACTCAGAATCAAGCATACAATACGAGTACAAGAAAAATATTGAAAAAATCCGATCTACATCAATTTTTTTTCAGTTTCCCATACAAATTCTTGATTAATTCTGATTTAGTATGAGAATCTGAAAAAAATAATTTAAGAGCGGATTTTTTAAATATTTTTCCTGTATTCTATGCTGGATTCTGAGCAACCCCTTAAAATTTCAAACTCACTTTTTTAACATCCTGTATAAAATCAATTTCAAAAATAATAAAAAACACTTGATGAAAATAACGTAAACACAAGAGCGTCCTAGATATATCTGTTACAAAGAGATGCGAACAAAATATTCAATTCGTATTTTCTCCCCCCAATAAATTAGGAACTCTTTGATTTATTATCACACATTTTACGAATAGTGGAGAATGTGTCCGAATTGATAAATGTTAGGTAGGTTTGTAGGTACTGTGTAGAAGTGTTTCAGCAATTCGGACCACGATGCTCTGGTCCGGTCCCGGTTTTTGGTTAAGTGGGTCTTCTTCTTTCTTTGCGACAATAGGCAAGACTTACAAATCAATATTTAACATTTACATAATGTATTACTGATGATTTGTAATATGTCCTTTATATTGTGTTTGGTACCATTTTCAGATGGACTACTGTACTATGTAAAATTAAATTATTAGCTTAACTTTTTGATCAAAATGTACACCTCCGTCACGGTCATCAAAAATAGTATTACTTACACCTCCGTCACGCTTTGTAACTTTTTTAGAAAGTAAAATAATGAAGTGAAGTACCTACGAGATGGCAATACAATTTATTTATCATTTTAGGTAGATTAGGAATATTTTTTTAGTACTTATGTGTATAATTTTAAGTTTATACATTACTGGAGACAGCTTATAGTCGTTAGAAAAGAAGAACGACCCAAACATAAAATATAAAGTGTCTTCTAAAGTAGCAGATTTTTTTTTTACTCCTGAAACTGTTTTTTTACCACCTGAAGCCAAAAAAACCTTAACGGATTCTAAATGAGAGATGTGATATGCCTTTGGAGCCTCAGATTGACATATGATAGGTACATTTTACATTTTAGGTTAAGTTTTAATATATGTGTAATTGGTTAGGTTACTGAAAATATTCCTTTTTATTTTCTAGGCATCTAAAATATCTACGCTACAGAACAAAACAAAAACTCTTTATATAGGGTGACTTTAAATTAGTTCTTGATACGAAAGTTTATGCGTGTACTCGTGATAACAAACAACTTTCCCTAAGGAACCTATAGTCAAATCTCAAAAGAATTTTGGACTCTTCATACTAATTTTACCGGTCAGTTCATCGATTTGTATGGAGAACCCAAAATTATTTTTGCGGTTTCACTATGGGTTCTTTGGGAAAAGTTGTTTGTTATCATGAGTACATGCAAAGTCTTAAGTATCAAGAACTAATTTAAAGTTACGCTATATATTTTTTGGTGCAGAGCTTGCAACTACGGTCCCAATTCCACGTGGGCCGATCAGCTGATCACCTACGGGCGCGGACCAGGCTTTTGTGGACTGAGTTTAATCTAATAGTCTTCTGTGATTGATTTATGCACTGGTTTTCTTTCTGTGTCCACAAAAAGGTCCTTTTCTGTGAGATATAATCAACAGTCTGTCAAGATGGACAGTGAAGTATTTGACCAGTATAGAGCTACTTCCCCAGTTAGCCTTTCTTTGTGGTTTCTGTTCACAATGGAGGTAGAATTTTGTCACACCCTGGATACTTCAACAAACTGTCGGGTTTCAATAGCCTATTAATACTAAATAAACAAATTATACAGGGTGTTAAAAACGTGCGTTTGAAATTTTCAGGGGTTACTCAGAATCAGGCATAGGTAGAATACAGGAATAATATTGAAAAAATCCGATCTGCAAGTATTTTTTTCAGTTTTCCATACTTAATCTGAATAGTTAATTACGAATTTGTGTAATAAACCGAAAAAAAAAAATTAACGGATTTTTTCAACATTTTTCCCAAATTCTATACTTGATTCTGAGTGGCCTTTTAAAATTTCAAACGCATTTTTTTAACACCCTATATTTGTATACGCGTAAATGTGTGTGTAAGCCAACTATTACGCTAAGCAACCTTCACTGGCTCTGAGCCCACAGGGGTAAGTAGTAAGTACTACTATTTAATCTGTGACAGGGGCTTGGGTCACAAAAGACATAGATACAGAAGGTCCGCTCAATACGCTCACTAAAATCCTAAGCATATACATGCTTATAGACGTATACGGTCGTTGTAGGCAAGATCACATACTGTGCGATCGTGACCTTGCCTCGAACGACCGTATATTGCTATAAGCATGTATATGCTTACCATTTTAGTGGTTTGTATTGAGCGGACCTTCTGTGTCTATTTTGTGCTTGGGTCGCTTTGGAGAGGGCCAGGGAGTCACCATGCTATACAAATAATACGATGTGATGTTGAAGTCTGCATTTTATTTAGGAATAACAGGTACCGTGACTGACTAACAGACAACGGAGAACCTAAGCCGATAGACATAGAGATTTTTTGGAGGAAATTTCCTTAAAATAGAATCTATAGAAAAATGAATAAAAAAATAGAAAAATGGCAATTTCTAATGGTGATGATAGTGTACTGTACAATTTTAAATAGTAAAGATACTGGAGTTTGCTGTAATCTTGAAATTTGTCAAAAACTGATTATTCAAATATACAAAGACTTTAGGTGCTATTACTATACTACTAAAACGCATTGTATCTCTTTTACTCCTCCCATATCTGATAGGGATAGTATATTTGTCCATATGACAAGCTACAAGCACATTGGCTCATAGCGATATCGGTAGACCAAATAATAGTATTGCCACAAAATCTAAGCTCGAAGCAACACCTCCCTTTGTTTACCAAATAAAGCTTAGTCCTAGATCTCACTTAATGCCCCTCAATCTGACCTAAAACAACAATTCAATAAATGGCGCAAATAAAACCTTTTCCTTTCCCAAGGATCTGAGAATAACCCAACCTTCCGTTATCCACAAAAGTCCAACATATTCGTTGTCGACAAAAACTAATTTCATATCAAACGCAAAATCTCCAGCGTGATGTTTTCCGAGGTCCACTGTACAGGCTGTTGTGTTTTTTTTAAGTTACCTAATGGTGAAAGGAAAAAGGAGTTTTTAAAAGTTTGTTATTTGGCATAATATCAATGAGCTTCTTTTTCCTTTTTCCATTTTTTAAATTCAAAATTAGCAATTTACCAAGGATTAATATAAACAAAAAGTCTCGCTGTATTTTGTTAATGTTGAACATGAAAATTGATTGTGGTGTGACAGCATTTTACTGTTATCTCATCTTCCAAATAAATCACTAACAAAATTGAAATTTTGACAAGTAACTCATAAACCACTGAACAGAGTTTCGCCAAGCATAGCTAATGACTATTGCGATGAAACCTACTTTCCAACCTAACTTTCCTGAAAAGACCGCATGTATCGATTCACCCGTTTTAGAGTTACACGCACACATAAGCATCAAACTTTTTGCGCGTCGATGTCAGGTTTATCTCTTACTAGCTTCCGCCCGCGACTTCGTCCGCGTGGACTTCAGAATTGAAAGAAAATGTTAAGATAATGCCATCTCGTGACGAAGTGGAAATTTTGAGTTTTTAAGCATTCCTACGGGAATCCTTAAGTTTTCCAGCATAAAAAGTATCCTATGTGTTAGCCGACCGAGTGCTTCATCTATCTACCTACCAAATTTCATCTAAATCAGTTCAGTAGTTTCGGCGTGACAGCGGAACAAACAAACAAACAAACAAACTGACAAACAAACAAACATCCATACTTTCGCATTTATAAAATTAAAAATAGTCAGAAGATAGGTAGGTTATATGAAAAATGAATCCATAGTTTTAAGCATAAAGTGAGTCCACGATTTTCCTGCGTTTTTCTCGTTACAATCGTCCACAAAACAGATCGTCAAGAAAATTTTCAGTGAATTTCTCCCACTTTCCGACCATATTTTTGGGCCACAAAAACATCCTGTACTTATAACTGGAGGGACCGTTTTCGGGACAAAAAACCGACCATTCCGCGTGTCCCGAATCATATACCGAAATATGTCCACAATACATGATTGATCGTCAGTCGTAACGTCTGATATACCATCTATTTGGTGGAAAGGCTAGTGGCCAGTCGCATTATTTACGTATCGTTGGTTTCAGGGGTTTCAGGTATGTTTATGGAAATTATAGAAAAGAAGAAATAAACATGATTGATGGTTGTGAGACTTGTGTGTGTGTGTTTTTTTTTTAATTTGACTCCTAAATCGAGCGGTTGTGGCTCAGTGCGGCCTGCGTGGTCGCGTCGATCACATAGGTTAACTGACTACAAACACGGTTATGACTCGATGGGTTTGACTGTTAGTGGCATTTATCTCGACATATTAAGCCTGACGGGTTAACCACTAGCCCCATAACCCCGTGTGTGGAGTATGGCCTTACCTTCCTGTTGTATGGGAAGAGACCCGTGCCCCTGCAGCGGGGACTATATGGGTTGTTCACAACAAACAGACCAGCCTAAAAATAAATCAGTTTGACTTAAAAACTATTCTCATTTCAAAACAGAAGAGAATTATGATTTTAATCTGTTATTTTTTAAAACTTCTGCTCCCGTGTGCAGAGGCCTAACCTTCCCAAGGCAAGAGACACGTGCCCCAATTGTTTTGTTTACCATTTTTTTAAAAAATTTATTTCCCTCCCAATCTGGCATAATAATATAAGTAGAACAATTTCCCAAAAAGGTTAAAGTGACAGCATGAATTTTCTAAAAGACGTCTATAGCACAAAATAGACATAGAAGGTACGCTCAATACAAACCACTAAAATCGTAAGCATATACATGCTTATAGAAATATACGTTCGTTCGAGGCAAGGTCACGCGGAAAAGTATCAGAACAGTATCGTGACCTTGCTTACAACGACCGTATACGTCTATAAGCATGTATATGCTTAGGATTTTAGTGAGCGTATTGAGCGGACCTTCTGTATCTGTGTATTTTGTGTCTATAGCATCATTTAATAGATATAAAATTATGGCGGGAACAGTCGTCCGTCATATTTTTTCCGACATAAGCGGTGTTGAATTGTCTGCCGCACGAAACAGGATACTGGAAGGATTTCTCTTGAATACGCTAGGGATTTGACCCAGTTTTGTTTGAGAGTGTTGTTTATGAGAAAATGTCCTTAATAAGGTGTGTATTTCGCTTCTCATGTTGGTAAATCTTATTATAAGATTTAGTGGTATTATGTTATAATATAAGATTTTGTATTTTGTGTTAAAATAGTGTGTTTGAAATTTTAAGGGGTTACTCAGTATCGAGTATAGAATACAGGAAAAATATTGAAAAAATCTGATCTACTTACAACTTTTTTTCAGTTTTCTATACAAATTCTTGATTACTATTCAGATTTAGTATGGTAATCTGAAAAAAAAATTTGGAGAGAGGATTTTTAAATATTTTTCCTGTAATATTTAATACGTGATTCTAAGTAACCCCTTAAAGCAAACGCATTTTTTTAATCCCCTGTATAATCATTAATAATAAATGACATGTAAAAAAAATATGTAGTACCATTTCAAAGTAAAACCTCATCGTCTTTTACCTTGATATTGGTTTTATACAAGAATATGAATCGTTTTTTTTTTTTTTTTTTTTTAATGGCAGAGGTGGCAAACGAGCAGACGGATCACCTGATGGTAAGCGATTACCGCCGCCCATAGACACTAAAATAAAATTATCTAAAATTTATGTTATAATTTTGCATACTTATATGATGAAATAACACTATATCAAAATTTGTTTATCCAATGGGGCGGAAGCTATAATGGAATATTGCAGCGCGCTTTGATCGCTATAAAGCATAATAAAGTAACATTTTATATGATATACTGACATTTACGAGCATGAAAAGATATTGGTGAAATCCAAGAGATATGTTTCTATAATCATTTGTTTTCTTCTTATATTATCTTCCTAATATGTATTTTAAATGCGAAAGTATGGATGTTTGTTTGTTTGTTCCGCTTTCACACCGAAACAACTGAAGGGATTTGAATGAAATTTAGTAGATAGATAGCTAAAACACAGGATACTTTTTCCCGAGAAACTAGAGGGTTCCCGGTGGAATGTCACAAAACTGAAATTTTTACTTTGTCACTAGATGGCGCTGCCTTAACGTTTTATTTAACTCTCTGGATCCAATTCTGAAGTCCACGCTGACGAAGTCGCGGGCGGAAGCTAGTATCTCAATAAATTTATTGTTTAGCTGTCTCGGCCTCGGTGGCTCCACAGAAGTGACTCAGGTCTCTTAACCAGAGATGTCGGGTTCATATCCTGGCCAACGCATCAACGAGTTATTCGAAACTTATGTATATTTTTAACTGATTGCTTTTAAGATTAAAGATTGGTGAAATAAATTATTATGATGAAACCTGCATACCTTTATAGATGTGTATAAATTTGTGTACTAATTACTAGATATGTATGTTTGTAGGTGTAAATCGAAAGCGCTCGTGTAACCGCGGGTGATGCAATAAGTGCAACACCCCTACACTGTATTTAAGACACTGACTTAACAGTGAATAAATAGTCTGTTACAGACGTGAAAAGTTGTGAACTCTCCCGTTTCAAATACCCGAGGTACAGAAAGCCACAAAGATATCTGAACCCCCCGCAACACCATGTACCTATCACGAAAGATTGAACTAATAGCTTTAGCAAAACGAGAACTATCGGGTTATAAGTAAAAAACTTAAATTTAAAAACTGATGGAATAGAGGGTACCCATTTACCAGTTGAAAATTGCGATAGATGGTGTTTCAAAGCAATGTGTAAATTACGTTTAAAACTTAGGGGTTCAGATATCTCTGTGGGCTAGTGTTCATACACTTTTGTACTAAAAAGAACAAGTTGTCCGTTCATTTGCGTCGTGAGTGGCTAGTCCATTCGCTTTACACGAGGTTGTGGTTTCGATTCCCGGTGAGGTTTAAATTTTACTTTTTCTGAGCTCACATATAGCTACCACCAACTTCATAATATTATCTTAATGATATATATGTATGTAGACTATTTCAAAATTGACGTCATAATTTCAAATAACGAAATTTTGATTAAAAATTTGCACATTTAATGAAATTTCAAGTCAGTAAATAAATAAAATATCTGGGACAAATCACAAACGGTCATCTGGCCCCAAACTAGGATTCCCTGTGCTAAGGAAACCAGAGAATAATATACATACCTACACATGTACGTTTTTAAATAAAATACATTTATAGATATAATACACCCAGACACAGAGCAAAAAAATCTGCTCATCACAGAAATGTTTCAGTGGGTTGGGAGCGAACCCACGACTCTCGGATCAGTAGTCAGGAGCGCTAACCAATGAGCCACCGAGTCAATCAATTTTTCTACTGTTTCATGAAAACAGCTATTTATTTTTAATGCTGTGAAGCAGTTAACGTGCATAATTTCTTGGCTTGGCTGCATTAACTCAAATAAATTCTACTCGGAAATACAGTTAAAACTTATACATACCAAAACTCAAATACAAATAAAATAAAATACCAAAATACAAGAAACAACATGGACTTACCTTTAGATAGGTGAGTTATAAACTCCTTGGATAGCAACCCTTTTGTTTCGATCTCTTCCAAAACCATTCAATGTCGGGACTTTTTGGCGGGAACTCGCGGCAAGATTTTGTCATTTTTGTTTTATTATCCGAAAAAATAGATATCGTGGTTTTTAATGCATAATATTGATAGTGTATTGTTCAATAAAGTGCCATTTAAGTGTCTAATATGTAGGATAATGAAATAAAAGTGTGTAGACTGTGTTTCGAGTGCTCTCAAGAAGTCCATGAAATCTTCATCAAAAGTGCTATCATTTTGTTGAAGAATAGAGAAAAAGTTAAAGACAACAGAAATTGATAAATGAGAACTCAAATGAAATAGAAAAATATTTAGAGAAGAGCAAACTACGTAAGAATAGGCTGTATGGCCAGAGAAGCCTTTGCCTTTTCCTTGCAAAAGCAGGAAAGAACCAAACAAAAAAAAAAAAAACAATTCAATGTCAATGTCAATGTCGATGGTTCTGACCTTTTGGCGGGACCTCGCAGCGAAAAATCATTTATGATCTATTTTACGAAAAAAAAAAAACGCGGTTTATAGTGCATAATATTGACAGTGTAGGATATAATTAAATGAAAGTGATATGTATAGGCTGTGTTATAAAAATGAGTGCTCTTAAGAAGTCTACGAAAGCGTCATCCAAATTACTACCATTTTGTTGGAGAATTGACTGACCATTACTTTACGAAGAAGATATTGAATGACTTTCTGATTAATTTGTATTAACGAAAGACGTAAAATATAAAACGAAAAACTATTTTTAACATTTACAAGTCATTTTCGAAATGATGATTTTATACATCAGACAAGGCTGTATGGCCATCTATGCCTTTGTCTTTTGCTTGCTGCGAAAAGCAGGAAATAATAAAATTTCACTGATGAAAAAAAGATATTTTTTTAGTCTGAGAATAAAGTATGGTGCTGTCTCGGCTACAGATAATGAAAAACTGGTCGACTTCAAACTACGTTGCAATATGAACTCTTGCGGTGAAATATGAAATTTCTCCGTCCTCGCCTTTTGACGTTTCGACGTCTTTTGAATGGTAAAATGGAGTTCCGCGACGTACGAGCGAGGTGTCAGAGGGTATTAACTTTTGAAGACATTCCAGTATATCGGCGGAGAGAAGATTTCACTTTTATTGAATTTTGCTCTGTTTACCTTGGGATTTTAATGGAAAATGTTACGTGTTGTTGACTAGGAATATTCCTAAACGGAAAACCTTGACTTTGTTTAACTTTGTTACTGTCATCCATCTTTATCAATTTTACGAAGACAGCTAGCTATGCTCAGGGTTTCTTTATGTGATCAAATTAAGGTAGAGGAACCTAGTCACCGATATAGCCATAAAATGAGCACGTTGAAGAGGCAATGGGCAGGACATGTATCTCGCAAAAAAGATAACTTTTAATTATGTTCTTGAGTAGCGACTGCGGGCCGTAAGAGGTGTATTGGACGGAACATTAGTCCACCTCGTGGGGGACTAATGAGCTTCTTCATTTTGTCGTGTATGACAATTAGCCGTTTTTTCCCCAAGTTACAGACGGTGGGTGCATCTAGATCTAGTCAGAATAGAAGCCGATGTATATTAGAATATGTGTCCGTCATCGATTTGGGAGAATATTAGACGATGTTGATTCGTCGCCTGACAGATTGCGAATTGTGGGCGAAAAGGTAGCGCTACTCAACATAGGGGAGCAAACTTATTAATTTCTAAAAACGTCAACATAACGAAAAGAAGTGTAACCTACGACAAGGCGGTATGACCAAGAAGCCTTAGCCTAAGCAGCCCTAGATACTCACACACACATTAACACGTGTACAGACATGATGAAGCGTCACTATTCTATGTAGTAACCAATAACGCGATATTTGTATGAAGTGTCCGGGATGTGACTACGCTGTCGTGCAGTATTAACCTCATCTAATGTTCTCCTATATTGATGGTGGCAGTGTGATAATACCGTGCTAAGTGGTTGTCTATGGTAGGTCTACGCTCAACCACCCACAAAAATTCGTCACATCGATCAGGCTATAGAAAAGACTCAACCAAAGTAATAGATACACACACGAAAAACTCTGCTTCTGATACAATTTCATGAACATTTATGGGAATTCTTGACACTGAAATTTCCTCATAAAAATGAACATTCTCCTAACCTGTTCTTACCCTGGACCTTATACTAAACCGTAATTAAATTCAGGCACTATGTGACCATTAGTTCCAGCTGTTACAGGTTTAAGGGCCGAATCTGAGGATATGGAACCTATATAAAGGTGCTCGTAAAATATTTGCCAAGGCTAGACTGGAGTTTCTAGTCATGAATCTAAAGAACTTTCCCCAAGGAACACAGTCAATTCGCAAACAAATTTTGGAAACAATACAAATCGATCAAGAATCGGCGGCCAACTTTGTAAATTTTTGTTTTTTTGCAAATTGAGTATGGGTTCCTTGGGGTTGTTGTTCATATTCATGTGTAAAGACTCCAGTTTGAATCCTAGCAGTTATTATAAGAGTACAGTACAATATAGTGTATATTGCTTTTAATGGCGGTCCATAATGCACTTATGGGGCTGGATAAAGAGCTTAATTTTTTGCCTTTTCGAAATTTTAAACAAATTAAAGGATTTTTTTAAAGATGAAAGAGAAAGATGAAAATCCGGGAGTTGACTGCATGAAAAAAAATTACCAAATATTATTGAATAAATAGCTCTTTAATTAAAATTATTGAAAAACTTAATCACTTTAAATTTTATTGCATTTTTAATTTATAAAAATTACCTAATAAGTATGCAAACTACTATTTTGAACAATGACGTCATCGTACAAAATTTCAAACATTTTTAGAACAAAATGCCATTTTAGAACAAAATGCCATTTTTGACATTTGATAAAAAGTAACTCAAATGACTAGCAGTCAACTACCGGATTGTTCTACTTATAAAAACGCAAAAGTCATACCAAAACTTTCGACATTTTATCCCTCCATCAATTCCCTTGAAAAGTTAATACGCCAACAATCATATGAAAACTTCGAGAAGTTGAGAAAATATGTAAGTTCTATGTCATCTCTTTTCATTGGTAATTGAAGGGGAGAAAGCTTCTGGCGTCAGCTAGTCTATACAAGGTATAAAGGAATATTGAAAAACTTTTTTTAAATCTTTCGATAGTAATCAAACTTGTGAATGAAACAGGTGAGGTGATGCCAAGGGCTTATTTTAGGCCGGCAACGCACTTGTGACTCCTCTGGTGTTGCGGGTGTCTATGGGCGGCGGTAATCGCTTACACTCACACTCCTATCTTATTTTTGTAAGTTCTTCAAAACAACCGTTTTTCAATTAGGAAAAGTCCAAATTCAATTCATCAAAAATCTGAGATAGGAGAGTTAGTCGTGTGAGGAACTATAATATGTGTGATGAAATTCTGAGATAACTTTCTACTAGACATTCCAATAAAAGAGCTTTTCCATGAAGAATATGTCACAACTAGCTTCCGCCCTTGACTTTGTCTGCGTGGACTTCAGAATTGGGTTCAGAGAAAAAGAAAATGTTAAGGTGGCCGTTAATCTATTGACGAAGTTGAAATTTTGAGTTTTTAAGCATTTTTTTATTTTTAAGTTTTTAAGTTTAAGTTTTTAACCCTTCACTTTTTCGTGATAAAAAGTATCCTATGTGTTAGCCGAATGCTTTATCTATCTACTCACAAAATGTCATCCAAATCCGTTCAGTAGTTTCGGCGTAAAGGGGAACAAACAAACATCCATACTTTCGCATTTATAATATTAATGAGAAGAGTTGAGATAGTGAGATAAGATTTATTGTTGATGCAGTCAACTGCCCTGTGGCATCCAGCAGATATTTGGTTGCAAACTTTATGAGGTTAACTTTCTGAGTTGCACTTCTGTTCAGTGAAATTTATGTCTTTTGATTTCGAGTGCAGTCGATTTATTGACGTGAGTTATGTATTTTTGGACCGCACAGTCTGTTCTGGAATAAATATGGCCGACGTAAGCACTTGGCGGATTTAAGTGGGTTCAAAATTTTATTATAAAGATGTCATTTCATCACACAGTATAGGTATAGTTTTTTTGGCTGCGATCTTTAAAAATCGAATGTGAGTTGATTGCACCAAATATAATTTAGTTTTGACTACTAAAATTAATAATTACTATTCTACTTAAATTTAAAAAAAAATATTTGCTTGCATTTTGAAATATTTTAGAATAAAATCTCTTTTTTGAAATCCGACGCAAAAAAAAACTTTGATGACTAGCAATCTTATTCATGAATATGTTAACTTTACCCAAGGTACCCATAGTCAATACAGGGTCCTTATACAGGGTGTAACATTCAAAGTGTGCAATATTTACGGAGGTGATTAAGCTTCTCAAACTGATTACAAATCACTAAAAAGTAGGCATCTTAAAAAATATATATTTTTGTATGATTTTCAGAATAGGTATTATATATACTGTATAATATTATATTAATATATTATACTGTATAATATCTGAAAAAACACTGGCTTCTACTCATGAAACTGAACAACTTTCCTCAAAGAACTTATACTTACTTAATTCACAAAAAATTTTGGACTTCCCTTCCCAAAATTTGCGAACGAAAAACATTCAACATTTTTCTAAATTCGCTCAGCGGCTTAGTCAATTTTTTTTTTGCAAATCGACTTGCGTTCCGTAAGGAAAGTTGTTTGGTTTCATCAGTAAACACCGTACTTTAATAGTTTTACAATTTTGTGTATGTACCTGATTATGTTAGACCTTATTCATTAGACAAGTTGATCCGCTGTTCCGTTGCAATTAAAAAGAAGAACAAACCAAAAATATTTGCTTTTTTATATGATAAGCGGCAAACGAGCAGACGGATCACCTGATGAGAAGCGATTACCGCCGCCCATAGACACCCGCAACACCAGAGGAGTCACAAGTGCGTTGCCGGCATTTGATATGGAAGTACGCTCTGCTTCTCCTTCAAATAATTTATATGCAATTATAGCTAAGAGTACTTTTTTTTTTTATTGTATGAGATGATAAAAGGCTGACAGCCCATCTGATGGTAAACGGCGTGCGCTGTCTGTGAGTATCTATAGCCCCAGGAGGGTTATCAATGCCTTGCCGATCTTGAGGGCTAAGGTGGTATGCCTCTTATGCCGGCAATAGGGAGTTTTTAAATGACGTATGTCACACCGTTCATAAGATTCTTAATAGATGGCGTTTCTAAGCTTTGGCAATGTATTTTTAAAAACAGCGTAGAATTTACGGTACCAAAATAGATTCAATATTGTTGAAAATATATAAAAAGCCACATGAACACAGATTTTTATTAATTGAATTAACATAAACGATAAATTTCCAACTTGGTCAAGTATGGATAACCTGGGTGCGTTCTGGTTTCTCTGTTATAATATGTTATTTCTTCTTCCGAACCAAAAATAAATTAATTTTAATACATTTTTATGATTAAAATGCAATTTATAAGACTTTATAAGACTGTATCATGTTAGAATTCTTTTAAGAAAAACAAAAAAAATACTGACAATCTTTGTGCATAAAAAATTATGAAAAGTATTTTTTGGATCAAAATACAAAAAAAAAATTTAATGAAAAGTAGTATTAATAGTAATATTAGTCAGTAATATCAACCAGTTTTGACGATTTTTTAAAGATTTTCTTATTTCTAAAGTTGATCAGCGCCATCTAGCTGAGTTTAGAGAAAGCCGTGAAAAATTCCCTATTGCGCTGGCTATCTCGCGCCACCCGCCGGCACAGTGCGCTGCTTGGCGACAGGTATAAAGCGAGCAGTGGTACCTAACTACCTTCCCAATCGGACCTTGCATAGTAATTGAAATAAAATTAATTTTAATGGGAAAATAAAAATAATTTAATTTCAATGTTAGTAACCAATTATAACAAACTGCGAAATTGAATTTTTGATGATGGTAACCAACATTTTTAAAGACTTTATAACTCTCTTCCTTCTTACTGAATTCGATTCAACACAAATTGAGCTTATTGCAAAACTTTTAACGAAAATAAAGAGGCAAATAAAAAATCTGATATCTTAAACGGGGATGAAATAATTTCTTCCGTTCACTCAAAGTTTTCAAAGCGGACAGAAACAGTTGAGTTCAAAAAAGGACCAATAAAAAAGGGTCATCGAAAGAGCACAAAAGAGAATATAACCTGCTTAGGGATATTTCCCTGGTGGATTAGTCTGGGATTTATACGGGATTATATTCTGTATTTTATTTCTTCTTTTTCCTTGAGTTAGTAACTAAAACTTATTCATAGTATAATTGACCACGCTGAATAAGTTAAAAACAACCGACTTCAATCGCAACAACTCCAATTTTGCTATATTTTTGTTGATTTTCTCAAAAACCGCTGAATCGATTTCGATAAAGCTTAAATATGGGACCACCTGTGAAGTATATTATTTTAAACAAAAAAAGAATTTTCCAAATCGGTTCAGGCGTCTTCGAGTAATCGGTGAACATACATAAAAAAAGCCGACGAATTGAGAACCTCCTCCTTTTTTTGAAGTCGGTTTAAAAATTATCAGCATCTGCACTGGAAGATATCCGCTCGTGAACTAAAGACTGTCTTGCCTACAAGTTTTTTTACCACTTTCACGGACAGAACGCCCATTTTCGGGATTCGGTGAATTTATATTATGACAGTACGGCTATTTACGTCAAAAGTTTTAACTAAATTTTTGTTATCACGTAAATAAGCGCGTGAATCTCATAGAATCTTTGTGGAGTCCTGTGATTACTGCCACAATGCGAACAGTTTCATGCATGTACTTTAACATTATAATTGACCACGCTGAATACGTTAAAAACAACCGACTTCAATCGCAACAACTCCAATTTTGCTATGTTTTGTTGATTTTCTCAAAAACCGCTGAATCGATTTCGATAAAATTTATATGGGACCACCTGTGAAGTACACCCTTTCAAACAAAAAAAGAATTTTCGAAATCGGTTCAGGCCTCTTCGAGTAATCGGTGAACATACATAAAAAAATAAAATTAGAAAAAGATTCCGACGAATTGAGAACCTCCTCCTTTTTTTGAAGTCGGTTGAAAAGAATTTAGGAGCATAATACTTTCCTTGAAAGTGTTACCCAGCACAATTTGAACGGACTTGGCCTCCTAGTGTGGAGTATGGCTTAACCATCCCGAATAATGGGAAGGGACCCGTGCCCCTGCAGTGGGGACGATATGGGTTGTTAACACTCAATTTGAAAACATTTCTGTACATCCAGTTCTATGTACAGTATACAGGGTTATTTTTGGACCCCCCACCAAAACTTCACAGTGGTTTCTACTCATGAAACTGAGCAACTTTCCCAAAATAACCAATGGTCAATTCGCAAAAAAAAATGTGGCATCTCCATACAAAGTAAGCCGATCACGTGATGAGATTAGTATGGAGGGTCCAAAAATTTTTTTTGCGAATTGACCATTACTTGGGGAAAGTTGCTCAGTTTCATGAGTAGAAGCCACTGTGAAATTTTGGTGGGGGGTCCAAAAATAATCCCTCTCTCTGTGGTCGGTCCCTCATTCATTGTTGAGAATTGCGGTCTGTGCTGTTTTTTTCAATTCAAGTGTTGCGTTTGTCTCCATTGATAGAGTCCATGGTCACCATCATCATCTGATAAAAACTTTAAGACGAAGTGCCTTCTCTGATCTGATCACTCCATGATGATCTTTCATGATGTGTAAATGAACTGAACCAAATTAGATGAGATAAACAACCATCTTTTCGTAGCGAAATGGTAATTAGTCTAAGATTTACTGAAAGAAAGTTAGCACATTTTTTCTTTTGCGTAAAATATTACGAAGCAAGTCTTGCAAAATATCGCGGCAATATTTAATGGTTCCTCCTCCCTTATGTTTTAGTGTAGAAATATTATAATGCGTAGTCCAGCGACCGCCGGCCATAACACAAAACAAACGTGAGATTACACTTAGATATATTAGGTCACTGAATATGACTAGGTTTTGTCTTTGCTTCTTGATCTGCACATGCAATATTAGTATTATTATAATATATTATTATAATTATAATTTATTATTATTATAATTATTATTATATTATTATTATTATTATAATTTTATTTGTATTATTATAATTATTATTATTTTATATATTTCTATGGGCCCTGTGCCTGAAATAAACGGATAAATAAATAAATAAATAATAATAAAATTAGTTATAAAGTTGGCCAGCTAGCTGATTGCTTTTGTATGAAAAGTTCAAATTATTTTCTAGGAAAATTTAAAAAAATATATATCCAGGTTACAAAATCACACACGGACATTTGGCGCCAAATTAGGCATTCCTGTATTATAAGTATCAGAGACTGACTAACATTCTTATAAATTTACTATTTAGTAATACTTATACGAGTATAGGAGGTGATTAGGTAAAAAAATCTGCTAAAATTATTGAAACTGAAGCTTCTACTCAAAAAACTGAACAACCTCTTCTAAAGAATTCCTGGTAAATCTCAAAAAACTGGAGTTCCCATACTAATTTGACGAGCTACTTGAACAACTTATTAATTTCTACGAATTGTTTAGGGAAAAGTTGTTCAGTTTCGTGAGTACAAGCCCAGTTTAAATAGTTTTTTGCTGATTTTGTAAGACCTTCTAGTATAATTATTATAATTAAAATATACACAAACATTCAGCAAATTAAATATCAGCTGCTAAAGAATAAAAGTTGATAATTCTTATGAGCAGAAGCCTATATAAAACTCCGTTAAAGTTTACATTTAATCAATATTCACCCAACCAAACCCATTCGAAACCCGTTAACCAAGACTAACGTAGTGAAAACAGAGAGCGAAAAAAAACAGTTTAAAAAATCAAACAATGTACTAACGCGGTGATGGATGTGAAATTCGTTCGATACGTATACCTACATATATATTCGCGTGATTCCGTCCGTCTGGCTGTTTTTGTGAGCGAGGTGCTATGCCCTAGAGAACGGATGGCGCGGTCTATGGGGAATCGATGTGGAGGCTTGTGTTACAATGGGTACAGAAAATGTGTTTTTTTGTCAACTGTTTCTGGTCTATTGGGGTAGGGTAGGGTTTCGGTAACTTAACCATATTATACAGGGTGTAACAAAATCGGTGTAGGGCCCGTTAACTGGGGATTCCACCGATAAGGAGTTTGCAATGCGCGGCTGGAGAGATTTCTTAAGAATTATAATACTGAATAGGTTTCTAGTATAAAAAAGTACACAGCCGAAATGCCTCTCTGAATTCAGATTATGAATACAGGAACCAAGGAATTTATATGTAGAAGATATACAAGTTCTTTGCTTGAAACTTAATCATTTAGACAACTGCTATTTGGCAATTGTCAAAAAACAACACAACTACTTGCAAACTTAGAATTTCGCAAATCAACAGTTAATATCTATTTAATTAACAAAAAAACATATGTTCAAATAATTAATTTTATATTTTAATTCCGGAACACTGCATTTTTAAACGTTTCTCTTAATACGTACATTTTCATTTTATCAAACTACTTTTATTCAAAACAAGTTTGTTATTTTAACTATGAAGATTGTTATGTAAGACACCATAGAACCTAAAGTTTTGTATTCATAATCTGAATTTAGACAAAGAAGCACAACTTATGTCTTTTAAGTACGTCCTTGTCTTAAATATAGCTTTGTCCTTTATTCATAATCTGAATTCAGAGAGAAATACCTATCGACTGTGTAAGATAAGCCTAAGAAGAAGACTATTTCCACCGAAGATGTGCGAGAGGAGAATTTATTTTTTCCTATAAAATAATATTCGGGACAAATCACACACGGTCATCTGGCCCCAAACTAGGATTCCCTGTATCTTGGGAACCAGAGACTGATATACATACACATATACATTTAAATACATACATATATAGAAATAATACACCCAGACTCAGAGCAAACAATTCTGCTCATCACAGAAAAGTTCGCCCAGTGTAGGGATCGAACCCACGACTCTTGGATCAGAGGTCAGGATCGCTTACCACTTAGCCACCGAGTCAGTCATTTAAACACATACATACATATATAGATATAATACACCCAGACACAGAGCAAACAAATCTGCTCATCACAGAAATGTTTGACCTGGGTGGGGATCGAACCCACGACTCTAGGATCAGTAGTTAGGATCGCTAACCACTGAGCCACCGAGTCAGTTGTCAGTAATAATTTAACCTTTCTTCTCTCTTCGCCTCGCCGGCGAAAAGCAGCTTATGAATCAAATAAGATCTCTCGGTGTAACCCAACCCGCTTCGTTCTCGGCTCAATCGAAATTTATTTGACGTGTCTCTCAATACTGTCGTGGCTTTGAGACGCTTTATCGCGTCTCTTGACAGACGAACTTACTGTCCCACTTTCATTATATTAATACCTAGTACCTTTAATATTAGGCTATAATAAAAATATCTGGAAATATCGGCTTTAGCGCGGGCCTTTACTTATACAGGTTGTTAAAAAAAGTGCGTTTGAAATTGTATGGGGTTATTCAGAATCAAGTAGAGAATATAGGAAAAATATTGAAAAAATCCGCTCTTCAAATTTTTTTTTCAGATTTCCATACTAAATCTGAATAGTGAATCAAGAATTTGTATGGAAACTGAAAAAATGTTTCAGATCGGATTTTTTTCAATATTTTTCCTGTATACCAAAGGTTGTCTAGAAGAAATAGCTCCAAGCGATAAGACCACCTTTGCATATCAATGTTTCACATTTTTTATGTGTTTTCGTTGTTATTTGTACTCTTTTGGTGTGCAATAAAGTATATTTATCTTATCTTATACTAGACTTGAATTTGAGTAACCCCTCAAAATTGAAAACGCACTTTTTTAATACTAAATACTTTATAATAAAACTTTATAACTTTGGTTTGTACGACTTACCTACCTAAAATCGTAAAAAGTATTTGGACTTTAGGAAAACTGTATGAGAAAATCGATAAAATGATTACTTTTTTATTGACAGTCTACCTAGTTTCTAACTATGATAAATAACTTTGAGAAAAGTTCCAATTTTTTTATAGAGATGGCAAATATTTTTTGCGATTATTTGAAAGAACTAAATAAGTTTTGAAGGTCCTTTTTACTGTTGATTGCTTTCGTATGTAGTTCAAAAATTTAAGGGGTTGGTTTAAAGGAAACTCTTTCTCAGGTTTAGGCTATAATAAAGGTAAAAAGATAAATATACATATTGTTAAGTTACAAAAGGAAAGAGGGGGTTGTGGGGGATTACAATATTTAATAAAATAATAAAATAAAAAGGAACCTATACACAACTTATCGTTCTAAATTCGACCCCGAGTCCACAGTTCTGTGATCACTAAAGAGTAGCACTGCACTATTTATAAGTAAAGAGGGAAAAGAAAAACGTCACGTAAGGCGGCGGCGGGCGGCTCGATACGTCGGGCTGCTGGAGGGGCTCGCTCCGACGGCGGCCGGTAGAGCGGCACGCAGCACTCCAAGAAGGCTCGGCACGTCAGGCGGCTGGAGCGGCGCGCCCCGACGGCGACAGATAGGGCGGCTGGAGCAGCAGCAGCCAGACCCTTAAGTCCGGTGAGACGGCAGCACGAGGGCCCGGGACTAAGAAAGAACACTTGAAGGAGAGAGGTCCCGGGCTTCCGTTTGGTCTTCATTCGTCGAAGTCCCGCGATAGCCTCAAGTATGCGCCCACTGCCCCCTTAAAGAAATTTATCGAGAATGATATTATTTATTTATTTGAATTTCAAATTTGACATTCTTCGTCTTCAATCTTTGATTTTCTCACTCGCCAGGAAAAATAGTTCTTATTAGTTCTTAATTACTCCCTTAATAATATTAAACTGATGCAAACTCCTTAAGAATAAGAAAATATAGAAACTATAAGATGTCAAACAGATGTCGTTGCTACGCGTCTCGTGAGGCAAACACTGTTTTGAAACGCTCCGTATATTTTTTAATAAAATCACAGTCTAATTTAAAAGTTTGTACATAATAAACATAACACTTTAAAGCTTATATACTAATCTAAGTGCTGTTAATATTTGATAGTAAAATCAACTACATTATTAGTGCTAAACAGTGAATTTATATAAAAGTGACAACGTGGGTAATATACAGTACACGTACATAAATGCCTTCTCGTTAAACTCAGTCGCTGATCGTGCTTATCGCTTCCTGTGCATAGTTGTACCGCTTACTTCGCTCTCGCTCGCGCCTGCGCTGCTGCGTTATCACCGCACGTCATCTGCTGTCATTACACTACACAGCTGATTTGATAGATAAGTACGATAAATAAAATAAGACTACAAATTAGCAAATAAAAATGCCTGAATGCCAGAGATGTATGAGAACAGTTACTGAAAATGAGATGCTGACCTGTCGGTCATGTAAAGAGTCATTCCACTATAAGTGTCTTAACATGACGTCGGCATATTATTTGGGTAACATGTTTGACCTAAAACGCAAGTGGAGATGTGATCCCTGTTCTAATGTAACTATCCGTAAGGAAGATGAGCTTGCTATTGGGAAGACCTTGCCGGTATTACCGTCTAAAAGTGACGAGATGGAATATGAAAGCTCTGCATTACCCACCAATGGGGGCACAAAAGTGACTGAGGCCTCATCGGCTACTTGCCCAGTCGTAACACAGATTTCTGGCGGAGTGACTCTTGAACAAATCGCTCAGCTACTTGATTCCAAGTTGGGTGAAAAACTAGACTCTAAATTGAACTCTGTCGAAGCTAACCTAGGACGCAAAATAAAGCAAGAGTTCGACAAAATTAGGGCTGATTTTTCGAAGAGTATTGAGTACCTATCGGGTCAGATAAATGACGTAAAAAACAACGTCACTACTCTTGAGAGCAGGCTTTCGAAGCTAGAGAACGAAAACACTGAACTAAAAAACGCCATGTCAAAAATGAAATCTCAAGCACAAACTAACTCGGATGCCTCTGAGTTAAAAAAAACTATAGTGCAGCTTCACTCCGAGTTGAACGAGCGAGATCAGGCCACTTTAATGAATGATGTCGAAATCACTGGTGTGCCCGAGTTCCCGGGAGAGTCCGTCATGAACATCGTCACCAGCACCGCGGCCAAGTTAGGGATCCAGCTCGACGCGCGCGATGTGGTGGTAGCGGCGCGAGAGGGCGCGGCGCGCGGCGCAGCGGGCGCCGTGGCGGCCGAGGGCCGGCCTGCCGCCGGCACGCGGCCTCGCCGCATAGTGCTCCGGCTGGCTCGGCAGGCGCTACGTGATGACCTTCTCCGCGCGGCGCGGGTCAGGCGGAACATAGACACTTCTGACCTGGGCCTGCCACACCACGTTCCTGTGCGTTTATACATAAACGAAAGACTGACCCGGGTGAACAGAGTTCTTCTTGGTAAAGCTCGAGAGGCCAAGCGGGAGTTGGGATGGAGATTTGTCTGGACCAAGGAGGGCCGAATTTACGCGCGCCGGGATGATACGCCATCGTCTAGGGCCGAAAGATTGCGCAATGAAGACGACCTGGAACGAATTTTTGGTACCCGACCAAAAAATCAAAATCCCTAATTGCTTGACATTTTTACAGCTCTTAATTTCTGTTTTGTTTCGTATGGACATATTTATTTTACATGTGTTGGTGTTTAGTGCTAAGTTTTACTGCCGTAAAGTACTAACTAACGTATATATGTTTATTTTGTTTACAGATCGTTTTTGCTTTAATCTTGAAAACATACCGTGTCTACTTAATAAATTAAATATATGGTGGGTACATGTAAATTTTAATGCTTTTTTAACTAATGATATGTTGGATAACTACTTGTACAAAATTATTCAGCATTTTGTTAAAATGAGTACCTATTGTCTATTGAGCCAAATTATAACATACTATGCTGCCAAAATCTTTTTAAGTTATAGTATAACAAGTTTATTGGTTTCCTTGTGCCAGCGAGTTTTCGATGCTAATTCTTTTAATATCCTTTCCGTATCCGCTTTCAAAATAATCCAACAACTATATGCCTACTCCGACTATTTTTTTAAATACATTAACAGTTAATTCTAAACTTCTAAACGTTGGTCTTCTTAACGCTGGCTCGCTAGGCACAAACCATGTTGAATTCCAAAGAGCATTATTAAAAGAATGTTTAGACATTTTAGCTATTAACGAGACTTGGCTGGCGGCAGGACAGGACGCCAAGGCGCCGTCTGTACCCGGCTACCGGCTCATGCACACGCCGCGCTCGCACGGCCTGCGTCGCGGCGGGGGTGGAGTAGGCTTTTACATAAAACAAGGTATAAGCGTGCGCAGGTGTCGTTGCCCGGATGTACATGCCTCTGTAGAACAGATGTGGTTGACTACTAGCGTGAAAACATCTCGTCTTATTATAGGAACTGCATATCGCCCCCCATGGGTTAATGTAGATATTTTCTTCGATGCATTAACCGAATCTATTATGTCTTTTTCAAATTACGAGTATTTAATCTTACTAGGGGACTTTAATATAAATATATTTCAGAATTGTAATAATAACAATAAGCTAACTGAATTTTTGCTATATACTAACTTAGTTAATTTGAATACTATTAATCCCACACATTTTTCTAGTAATAGCGCTACTCTTATTGACCTAATTTGCACTGACGCACCGGTGCACAGTCACAAAGTTGTTCACTATCCTGAATTAGGCGGTCATGCGATGGTCTGCGTAACATTAAAAATTAAAAGAATGGTACCTCCTCCAAAACGAATTACTTTCCGGCCATTAAAGGATATCGATCTCCATGTACTCGAAAATGACATCCAGTCTATAGATTGGAACACGGTATTACAACTCGACAGTGCTGACGATATGGTGCATATGTTTAACGAGTATTTGTGGCAGCTGTTCGATATTCATGCGCCAGTTAAAAGTTTACTTGTTAAGGTACCACTCCCGCCGTGGCTGACCAGCAATATACGCCACATGATGGAACTTCGTGATGAAGCGCATCGTAAATATCGTATAAGTAAGTTAGATAGTCACAAATCTTACTACAAAGACTTAAAGCACATGGTTAACGTGAGTTTATTTTGCGAAAAGAGAGCATTTTTTGATAATCATATAAACAAATATGCCAATAATTCCACACTTCTTTGGAGAAATTTAAAAAACTCTGTTTTGCCTAATTTTAAGAATATTTCTGATCTCCCTCAACATTTGTGCGACCCAAATAAAATAAACGATCACTTCCTTAACATTCCTGGCACAAGTTGTGTTGATATCTCTGACTTATCTTATTATGAGTTCCATAGGCACAGTGACAAGTGCTTTTCATTAAGAACTGTTAATGAAAGTTTAGTTACCAAATTTTTAAGATCAATTAAATCCAAAGCACTAGGCATCGATTCCTTAAGCAACGATATGATTATTTTAACTCTTCCTCATACTATTCAAGTAATAACTAGTATTATAAACAAATCTATACTTACTTCCACATACCCAAGTCTCTGGAAAATAGCGATTGTTAAACCTTTACCCAAATTATCAGATCCTAAAGACTTAAAAGACTTGCGCCCTATCAGTATTCTTCCGTTCCTCTCAAAAGTATTAGAAAAGGTGGTTTATCAACAGGTGCTTGATTTTTGTGATGCAAACAAAATCTTTCCTGATTTACAGTCCGGCTTCAGAAAGGGTCGCAGCACTGCATCAGCTCTTTCTGATGTCGTCGACAACATACTCTCCGCGCAAGACTCTGGTCATGGTACCATTTTGGTGCTCCTTGATTTTTCACGTGCGTTCGATTCCATAAATATAAATTTGCTTCTTTCTAAACTAGCGTTTTACGGTTTTGATGAATCTGCAATAAAATGGTTTGACAGTTATTTATGTGGCCGTAAGCAGTGTGTGGAAATAAGTAAAACTGATGGATCTACAATTACTTCTACTCACCGCCCAGTCGAACGTGGTATTCCTCAAGGATCCATTTTGGGTCCACTTTTATTTATTCTGTACAGTGCAGACATAGTAAAAAATATACGTCACTGCAAATACCATATATATGCAGATGATTTACAAGTTTATTTTTCTTTTAAACCAGGAGATTGCATTGAAGCCTGTAGGTTAATAAACGAAGATCTTTGTCGTATTTATGAATGGTCCAAACGCAATTCGCTTGTTCTTAATCCTTCAAAATCAAAAATTATGATTCTCGGTTCAAAAATGCAGAAATGTAATATTCGGTCTCAAAATCCAAAAATTTTTATCGCAGAAGAACAGATACCTGAAGTGGACGTAGCACGCAATCTGGGTCTTCTCATGGACAGTCGGCTACAGTTCGAGTGTCATGTCTCTGATATAGTGCGAAACTGTCTTTATCGTCTTAAAGTCCTTTACAACATACGATCTTTTCTTAGTACTGATCTTCGCGTCAAAATAGTGGACAGTCTAGTGCTGTCCAAATTAAACTACTGTTTAACAGTATACGGACCTTGCCTGTTGAAGCGCTCCTCTCGCCTCATTCAGCGTGTTCAAAATGCTTGTGCAAGGTTCTGCTACAATATTCCTCCCCGAACCCATGTGACTCCTTATTTGAACAACTCAAATATCCTGAAAATGGAAGGTAGACTTAAAATGTTTTTTTCTGTAATGCTTTTTGATGTTATGACAACTAAGGCACCTGAATATTTATATAAAAAGCTTACGTGGCGATACTCTAGTCATCGATACAATTCTCGTCTTTGTTCATGGCAACTAGTTGGCCCTAAACACAAGACTACAGCCTTTCGTGGAAGCTTCAGATACGCAGCCACAAAATGCTGGAACGATCTCCCCCCGCCCCTTAGAAATTTAAAATCTAGATATAGTTTTAAAACTGAAATTCGTAACTATTGTCTTAAACTTCAAAACCCGGACTTGCCGCTTGAGCAGTCGGGTAAGAAAGCATAGGCTTCGTATCTGAACTCCACAAACTTTACTCTATGCTCATAGATACTTTACGTTTCCAGTAGTAAGTACTTAACGGCTTCTTATGAAGGCTTGCCTACGTTATTGTATGACTGGTATGACTCACCTTTACGCCGCCGTGCCGCCCGCGCCGGCGCCGCTGCGCCGGACCGGTGTGCGGTGGCGTGGCGCCCGCCTGTCTCATTGTTTGTATGTGTATTCTATTAATCACGGTATATGTTATTACGGTATCTCGCATAAATTTTAGTTTCACCTTGTTTTCTTTTTTCGTTCGCTTCGAACAATACGACGGACACGTTATTATGAACTATGCACTAAGTATTTATTTGTCTGTTTCTAAAACTATCACCTCGTAACCATTCTGTTGGCCTCACGTAGACGCGTGTAACACTTAAAAAAGGTTTTGGCAGAATAACAGCGCTGTAGGTCAGCTAGGTGTTGCCTGCAGCAAAGCTGAGCCGGACCTATTCCAGCACAGACTAAGGGAGCGGTGCGGGGGGCGGAGCTGTGCTTGTAATCTTAGCTCGCATAGCTCTGTCTCTTTTGCGCCGCCATTCATATGTTATAGATAATAAGCAAGACTTTTAACTATTTTAATGAATTTCTAAGTATATTTTTCTTCTTTTATTATATATATTTTTCTTTCTTATTTGTATATAAGGTTATTGTTTGTAAGTTTGTGTAATTTGTTCATTTTTTCTATTTTTGTAAGTCTGTGTTCGGAATAAAGATTTATTCTATTCTATTCTATTCTATTCTATTCAAACATAAAAAATATTGAATTGAAGTTGTACCGAAAACAAACAATATTTGAGTAAATACAATAATTTCGAGATAAAGATAATAAGAAACGCTAACTTAAGAACCTACGCATATAAAGGAATAAAAGGAATACATGAATAAAACTAACAAAGGTAAATATTTACAAGAGAGATAAAAAACCCTATAATATAAACACAAACACCAGGTCGCTGCCAGTCTCGCAGGACTGGAAGCCAACATTGGCTCAAACTTCTCACACTGGGGTTGGCCACTAGTGCCACAACCTATAAAGCCTCTGACATGGCTACCACTGTGTGCGGTATGCCCCAGTCTTCTGGTGTGTGGAAAGAGTTCCATAACGCAGCAGTGGGAAAGATATTTTGGGTTTCATGATGAGAATTGTTTCACCGGAGTGATACCACGGCCTCACAGAAAACCGGCGTGAAGCAACGTTTGTTGTGTTTCGCCGAGTGAGTGAGGGTACCGGAGGCCCAACCCCCCTCTCCCTCCCCATTCCCCCATCCTCCATCCCATTTCAAAGGTCGGCAACGAACTTGTGACTCCTCCGGCGTAGCGGGTGTCCATGGGCGGCGGTAATCGCTTACCATCAGGTGATCCGTCTGCTCGTTTGTCACCTATCACATAAAAAAAAAACTAATTCTATTACAATCATGTGTTTTAGTTTTAGATAGCTTTCCTTATATGATTTTGTTGTATTGTATTATTTCAAAAGTGTTTTTTTTTTATTATTCTTAAGCCTGGCATGATCTCACCTGATCGTAGTTGATGATGATGCCCAAGATGGAAGTCGGCGTACAGGATTCCTGCTTAATCTTATCTTCATGCTGGAACACATCAATACTGTAAAAATTGATGTTTGCCGGCAAGATTTAAAGATGGTGGTAGCTTGTCAGCCGGGCTCAGAAAATGCCCTACCACCAACCAAACCGAGTCATACAAAGTGGACCCCGCCAGGAATCGAACCCGCGACTCTCTGATGTGAAGCAAGCATGCTAGCCACTAGACTAGACTACGGAGATGGTCAAAAAAAGTTTGATTAAAAGTAGTACCATTTAAAGGGATCCACACATTGTTTTCGGTATCTTCTTATCATACAAATCGATCCATATTCGATATTAATTTTTTTTGCGATTTGACCATGGGTTCCTTGGGGAAAGTTGATCAGAATCATGAGTAGAAGCACTGATTAAAATATGACGCACGACTAGATTTTCAGCCTGTATATGTAAGATTAAACCGAGGATTAAACATAATTTATGCGACATTTAAAAACTTTGGTTACAGTTGAATATGCTTTACAAAAAAATTAAAAAAGTCTAAATAATTTATGCATGTAAAAAGCAATATACACACAGTAAAAGGAGAATGCCACGGAAGTATGAAACGCTCGTACCATATTGCGTCTTGAAAAAACCTTCTGAATTGGATAGGGGATAACATATTTAATTATTATACGAAAAATTACTATCATAGCTACTGTAACTCCAGAGCTTTTTTACTTTCATTTTATGTTTTGAGGTTATTTTTAAGTACTTTATCTACGCTCAGGCGTACACGAAATTCTTAGTTTTAACCAATCATTTGATAGCTAGTTTTAGTTAATTATGGTATGGTTCAGTGATGCTAACAAGTAATATCAAGGAGCACCACAAACCGAACGCGACACTGTATGTATATTGTAATGATGAAGTGCAGTCGACGAATAAAACGAAGTGCTTTAATATAGAAGAACGCTCACGCAAAAGCATCACTCACGCCTCGCACTCGTGCATGCAATTCCTAACGCATGCTTGGGCCTCCACACGTACGCCTCAAGCACACACGTAGGCGCCTGTATCCAGCAGTAGACAGAGCAGGGCTAGCAACCGCTGGCATATTTAAGTAGAAGACTTAAGCCCAGCCGAACCACCTGGCCCGCCTACTATAGGGAGTTGTTGGCCGTGTACATTTTCGGCATATATTGGAGGCGCAACACTTCATCATATATACCGACAACAAACCACTACTGTACGCGTTCTCACAACGTCGCTAAAAGTTGCCTCCCGCACAGCTGAACCAACTGACGATCATCTCGCAGTTTACTACGGAGATCGAGTACGTCAAAGGCGAAGACAACATCGTCGCGGACGCGATTTCCCACGTCGAGTCGATTTCGGTTCTTCTCTCAAATTGGAACCGACGCTAATTCCAGGCACGAATATTACCATCGCGTGCAACGTGTCGACGGGGCGGCCGCTGCCGAACCTGCCGGCGGCGCTGCTGCGCGCCGCGCACGCGTGCCTGCACGCGCTGAGCGACCCCGGCGGCCGCGCCTCCGCGCACTTCGTCGTTGACCGTTACGTGCACTCCGGCGTGGCGCGCGACTGTCGAACCTGGGCTGTCACTACCTCCACTGCCAGCGACGCAAGGTGATGCGCCACGTGACCGCACCGCTCGGTGAATTTTCCCTCCCATCTGGGAGATTCAGCCATGTCCACCTCGAAATCGTCAGCCCCCTGCTGCACTCTGAGGGCTACACCTATTGTCTCCCGGCAATAAACCGGTTCTCGAGATGGCCCGAAGCGTGGCTCACGTCATCCATCACCGCCGAGGATGTTGGCGATACCTTCGTACGTGGCGATTCGTCGTGCCCATCACGGTCACCGTCGATCAAGGCCGCCAGTTTGAGTCAGCGCTATTCAACTGATTCCTCGACCTAGGCGCTACCAAATGCGTACGAACTACCAGCTACCACCCGCAAGCGAATGGAATGGTGGAGCGCTTCGACCGCCATCTGAAGGCTGCACTCATGTGCCACCGAGAAACCTGCCACAGAGCCCAACCTCTTGTGCTTCTTGGTATCAGATTGGCTCTCAAGGAGGACCTCAAATGCTCTGCTGCAGACCTCCTGTATGCTTACAGGGGAGCTCCTGGTACCTAGCGCTTTCACACAAAATGTAAGTGAGGACTTCGTGACACACCTGGCCATGATCGACATGCGTCCCGAAGTTGTTCGCTTTTAAGGACCTGGCAGACGCATCTCACGTTTTCCTTCGCGACGAACACTGTACACCGGCCCCTATAAAGTCCTCAGTCATTCTCTGAAGACACTTACCTTAGATGTTTCACGTAATAAGGTACAGGTGAGCGTCGATTGGATCGAATGGAAGCCTGCACACATCGCTGCAGACCCCGAGCGAGGCGCGGTCTCACCGAGCGCACAGGCGCCCGCGACGCCCCCGGCCTCGCAATGCAACCACATGTCCAGGTCCTACGTCTGCCCCACCAACAGCTCACTCTACACCAAATCCTCCCACCGTCACACGATCAGGTCAGGGTTAGATTTAAGGATATTTTAGATTTGTGACCTAGTTTTAATATATTTTTTTAAATTATTATTTCGTGTTCTCTAGTTTATAGTGTCTTGTATTTTATTCTATCATACAGCTACACTGTGTTCCTTTACGTGAGGGTGCGGAGGAGGGGGGATGTGGCGGCATACACTATTTGTATGAAAAAAATGTCAGATTTGCGACAAAGCTGTCCTGTCAATATCATCCACTTACCAAAAGATCGTAGTCAGACTGTAATTTGTGATTAACACTGCTTGAAACTTGACAAAACAATGAAAGTATACTATACTAGGTATACTTTTTTAAATATCGTAAAGTGCAGCGGCGTAACATGACGTAACGGGGCGTGTGTGCGATGCCGATTTGCAACGTACTGTGTGGCATATGTGGATTAAAAAAAATGCCGCTCCGCAACGTGACTATGGCCCTACGTTACGTCCAAACAAAAAATCTTGTACGTCTGGCAACCCTGGGATGCACCAATGTGATCAAGAATCAAATCTATAAAACATCGTCTGATAGTCAATCTTACCAGGAGTTGAAGAAGAGGGCGCGGGTATAGGAAAATGGTGGTGTAATGCGAAGACATCTCTTAGATTAAGAAGAAGAAATATGTGGATGAAGCATAAAAATCTCGATACAACCATAATGTAGTTTCGGAACACATTTTATGAATCCAGGGCCGCGTTCCTAGGGTGCACTTGACAGCAACCGCTTTGTACCCTCTCTTTCACACTTTGGCAATTTATATTATGCTATCCTGTTGTCAGAGTGAACGTTTGTTGTCAGAGTGTACAAAATGTAGGGGATATATCAAATTAAAATCTTTTTTCATACATTTCTTTCCTGCAGTTCGAATAGGTCTAGAAAAAATTAAGTGTGCTTAATAAATTTAATTACGATTTTTGACAAATGTCTGGTTAAGACGCAACATGGTACGAAATCGGGCAATCTCCTTTGGGTTACAAAATTCGTCACCGCCTCGTTGCGTGGGTCGCGTAACGAAAGTCCCGAACTTTTTTAATCTCACCCCGTATATTTTAAATTTAAATGCTGATTTAAATTTCGAATAACATAGAAAATGTCTGGCGCGCTTAAAATAAGTCAAGGGTGCATTAAATATTTCAGAAAAAGATTTCGTGCATGAAAAAATATTATTTTATATTTATACACAAGAAGGATACTAAATGAAAGAATGTAATAAAAAACAATATATGTATACCATACCAATTACGATAAAAAGAATTTAACGAAACCACGCAACAAAAAATTCGTTATCTATTTATGTAGGCTACGCAGCGCTATCATCCTTTGAAACAGACATACATTATTACATATATATTTTTTTACTTTTGTTACTTTTGATATATTTAATTAAAACTTTTAGCCAAGGAAGAGCAATACCGCAGGACCAGGCTTATGCTTAAAAGGAGGTTCGATTTCTAAAATTTTCTGAAGAAATGAATGGTTTTATTTTTTAATTTCATTTTTTATGCATAACATAGCACTTAACTTAGGCTTCTTTCTACTTATCATATTTAGGTACTAAACAAGAGACCCATCATAGTCCCATAATCAACTTGGAAAAAAAATTTAAGGTCCGATCGAGATTTCGGTCTCGGTCTCGGTCTCTGCTAAAAAACGCCGAAATTCTCGGCAGGACGAGAATGCGGCGCGACGCGTCGTTCGATCGGGATTGGTTTGATTTGATCATTCGCCCGCGTTGTCGATACTTGATATGATTGATTGGCTAGTGAGTACTGTAGTGATGGAATCTCTACAGCCGCGCATTGTGGTCTTTTTGGCGTTGGAACGTTTCTATTAAAAGTAATAAGGATTTAAATCGTTCGCTGTCTGATTTTGATAGTTTGGAATCAAGATTCTCTAAGGGTTCGTCATGATGTAAACATCTATCTAAATATTTTAATAAGTTTAATTGGAAATAAACCGAAATAGGTAAAAGTATCAGTATCTTTTAATAAAGAACAACGGGATCAAGCGACAGCACGTGCTCGAATGGGGAAAACGCTGAAAAACTATTTTTTCTGAATTATAATACAGGGTGTAACAAAATTGGTGTAGGACCCGTTAGCTGGGGATTCTACTCATCGTACTGAACAACTTTTGCTCTACGACTTCGCTCAAATAGCAAAACAAATTTGGAACTCACCATACAAATTGATCATCTGTTTTGCCATTTTTTGCTTAGATTTTTGTATGGAGAGTCCAATTTTTTTTTCAATTTGAGCAAAGTTGTAGAACAAAAGTTGTTCAGTACGATAAGTAGAATCCCCAGTTAACGGGTACTACACCAATTTTGTTACACTCTGTATAAGTTTACTTAATTTCGATTATTAATTAGCATTTTACTATTGAGTATACATTTTTATTTCTCATATTTTTTATTCTTAATCAAGTCTCGGTCTCGGTCTCGGCCGAGACTGAAAATTCCGGTTCGGTCGGACCTTAAAAAAATGCACTTAAATTGAACAGCTATTTTCTTTAGTATGGAGACTGGCCAGTTTTGTATGAATATCAAAAAAGTTGTTCACTATTGTGAAATGACATAATATTTGTTACGCCAACGTAAGCGTAGGAGCCATTTTTGAAGGCTTTTACTGATCACACTGTACAACTTTCGTTCTAAGAATTTTCACACATCGATCATATAAAAATGTTTGGCTTCTTCATACAAATTGTTTAACCATTTGGCCATCTATTTATGGAGTGTTCAAAAATTAAAACAACCGATTTTGAACCTTTTTTTTTAATTATAAGTGTGTGACCAAAGAAATTTTATTTGTATTAAAATCAATTCAGTACCTTTGAGCAAATGTACAAAAAAAAAAATTTCGTTGTCACTATTGAATTTAAAAAAGCGTCGGTGGCGCAGCGGGTAGTGACCGTCCTCCTAACCAGAGGTCATGGGCTCGAATCCTGGCCAGTGCACCAATGAGTTTTTCGAAACTTAAGTGCATTTTTATACCGACTGCTTTAACGGTGAAGGAAAACATCGTGAGGAAACCTGCACATCTGATTCCTAGATGTATATGATAGTCGCGTTGCACACGTCCGTAGGTGTAAATCTAAATGCCCTACACGTGACCGCGGGTGATGCTAAGTGCAACACTAGGCAACCGCCGTCTATACCTTGTGGATAGAACGGTCAAATGTGCCACACGATAAGAAGAAGAAGAACTATTGAATTCGGTTGTTTTTAAACGTGTTTATCGTTTTCAGTTATTCGAAATAACATTCAAAAGAATCCAATTCATTAATCACATAATGTTTTCAACATTAACTTAAAATGCTTCGTGTATCTACTTACTACTTAATTATGAGAAGCGAATTAGTTATAATTATAAGAAGGAAAGCGAAAAGCACTCAAAGTAATATCCAACTGTGAGGCTGGCCCTAATGTTTTCGGATAATGGTAAACACTTATTGGACAGCGTATAAGGGAAAATCTTTTGGAAAATTCTAGTGTTACTATGCTACTGTTATGTTGTGGTCTGAACTACAGTTCGACGTGTGGTTTTTAATACTTACTTTTTAATACTTATTATTAGCGACAACTTCCATTTTTTTTTCAGTTTTCAGTGCAAAAGTGAATCGAGAATTTGTTTGGGAAACACTGAAAAATAATAATTGTAGATCGGATTTTCAATATTTTTCCTGTATTCTGTACTTGATTCTGAGTAACCCCTTAAAAGTTCAAACGCACTTATTTGAAAGCCTGTATAGTGTTCTTAAAATACTGTCCATACACATGAATTTGACAAATTTCCTTTATGAATGTACATTTAGACATAGCAAAAAAACTTTGTACCAAAAATGTATATTGTTTGTACTTGTGTTTCTCGGGGAACATTTTTTTTTAATGTTTATGTTTTTATTTTCCTGTTTTGTTGTGCAATAAAGTGTTTTCATTCATTCATTCATTCATTCAAAGTTTTTAAAATAGACCCTACTTCGAGCCCTGAAAGATATTTTGAGAGCACCCCTTTTTAAATGCTTTACACATTATTTTATAACTCATATTTATTTTCTAACCAGTAAAAAGAAGCGTTCGTGGCTCAGTGTGGCTTGCATGGTCGCGGCGATCACGCTGGTTAACTGACTACAGCCCGGTCATAACCTAGATGGGTTTGACTGTTAGTGGCATTTATCTCGATTATTTCCGTACTTCGCATTTCGCAAGGCACATTAAGCCGTTGATGCCGACTGCTGTCACTAGATGGAAGTCGTTAAGCCATGTATGAGGCCTTATAGCGGCTTGAAACTTCTGACCTACCACACGCCCAGTAATAAAGTTATCCTACCACGCGTCCAGTAATAAAGCTATCCTACCACGCGCCCAGTAATAAAGTTATCCTACCACGCGTCCAGTAATAAAGTTATCCTACCACGCGTCCAGTAATAAAGTTATCCTACCACGCGCCCAGTAATAAAGTTATCCTACCACGCGCCCAGTAATAAAGTTATCCTACCACGCGTCCAGTAATAAAGTTATCCTACCACGCGCCCAGTAATAAAGTTATCCTACCACGCGCCCAGTAATACAGTTTCCTACCACGCAGTATGTAGGAATGTTTTGGGAAATATTCTGTCTAATTTATTAGTTTACCGTACTCTATGTTACTGGCACTTTGCCTAGCTTAATATTAACAGAAGCTTAAGAAATATCGAAAAAAATGTTTATACACAACACAATAATTAAAAGATAAGCTTCTTGTTTTGTTTCAAATAAACAAATATGATGAAAATGAAAGAATGGTAACAACATTAATTTGAAAGTGACATTGAAAGCATTGTTTGTTTTTAATGTTACTTTGTAAGTTGCTCATCTTTGCTACAAGGAACATTTATTTATAACTAGCTTTTTTTGTCCGCGGCTCCGCCCGCGTGGTTATCGCTTTATGTCTGTCTCTGAGGTATCCTACGGGAACCGTGTATTTTCCCGGAACAAAACGTAGCCTATGTGTTAATCCAGTATTTGATCTATTTACTGCAGGAGATCTGTTTCACCCAAATCCGTTCATTAGCTTCGACATGAAAGAGGAATAAACAAACAAACATTAGAAAGTAAAATTAGTAAGATCCACTAGCTGATGACCGCGACTTCGTCTGCGTAGAATTAGTACTTCGAGTAGCCTATTAAGCCTAGCCTAGCCAAAAAAAATCGACTCAAGGTTTGTTGCACGACTTTTGGAAAATTAACTCAATCTAGCAAAAAATAACTAAACCAAAAGTTCAAAAACTGTCTGTTTACTGTTTATGATATTAGTTTGGTGGTTTTCTAGATTTTTGTTCTTAGTGTTGAGCAGTTTTGTAGACTGAGATATTTTTTCAAAAGTCGAGCAACAAATCTTGAGTCGATATTTTAGTCCACCAGTGTAGGATAAACCTGTATCTTAGGCAACAAAATTCTAACACGTTATACCTACTTATGAGTATAATACAAAATTGAAATGCGCATGTTGAAATTACGCTATTTCTTGCGAACGCGGGCACGAAATTTTCTTTGTAAGTAAGCAATCGATCACGCAGGTTAACTCACTACAGACACGGTCATAACCTCGATGGGTTTGACTGTTAGTGACATTTATCTCGACCGTTTCCGTGCTTCACAAAGCACGCTAAGCCATTGGTGCCGGCTGTTGTCGCTAGATGGCAGTCGTTAAGCCATGTCGGTGGCCTTATAGGCGGCTTGAAAACTTCTGACACTGGGGTTGGCCACTAGCCCCAAAACCTCCACCAATCTGGACTTGGCCCCCGTGTGTGGAGTATGGCCTAATCTTCCCGAGTTATGAGAAGAGACCCGTGCCCCTGCAGTGATTTGTAGCAGTCACTCTGTATACTGACTTTAAATGCTAACACTGTCAGTCCCGACGACGGACTCGTCCATACAAACTAAATGCTAGGTCATTGCTGTGTTACGTATCGTTAGAGCTTTACAATTTGATCGATGCGGAGAAGTTTATAGGATTATCTTAAGTTCTTGAGCCCTTGAGTGGCACTAAACAATATTAGAACTGAAAGCTACGATTTCAATACATCGAGGATTTGTGAAATATTATGAGCAAATCCCAAAAGTTTGTAAATATAAAAGATAAGTGAGATAAGTGAAATAATAAAGATAAAATGGGTAAACGTTTTTTTATCCACAATTGGTGAGCTCTTGGCATCATCTCACCTGGTGGTAAGTGATGATGATGCCGAAGATGGAAGCGGGCTTACTAAGATAATAATAATAATATCCGGGACAAATCACACACGGTCATCTGGCCCCAAAATAGGAGTCCTTTTATCATGGGAACCAGAAACTGATATACATACACATATACATTTAAATACATACATATATAGATATAATACACCCAGACTCAGAGCAAACAATCCTGCTCATCACAGAAAAGTTTGCCCTGTGTGGAGATTGAACTCACGACTCTCGGATCAGAGGTCAGGATCGCTAACCACTTAGCCACCGAGTCAGTTGATTCCTCAATGCAATGTGGAACTGGCTATCTTATCTCTATGCCAAAACACATCAGTGCTATTAACACTGATGTTTGGCGGCAAGACTTAGAAAAAAAAATGAAGAAGGAAACTAAGACACGACTGTATCTTAACCGCTTCCGTGGCGACTCTACTCACTTCATTAGGAGGTCACGCTTTCGATTCCCGGCGGGATTCAACTTTCTAGAACTTGGTTTTGTTGGTGTGAGGGAACTTCCTTACCCTATCTGATTAGTTATCGCCTTCTTATTCATGATTAGTTATAGACTTGTGGACACCCAATGGTTCTTGTGATATATCTGGTGGACCTGCAGCAATTTGGGTAAAAAGCGCTAGAAATGTACATTAATATTATTTATACAAATGGAGATAGAAACATGCAAACAGTCATGTTGGCATGCAAGCATGCAAGTAAGCAGGCAAGCAATGCATGCAAGCAAAGCATGTAAGCAATTCATGCAAGCAAGTATGCATGCAAGTAAGCAGGCAAGCAGTAGACGGGGCCCCTGCGGGGCTCCTGTCTACGTTTCTCATATCCACCTAACACTACGACTGTAAAGAGAAAATTTAAGGAGAGGTAAGTCATAGCACTAAACTTTTACGTGTTTCGGCATAGAAATACGGTAGCCAGTCCTAGTTGCGTTGTACAATCTTGGTAAACCCGCTTCCATCTTCGGCCTCATCATCACTTACCATCAAGTGAGATCGTATCAAGCCAACTGTGGATAACAAAACTTATGTCAGTATGGAAATAAAGACGAATTTTTATGTATGTGTCTTTGTTTCTTTGGTATGCCTGCTTTAGACTGGGTGATGTCGTATTCAGAGTAGAAAGATGAATGTAATGAGTAATTAGAATTACCTGTGAAACAAGATCACTCGTTTCTATAACCTCTCTACAGCCCACATAGCACGTCCGTAGGAGATAATCAAAATCTAAATGCCCTTACACGTGATCGCGGGTGATGCCAAGTGCAACACCAGGCAACCGCCGTCTTTACCTTGTGTAGCACGGTTAAATTGTGCCACATGATAAGAGAATAAGAGAGAGATATGTCTATCACTTCTATTTGATTGTTTAGTATCATTTAGCAGTGGTTCCCAATTAGTTTTGCCTGCGTACCACTTCCAGAAAGAGCTAAAACTCGCGTACCCCCTTTTAGCAGGAATGATAAATAAAACTTTGTCCCTGTGTGCAATCGTGCGCCGCCCCGCACTTTCCTGGTGCTTAGTAGGTAGTATTTGATCTATTAAAATTAGGTGTAAGGTGCATATTTTGGTGATTGTTTTATACGTAGTTGCGTTGCGGGATTGCCGCGCGTATCCCTTGAAGATACTTTGCGTACCCTTGGGGGTATGCGTACTGATTTAGAGGGCTTAAGGCGCTACGTACACTCAATCTGAGCAGGTTGATGCATGATAATATAATATCGACCGAAACGCCACTCATTTTAAGTTCAGATCAGTGTGGGTACCATCGCGGCGGTTACGTCAAGGCCAAACGCAAAATTCTCGAGATTTCGATGTTTTTATTACTTTTCTTGGCTTTCAAATTAGTTAAAAACAAATCCGTTCAAGGTAAACTAAAGGTATTAAAATGGCCGATTTTTGTGTGTTGGTTTCAACATAAACAAATATTTTGTTTCCAAGAGAATTTGCAATTAATGCAATATACAGAGTTTACAGGATATTTTTTTTCATCAAATTTTTTGTGATTTTTATGATTCTGTTCAAGGCAATTTGTTTTTATTGTTTCAAGTATGTTATGTATTTTTTCCATGGTGATAGCTTTAACCATTATTTCATGAATTTGAATTGAATATTGCGATTTGGCGATACTCAACGCCTTAACATAATCAGATAATTTTACCGTATCCTGTGTCAAATCTCTAGCGATCTCACACAGTATAAATGGCATAGTCGATGTTGATATCGTGATTTCCTCGGCTTAGTTAGACATGGGTGTATGTTGTAAGTAACAAGGGTAAACTGAAACTTAGTAGTAAAGTCTTTGATTTAGCAAGTACTTGGCTAGCTACCACAATCTTATCTTCAATGTTAATAGCACTGATGTGTTCCGGCATGGAGGTAAGATAGCCAGTTCCCTATTGCGTTGGGGAATCTTGGTAAGCCCGCTTCCATCTTCGACATCATCACTTACCACCAGGTGAGATAATGCTTTCCTTCACCGACAAACTTAGCTCCACATTATCCGGGTTTTGGAAACACAAGTTTATTGACCTTGTGTTTTAATTAAAATAATCT
Source organism: Coleophora deauratella (assembly GCA_958295455.1). NCBI lineage: Eukaryota > Metazoa > Arthropoda > Insecta > Lepidoptera > Coleophoridae > Coleophora > Coleophora deauratella. Next base: position 11,309,936 of record OY282410.1, on the reverse strand, counting down.
TGACATAGCTTTCTCGAGGCTTAGTAAGGTGAAAAATCATTTGTGTAAGCTTTTATAACAAAATTCCGAATCATCATCATCATCATCGGCCTGCATTAGTCCACTGTTGGAATGACGTGTGTGAACTACCAGAATGTAAATTTAAGAAACATATAAAACGCTGTATTTGTTCAAGAGGATACTATAAGACTGTAGATTATTTGAATGACTAGCTGGTGCCCGCGACTTCGTACGCGTTAGTGTTGGGGTTTTTACAATAGTTCATGTTTTGCTAAATTATTCTTTAGAAATAAGAAAATAACAAAATTAAGTAAACAATAAAACGAATGTATGAAAAAGAAAAAGAAAAAGAAAAAGGAAAAAGGAAAAACAAAATACAGAGAACGAAAAAGAAAATATAATTGCATTGAATTAATGTTCACAACCAACACTACTGGGGCATGGATCTCTTCTTATAGCTAGTTTGAATGATAATGACATTTGGAATATTCCTCCAGAAAAATGATATGACGTTTATAAGAGTGCTTAATGTACCTACGTAAAGAAATAAATGATTTTGAATTTTGAATTTTTGAAAAAATTGTAAAAGATATAGACAAAAAACTGACGAGCTACTCGATATCAATACTATTATACTCGTAATTATGTCTTGCTTCCCTTATTTTTACTTTCAAGACTCGAATCTAAATGGTACCATCAATATGCATTGACAATACTGTCAATTAAAAAAACTTTTAAATTTCATATTGCATTTCGCGGTGGAAACCTCGAAAAGAGGTTTATTCTAACATGTTGAAGACCCTTAGGTGTTAATAAACACTTTTTGAAACCGTCTAGCTGATATACAGAAATCAATTAACCTTTTAGGATTCGTTTTTTTTTATGGCAGAGTGGCAAACGCGCAGACGGATCACCTGATGGTAAGCGATTACCACAGGCCATGGACACCCGCAACACCAGAGGAGTCACAAGTGCGTTGCCGGCCTTTAATATGGGAGTACGCTCTTTTCTTGAAGGTTTGAATGTCATATTGGTCTGGAAATACCGCAGGCGACAATTCATTCCACAGTTTGGTTCCACAGCTCGTCTCAATACAAATTAACAAATCGAAAGTAAATGTTAAATAAGCTTTTACTTAAACATACAGGCTGTCAATCTTTCTACCACTCCTGATTCTGATCAATTTTTCCCAAGGAACCTATAATAAAATCTAACAAAAATTTTGGACTCTTCATACAAATCGATCAACCGAAAGGCCAAATTAGTATGAAGAGTCCAACAATTTTTTTTGCGATTTCACTATGGGTTACTTCGGGAAAGTTGATCAGAATCAGGAGTAGAAGCACTGATCAAAATATGGCACACGACTAGATTTACACGTACAGATAAAAGTTTTAGTGCGACAGATTTTTATATGCGCTTTGCGTGTACACCTCGTCCCCGTAAAAAATGGCAGAAAATTCACGAACAAACATGCCGCAAGACATCTCTAATTCTAAATGCTGTAAGCTTCTAAAACATCGATAAAAAAGCAGCCAAGTGCGAGTCGGACTCGCCCATGAAGGGTTCCGTAGCAGCAAGTAACATAATATAAAAGTTCTCGTAGTTCGTTGTAGGTAAATTGCGGTTTACGATTTAAGATCTCGTTCAAACCAATTTTCGGTGGAAGTTTGTATGGTAATGTACATCATATATTTTTTTTAGTTTTTTCGTTCTCTTATTTCAGAAGTTATACAGGGGGACACACATTTTTCACTTTGGAAGTGTCTCTCGTGCAAACTATTCAGTTTAGAAAAAAATTATATTAGAAACCTCAATATCATTTTTAAAGACCTATCCATAGACATACCCCACACGTATGGGTTTGATAAAAATATTTTTTTTGAGTTTCAGTTCTAAGTATGGGGAGCCCCCAAAATTTATTGTTTTTTTTTTTTCTATTTTTGTGTGAAAATCTTAATGCGGTTCACAAAATACATCTACTTACCAAGTTTCAACAGTATAGTTCTTATAGTTTCGGAAAAAAGTGGCTGTGACATACGGACGGACAGACAGACAGACAGACAGATAGACATGACGAATCCATAAGGGTTCCGTTTTTTGCCATTTGGCTACGGAACCCTAAAAACGTACTAAACCACCAATATTTAAACACAGTTACATACCTAAATCCACTGTGCGTTCAATATAAATCGTTTTGTAAACATTTAACATAAACATTTTAGCTCGATGTGTGTATTGACGCAAGTGATTTGAGATCTAAATATTGTGCTTAATTTTGTTGTATGAACGTGTTACGACTACCTCAGTTTACTATTAATAGCATGTACAGTATAAGTATTACTCTTAATTTTAATTAAAATTTTAATTAATTTTAAGCAAAATATCGAGTGAAATTGAAATAAATAAAAATAAATAAAATTAAATTTAAAAAATTACAGCGGCTTCTAGTTATGACAGTGAACAACTTTTTTTAAGGAACCAATTCAATCGGCGCAAAAAAAATTTGGCGTTTCCATACAAAGTTGTCTACTCATCGATTTATATGAAGAATCTAAATATTTTTTGTTGTTCAGTTTTATGAGTAGAAACCACAGTTTTTGATTCACAATTTTTTTCATCCTGTAGATGTAGAAGGTGTTAATTTGAGTTACCTACGTAACTTCGTAAGAGACCTATTAGTTTATTCAAAAAATTCCTCTCTATACAAAGTGACCGAATAGCTAATCGCAATGCAAATGAAAATTTTTAATCAAACATTTTGCGACTAAAGTCGGTAAGTTTAATTTTATGAGTTAAACTCGCACCGCTTGGCTTCAATAATAACTCTGTAAAAGTGTTTCGTTTCTAACTCAGTCTAAACCCTGAAGTTAAAGAGAAATCTGAAATTAACTAGAAACAACATGTTCCTTTAAAGGTGTGCTAGAGCACAAATAAAAGGTTTTTCTAGAACCGATTTCTAAGTAGAATAAATAAATAAAAGCGTTAAAGTTTGTTGGTATTGAAAATCATCCATACAAATATCCAACGTGTGCGTCAGGGTAGCGGGTATACCTACCTCAGCTAGTCGAATGACTTTTTTCTAGAATACATGTACCTACAGTGTACCTTACTGTAACTTTTACGAAATTTTGTGTACCTCTTTCTATTCGCAGAAATTTTGAAAATAGGTACACCCGCCATCCTGACATCAGGATGGCATAATTTACCGGTAGGTAAAGACAGTTTGGGTTTTGGGGAGAAGAACATAAGTATCAGACAACAAGTGGAATAAAGCGGTGTACGTACCTTGCTGTTGTGGCCTGCACGTAGACCTTCAGCTAACCAGCCTAATGTGACACTGATGGTTTGAGTAATGGTAGCCACAGATATCGTATGTTTTATGAATTTTTGAACCGTTTGAAAGCAAGACCTAAAATTCTGACAAAATATCTTCTATCTAGAAAGCAGCTGTAAGATAATAATCTTCTAGTTCTAGTAAATGACGCACCCATCTCCTCTCCCGCTATATCTAACATCTTGCACCACTAAATGCAGTTTCTAAATCTAAATCAGTTCATCTCCTATATCGCACGATCAAAGTGCATTACCGCTTTTGCGAGATGACTCGTAATCCAGTTATAAATTCATCGGTAGACTGGTTACCGCTTGTGACTTTGTCTGACTTAATTTTGATATACTGATATCGGGCTTTTCGTAAGCTAATTCAAAGTTGTAGCTTGGGGAATAATTTAAGTTAGTTTTTGTTTATGGTTTCCAAAATACAGGTTGACCACTGAATAATGGCATGTTATTATAAATGCTACTCATGATAAGTATAGAGAGCAAAAAATGTTCGCTTCACTTAGAAAATATTGACAGTTAATTATAGTAAATTTAATGTTGTTGTGGTAATTAAATAATATTTCCAAAGGTTATAATTATAATATTTTGTAGGAGAAAAAAGAATCCTTCTTCGTCTTGCGTGATATATCCTTGGTAGCATCCTCATTAAATACCTGGTTAGGTGTTGCCAGCTGCTCTAAAATCTTTAATTAAATGTGTGTTTCCAATAAGTATTTATACAAATATATATATTTTTAAAGATACACTTACAAAATTATTATTTTATTAAGTTTAACCATCCATCCAACCATCATTCGGGAAATTATTAACCTTGTATCTATGTTGCGTATTTTTATGAGCTTCAGACTTACCCATCGCCATATCATCATCTAGCTTCAACTTATGAGCTATATACTCGTAATGCCCAACGTCCTATTTTTAGGACATAGGTTTAGTAGTAGTTCAGACAAAACTACCTAAAATTTGAACTGATTTTCGAACTCATATTACGATTTGAATATTGGCTCCAATTCTGAATAAACCACATTTAAGGTCAAGCGTTAGGGTAAATTTTTAGGTCGTTGGGCCTTACGAGGATAACAGTAACATTAATAACATAACATTACATAACATAACATAACATTATTAACAGTAAATTAATTAATTGTTTTTTTTTCCGAACCCCGGGTTGTCTGGAAGAAATCGCTTTTAGCGATAAGACCGCCCAGATTGTACTACTTGTTTCTTTTTCTTTTTTGGTTTCTATGTGTTATGTGTATTTGTATTGTAGTCAATAAAGAGTATTTGATTGATTGATTGATTGATTAATACTTCTTTGATCTTCTCAATGCCTCTAACTACAAACATCAAAACCTTTGCATTCGCAATATGTATGTATTATTACCATTAACTGGACTAGTTATTGACTGTGGGTTTGGTTTCGTCTTTGTGTTGAGTTTATTCGATGATGGATTCTGCTTATTTTATGAGCAGATCAAAATTTTAGTTGCTTTTATATCGATTCCTGTTGGTATTTCTCTGAAGTTGAAATGCGTCGTGGGAACGTTTGTTTTCGTAAAAGCGCTGAACCCATTTAGATTTTCAGTATTCAGTTTTGCTTTTATGTTTCTTTTATATACCCCGTTATTCAAAATAATACATTATATTCTAATGATTGCTAATTCCTTGACCTCCCTTCCTACTCCTTGACTTCCTGGTATCGACGTTATTTTAACCTTCACTTGATCGATGAAACTAATTCTCGGTTTCCATCTACTTTTCTTTCCCTCTATATTAGTTATGTTATTTATGGAATCATCATGTTAACAAATGTTATTAGTAAATAAAACCTCTGTTCCCAATAGTTTGTATGATTTTATTTTTATATTTTATTATATCAGACACTTCATCGCTTCTTAACCTTTACGATTCAGCAATTATCATACTTTTCCATTCTCCTCCATCTGGATCATATTTTAGTAAACATGTTATTTTAGTTTATTTCGTGTGGACATAAAAAGTGTCTGCGTTTTTAAAATTTACTTTCGTCACTTGGAAAGCAAAGCGAGTTCCCCTTAAAATTGGCAACGTGTGTAAAATATTCATATTGATTTAAATTGATTAAGAATGTCATCTGTATACGTAAAATTTCTTCTGCTTTTTTGTACGCATTGCGTGAAACATGAAAATTTATTCATGAATTTATATTGCATGAATCGATTATTAAAATGTGGCTTGAATAATCGGCAAGAATGTTTCTTAAAATTAAAATTATTAAAATGAGATAATTTTCAGTGGTATCTACTAGAAAGCATCACATGATTTTATATCTATACATACTTAGCTATTTATCCTTCTGAATACGTCGCACCAACATAGATTGCACGATGCATTAACAGGTTGTACATTGCAAAGACAAATTTTATTCAAATATTTTATGCAAATCGACCGACGGATCGACCATTTTTGTATAAGACTTCAAATTTTTTTTGCGTTTACTTTAAAAGTAATAGGAAGAACAAAGGATATCACATTCGCCCTGAATATAAATTAAAAAATATTTCTATTTATTAATATTTCTATGTCCCATTTGCTGTTGAGACCACGGGTTGCTGGGGATCGGAGGCAAGAGATTTTGTCCGGGAAATAGGGTGTCATATTAGGCAAAGAGGGGGTGACCTCCGTTCTAGGACCTTCCTGATTCAAAGGTTGTCCATCGCTATTCAGCGTGGAAACGCCGCAAATTTTGCGTGGACTCTTTGATTAACGAAGCGTTGTGGTGGATTTTTATTTGTATTTTAACTTAGTTATTAATTAGTTTATTTGCAATTTAAAAAAATAAATAAAATAAAAAATAATTAAATTCTTAGTATAGCTAAAAGTCTATTGTAAAAAAAGTTTATTAAATGACTTCATGTTTTTTATAAATATCTCAAGATTTTGAATTGGATTTAATTTTTGATTAGTGATAATAATAATATAAATAAAGTGATTAATTCGCTTTTAAGCGTAATTCAAACCCTGTCCATTATTGCTTCCCATCCCAACATTATGAATACCCGCAAACTAGTTAAATCTACTTCAGACCGGTCTAATTTGGTTTCATCCGGAAAATTGCGGTTCGAATACAATCTATGCCGCTATTGGCGTTCAAAGTTAGCTTCAAAATAGAATTTGGTGGTCAACATAAACACAGACGTCTTTTGACGAAGTGTGTTTGCTCTATTTTTGAGTTCCTATGTTCTATTATCAAATTCGTAGAACAGATGGCCGTTGGGACCGGAAAGTTCTCGAATAACCTCCTTGGAAGACGTAGCGTAGGCAACCCTTCTCGGTGGACCTATGACCTGATGAAGGTCGCAGGAAGCCGCTTGATGCGGGCAGCTCAAGACCAGTCGTTGTGGAATTCTTTGGGGGAGGCCTTGTTAGCAGTTGACGTCTTTAAGCGGATATGTTGATGTTGCTAGTGTATTTTATTATCTACTGGAAGTCTCGATAAATCTGGATTTCCTCCATTCAAATTTTGAATGCATCAACTACTTCTACAATTATTTTGCCAACATTAATTTAATGTTTTCTTTGAATTGTGAATATAATTATGGGTTTCAACCCATACTTATTTACTTACTTACTTCGCTGGCTCCGCGACCCAAAGAGGATCTTGGCCTTCGACACCCAATTCCGCCACTCTTTCCTGTCCTGTATACCGCATCACGCCAATCGGCTTTTTAAAGAGTAGTCAGGTCTTTTTGGACTTCGTCACTCAAGCAGTATCTGAGGTGCCCATTAGGGCGTTTCCCTGTCGGTCGTCCCTTATACGCTCTCTTTGCCGCATGGTCCTCATCCATCCTCTCTTGGTGGCCAAGCCAGCGAAGGCGAGCGGATTTTCTTTCACCTATGATATTACCCTCGGACACCAGGTCTTCTATTTTGGCGTTCTTCCGAGGCCTCCAGCTTCCATCCTGCCGCCTAGTCGGTCCCAGAATTTTTCGGAAAATGTTACTCTCCACCACAAAGAGTACCAACCAACCCATTGTCGTTGAATTCATTTTTTGACCAATTTAGATAAAATTCAATTTTTTTTTCACAATTAATTTACTATAGCTTCCTTTGAGAAAGTTGTTCAGTTTCATGAGGCAAAGCATGGTTACTATTTTTTTCATGTTTAAATTTTTCCAGATGATTCCGTATGTTAGTATAATTTTTAAGTAACAGTACTCGCAAACAAAAGTTTCAGTATGGGTATTAGTGGGTGTACTATTTTGTTTTTCTATTTAACGATTTTTATGTCTGTTCATAGCAGTTACTAAGACATCTTAATCTAAATGCTTATGTATTATCTAGTACTATGTATCATTTAACGACGCTAGGCATGTCCTAACAAAACAAAGGTCTTTGGTAGTCGATGTATCATTATTTGCATTTGTAGTAACTTCCATATAATGTGCGGCTAGTTAATTAAATTCTGTGATAAAGTTGGACTAGTGTGGTTATCGGATTTGATCATGCAGAGAGGTCAGATAATTCTGTAACGGGGATGTCGGGGATAAGGTTATGGCTCTCTCTCTCTCTCTCTTCTCTCTCTCTTATCGTGTGGTACAATTTAAGCGTTCTATCCACAAGGTATAGACGGCGGTTGCCTGGTGTTACACTTAGCATCACCCGCTGTCACGTGTAGGGCATTTAGATTTTCACCTACGGACGTGTACAACGTGAATCTACACACGTAAGTTTCGAAAACCTCATTGGTATATTGGCCGGGATTTGAACCCGAGACCTCTGGTTAGAAGATCGGAGTCATTACCCGCGGAGCCACCGACGCTTTTTCCGACGCATTTTACAGGTGTTATAAAACAGGCGTAGGATAGAGGTGTGAGTTGAACCTTATTTTTCAAGATCCGACTGGGTGGGTAACACTTCTCGCTCTTTACCTGCCGCCAACAGCGCGTTGTGTGCGTAGGAAATGATTCTTCATATCAATCTCAAACATCCTAATGTGTAATGTTGAAGTTCATTCGTCGTTCGTTCGCCCTGCGGTGAAGTTACGTTCGCTGTCCAGTAGCACCGTGTCACATGAAATTACCCTCATATCAAAAAAATAAAATAAAATGTTATCTAAATGTGATTTATGTACAAAAAACATAACGAAGCGGAGCCCTGGTGTCCAGTGTACCCAGTGTGATAAAGTGGTGCATGCTAGTGTGAACTGTTCTGGACTAACTACCAAGCAGCTTACTGCACTTCGCGCAACCGACAACATCGGCTGGACCTGCAGTGATTGTAAGAAAAGTGCTCCACCCAGGAAATCATTTATAATACCTGATGATGAAGAGGATATAGACAAAGAAGAAAGCCAGTTAAGCTCTTCGCGAAGCGCAAATGTTAATGTACCCGGCATTGACATAAAAAAATTACTGCAAGATATAGCACTGGATGTCGAAAAAACTATAAAGAAAGAACTGGCCGAATTCCAAGAATCCGTTAACTATTGCTGTGAAAGAATTGAGGAGTACGAAACTGAAGTTAAGGCCTTACAGGAAAGAGTAAAACACGTCGAAAAGAAAAACACTAGATTGGAAAACCAAAACAAACATCTAGAAAGTGAAGTAGCCGCTTTAAAACAGCGCTTTAATGAACAAGAGCAGAAGCAGATAGTAGACCATATTGAAATCACCGGTATTGTGTGTGACTCGAAAGATAATCATCTGACTATTGCCAAAAAAATCGCAAGTGTCCTAAACGTAGAGGAAGATAAAATAAAATTCGCCAAACATATTCCAGCTAAAAACGAAACTGATAACGCACGCCTAATTGTGAAGTTATCTGATGAAGAAACGGCTGATTCCTGGATAAACGCTAGTCGTTCACCTGATCTATCCACTAAATCCTCCGAGTTGATCATTCCCAGTCAAAAGCTAATCATTCGTCGCGCACTCACGCCCTACTTCAAGACCCTGCTTTGGAAAACGAAATCAGAACTCAAGGAAAATTATAAATTTATATGGTGTAAACAAGGAAAAGTGTTCGTAAGAAAATCAGAAAAAAGCAAAATATTTGTCATCAGAAGCGAAAAAGATATCAAGAAACTAAACGCTGAGGAAGGTCCCCATCACGAGTAATTTATATATCCATTGATTCTATTTTAAGTCCTGCCTAACTAACCCTAAGTTTAAAATTCATAATGGCTAACTTAAATAGTGATATTATCGAATTACAAAATTGTCTTAACATTGCTGATTTCCTCAAAAATATACACAGTAACTGGGCTAACCTTTGCTCACACAAACATACGATCAATGATAAAAAATTATTCACAGGTCCTCGAATGTATCAGTAGACAAAAAATTGACGTGTTTGTGCTATCAGAGGTAAACATAAGCGATCATATCTCCTCCTTGTTTGAAATTGAAAACTACTTTATGTACAAAAAAATACGACGTAATAGGAAGGGTGGTGGTATTATCATATATGTACACAAAAGTCACGAATTTACCGAAATTCCTACATCTACAAAACACTGTGAATGTATTGTGGGCACACTAAAAACCAACAGCTCTGTCATTATAACACTTTGCGCAGTCTACCGACCACCTGACACTAATAAAACACTTTTTCTCACAGAATTATCACACATTTTAGCAACTACAGGCAAAAACACTATCCTGCTGGGCGATATTAACATCGACTTGAAAGCTGAAAAACCCATTAAAATATCATATCTCAACACGCTATCAGAGTACGGTCTGTCATGTGGAATTTCAGAATACACGAGAATAGAAAAATCAAAAAAATCGATAACCAAAACTTGTATTGATCATATATTTGCTAAATTCCAACCAGACTTAGACCTTTACTCCGCCGTGCTCGATACGGTTATGGCGGATCACAGAATGATAGTTCTAACATGCGTCGGAATGCAGTATATACAGGCTGCTCCAAAAATGAAAAATATATATAACAATAATATTATAAATAGCTACTTAGAAGGTGTTGACTGGTCTTATACTAATAAATTATCTTGTCCGGATGACATATATAAATTTATCTCAGATCACTTTCAAAGAGCATATAAGGAAGCGGAAAATACAATATATGAGAAAACAAATACAAAACGAAATTCGGAAAAATGGATAAATAATTATATAAAGTCAATGTGTGAAAAAAAGGAACAGTTATTCAAAAAGTGGATAAAGGACCCCACTGACAGAATATTAAGAAAAGACTACACCGATATGAGAAATAAAACTAATAAAGCCTTGGAATTTAGCAAAAATAGATACTTCAAAAATCAAATAATACATAACAGTACAAACACAAAAAAACTTTGGCAAATATTAAACAAAATATCTGGCAAAATAACAAGAACTGTAGACGATATAATAAAAAAAGCCTTCGACACTGCTACCATCGGAGAAGAGATAATAGCGAATAACTTTGCACATGAATTCAACAAAAACGTAAAAAAAATTATTCCTAAATGTACTTCACCTCTACTGAATGAATCAGAATATCTCAAACCAGCAGATAGGAGTATGTACTTTCAAAAAGCTACACCAATAAATATCAGTAAAATCATAAGAAACTTAAACACACACAAAGCACCTGGACATGACATAATACGACCCAGAGATGTAAAAACTGTCTGTGACAAATTAGTTGTGGCTATAACAAACCTCATCAACAAAAGTATTGAAACTGGACGTTACCCAAATGAACTCAAGGTTGGAGTAGTTCGACCAATACATAAAAAAGGCAGCCACAAACTTTTCGAAAACTACAGGCCCATTACCATATTACCGATCCTTAATAAAATATTTGAAAAATACGTAGCCAGCCTTATACACAAATTCTATGAAAAAAATAACATACTGTGTGATAGACAGTTTGGATTTAGACAGAAAAGAGGAACTAATACGCTACTATCGGAATTCGTCGATGATATTAATGCTCATTTAAACGACAAAAAACACGTAGTTCTTGTATTCATAGACTATAGTAAGGCATTTGATACGCTAAGGCACAGTCTGCTGGCTAAGAAACTTGAATATACCGGTATTAGGGGTCCATTGCTCAAATGGTGTAAAGATTATCTTACAAATCGTCAATACACAGTTAAAGTGGGAAACTCCTTCAGTAATTTAGTCAACGTGTCAGAAGGTACTGCACAAGGATCAGTGCTTGGTCCTCTACACTACTTAACCTACGTAAATGATGTAGATAAAGTAGTAAAATATTGTAAACTATATCAGTTTGCAGACGATACCTGCCTTGTTGCAGCTGATTATAACCTCGTAAAGGCAACAACAGACCTGCAAGCTGATTTTGATGCTCTAAACAAATGGTCACATGACGCTGGACTAGTCCTTAATGCACAAAAAACCAATTTAATGCACATACACTCCTCACATAATATCACTGAAAATAGAGCCCACTTGAAAGCACATAGCCATGAATGCCTCCATAGAAACGTAAACGTTAGCTGCAACTGCGAAATAATCAAACAGGTCAGTAAAGCTACATATCTGGGTCTTGTTATAGACGAGAGATTTAATTGGGGAGCGCATATAGACGGGATTTGTAACAAACTCAGAGCAATATTGGTAAAATTTTCTCTTATAAAATATAAAGTACCGTGCAGTATATTAATGACTATGTATAAAGCTCTAGTAGAATCTATTATCTCATAAGGGATCACAAGCTATGGGAGAACCTATAAAACTTATCTGGACCGGATTTACACACTGCAACTAAGAATTCTAAAAACAATGACACCTAGAAAGGAAATACAAAAATACAAAGAAAATTACCACGAACTTTTCAAAAAGTTCAAAATTATACCTGTGCATGAAAAAGTATGCTACTCACTTCTAGTAGAACAAATAAGAAATAGCGAGCTCCAACAAACTACTCAACATACGCACATGACAAGACAAACCGAAAAAAGAACACTAAACATTATTAGAGCTACAAATACATACGGTCAGAGGACTACTAAATACATGATACCTAGATTATTGAACCAATTACCTACTGAGTTACGTCAAAAGCTTAACGAAAAAAATATCAGACGGGAACTAACAATATACTACACAGAGAAAGTATAACTAGGACATAGCATTTATAGTGTAAAATTAGAATAAGCACTCCCACCACAACACAATACCTAAATAACTTTAATAATTCTTACTCATAATATGTACACAAACACACACACACACACCCACAATACAACATCTAAATAACTTTAGTAATTCTTATTCATAATATGTACAAACGTACACACACACAAACACACACACACACCATACATATATAAATATATAGATATACCTATACATTATATCGTAAAAATTAATTATCTTTAATAAAAAAACATATAAATATTTATATTATCTAAAATATGATATCTTTATTAATTACATATAACGTATTCACACTAGTCTAGTACATATAATAAAATCACCACATCAAATACTTACCTACCTTCCTTGATCATCATCATCATCTTCAGTAATATTATAATTTCGATGTAAATTAACATTACTTAAAATAAAATAATCGTACACAACCTGTATAACCTATTTGCCGGCTAGTGCTATTGTATTGCGAACATAGGAGCTCGGAACCAGTTACAAATTTACATTTGCAGACAGATTAGTACCCCGTAACTTAAAGAATAAAAGTACACCTGACAGCAATTATAAAGTGGTTCCGAGATCTCAATGTACTAGTAGGCGATAGCGAGTGGCGAATGCAATGTCGCGACAAACAACTGAGTTTAGCGGCACTTTATAAATAAGTCATAAAATGTATTGTATATTATTAAATAATAATAATAAAAAAAAAAAAAAGAATATATAAAAAAAAATTGTGAATATATCGCGGAATTTAAATACTTTCGAGTCGTTTTACAGTGACACCAGTATCCATATCTAATTTAAGTTTTATGTCTCCAATACATATTTCATAATCTGTCTAATTATAGGATTTAGCTGCGACAAATATATAATTTGTAAATTTATTTCCTGCCTTTCTTATTCAGTTGATTACTTATACATGTTGCGATCTATCTGACTCCAAAAAGGATCATTTGTGGGGCAGTGTGTACGCTTTTATAACAAAATTCCGAATGACGTGTGTGAACTACCAGAATGTAAATTTAAGAAACATATAAAACGCTGTATTTGTTTAAGAGGATACTATGTATAAGACTGTAGATTATTTTAATGATAATGACATTTGGAATATTCCTCTAGCAAAATGATATGACGTTTATAAGAGTGCTTAATGTACCTTCGTAAAGAAATAAATGATTTTGAATTTTGATCTAATAAAAATAAAACAAAGTATTAATAAATCTGTCTCTTTGTAGTATAATTTATATACTATAAATGAACTTAACAAATTAATTCCGTAAATCTAACGTTAAATTTGCCTTCTCGAAAACGAGAAACAATATTGAATTACATTTTAAAATTCACAAATAACATGACATGGAACATAATATTAGAACGTTAACATGAGTAACAGACAGTACAAATATTTCGCTATTCACCTAATGCACTTGTGAACATTCCGAAATGTATTTGAAAATGTCCGGGTAAAGTTGGAGTAGCAAGCTTGGTCAGTTCAGTGATTCGTACCAAGAAAAACTCGTCTCGGTGCGGTGAGAATTTAAGAGAACTTTTACGTCACTTCCACGAGCAGAATTTAATACTTGAAATTTCGATGGCTGACTTTTGATTTTGGAAAGAGGCCGTTGCTTCAGTGATCTGTCATTAGAATTTTAGTGTCCCTGACCCCAGCAAGCACTTTTTTCCTAAGGCTCCTAGAAGAATCCTACCTATCTCAAATTTTAGAGCATAACTACAGAAATCATAATGCCAAGTGAAAAAATTTCAGCTATCACACTTTTCGAGGTACGAGCGCCTTAAAGAAGTGCTTGCTGGGGTTACATAGAATTTTATCGAAGAATTTTTGCGTCGCCGAGGAATAAGAAACCTACTTCGCTAAATTGTGGCCGTGTGTCATTTTATTTTATTTTTTACTTGATGTTACACTAATAGCACAGAGCTAAAAAAATGCCATACCCACTCAGGTTATGTTAAATCATCTCTACCATTACCTTACTCCCAACTAGCAAAGTATGGTGATATAATTATCAGTGATAGAAACGTGTATATCACCGCGAAATGGCCCCAGTTTTAACACCATTTGGTGATATAAGGGTTGTATTTTAGTAACGATTATCACTATTTGGTGATAAATCGGTGATATTTCAGAGTTAGTGACGCCAGCCAACGAGTTGCTTTTATATCACCCTTATAACACTATTTGGTGTTAAAGGGGCTCCCTTTTATCACAACTTTGCTAGTTGGGATCCTGTCCATTTTAAAGTCTGATATGAGTTTGGGTCACAGTGGTACGAAATCGTTGTGAGCCGAGTTAGTGAAAGCCTCAAGAGGCAAGCAGATGTTGCGGGAAGACTACTTTCCCTAATGGTATAGCGTTGGCTAAATGCACTTTGAAAATACATTAGCTATTATGCACCTGTTTTCTTCAAAATAAAACACAAGAAAAAGTCTACATCTAATAATTTTGGATTGGTCGCGCTTTTTTCGTAACTTTTTACGAAATAACAGGTTTCGCTACATTTTGGTTTATTTGAATTGCCTCTCTTATAATTGCATCCCCAAAATAATTGCAAATAATAAATATTTTCTCGTTGTTAATATTTTTCCACGTTGTGTCAGGATCATCTTTAATGATCCACCAACGTCCGCTAGGATAACAACCCACAGTGTTTTCACTGCTGAGTTACTTATCTCTTCCCTTACTTCCGCAAACTTAAATTATATTGCACAAAAGGAGTAACCGATGTTGGAATTCGATCCAACCAATTGATTTTTCATCCACTTTGTATGTATAAAACTTTCACAATGTGACAATTGTTCAATTGTTCAATTGTATAGATCCTCCAGCTCACAATTTTATTGTTGACATGAATTGTAATAGAATTTAAGATTTTATTTAAAAAACGTGTTGAAGCGAGTTTCTTTTGGGCTCGACGTTTCTTCTCGCTTCGCAAACACTTCCCGAAACGTTGAGTGTACAAGTCCCGCGTGGTAGGGACTTTGTACTAGGTAGAAAAAAATATTGGCGATTTAAAAGCATGTGTAAAGCATCTACTTAAATAAAAAACATTTTGAGTTGAGTTGAGTTGAGTTGACACCTGATTGAAATCATGATGACATCTTATGTAAGGTAGAAATGGATATCTTATCAAGATTTTTGAAAATTTACAAATCAACCACATTTGTGGAGGTTGTACAATACCAGTGTTAGAAGTTTACATGCCGCCTAAAAGGCTACTGACAAAGCTCCCTTGTGAGGAGTTTGGCCTCATCTTCCCCAGGTAAGGGAAGAGACCTGTGCCCCTGCACTGTGGAAGATATGGATTGTGAACGTAAGAAGACTCATCTACTATTAAACAGTTTTAATACCTCAGTTAAACATGTCCGCGAGTGGCGACGCGAATGGGGAGGCGAGGCGGTGAGCGTGAAGCTGGCAGCCTCACCATAGAAGAACGAACAAATGGTCTGGTCTCTTCACATAAATCAGGAAGTTTTTCATGGAAGTGTTATAGGTGATTGTGACTCTAGATAATAAAACTCTTAAGTAAGGCCATACTCCATACCCGGTGTGGACACACTTGGTATAATCAGAATATCGAAATTCTATGGTGAGGCTAGGAGCTCTAAGCTCACCGCCTGGCCTATTCACCTCGCCACTCGCGGACATGTGTAACTGAGGTATAAGAACTTCGTGGTCTCCATCCAACCTTCATTCCCAGCATCATATATCATCTTCCGACTCTCATAAGATCATCAGTCCACCTGACGGTGACAGGTTTTCATAGTCGCAAAATCCCATTCGGTCTAATATGACCCTCCCAATTTGTTGCTCGGTGCGACACAAGGACAATTTACGATTACAACTTAGAGTCAGTTTTGTTGTTACTAAATCTGACAGCGGAACATACTGGAAATTGGAGCACGAAATATGTTCATCAGTGGGATGGAGAGAATGCTTGAAGCTAATTCGGGATGAAACAGACTAAATGACCGGCTAAAATAATACAGCTGCTGGCTTTAATCTTAATGAACTTAGTGATCTGGCAAGGGAGAAAATTTATGTGCAGCTTAGCACGAGAACTGTGAAATAATATGTGCAGTATTCTGGTCACGGGTATGTTAGACTAGCTTCCGGCGCGACTCCGTCCGCGTGGACTTCAGAATTGTGTCCAGAAAGAAAGAAATTTTGTCAAGAAAGAAATAAAATGTTAAGATAGCTGCATCTAATGACGAAGTGGAAATTTTGTTTTTTTAAGCATTCCTACGGGAGCCCTCAAGTTTTCCGGGATAAAAAGTATCCTATGTGTTAGCCGAGTGCTTTATCTATCTATCTACCAGATTTCATCCAAATCCGTTCAGTAGTTTCGGCGTAAAAGCGGAACAAACAAACAAACAATAAAACATCCATACTTTCGCATTTATAATATTAGTGAGAAGTACATTGCACATACCTAGTTATAATTATGTTAAACAGGTTCAAAGTTTTTGGTTTAATATGCATATTCACACCCCGGACACTTCATACAAATTTTGCGCCCCTGTTTACTACATAGACATCATGTTAGTACACATGTAAATGTGTGCGTGATGTACTAGGGTTGAATCGAGATTCAATTTAGCCTTCATTGTCTTTATTGTTAGCTAGCGTTTTACAAATAAAGTGATGGCTGTATACACCAGACAAGGCTGTATAGCCTTAGGAGTCTTAAGCTGTTGCCTTATAAAAATAAAATTGTCTTTGGTTACTATACTGTGCTTTGGTTTGCCAACCCCTTGACAAATGGTCACAGATCGGTCACACAGGGGGGTGAGGTAGCATTCAGAGAGCGGCAGGGAGTGTCCATACTGTATAATGTGCTTATACTGTGATATATTGCATATTGTAGTTTCCATATAGAACATTTGGCCACGAGGGAATACGAATACGCCTTTTACTCAGACCAATCTGGACTTCACCCCAGTATTTGGAATATGGTCTTACCTTCCCGAAGTATGGGGAGAGACTCGAGACCCATCAAAGAGGACGATATTGGTTGCAATAGTCGATAATCATGTCATCATCGGTTGTGTCTTGTTACACTGAAAAATATAATCTCCCTTCTCATCTCATCTCACTAATATTATAAATGCGAAAGTATGGATGTTTGTTTGTTTGTCAGTTTGTTTGTTTGTTTGTTTGTTTGTTTGTTCCGCTTTCATGCCGAAACTACTGAACGGATTTGGATGAAGGTAGATAGATGAAGCACTCGGCTAACACATAGGATACTTTTTATCCTGGGAAACTTAAGGTTTCCCGTAGGAATGCTTAAAAACTCAAAATTTCCACTTTGTCTCTCACTAATATTATAAATGCGAAAGTATGGATGTTTGTTTGTTTGTCAGTTTGTTTGTTTGTTTGTTTGTTTGTTTGTTTGTTCCGCTTTCATGCCGAAACTACAGAACGGATTTGGATGAAAATTGGTAGGTAGATAGATGAAGCACTCGGCTAACACATAGGATACTTTTTATCCTGGAAAACTTAAGGGTTCCCGTAGGAATGCTTAAAAACTCAAAATTTCCACTTTGTCTCTCACTAATATTATAAATGCGAAAGTATGGATGTTTGTTTGTTCCGTTTTCAGTCAGGTTATAGATAGCTCTCCAGTGTACACAAAACTATCACTGGTAGGGGTTTTGTTTGTTTGTTTGTTCCGCTTTCACCCCGAAACTACTAAACGGATTTGGATGAAAATTGGTAGGTAGATAGATGAAGCACTCGGCTAACACATAGGATACTTTTTATCCTGGAAAACTTAAGGGTTCCCGTAGGAATGCTTAAAAACTCAAAATTTCCACTTTGTCTCTCACTAATATTATAAATGCGAAAGTATGGATGTTTGTTTGTTTGTCAGTTTGTTTGTTTGTTTGTTCCGCTTTCATGCCGAAACTACACAACGGATTTGGATGAAAATTGGTAGGTAGATAGATGAAGCACTCGGCTAACACATAGGATACTTTTTATCCTGGAAAACTTAAGGGTTCCCGTAGGAATGCTTAAAAACTCAAAATTTCCACTTTGTCACTAGATGGCGCTATCTTAACATTTCTTTCAATTCTGAAGTCCACGCGGACGAAGTCGCGGGTGAAAGCTAGTTGTTAATATACATCAAAAAAATGTTTAATATTATCAAGTCACTTGTTTATATACGAGCGCACAAAGCTTTGTGATTCCGGGAATCAAGCCTTCTTGATTGAGAAACGAAATGATTCAGTCATATTTGTTTCAATCAAGCAAGATTCTAACTTATTTAGCCAAGATTTTTTTCAGTGTATGGAATAAATGAGTCTATCAATCAAAATCAAGATAAATTATGCAGTATTATACAGGGGGTAACAAAAAGGTGTGGTAATACTTGAAGGCGCACTTCTACTCATTAATCTGAACAACTTTTGTTCTACAACTTTGTTGAAAACTTTTGTTTTTTTTTTGGACTTTTCATACAAATTTGGCTCGCCAGCTGAGTGTATTGTATGAAAAGTCATTTTTTTTGCGATTTCAATAAAGTTGTAAAACAAAAGTTGTTCAGTTTGATGAGCAGAAGCCCATCTTGAAGTATTACCACACCTTTTTGTTACACCCTGTATAAGTTGGTCGTAATTACTGCTACACTTTTTCTTTACACTATAAACATATCAACCTAAAGTAACCCTTAGAACGCGCATGTGCGCTTGACAGCACTCAAGGAGGCCGAACCATAAATCAGAGCGTAAAACTAGAGCTTGAATCGCTTCCATCAAGGGTCTTGCGTCAGATATTAACAACGGTACTGTTATGCAGAGACCGCGAAAGTAGTCCAGCACGGGGGGGGAAACTTTTTTGAAACAAAGTGGCGCGAACACAGTACTCCATTACGGGGGGGGGAGGAAAACTTTTTTTTGAATCAAAGTGGCGCAAAAATAGTACACCATCACGGGGGGCAACCTTTTTTTAAAACAATGCTACATGCAAAGCGGTGGCGGAGCTTGCCGAGTCGACACGCCGACGTGACGGGGAGCGAGAGAACTTCAGTCGAAGAAGAAAGTCTATCTGTCTTTCTTTCCTTCCTCCCTCACTCATTGCAAGCATCTAGTGTCGAAGAAGAAGCGCTTTTTGGAGGCGGCGGCGCCCCTGGTTCATTTTAGGGGGGCATTTGGCCCTCTCTGCCCCCCACTTCCGCGGTCGCTGCTATGATGGTATATCTTAACAGACCAGGTAATGGTTTGAAGTAATTGGGATATTCAAGAAGAATATAATCAGCGATTTCAGCTATGTCGTAGAAGACAAGGTGTTCAGTTTCATGATCGGCTTACCTTGAAGTATGATTGCATTCTATATTAAATTTTTAAATTCTATCCTATATAAAGAAGTAGTAAACATCGGTAACGATTTTCATGTATTTTGAGATCAAACCGTGAAAAATACTTTGCTCTATGAAAAAAGGATGGCGGTGATCATGATTTCCAAATAAATAAATGAGTAAAAATATTAAATTAAGAATGAAAAAGATAAATAAAGATATTACGTAAAATATAAAAGGGCCAGAATTGAAATCTGTTTCTATGAAAAATAGTGAAAGTTCAAAATACTACATCCAAAGAACTTTTATAATGAGTATTATAATTACTTATAATAACGAGGAACTTGTAAGTTACATAAATATGATAGATCCAACTATGCTAGATCTACTTTGGCAGTTGCTGATCCTCTTCTACCTAACGTCATAATTGACCACGCTGAATACGTTAAAAACAACCGACTTCAATCGCAACAACTCCAATTTTGCTATGTTTTGTTGATTTTCTCAAAAACCGCTAATTTTAATTAAAAGAATTTTCGAAATCGGTTTAGGCGTCTTTGAGTAATCGGTGAACATACATAAAAAGAAAAAAAAAAAGATTCCGACGAATTGAGAACCTCCTCCTTTTTTTGAAGTCGGTTGAAAACGACAATTTAAGAAAACCAAACCACCAGAAGTCACGATGTTAACCTTTTTAGGCTCGAATTAAATATTCTCCGACTTTCAAATTCAGATTTAAGTACAGTTCTTGGGTAAGCCTTCAATGTAATTCAAACGACAGACGACCTTAATCGGCCTAAGTCTGATTGATTTACATGCTCAAACATAATCCAGCCGTCGAAGGAGGACCTGGGATTCCTGTATTTGCCGTTTCGTATAAATCGGCAAGGAAATTTGGGTAAATTTATTTATTTATACGTCACGGAGACCTGTAACCAATGTGGGGTTTTTGCTGTGGTTTCGGATGGGGGGTGATTATTGGCTTACTACAAGGGTGGAGAAATGACAGGTAGAGCTAGCCTTAAGTAAACAAATTTCTAATAAAGCATTATGTTGTAATAGTACTCACAGGTACATGAAAAAATTTAATCGGATTCGTAAAAGAAATAGATCAACTTCATCCCTAAATGATTGTTTAAACTAGAAAATCCTTGGGAGGTCTTTGTATTTGTCTTTGTGAAGTTGTTTGAAATAACAAGGATTTGTGAATAGTACATTTTACTTGATTTTTGACATGACGTGTCTAACATAAAGGTATCGTTGCTAATTGAAAAAATACTCATAAATATTATAATTCTTTCTATACTCCTGAAAATCACTATACAAGTCATGTCACTCCAAAGCAACGCTATTACCGCCTGGCCTCCTATTACCTCTTATTAATAAAAACGCAAATAGTTTCAAAGTATTCTCCATTATTTCCAGGCGGTAGACTATCTAAAGAAGCGGACGCCTGCGCGCGCGGCGGTCATGATCGCGGCGGTGTGGCTGATGAGCGCACTGGTGTGTCTACCTCCGTTGCTGGGGTGGCGGGTGACCAGACAGCCGGAGCAGTTCCCACAATGCAAGGTAAGTAAAAAGTTAAAAAGAGTAAATAGATATAATATGAATCTCTATGCAACGAATTACATCAAGTGCCGCGCACTGTATATAGGACACCCGAAACGCAGAGCACCGAGCGCTTGTAATAACTAGTCCCTTAGTTTTCGACACGTACGCTCGTATAAAGAGCAATACCTAATATCGTAATTTTTTCATTTGTTCGACAGTGATTAATAGTAGATGCAACAACGTCTTGAAATGCCAATACCGTTTATTTTGACTTCCCATTGTAAATATCAATTGATTGTTAAACATCGATTTACATGCTTACTATAGAAAGTCTTCTTCTTAAATTTTTTTTATTGAGAAGATGACATAAGGCTGTCGGCCCACTAGACAGAAAGTAGCTACCGCCGCCGCCGCCTATAAGCATCTGTAACCCCAGAGATAAGAGTTGTCAGAGCCAAGCCGATTATTGAGGGCTATAATATGACCACGCTGAATATGTAAAAAAATGGTTCCGGCAGAATAACAGCGCTGTAGGTAGTTATCTACCTTCAGCATTATGCTGAGTCGGGACCGGTTCGGAAAGCAGCACATTTGTAATTAGGATATTTAAGTGAGTTTTCTTTTTCTTGTTATTCTTCTATTTTATTTTATTTCGTGTTTATCTTCTTTTTTCCTTTGTCATATTTGTTTGTGTGTACTCAACTTTGTAATGTGTTGTTTTTTGAATAAATGTATTGTATTGTAAACAACCGACTTCAATCGCAACAATTCTAATTTTGATATGTTTTTGTTGATTTTCTCAAAAACCGCTGAATCGATTTCGATAAAATTTATATGGGACCACCTGTGAAGTATGCCCTTTTAAACAAAAAAAGAATTTTCCAAATCGGTTTAGGCGTCTTCGAGTAATCGGTGAACATACATAAAACAAAAAAAAGAGATTCCGACGAATTGAGAACCTCCTCCTTTTTTTGAAGTCGGTTAAAAATGGAATGCCTCTTATGCCGGTAATTGCGCTGGATATCTCACGCTACTCACCGCAACACAGCGCGCTGCTGGCGGCAGGTATAGAGCGAGCAGTGGTATCCACCCAGTCAGAATTTTAATATTAAGGTCCTGCCACTAGTATAACTGGCCTCTGTAAGCTTCGTAAGCACCTAGTCAAATCAGGCTTGCAGATACTGACGAGTGCCGTTTTGCCTCGAGGAAGAGGAAACGCCTCTACATACTTTGTCAGTACGAGGCTCTGCTGGTCCAAGCCAGAAGCCGCTCCCTAGGTTGACCTATGGTAATGCCAGAAGTCATTAGGGAACTCGATCCCAAGTGTTTCTGCCGGTCGGTCTATTTATGAAGATACATCTGCAAATTAAAAAACTTTGAGCTGATAAAAACAATGAATAGTTTACTGTATCTCTAATCAAAACTTTAATATATAATCGTTATACCGTGCCTCTTGATATGCAAAACATGACTGGGTGGGTTCCACTACTCCCTTTATACAGGCTGTAAATCTAGTCGTTCCTCAAAGTTTAATCAGTGCTTCTACTCCTGATTCTGATCAACTTTCCCCATGAAACCCATAGTCAAATCGCAAAAAAAAATTTGGATACTTCATACTAATTTGACCTCTCGGCTGATCGATTTGTATGAAGAGTCCAAAACATTCTTGCGATTTGACTATGGGTTCCTTGGGGAAAATAGATCAGAATCAGAAGTAGAAGCACTGATTAAAATTTGATGCACCTGTACATTTACAGCCTATGTATCCGTACCTGCCGCCAATGAGATAACGTGCTGCTATATTCCGGTATTCAACGGAATTCGGCATAAAATGAACAAGAGATACTTAAGGTTTTACAGAATGTTGTAGGTGGCGGAAGCAACATTCCAATTTTCATAGACAACCAGTTTATTAACGTCAGATTATCCTTGTGTAAAATTTCAAGAATTTTTAGTCGATGATACATAGGTGCAAAGTAAAACATATTTTAAAATTAAAAGTGACATGTACTTCAGCACTGGTGACGGACGCTTTGGATTATTAACGACGAATATTTTACAATATAATTAATGAATATATTAAAATGTAATGAAATACCTAAATAAATAATAAATGAATGGTAATATTATGAAGTAACTGTTACAGACAGACGGAACGACATCCTTATAAAGATACCCACTATAGATAACCTCAGAATTGAAAGCCCTCACCACACACACGTAAACTCATTACTTTAGCCGACAAGCCGGCAACCATCGTCACCTTACAAAGATGTTTACTTGTCACAGGTGAATATTGAGACATTATAGACTTTGTCATAATAAAGCCTGTCAAACTGTCAAGGAGTTTACTCGTGTCTGCACGTGAAAACATAGTTATGACCTACTTTTCTTAACTAAATATTACTTTTGGTAACTAGAGGAATTAGAGATATTTGAGTTCGGTATTTTGTGACATTCGTTTATCCGAAAACAATATTCTGGCGAAACATGTAATTGTCTCCATTGTTAAATTTAATTAAAAAGAAAATGATGCTAATGAAACATTTGTATGTGAGGTACATCAATCAGATTTTCCCAGAGTAACCAACTATCCAGTGTAATACACAATTTAAAAATATAGTACCTTACATAGTGTCATCAAAATCGTAGTAGCCATTTTTGAGGAAAAAATAATAAGTAAGTTTTTAAACAAGCATAAACAAATTGTCTTTTGCAATAAACAATCAGTAATGATGAACCAATTTAGCAACACACATTTTGAGATTTTGCAATAATCGTCATACAAGTACTTTTTTTTTTATTGAAATCATTTATTTTCAGGTACTAGCCCCATAAAATACAAAACAATAATATACAAAAAAGTCAAATCAATAAGTTAAATTAAATAATCAAATTCAAAATTAAATACATCAAATAACAATAATGAAATATAAAAATAAATTAAATTATATATCATATTAAAAGAATATTTACAATAAAATAAAATGCAAAAATAAATTAATTAATTACAATCAAATTAATTAAAATCAAAATAAAATCATTTAAATTTCAAAATAATACATTAATAATCAAATACAAAAATAAATAAATTAAATTACAATCAAATTAAATAAAAAACAAATAAATGAATAAAAATATAAATAGATTTAAATTGACAATGTTATATAACATGCAGATGCACCCAACGAGCCACAAACGGAGAGTCCCATCTGTCAGCGATAGTGTTAGGATGGTGTTGCGGCTGGCGCGGACCCGCGTGAACATGGCGGTGCAGCGCTTACGCATGATGGCATGGAAGCCGTCCACGTGCGCCTCCGCGAACATTCCGGACGCGCTGCAGTACCGCGGCAGCCGCATCAGCACCCTGAACGCATTGTTGTATTGGACACGTAGCGCGATGTATGCCCTCTGCGTATAACTCACCCACAGATTGCAAGTGTAAAAGGATTGACAGTAGGCTCTAAAGAGCGTAATCTTTACGTGATTTGTACACTTTGCAAATCTGCGGGCGAGCATATTGCATCGGACAGACAACGCTCTACGCTCCCGCTCTATGTCCAGGTCATCCCTTAAATTATTGAGTGGCCTAATCATTTTTCTTAATTAAATAGTGAGGACTTAAAATAAATCAGGTTCTAGCGCTCTACTATGGAATTTGTCTTAACCTCTCCATACGAAAAGACATCCGTATCTCAAGAAAGGGTTGCAATGGAAACCATATTAAAAAGAATTCAATGAAATCCTTGCTTAAATATTTTCGTTCGTAAACATTAAAAGAAACTGAAACAAAAAGATATTAAGAAAAATGAAAGCATATACAGGGTGACTGGTAAATCAACGGACGCATTTACGCGGACAAAATCTAGGGCGCTAGCGGTGAACATCTCTAGCTCTGTACCTCAGTATTATTTATATGATTTTCATTAAAAACTTAATTATTTTTCAACTGTCTATTTATAAAATCAAAGTCTACACAACAAGTGACGTAATAAGTAAAAAAAAAAAACTAGTTTAACGTGAAAATGGCACCAAATCTACGATCCGGTAACAAGGACGCGGCCGTTAACTCAAAAATGGAGGAATCTATTTTGGAGCTCCGGATGAAATTAGAAGACTGTCACAAAATTATGACCAAGCAGGCTACCCAAATCAAAAACCAAGGTGAGATGTTAAGTTCAAATACATCTTTACTAAGGGAATTAGTGACACTGCTGAAAAAAAGCCAGCCTGAAGTTCAGCTCACAATAAACACAAAAAGTGACTCACCGGTTCCATCTCGGCTGCTTGTAAATAACAGTGCACTTGATGACTCTGGTCCGCAAGGCATTGATAATGATGTAAGTCCCTGTGCCTCAGCCAGCGTCACCAAAGCCAGCTTGAAGAAATCTCCACGTTTGGTTAAAAAATCTAGTAGCAGCAGCAGCGTTGGTGGAAGGTTTGCGAAGGATTTCAGGTCCTCACGTGCTCAGGTGTCTGCCAAGGTCATCGCGAAAGCTCATACAACAAAACCAGTGTCCATCAATACGAGCTACGCGTCAGTTTTAGCCAGCCCACCACAACAGGATGGATCCAAACAAGGGGCAGTACCTCGGCCCCAGCAAAGAGCCGACGATCCGCCAAGCAGCCCGCGCGCGGCACCGCCGTCCAGCGGCCTGCGTGCGGCCCCACCGTCCAGCGGCCTGCGTGCGGCCCCACCGCGGCTGGCGAGCCTCCACTTGTTCAATTTTGACAAGGACACGCGCAAGGAAGACATAGTAAACCACCTAAAAACTGTTGTCGGGTTAGACGATGTCCAGTGCGAGCAGCTGCCCACGAGAGGTGCCTACACTTCCTTTAGACTAGACGTCCCCACTTCTAGGGTGAAATTGGTTCGTGACATGAATATGTGGCCACAAGGAGTAGCAGTTCGTAAGTTCAACCGTGTTACGCCAAAAAACTTGAAGACGATCCGCACAAGTCTCGAAAACGCTTAACTCTCACACATACACTTAGCTCACAAAGCACTTGTTCTAACCTCAAAGGTAATAAACATTGTAAATTCACCGTTGTTCACCAGAATGTCCGATCCATTACGGGAAAAACAGGCCTACTGGACGTCGTTTCGTCTAAATTAGACCCAGATGTTATCGCGTGTTCGGAGACCTGGTGCCGAAGCAATGAGATTCGACACGTGACCCTCACAGGTTACGAGCTAGCGAGCCACTACTGCCGCTCGAGCATCGAGCACGGCGGCGTTGCACTGTTTGTAAAGGCCGGCACACACTTCAAGCAGCGAAGTGACCTACAAGGGCTCGCTGTCGAATATCATTGCGAATTTACTGTAATAGAAATTATACAATTTAAATTAATAATTGTTTGTTCTTACAGAACTGGACATGGTAATTTTAATATGTTTATTAATGTATTTGATCAATTATTATGTACAATTACTGACGAAAACAAAAGGTGTATCGTGGTTGGAGATCTAAACGTGGATTACCTTAGTGACAATAGTCAAAGACGACAATTAGATGATCTATTAGGTAGCTATAATATGCATAATATTATAGCATACGCAACGCGTGTAACACCGGACTGTGCATCCTCGCTCGACTGCGGGCTAGTCAGCCGCGATGACCGTGACGTCACCAGCTCGCCGGTCGACACCCCGATCAGCGACCACAACGCCCAGCTGTTTGAGTTGCGATCAGTGTCAACAAACACAAACCCACCACGTAATTCTTTTATTCAAAAACGATTATATACACAGGAATCGATTCATAATTTTTATATTGACATTACTAATTACGATTGGACATTCATAAATAATAATTTATCTGACATTGATTCAAAATTAAGTAAATTAATTACATTATTGACACATTATATAAATATTCATTTCCCGCTCAAAAATGTTCTTATTAAAAAGAAAACCAAGTTGCCGTGGTTGAGTGAGCAGTCCGCCAGTTATTACAAACAGTTTGAGGATTATTGTGAACTGAAGCGACAATACCCGGATAACGCACTAATAGGTAAATGTGTAAGTCATTACGCGGCTTTAATAAAATCAAATACGCTTAAAGACCGAAAGAATTACGTAAACACGCGACTTTCCAACGCCAAAAACCCCTCTAAAGAGATTTGGCAAGTTATTGGGGAAGAAATCACATCTAAAGCCAGATCATACCAAGACATTAATTTGAAAGAAAGTGGATTAAATGTGGCAAAGACAAAAATACCGGACTGTTTTAACCATCATTTTTTGACAGTCACTAAAAACCTCGTTTTACAAAGTGACAGTACAAAAGCCATGAGTTTTCTAAAGAAATACCTAGACTCCTGTGGGGACATACCTTCCCTGACATTTTCACCAGTCTCCCGCGACAGTGTGAATCGCGTGTTTCGGTCTATGCTGCGTACGCCTGGTACACTGGACATATACGATGTGTCTGTAAATATATTGTGCACAATTTGGCCACTTTTATGTGATATACTTGTTTTACTGATAAATGAAATATTATTGACTGGCCATTATCCGGATGTACTGAAAAGTACTCGTGTATGTCCAGTGTACAAAGGCAAAGGTGAAAAGTCAAATGTCGATAGCCACCGACCAATTACAATAGTTCCAAACGTTTCGAAAATTATCGAGTCTATAATATCGCGTGAAATAATGTCACATCTTGAGCGCAACAAGTTGCTGACAAAAACACAATGCGCGTATAGACAAAAAAAGTCGACCACTACAGCCGCACACCAGGTTATAGACTCGATAATAACGAACATTGATGGAAAATGCAAGACAGCTGGTATATTTTGCGACCTTAGTAAAGCGTTCGATGTAATCCAAAATGAACTATTATTGGACAAACTAGCAAAGTACGGTATTGGTGACAAAACCCATGACCTTCTTTCGTCTTTCCTACAGCGCAGGCGACAGACAGTGGAAGTCACCCTAGAAGGAAAAAAGTTGAGGTCCACTGCTGGTGACGTCACAATTGGTATTCCGCAAGGATCCGCCCTCGGAAATACCTTGTTTTTGCTATTTATAAATGACCTGCCATCATCTGTAACAGACGGACTGCCCATACTCTTTGCAGACGATACTACCGTAGTGGTGCATGCGCGGACGTATGAGCTACTCATTACGAAAATAAACAGCGTTCTTTCGCAGCTACAGGAGTGGTTCTCTTCAAACGGCCTAATAATGAACAATTCCAAATCGAATGTTATTATATTTAGCGGTAGACCGATTCATACACCTTTACAAATACACAGTCCGGTACCTTTATCCGATGAATGTCGCTATCTAGGTTTCACGTTAGATTCTAAGTTAAACTGGAAAAAGCACGTGCAGGTACTTTGTGACAGGCTGAGTGGCGCAGCGTATGCCTTGAGGAAACTGCGACCTCTCGTGTCTCCCGGTATCCTTAAGCAGGCTTACTTTGCGCACTTCCATTCAATAATGTCCTATGGCATTATCCTATGGGGTGACTCGACGGACTCTGATCGAGTGTTTGTCCTGCAAAAAAGAGCAATAAGAATTTTGCTAAACAAAAGCTCAAGAGACACTTGCAGGGAGCAGTTTAAATCATTGCGTATCATGCCACTCTACTCATTATACCTGTACGAGCTGCTGATGTTCGTTCGTCGCAACATTTCCACATTTGACCGACGCACTACCGGAGGTAGAAAACTCCGTAACACTGGTCGACTACAGGCGGTAACGCGACGAACTACTCTCGCCACCAAGAATCCGCGTGTAATCGGTCCGTCACTGTACGAGCGACTACCCGCAGTCATCAAAGATGAGGAATGTGACGAAACGTTTGGTCGCCAACTACGAAATCTTTTGTTGGAAAATGAATTCTACTCGGTAGATGAATATATTAACAAAAAGTTTTAAATTATGATTATTTTACAATTTGTAAATCAAATGTGATTTGACATGTAATTATTAATTTAGTCTTTTATGTTTGTATAATGACATATTATTCGATATTTTTATTGACATTGTTTTATTTTATTTTAAATTTGACATTTATTGACATTGTATTTCTTTTCATGTTTGACACTATTACTTTATTTTATTTTGACGATCATATTATCCTCTGACATCTTTTTAAATAAGTATATTTTGTAAGTTGACATTGATAATATGAAATAAATGAATCTAATCTAATCTAATCTAATCTAAGGAGGTGAATAAGAAGCTGATACACATTCCAAATATGTAAAAAAAACATGACCTTAATTTTCATCATTTAAAAAATAATTTTAAAGTTCACCTCTACATTTTACTAAATACTAAGTCACGTGTACGCGGCCTCGGGCAACGACCCCGAGTAGCGGCGGCGCGGACTCGCCACTACGCAATACTGCGCATGCGCGTGAGCGACTGCTCCCGCGTCTCTGCCCTGCGCCGCGCCGCGCCGGCCCTAGTCAGTCGCCCGCGGGCCGTCGTAGGGGTGGCGTGCGTTCACGCGTCCCGTTCGTCCCGAACATTCTGGTTTTACTTACGTAGCTGTCGCGTGGATTTCGGTGCCTTGATA
Organism: Coleophora deauratella; assembly: GCA_958295455.1. NCBI lineage: Eukaryota > Metazoa > Arthropoda > Insecta > Lepidoptera > Coleophoridae > Coleophora > Coleophora deauratella. Next base: position 11,280,077 of record OY282410.1, on the reverse strand, counting down.
GTGAGTGATAATGGCTTATCAGTACTCTAATGAGGATACTGGGATATGGTGTGGTGCTATGTAATGTAAGCTAGTGTTGTTAGACGTGAATTAACGTCATATTGCAATGTATCACGAATTACATAAGTTGCCGTCATAGGACTTCTTAGGAGACTTGGCCTTCCTCCAGTTCCTAACCCTGATCAAGGACGAGGAAGGAATCGTTCGTTATCCAGTGAACCCGCACAAAGCACAAATTTACTTCGATTATTACCCATGTGAAAGTACGCGGAATGCAGGAAGGCATTTCCAGGTATCCCAGTGGTTGGGGTAAAGTATCCTACATGAAGACGAACTCCATCCTTTCATTATCAGTGTGTTATCAGCCTGTCCAAGAGATTGGCCTTAGCGACCACGAGCAGCTCGGTGCACGCTGTGGGAAAGTGGTAAGTACCTAGGCATAGAGTTAGAAAACACAAGAATAGTTACGTTTTATAAAAAAATATGTAACTTGTGTTTTTTGAGTGTATGATTTTTTTGTTTTATATAGTTGAAAAGTATGTAAATTATCCTATCATCTCCTTAAATACGTCCGTCGTTCAACCAGTCACCCTGTATACAAAAACCTCAAGTTACGAAAAGTAACTAAAACAAATTATTCCAAGACGAAATTCCAGTAACTTCAGTCCCACAGGGGACCAAAGACAACCACAAACATGCAACAAAGGAGACAACATAATTCATACAGACGTCCATAACAATTAGCTACTTAGCAGATTTTACTGAGCTAAGTTGCTCCGACTTGGAGCTCAAAAGACTTTTCCACTCCGCTCTTGGTACCTACTGAACAATGTACGGTGCTCAAGATCTGTTGTAAAATAAGTAATATATTAAAGGTAAATAAGCTAAAAGGTGTTGATAATCAAACGAAATCACGCATTGGTGGCTGAAATGTATCATGAGATGTGGGACTTGCAAGATTCGTAAGGATATTGGTGTGCAGTCACGCACAAAAGTGTCTACACAACTAACACGACAGTTAATTGGTAGGTTATCAGGGTTATTATAAACAAACATACAAGATTTCTTATTTTTAAAGCAAATTGTGGGATTAAGCTGGTTGCGTTTGACGAAAGTAACCAGACAGATTAGTTAAAAATAAACGGAGTGGAAGCTATCCTTTAAAAGTCCAACATCTGAAAGGCAACGTTTAGAGGCAAAAGATGTGTGGAAACCAAAGGTAAGGATAAAAAACAAAATTGATTAGCGATACATAAATACAAAAGTGCGTTGTGCCTTTTATTTATTTTTTGTGTGTGTAGAATAAAGAGTTTATTTATCTATACAGGGTGACTTTAAATTAGTTCTTGATACGAAAGGGTATGCATGTGCTCATGATAACAAACAACTTTCCCTAAGAAACCCATAGTCAAATCGCAAAAAAAATTTTGGAGTCTTCATACAAATCGAGCAACTGATCGGCCAAATTAGTATGAAGAGTCCAAAAATTTTTTTGCGATTTGACTATGGGTTTCTTAGGGAAAGTTGTTTGTTATCATGAGCACATGCATACCCTTTCATATCAAGAACTAATTTAAAGTCACCCTATATATCTATCTACAAAAGTATAGTCAGAGTAAAATAAAGTGACACTAATAGACTTTGGTGCACAGCGGAATGAATCTCGCAAAACTCGGAATACTGCTAGACTGAGATAGAACTTACAAAAGTTCAACTTATTAAGTTTAGCTCCTCGCAGTTTGCTCTTTAATTGGCTTTACTGAGTACAGTTGACAAAGCAATTGAATTACAGTCGATAGACAATTTTGTAGGTGAGCGTACTGCAGTGTAAATTCTTGAACTTCTCCTAGAATCAAAGTGTATTCATTTTGAAATTTTAAATGAATATTGTTGAATGAACATTTCTTTTAGATTTTTCAGAGACGTGTTTGTCGTTTTTATTATTTCTAGTTTTCTTCTGGTCCCATTTTTCTTATCTCTGACTTTGTGCCACAATTTCATAAGTGTCGTGAACCAATAAGTTTGATTTGTTAAGATTTATTTTTATGGCATTTCCTTGGCGAGCTAGTAACAATTTCAACAAACTATTCAAAGATTTTGATCTGGATCTCTTCAACACTAGTTGTGCGACCGCGAGACGGTTGTTGGGTCAGACGTTTTTTGACACTTAGTAAATTTAAACTTTATGATGTTTAATGTTTACAAAATTTCTATTGTTTCCTTTTCTTATTTTGAAATTATTATTCTTTTTTCTTTGTTTCTATACTCTTTGTGAACGTTTCTTTTGTAAGTACCTATAGTCTGCCTAGCGATAACTGCTTTGTTTGCTTTAGTTAATATTTTAAAAATATCTGTGAAAACCTTTATCTGGCTGTCTAGAATTTAATTTAAGTTTTGTTATTTTGTTGTAATTAAGCTGTTGGTTTTCAGAATAAAATAAAATAAAAATAAAATAAATAGGTGGCAAGCGAGAAGACGGATCACCTGACGGTAAGCGATTACCGCCGCCCATAGACACCCGCTACACCAGAGGAGTCACAAGCTACATAGCTTATTTAGGTTAGCATTTCTTTTTCCTTAGAAATAGTTTAAAATTGATTTTGTAACTGATATTTTTTATTGTATTGTATGGTAATAAATCTTATTTCTGTTTTATATATATTAAACCGTTTTAAAACTTTTGTTATATTAAAACTGTTTTCTACTACACATAACTTAAGCATAATAAAAGCCAACGTAAAATCTTTTCAACTTAGGCTTAACAATTACGGGTCTATCGTTCATTCTAATAAAAAAAGCAAAAGGTAAACAAACTGACTCGGCGGCTCAGTGGTTAGTGCTCCTTACTAATGATCCGAGAGTCGTGGGTTCGAGCCCCACCCAGGGCAAACATTTCTGTGATAAGCAGATTTGTTTGCCCTGTCTCTGTCTATTATGTATGTAGGTATTTAAAAGTATATGTGTATGTATGTATGTATATCAGTCTCGGGTTCCCATAATACAGAGAATCCTAGTTAAGGGCCAGATGACCGTGTGTGATTGATTTGTCCCAGATATTATGATTATTATTATATTATAACTCACGTTCACTCACTCACTCACTCACTAAGGCAACTGACGTTGATGTGTGTCAATTCCATAGTTAGTTTGTTTACGTTTTGCTTTTTCTTGATTGGAACAAGGTATATGCGTTATATGTAAGCTACAACATTAATCGGTCAATCCGTTTTCCTACATCACAAAATCAACATTTGTACAGTCTTTCACAATATTATTCCATTCTTTCCTTTATACTAAAAGAAACTCAAAGAGATATCTATTATTTTTACTCTCTTTAAAAAGCCACAATATGTACACAACATTGATCGTCCATTGCCTTTTTTATATCATATTTTTTTTAATTCGTTGCTTAAAAATCCTTATTGTATAATTATTGTATATTAGACTACGATGTTGAGTACCATCAAATAAAAGTGTATGTATAAAGGAGATGTTATTTGTTTTCCGGGTTTACCATCGATGGAAATTTAATCAGGACAAACGAGCTCCTTGCAAATATTTGTATTGTCTCATTGTTTGGTTAATAATACATTTGGTGCTTATTGTTGTATATATCGACGATATTGATGGAGATACATACAGTATTTCGTAGAAATGTCTTTGAGACGAGTAGTCTTAATAGTATGAATAGCTAGTGTTCGTGCTTCTCATATTATCGTAGTCTAGGTTTGTTTTTGAAATATTGTTCCCCAAGGAACATGCATTTTGCAGTAACCTAGCTAGCAGGAAATTGCTTAAATTTTCGCTTTCTGTTCTTATTAATGGTTTAACTGTAACATTTTTCGCCATTGTTTTTATTTTCGCAGTCAAATAATAATAATATCTGGGACAAATCACACACGGTCATCTGGCCCCAAACTAGGATTCCCTGTACCTTGGGAACCAGAGAATGATACATACACATATACTTTTTTTAAATACATACATATATAGATATAATACACCCAGACTCAGAGCAAACAATTCTGCTCATCACAGAAAAGTTTGTCCTGTGTGGGGATCGAACCCACGACTCTCGGATAAGAGGTCAGGATCGCTAACCACTTAGCCACTGAGTCAATCATGTAATCAAGTCTAATCAACCTTACTCTAAAAGTTATAAAAATACCCACCGATGCTTCTAACACGTCTTAAGAACTGAATATTTTGAATAGAAAACAAAGCAAATGTTTATAAGGAATACTTGGGCTGCAAAGCATGTCAGAGATTCATAATAAAAATGAGGTTAAAAAAGCAAAGAAAATCCTAGCAAATCTGAGGTGCAACACCTTAAACGAAGCCTTTTGAAGTACATAACTTCCTTACACCCTGCTTTAAGATGAGTCATAGCATCGAATTTCCTATACATTATTTATGTTGATGCTCAAAACATTTCTTGTAAAGCTACAGGAAATATAAAATATTAAAATAGCGAGGGTACACCCTCCCTTTGAATGTTCGTATTATTCCTACGGATATGCGATCTCCTTTGAGATTACGAGTAAAAGAAACATGAGCTATGCGGTGCGTGACTTGTACAGTCTTGTATTACAGTACACAAATGATTTTTTCCTTTTAACCTTTACGTTTAAAGAGGCGGTCGTTAAAATACGTGTGCATGTGTTTGCGTGTGCTTTACTCATTTTTTTTACCCACTTAAAGGAGTAACGGTTGTCAAATCCATAAAACTGGTGACAGGATGTTTTTATTATTTTTATAAAATGGAAATTTGGCACTGTAATTGACCAATTAAGTAATTTTATGGTAAACTCGTAGTGTTTTATATTATTAAACATTTGAGTGCTTTAACTACATCTCACCTCAGTTAAGCAAAAATTATATTTTTTGAGATTTCACATCCTTTTGACATATTTAACATATACTCATATAATTTTCACCGAGTTTGCTGGCTATCTAATCATTAAAAAAATTCACTTCAAATGTAAAATTAAATTTTGGAGTAACCTTAAATTATGGAAAAAGCGATTTCATCTTATTTTTGGTAAATTTACCTGGTAAGCATTGGTCTGCAACCCGTCTAGTAGATAGTAAACTCTGATAATCTGAAATCCAGAAACTCTCAAGCCTTGCATAGTGCATGTAGTTTTTATTCCGAAAAAATGTAGGGTTCTTAAGGGATCGCAAAAATATTTTGATACTATTTTATGCTGAAACTACGTAAACCCTACGGTCGCCGGAAGTGCGCACTTCCGGATTCTATCACTCGCGCACTATCGTGACGGCGGAAAATGCGAAATTACCTTATTTGCAAAAAAAAAAACACAAACAATTCTGCATCTGATGTTACTGTAATTCGAAATAATACAGCTAAAGTAAACGCTGAAGGACAACATAGTAGTTAGTAGTAGAAGCTAGTTCAAGGGTAATCTGGAAAAACATTTCCTTGCTCACTCATGAACAGACACAAGAACCTTGCGAATCTTAAGAGCAGAGATGCGGGCAAAAGCTAGTGTTAATATACAAGAAAAAAGCCAGTAGGATTCGTGTAATATCTATTTTATTCTGTTATGGTATATCACACTAAGGTTGCGGGAAGCCGCTGGATGCGGGCAGCGCAGGACCGGTCAATGTGGAAATCCTTGGGGAAGGCCTTTGTCCAGCAGTGGACGTCTTTCGGCTGAAGATGATGATGATGATATCTCACAAAAAATTTGATACAGAAATCCAGTGAAGCTTTCAATGTTAAAGGTAATAGTAACTTCTTTCTTCCAAAATAGCTCTGTCTGACTTATTCCACTACGCTCCTCGAAAATAGCTTCAAAAATGTAGAATACACTATCATGGAGAGACCCGGTGAACCTTCTTAATGCTAAAGGTTAACTACTGAATTCTTCCAAAAGAGCTCTATCTGACTTATTTCACTGAGCTACTCGAATATAGCTCTGATAACTCGAAATAAATTCAATAAAAGTTTAAATTTTAACTTCGATCGTAAGTATTACTAAACGAGCTGATGTCCGCGACTCCATTCGCGTGGGGGTTGAGGTTTACTCTGTACTTTATTTCTCGTGTTGCCCTTTTGAAATTAATGTTTTTTAGATTTTATAATGTTTTAAAATTTATTAGTTTTTAAGCCTTTGGTCCAGTTAGTTTAATATTTTGATTGTCAAATACATGTATTCTTTCCTTTCCAATAAATACGGTTTTAATATGAGAACCTATACTTTACTTTTAACCTTGTATATTCTAGTGTGGTATCTTGGTTTACTATAAACGTAATATTAAGTAACTGCAGTTCAAAAATAAACTACAAAGCAACATTTTTTTGGAGCACACTGGAACAATACCGTGAAACGTCGTGGAATGAGCCCTTTAATGCTTAACGATCCATTATTTAGAAGTACTCCAATCGAGTCCTCTCCTCACCCAAGTGCTCTTCAAACACTTATAAAATATTGTCTCTAATTTTTTTTACTGCTCCACCTTACAAAATACAGAATAAGAACACTTGAGGATCCAAAAAGAATTTTATATGGACAGTAATATCTTTATTATCGTTCCTATAGACCTTTTTTATCGTGGAATCATCCTTTGGAATATTAAGGCTCCTTATCTCAAGGTCAGAAGGGTGACGGTCCATCGGAGATGAATGGCCAAAGTTGTTTTAACATCTTAGAGGACGGAAATCCTTTGTGGTAAATAATGAGAAATTATACCGGCCATGGCTGTGTTTGGCCGGGTTTTGTCTAAAAAAATACTAAAGTAAAGACTCCTTTATATCGTAACTTAAGATGATTCTTTATAGAACAACTAGCTTTCGCCCGCGACTTCGTCTACGTAAACTTCAGAATTGGATCCAGAGAGATAAAATGATAATGCAGCGCCATCTAGTGGCAAAGTAAACATTTCAGTTTTAGCCATTCCTTCGGGAACCTTCGATTTTTCTGGGATTTAAAGTATCCTATATGTTAGCCAAGTGCTTTATCTATCTACCTACCAGATTTCATCCAAATCCGTTCAGTAGTTTCAGCGTGAAAGCGGAACAAACAAACAAATAAACAAACAAAAAACAAAACAAAAAATAAGGGTGTATTATATCTATATATGTATGTATTTAAAAGTATATGTGTATGTATATCAGTCTCTGGTTCCCAAGACACAGGGAATCCTAGTTTGGGGCCAGATATGACCGTGTGTGATTTGTCCCAGATATTATTATTATTATTATAAACATCTATACTTTCGCATTTATAATATGTTGGAGGGAGTCACATATAAAAGTCACAAATAAAATGTGTGGGAGAGAGTTTCTTTGGGCCCGACTTTCTTCTCTCTCCGCAAACACTTCCCGAAAAGTTTGGTATACGAGTTCCGAGTGGTAGGAGCTTCGTATTAGGTAAAAAAAGATGACGTTCGAAAATATGACGTTCGTGTAGTGATACCTACTTCGATGTATTATGGCATGTAATTAAGTTGATCGATGTATTATGGCATGAAGATGATGAAGACAAAGAACCCCAAACAGATAGGTTCTGTTTGGTCCTGGTTCGCTTCCATCATCGGCATCGTCATCACTATCTGGTGAGATGATACGAAGGGCTCGACGTTTCTTCTCGCTCCGCTAACACTTCCCGAAACGTTGAGTGTACAAGTTCCGAGTGGTAGGAACTTTGTACTAGGTAGAAAAATATGTGATGATTTATAATGACCACGCTGAATACGTTAAAAACAACCGACTTCAATCGCAACAACTCCAATTTTGCTATGTTTTTGTTAAATTGATTTCGATAAAATTTATATGGGATCACCTGTGAAGTATAACCCTTTTAAACAAAAAAAGAATTTTCCAAATCGGTTCAGGCGTCTTAGAGTAATCGGTGAACATTCATAAAAAAAAAGATTCCGACGAATTGAGAACCTCCTCCTTTTTTTTAAGTCGGTTAACTTAAATAAAAAAGATTTTTAATTTTGAACCCATAGTGGATTTCAAAAACCGGAAGAATTGTGAATCGGACTTCCTCTAACCGAAAATGAAAAGATAAAACTTTTTTTGTAAATAGGTACATAACATTAATTTTTTTGTGGATTTTTATTTATATTGTAATTTAGTTATTAATTAGTTTACTTGTAATTTTTTGTATAATTTATGAATGTTGTTGGATTAGGACGAATTAAATAAGTTTTGTATTTAACAGATTTATTTATACTATAATATTATGCACTAAAAATCATTTTATGTAAAGCCTTCCTATTTATTTTTGGCAAATACATAACATGCATCTGGGGCACGGAACCCTCGTCGGCGCGAGAGATTCACTTCACTTAACCTGTTTTTCTACAATTTATTAAATTTGTTACAATTTTTTGTTATGAAAGGATAAAATACTAATGGTTTTGTAAGCTTTAATAATCGCTAGATATACGTTCATGAATAGAGAAGCACTGTGACTAAAAAGTTCGTTAATACCCTATGCCTTAAAAGTGCATAAATTATACAGGCTAAAACAAAATTTACTTATTATTAGTACAAATACAAAATTCATTTATTTGTGAAAAATACGTTATAAAATATATATAGTACGTACTATATATACTCATTGACAAAAAAATCGACTCAAAGTTTCATGCACGACTTTTGGAAAATTAATTACGAATTAACCCAATCTAGCAAAATAAAACTAAACCAAAAGTTCAAAAACTGTGGGTTTACTGTTTATGATTTTAGTTTGCTGGTTTTCTAGTTTTTTGCTTTTAGTGTTTACCAGTTTTGTAGACTGAGTTATTTTTTTAAAAGTCAAGCAACAAATCTTGAGTCGATTTTTTAGTCCACCAGTGTATTATTATAGTTATTACTAGTGGTAGGAAGGACCTTATTGTGCGAGGTCCGACTGGGTAGGTACCACCAGGTACCACTGCTCGCTCGACACCTGCCACCAAGCAGCGCGCTGTGTGCCGGCTGGTGGGGCGTGATAACCAGCGTAATATAGCCCTCAAGATCGGCAAGGTACTGATAATACTTTTGGGGTTATAAGTAAATGCTCATAGGCAGTGGATGCCGCTTTCCACCAGGTAGGCCATCAGCTTTTTGTCATCTCATACAATAAAAAACCGGCCAAGTGCGACTCAGACTCGCGCACCGAGGGTTCCGTATAAATTCATAATCACACATGTCTTTAACTCTATATTTTTTATATTTGAGTTGATTGAATGAAAGGTAATTTTCGGTTTACGATTTATGACGTATTAAAAAAAACTACTTACTAGATCTCATTCAAACCAATTTTCGGTAGAAGTTTGCATGGTAATGTACATTATATATTTTTTCTAGTTTTATCATTCTCTTATTTTAGAAGTTACAGGGGGGACACACATTTTACCACTTTGGAAGTGTTCGGAACTATTCGGTTTAGAAAAAAATTATATTAGAAACCTCAATATCATTTTTGAAGACCTACCCATAGATATCCCACACGTATAGGTTTGATGAAAACATTTTTTCTGAGTTTCAGTTCTAAGTATGGGGAATCCCCAAAATTTATTGTTTTTTTTTTCTATTTTTGTGTGAAAAGTTAATGCTGTTCACATCATACATCTACTTACAAAGTTTCAACAGTATAGTTCAGATCTTATAGTTTCGGAAAAAAGTGGCTGTGACATACGGACTCACAGACAAATAGACAGACAGACATGACGAATCCATAAGGGTTCCGTTTTTGCCATTTGGCTACGGAACCCTATAAATAGGTGTAGGTGTAAAAGCCGTTAACTGAGGCTTCTCATTGTACCAAACAATATCTTTGTTCTAAAGTTTTGTTAAAATTAATGTTTAGTAAAATGCTAATCCCGAGTTTAGCTCAGAGGCAATAGAGGCAACTGTAAACCATCGAAGCTATGGCAGTCGTTAAGTCATATCGGAGGCCTTACAGGCGGCTTGACAACTTCTGACACTGAGGCCCACTAGCTCCACAACCTCCACCAATCCGGACTTGGCCTCCGTGTGTGGAGTATGGCGTAACCTTCCCGATGTATTGGAAGAGACTCGTGCCCGTGCAGCGGGGGCGATATGGGTGTTAACATATACCTCGAAGGATAAAAAAAAACTATTCTATACTCTCTTATAGTCATCTTATATTCAAATACTATAATAATGACCACGCTGAATACGTTAAAAACAACCGACTTCAATCGCAGCAACTCCAATTTTGCTATGTTTTTGTTGATTTTCTCAAAAACCGCTAAATCGATTTCGATAAAATTAATATGAGACCACCTGTGAAGTATACCCTTTCAAACAAAAAAAGAATTTTCGAAATCGGTTCAGGCGTCTTTGAGTAATCGGTGAACATACATAAAAAAAAAAAAGATTCCGACGAATTGAGAACCTCCTCCTTTTTTTGAAGTCGGTTGAAAAGAATATTAACGAGAGTAAGACTGTGACCAAAACATAGATCGAAATTGAACGTTAAAGTAACATAGTTTTTTAGGGATTTCATAATTCTTAGGTTAATTCAAATGGGGGGTCACATTTCAATTCAAACGCGTGTCAGAGCATTTAATTAGGGGATGAAAACAAGGAATTTATAATGTTCTCTAAACAGACCATTCCTCACAAACAACAGTAATCTCTGAAATCTGTCGAGTTTTATTTGAAATTAAATGAAATTAGGTATATTGATTTACTTGAATCACGGTAAATGATGATGTTATTTCTATACCCAAGATATTAAATCAATTTTAGTTAAGTGTAAAATGGTTCTTTTTTTACCCTCAATTGGTAAGCCCTTGGCATCATCTCACCTGATGGTGAGTGATGATGATGCCTAAGATGGAAGCGGGCTTACCAAGATTCCCCAACGCAATGAGGAACTGGCTATCTTATCTTCATGCCGGAACACACATGCTGTTAACATTGATGTTTGGCGGTGTGACTTAGATAAGATGGTGGTAGCTAGCCAGGCGGGCTCGAAAATGCCCTATCACCAACCAAACCGAGTCCTACAAAGTTGGACCCCGCCGGGAATCGAACCCGCGACCTCCTGATGTGAAGCGAGCCGACAAACCACTAGGCTACAGAGGCGGTTAATTCTTCGTTCTTAGTTTTTTTAACAATCCCTACTATCTCTATTACTGAAGGGTTCTTCGCATATCTCGGGAACGTTACGCCATGCTCCCCACACGTGGGCCAAGTCCGGATTGGTGGAGGTTGTAAGAGGAGGTTACTGGTACGATCGCTTATATACGGATAAACGATAATTTGTATAAGACATTGTTATTTGACGCAAAATATAATATTATATTACAGAAAAATAGAAATCACGATAGATAGAAAATTATTATTATTTATTGATTATTTTGTAATGACTTCTCCTATTATGATGATTTTAGTAAAAAAAATTTAAAACAGTGTTATATTTACCCCTTATTTTGTCCTTTCGGTCTATCAAAAGGTTAGCTGGAAGAGATCTCTTTAGGTATAGTTTAAGTCTTCTTTTTACGTAAATGTTTTTTTTACGATATGAATAATTATTGTACAAACAAATAATACACTTTTATATTTGTATAATCATAAATTCTAGAGTATTTTTAGCTTTCTAAGGCTGACTGGAAAATATCTCGAAAGGAATCAGTCCGCTATTCCTATATTTTGTTTTGTATACCTACTTTATATTTATTTGTGTTATGTATGTAATAAAAAGTTTAGAATAAAAATTATTTTATACTGGTATTTGGACTCGTCACTAAAAGGCAATCTCTTCCAGAGAACCTTTGTATCTATACTTCTATACTATGTGCTACATGGTCTATACTTCTATGCTATAAAAGTTAGCATTAAAAGTTGTTATTACCACTATGTTTTTCTGAGAATAATTTCAATGATTTAACCAATCCCTCCTCTTATTTCAATGATTTAATTAAACATGATATTATGAAAGTTAATAACGATATAACAACAAGACAAGATTGTTACGTTAAAGTCTAGCATTAAACACGGTTTATCTCAATAACTGCCCCTTAAATCTTAAGTGGAATAACAAAACTGCTCACGGCGACGCATTTGTATGGGCTTTTGTTTCTCTTCCGGAATTTATGGCGTTGTAAATTGAAATTATTCCCAAGAGGGTGTGTGCCGCTTTGATTTTCGAAATCGTACTACAAAAAACAAAACTCACTCAAAGAACAGAGCTCTCTGGCGCAGACGAACAAGGAGACACCAAAAACAAACGCACTTGTGACTCCTCTGGTGTTGCGTGTGTCTATGGGCAGCGGTAATCGCTTACCAGCGGTGATCTGCCTGCTCGTTTGTCAAATATTCCATAAAAAAAAACTTTTTAAAACAAAAACACGAATGACTTCGAAATTCAAATAAAGATTTGTAGATTAAAAAAAAAGCGGCCAAGTGCGAGTCGGACTCGCCCATGAAGGGTTCCGTAGCAGCAAGTAACATAATATAAAAGTTTTTGTAGTTCGTTGTAACTTGAATGAAAGGTAAATTGCGGTTTACGATTTATGACGTATTAAAAAAAACCTACATACTAGATATCGTTCAAACCAATTTTCGGTGGAAGTTTGCATGGTAATGTACATCATATATTTTTTTTAGTTTTATCATTCTCTTATTTTAGAAGTTAAGGGGGGGGGGACACACATTTTACAACTTTGGAAGTGTCTCTCGCGCAAACTATTCAGTTTAGAAGAAAATGATATTAGAAACCTCAATATCATTTTTGAAGACCTATCCATAGATACCCCACACGTATGGGTTTGATGAAAAAAAAATTTTTGAGTTTCAGTTCTAAGTATGGGGAGCCCCCAAAATTTATTGTTTTTTTTCTATTTTTGTGTGAAAATCTTAATGCGGTTCACAAAATACATCTACTTACCAAGTTTCAACAGTATAGTTCTTATAGTTTCGGAAAAAAAGTGGCTGTGACTTACGGACAGACAGACAGACAGACAGATAGACAGACAGACAGACAGACAGACATGACGAATCCATAAGGGTTCCGTTTTTTGCCATTTGGCTACGGAACCCTAAAAAGGATTCATGTTCTATGAATGAACTGCCTACAGAGGCTGAAGACTTATCTTACAGTTCATTATAATTCCATATTTTATTTATAACATCGAAGATCAAATAAAGGTGTGTGTAAGTATAAATAATGTTGTATTGTGTTGTACGGTAAAAAAGTCTTCTCCAGTACATTACAGTTAGAAAATTAGAAAAATAGAATCATTTTATTCAATAAACAACATAGAAAGATAAAAATTAATAACAAAAAATATTATAAACAAACTTATTGAAATAAAAGTATAAAAATAGACTTAAACTAACTGATACAAGAATAAATCCCTTTAGTACATGGAAAATCAATAAAAAATCTAATGATTTATATTTCCTTCTGTATAAGATTTTATCTGAATTTCTGATTTTAAACTGCTAAACACTAAAAACAAAAAAGCACCAAACTAAAATCAAACAGTAAACACACAGTTATTGTTTATTTTTTTTGTTAGATTGAGTTTTTTTTAAGTCATGCAACAAAACTTGAGTCGACTTTTTAGTCCAACGTATACATGTATTGACTTTGACGACGAATTTAATGGAGCGCAGTGAAGAAAACCTTAGAGTGAAGTGGTAGGGCGGAAGGTCGTTTATGTAAATTATAGATACCTAACTTCTAGGGATTTTAGTTTGGACTTTACTGTAGGAGTTTCGGTCGATTTTAGACCAAAACCTAACAGTTTAATATACCTTAGACATCACAGGAATTAACTCGCCTTTTATGTTATCGTACCATCGTAATAAAAAAAAACATGTAACCTATTTTGACTCCCGTTATTAACTGCTGAACTCCACAAATGCTTCTGGCCAACTGTTCTCTACGAAAATTTTGCATACCATAATTAATGAGAACCTCCCAGCTACCGAGAAGCATTCCTCAGAATTTGTTCTTAAATAATTGACCGCGCTGAATACGTTAAAAACAACCGACTTCAATCGCAACAACTCCAATTTTGATATGTTTTTGTTGATTTTCTCAAAAACCGCTGAATCGATTTCGATAAAATTTATATGGGATCACATTTTAAACAAAAAAAGTATTTTCTAAATCGGTTCAGGCGTCTTCGAGTAATCGGTGAACATACATAAAAAAAAGGATTCCGACGAATTGAGAACCTCCTCCTTTTTTTGAAGTCGGTTAAATATTGCAACGGTCAGTCGTGAAATTTAAAATTTAAATTCTCATTTAACTTAGTAAGTGGTTTTTGATCTTTATAGCGGTTTTTTTATGAGCTGCGCTGCGCTTGCACAGAATTTAATTCCGTGTAAATCGAATAAATACTTATTGTATAATTAAGTGACTTCAAAGCATTTTTTGTATTATGCTGATAAATATTATGTATGTGAATGCGTGCGTGTCCGCGATTTTCATGAAAATTACTAGACAAAAGTTTCATTCATTGTTATCAAAGTTAAGGCAGTGTTTTTAGTGTTTTCGATGTTACCTTAATAAATCATTATTAGTGATCGGAAATTCGGATGCAATTTTAGAAAGAATAGTATGGATATGCCTTTCCCGATAAAATAGATTTTCATAGAAAAAATTCCCGGGATACCGGGATCGTAAAAAGAGTTGGAATTCTTAATGATCTGATTGTAGTGAATGTTGATATTATTGAAAATTTTATGTATGCTATTATGTGTTTATATCCACTACTTATTTTATATACACAGGGTTACCGGTAATCCTTTTAGGAGGTGATAGGGGGGCTAAAATGTGAAAAATTTAACACTACATATGTATGACCAATAGTTTCCAATTCTATTCGAAACGGCATGTCCATATTATGATAGCTCTCCAATTTTAGGTATAATTGCATCCGAATTTCCGATTACTAATCATTATACAGGCTGTAAATCTAGTCATGCGTCATATTTTAATCAGTGCTTCTACTCCTGATTCTGATCAACTTTCCCCAAGGAACCCATAGTCAAATCGCAAATAAAAATTTGGACTCTTCGTACAAATCGATCAGCCAAGCGGCCGAATTAGTATGAAGAGTCCAAAAATTCTGTAGAATAGTGCGGTTCTCATTGGCAAATTTTACAAAAAGTTTGGCAAAACTGTGACCGCAGTAATTTTGAATACGATAACCTTTTAAAAAAATATTATTAAAAATTGCCAGCTTCATTCAATAAAAAATGTAAATATAATAGGCTCAAAGGAAATTGTTCGCACCTACTTACCACTGAGAACTTTTAGAGGAAAATGCGAGGTTTACTCTTATTTTAGTTTCTTTCTCGGTAAAACCATTAGTGGTCTCATGCTGGCAACACTAAGTGACGTCACAGCGCGACCCGAGTCTATGAGGCGCATACTTGCGCGGATTCCGCCTTTTATTGCACAGTGGTTCAAGTTGTAAGCTTTTCACTTTTATAAATAACTCACTACTGATTGAGTCTTATTAAATGCACTGAATGAATGAACATACTCTAATGAATGAATGAATGAACCATCCGACCGATTTCAGTCATGGCGACCAGACTTTAATACTACTATACTAAAAAAAGCGCTCAAGTGTGTGTCGGGCCACGTGCAGTGTAGGGTTCCGTATTTCTTCGACAGACACTGCTTCAAGGGGAAAACCTCCCGTCTTACAAAATTGACTATTACTCGTTAACTTATAAAGCCTACTTAGCTGTGATAGATTTTCTTTTAACTTTGTTATATATTTATATATTTGTTATATATTACTTTGACATGATTTTTTTCACATTTCTAGAAACAACCATTTAGCTGGCAGGGGGGGGGACATGAGGGATAACGGATCTGAATCTAAAAATTCTTTTCGCAAACAAATATTTTTGAGAGACCCATCCAAGGACACCCGACACCATGGGATATTTATCCCCACTTCACGTGTAGGGGAGGTACCGTAAAAAAATATGTTTTCCAGATTTTATTTTACCACTTTGTTGGCGTGATTAATATGCATATCCTTGCCAAATTACATCTCTCTAGTAGTAAGAATCTCTGAGCTAAGCCGCGGATAGACAGACAGACGGACATGGTGAAACTATAAAGGTTCCTTGTTGACAACGAAACCTTAAAAAGGGTATCGTTTTCCTTCACAGATTTTGCCAATGACAAAATAGAGAAGTAGGTAGAAACGATAGAAAAAAACTGTGTACAAACTATAATGGCATATATGTACTTGTGACATTATTTTTATAAATTCTTTTTTATTTTATTTAACAGTTCTGCTATTTTGCCATAATATAGGTACTTTGCGATCTTCTTTCTTCTTCAGTATTGTACTTTCTTTGTCTCCGCTATCAGCTCATAACATACGCCTCATATTTTCTGTTAAATAAAAGGTCGCGTGCGTTCCTTTCGTTCTTGTCTTGAACGACCTCCAATATTCAGGCTAGCTACGTGGCCCCCGGTTCGATTCCCGGCAAAGGCAATGACCCTGACAACGTGGTATTTTTTTAGGATGTATGTGACGTAAATTTTAAGCTGTGGCTATAAATAGGAAACTAGGAGAGGTCGAGGAAAGTAGATTTAACGCTGAAAACATAAATTAAAATCTAAAACCTTTGCTGGCCCATTGTGCATTATCCCCCCGTATCGCATTTCGAATAAGGTTCAAAATCAATCGCACCAAATCTGCCACTTACTGTGTTCTGAATTTGTACGGCAAAATAACTGGTTCTACACAAATTTTGGTACAGCCTGTAGTACTTACTAGTGGCAACCGGACAAAGCTTCTTTTAAGAAAAGGTCTTCATCAAAGCTGTTCAGTCCTGTATATTTTTTTGCAATTCTAGCGCACAATGGGCCCGCAAAAGTTTTAGATTTTAATTTATGTTCTCAGCGTTTTATCTGCTTGTATCGACCTCTCTCCTAGTTTCCTATTTATAGCCACAGCTTAAAATTTACATCACATAAAAAATTTTCGGCATCATTATCCATACCATCAGGTGAGATGGTGCCAAGGGTTCACCAATTGAGGGTAGAAAAAAAACTCTGTAATCAATATTGTTAGAATTAAAAAACTACATGAGCTTTTAAAGTTTATCAATAAAAAAACCGGCCAAGTGCGAGTCGGACTCGCGTACCGAGGGTTCCGTATAAATTCATAATCACACATGTCTTGAACTCTATATTTTTTATATTTGAGTTGATTGAATGAAAGGTAATAAATCGTATATGACGTATTAAAAAAAACGACTTACTAGATATCATTCAAACCAATTTTCGGTGGAAGCTTGCATGGTAATTTACATCATATATTTTTTATAGTTTTATCATTCTCTTATTTTAGAAGTTACAGGGAGGGGGGGACACATTTTACCACTTTGGAAGTGTCTCTCGCGCAAACTATTCAGTTTAGAAAAAAATAATATTAGAAACCTCAATATCATTTTTGAAGACCTATCCATAGATACCACCCCACACGTATAGGTTTGATGAAAAAAAAATCTTTGAGTTTCACTTCTAAGTATGGGGAACCCCCAAAATTTATTTATTTTTTTCTATTTTTGTGTGAAAATCTTAATGCGGTTCACAGAATACATCTATTTACCAAGTTTCAAGAGTATAGTTCTTATAGTTTCTGAAAAAAGTGGCTGTGACATACGGACGGACAGACAGACAGACAGACAGACATGACAAATCCATAAGGGTTCCATTTTTTGCCATTTGGCTACGGAACCCTAAAAAGAGTTTGAATTTGAAATCATACGAATTTTTCCTAAAATATCAAGGACATAACCCTCTGATGACAACAATAAACATTCTATCTTGAAATTGGGTACTAAATAATAACACAGTGGAGAATAATTACTGACACCTCAAACGAACCTGGCGAGCCCAGAGGAGTTGCCGACTCCCTGTAATTACGCGTAACGCACGCGAAACGGGGTAAGGCCGTGTTTATATTAATGCGTAACGGCTTAAGCCGGAATTTAAGCTTGGAATCCCGCTGTCGTGGTTACGTATCCTAAACAGGTTAACTTTGTTACTTGGTAAAGCCATGTTCACGGTGATGCATGTCGGCTTATGGATAACAAAATCAGTAAAAAATCAGTAGTAGTATCAATACTGTTCTGCAGTGCCTCTGGCATGTTTGCGGAAGCGCGGACCGACAGCTTCGAGGCTATTATGCGCAAGCGGTGCGCTTCTTTGCTGAAGCGAACGCGCGCCAATGCCAACGGCATCCTATGTGCTCAGATTTACCGATGGGACTCTCCGATTCTGGGGCGCTGGATACGACTGCATGCAGTCAAGTAGCCATATTCCCCGGTGTCTGACGGTCACATCGAAGCCATCTTATTTTATTTTTATATTTTTTGAATTTAATGTTTGTGTGTCTGTTACTAACACTAGTTTGATAAGTATCAATGTTACTAATAAATTATGGATTATGTCCGAAATAAATGATTATTATTATTATTAATACTGTATATGACAATAACAAAATCAGTTGAAGCTTTTAAAACTGGTGCGTTAACTCATAATACAATATAACATAGCAAAAACTTTGCCTTCATATACTATATTAGGTTGATCGATTCGGATCGCTGAAGCCAAACTGATTTTTGCAAATTAACTTCGGATCCTTGAGTATAGCTGTTTAGGTTTAGACGCCCAAAATGAAATAGTTTAAGGTGATTTTGTTAGATCTTATATAATATAAACCACAACTGATCAATTTAATAAATTTTGTATCATCTGAAAATCACCCTCCTCCTTCTCGGGCATTCTTGTAAAAATGTTTACTGTCTCGGCTTAAGCCAATAAACGCTCATTATGATCGCAGCCTTAGACAGTAATTGGTGTTATTGAGTGTAGAGAACGGATGGGGGAAAAATTTACAAGTAATTTATCAATTACTCTGAAGGAGCTATGTTCTTAGTTAAGACGCAACGTACTCCAAAGTGTTTTAATGAAGTATAATTTATCTTCAAGACGCGTCTGCATGTTGATGAGTTCTTGCTAAATTGTGATAAGAAACATTATTTTCTGGCTCGGTAATGTAATTTTCTTTTGGCTGATACTAATTTAGCGAGTTATAAGCGTTTGTCTTCACTTTGAAATTTTTGTTTTCTTTAAAACGTGACAAATGATGCTGTTTGTGTACAGCGTCACTAAAAAAGACACAATAAAGATCTACCTGCATAAAAAAGAAGAGAAAACTAATTTGTCATATATATACAGGATGTAACAAAATTGGTGTAGGACCCGTTAACTGGGGATTCTACTCATCGTACTGAACAACGTTTGTTCTCCGACTTTGCTCAAATCACAAAAAAAAATTTGGGCATTTCATACAAATTGATCATTTGTTTTGCCATTTTTGTATGGAGAGTCCAAAATTTTTCTTGCGATTTGAGCAAAGTCGTAGAACAAAAGTTGTTCAGTACGATGAGTACAATCCCTAGTTAACGGGTCCTACACCAATTTTGTTACATTCTGTATAAGTTTCGGGATCAAATTCCAGCCAATAATAATCATATTGAAAAGTTTCTCGAAAGTCACGCAATCTTTTTAGGGTTCCGTAGTCAACAAGGAACCCTTATAGTTTCGTCATATGTCTGTCTGTCCGTCTGTCAGTCCGTCTGTCTGTCCGTCGGTCCGTCCGTCCGTACGTCCGTCCGTCCTGTAATTCGGCATGGATATGCATAGGTATTAATTACGCTAACAAAGCGGTAAAATAAAATCTTGTAAGCTTTTTTTCAGGGTACCTCTCCCATACGTGAAGTGGGGATGATTTTTTTTTCTCAATTATCTCATGTTGTGGGGTGTTGTTGGATAGGTCTTTCAAAAAAAATGTGGGTTTGCGAAACAATTTTTTGATTCAGGGATCCGTTTTCGAAATATTCAGCTTTAAAGTACAATTCTTTTTTAAAGACATGAACCCCCCCCCCCCCCTCCCCAAGTTAATTAGGCTTTACAAGTTAACGAGTAGTAGTCAATTTTGTAAGACAGGAGGCTTTCCCCTTGAAGCAGTGTCTGTCGAAGTATTATATTATCCAAAATTTGCTGTCTATCCCTTGTGATAGCACGATAAAATTGTGCCACACGATAAGAGAAAAGTGATATATTTATACTGTACTTTTAAAGCGAATCACGGAAATACATTACGCCTTCGGCTCACGTAAAAGAAAATCAAAGAAAAGCGATTAATTATGTCGGAAACCATTCACAGTCACCTTTTAAACTGGTATTGGTGAAATTCGGGCGCAATCAAAGTAAGTCACAGTGCCTTTTCATTGGAAACTCTGGAAGGATTTTTGAGGAATTAATTTCGGCGTTTAGAAGACTAATTTGATAAATGAACTCGCAGCGGAATTAGTTAATAAACGTACGTTAATGAACGTTTTTACCAGTTTTGTATGGAGACTCCAAAAATTTTTGTGGTTCATTTAAAAATTCACAAAACAAACGTTTTCACTTATCTAACTCGATCAGTAACATATATAGGCTGGATATGTCCACATCCGCCATTTAAACATCATCTTGTACTTGTATTTACCCTAGAAGATACATAACCCTTCTTATTCATCGTTGTTGGGAAGAAAATCCTTTCGCCTTTTTAAATTCCATTGTCAGATCACGCGAACACTCCATTCGGCATTAATAAATCATTGGAAATCCTCAATGTCAATTTCGGGTGATCCCTAAAATCCCCAGACTTGGGAGAGGTAATAAAATTCGGTTTTTTTCTTTTGTTTTCAGGTAACGGCAGTTCTCTTATTCTTTTGACATTTGCTGTGAAAAAGGTAAGATGATGAAATTATTTTAACTGTACCGATAACTTTGGTTCTCTGTGGCCACCGTGGCACAGTGGTTTAGGTCACTCGATTTGTATCAGGAGGTTGCGGATTGGATTCTCGATGGGATCTCACTTTTTAGAAAAAAGAGCCGCTTTTCAAGCCACTTATAATAAAGATAAATATCCGGGATAAATCACATACTGTCATCTGGCCCTAAACTGTGATTCCCTTTATGGGAAACAGAGAATGATATGGATACATATATAGGTACGTTTAAATACATACATAGATATATTACACCCAGATACAAAGCAAACAAATCTGCTTATCACAGAAATGTTTGCCCTGCTTGGAAATCGAACCCACGACCCACGGATCAGCAGTCAGAAGCGCTGGTCAATATTTCTCTTAAAGCTTCAGCTTATACTTATAGGCTTCTGATATTAAAACTTGACGACTCTTGAAGCCCTCTTAAGAGAGAAGGCCGCAAAGTGTATGAAAACTCAATTATTTTTTATGTGATACGAGCAGACGGATCACCTGATGGTAAGCGATTACCGCCGCCCATAGGCACCCGCAACACCAGAGGAGTCACAAGTGCGTTGCCGACCTTTGAAATGGGATCACTCACTCGGCGAAACACAACGCAAGCGTTTGCAGAAAACTGTGAGGCCGTGGTTATCTCGCCGGTCGAGCTGTAGTCCGTATAATTTGCGGCTTTCTTTCTTATGGGGGCAACTCTAGTAATATGTAAGTGTATGCTAAGTGAAAACAAACTTTCTGAGTTACAAAGAAACTCCTTGAGACCCCCACCATAATTATAATAAAAACATGAATAATTTATTACGCCGGGGTATCTTTTAACAAATTCTTATAGGCACCGCGTTTGCAGAGCCCTTATATTAAAATGGCCTTTTCCCCCTCTTTTTTAGAACTTTCGTTTGTCTAAAAGTTCATTAAAATGCCATTTATTAGGTTAGGGTGAACTGTCAATATTTGATGCTCAGAATTATTAGGTAGTCTTTAGGAGAACTTAATTAAATTTTATATATCCTTGACTAATATTAGGTACTAAAAACGGCAACGTTTTAAGCAAAAAAGGACGAGCTAACTAAAAACTAGATCAGTTTGCTCTGTGGCTGAGTGTATTATATTACGTCATCGTCATCAGCGGAAAGACGTCCACCGCTGGACAAAGGCCTCCCCCAAGGATTCCCATATCGACCGGTCCTGTGCTGTCCTGCCCGCATCCAGCGGCTTGTTGCAACCTTCACCAGGTCATCGGTCCACCGATTACATCTGTATTTATGTGTTTAAATCTATATGTGTATGTATGTCATCAGTCTATGGTTCCCATAATACAACGTACTAATTTTGGGTCGGATGGCCATATGTGATTTCATCATCATCATCAGGCGAAAGACGTCCACTGCTGGACAAAGGCCTCCCCCAAAGATTTACACACCGACCGGTCCTGTGCTGCACGCAACCAGCGGCTTCCTGCAACCTTCACCAGGTCGTCGGATTTATTTTTATTATTTATACCTATGTGATTTATCCCGGAATATTCATTTTAACAATATTTAACTCACAATCACAAATAGCGAAAATAACCTCAAAATGTTATCACCAGAAAATACCTAAAATACCTATAATGTTACTAACTTTATCAGTATTATCCGGCAAAATTTTGAAGAGCAATAACCGCTTTCAACTCCGAAGTGATGTGATCGCCCTTTAGGAAATTAAATCTGTTCGCGTTTCCCGCCATTTTCACATTTTATAATGCCGCTGTCTGTTACACCGTACCGAATTGGTACAAGCAGATATGGTGAACACCAGTTCAGTGTATACCAATACACTTGCAAGCACTTAGTTAATAATTCTTTAAAGAAAACTAAATGACTTTGGAAAAAAAATGGGATATTCGTGTCACCTAATTCAAAGTTGATTCGCTAAAAAGTTTTTTTAAGATCTTCTTTTGTGAATTGATTGTGAATTCCGTGGAGAAAGTTGTTCAGTTTCATGAGTAGAAGCCTCAGTTTAAATATATAGTTTCAGATATTTTTTTACACCTTATATACATACATACACTTTTATGTAGTTTCTTATTTTTTTTAACTGCTGCATTGGTGTAGTTATCATTGAGGTCCTTTAATCTTCTGTTGCATATTTTGACTAATGGTTTTAAACTGATCAGCGTAACTTATTCACAAATTACAAGTATGTATTTGTAAATCGCTAATTGGTACTCGGAAAGAGGAATGAAATTTGTTTTTTTTTTATGCTCAATCTCTTCCGTTTTAATGAGTGTGTTTATAGAGTGAGCAATTATTAATATAATAAGACAGTTTGCTGGAATGTCCACGGTATGGCTGGAATCCAAGATCAGACTGTCATGAAGTCGAACATAGCAGAAGAAATGTCGCCATTTTGTAACATAGGCCAAGATCAGGGTTCGGAAACCGGTTTTTTGAAAATACCGGTTTCGGTCATTGACCCCTATATCGAAATAGTTTCGGTTAAGGTTTCGTTCAGGTTTCGGTTACCGGTATATTTAACCGGTTTAACCAAAACCGATATTTTTTCGTTCGAACGGAATTAACCGGTTAATTTGAAGTATATGCGAGTTTGTAGGCATGTTTGCCGCGTGCAATCAATTGAAAGCGTGCGAGAAAGTGAGCAGAAGACTCGGGCAGTGGCACCCGCGCGACGCGCCTGTACTTGACTAAGTTTGGTTTTAACCGGTTAATTTAGTTCTTATTTCGGTTAGAAAACCGCTTCCTGATTAACCGATATTTTATTTAAATTTACCGGTTAAGCTGGAAACCGGTTTTAACCTGAACGGAATCGTTAACCGAAATTCGAACGAAATTAACCGGTATTTGTTAACCGGTTCCGAACCTTGGCCAAGATCTTCTTTAGGTAGCTTAGCTAATGAAATAAGTATTAAAAAGACATCATGTATTCGTAACGGTGTAACATGCAACCCCTTTTCAACTTTTCAACCGCCCGACGCTTGGCGCATTTTCGTATTAAACGATGCGGGATTTATTATATAATTCGACATTAACATATTCTAATTTGAATTCCATCGACTTTCGTTACATAGGTAAAACGTTATTACGCATACCTTACATTTACAGATCTCATGAGTATTGCACGAATTTTGCTTATTTGTGAATATTAAATGTACCAAAATGAGATATTGCTACCAATTTAATGGACAACGCTTCAAATGTTTGATCTCCGGTTTTATTGGGTGTTTCAAGAAGGTATTACTGTAATAAAACTCCCATATATATATATTTAATAATTACAGTCATATTTCTCGAATTTTTTTTAACTCTATGATACCTGGGTAGCCAAGCCACTAATAAAATTATGTAAACTCGACCTGACGAGAAAGCGTCATACAGCCTAACAAAGAAAAAAGCGGCCAAGTGTGAGTCGGACTCACCCATGAAGGGTTCCGTAGCAGCAAGTAACATAATATAAAAGTTCTTGTAGTTCGTTGTAGGTAAATTGGTTTACGATTTATGACGTATTAAAAAAAAAACTACTTACTAGATCTCGTTCAAACCAATTTTCGGTGGAAGTTTCTATGGTAGTGTACATCATATATATTTTTTAGTTTTATCATTCTCTTATTTTAGAAGTTACAGGGGGAGGGGGACACACATTTTACCAATTTGGAAGTGTCTCTCGCGCAAACTATTCAGTTTAGAAAAGAAATATATTAGAAATATAAAGACAGACAGACAGACATGACGAATCCATAAGGGTTCCGTATTTTGCTATTTGGCTACGGAACCCTAAAAAGGTAAAAATATCTCAATAAATATTAAACTATAGAAAATATGGGTATTTTCTTTTTGTATAGTCCGTTTTTATGAGTGTTTCATGTAAAAACTGAGGGTCAAAAATTTGAAAAAATATACAAGTGCAACATTAGACGTAAATCACAAAGATTAAAGCCGTTGGGATGGCAGTCGTTAAGCCATGTCGGAGGCCTTATGGCGGCTTGAAAACTTCTGACACTGGGGTTGGTTACTTGCCCCGCAACCTCCAGCAATCCGGACTTGGTCCCGTGGGTGGAGAATGCCCTTAACCCTTCCGATGTATGGGAAGAGACCCGTGCCCCTGCAGTGCAGTAGGGACGTAATGGGCTAACAAAGGTTTAAAATTTATTTATTTTAAAGCTTTTTGGGTGATTGTCAAAATTGAATAGAAATTTGTGTAGATGTCATGGTTTCTAAAATACATCTAATAATATATAATTAGTCATGTAAATCAATACAAAACACATTAATTTTACACCCTTTTATACGTTTTACGTAAATAAAATAAAATACAATACAAAGAAATTTTCAACTTTACATCTGCAAAGTCCACTTCGGTGGTCTGTTCAAAAACAACCTTTTAACTTTTTTGAGTGCAGAAAAAATTATTACAATTCCAAAATTGTATATTTTAAATTGTCTTTTAGTTCCATGAATACTCTACTATTGAAATACAATCTCTTAAATAAAACATTACATTATGTCCATGATATCATACATTGTCATTTGTTACAAACACATCGCGTCTTTTCAGTGGTACTTAAATGAAGACAGATGTTATAAAAAATCCTGAGTGAACTATAGGGACACCAGACCAGGCCACTATTTATGTACGCTTTTTCTAACCATTTTCAAAGTCAATGCAACAACACGTTACAAATACGCATTACATATCCCAAAAAGATTTTTTTGGCAAAGATAAGCTGAGTTTTTCCGGATACATGCATATTTTGGTAAGTAAAGGTTAATTTATTAATTGATCATATAGGTATCATTGGGGAGAAAGTATTTATTGTGAATTAGCACCATTGCTTGAACTTACCTAAAAAATGCACCTGTTTAAGCGAGTTTACTAAAAAATATCCGTTCGGTGGTCGTCTTTTCGGTGATCACTTAGTACTAGAAAAGACATTTAACCACCGAAATGAACGGAATGGTACTTTTAATTTTTGCACTGCTTTAGTTGGCTATGTAGAATGTGTTAATACCTATGTTTGGTGTATCTACTAATCTAATTACCTGGAAAAAACATCAGTCTGACTTTAGACTTAACTAGGTTACTTTCTTGTATTAGGTGATTAAATATAAAATTGCCTTTTATCTCAAAAAATAATTTATCTCTATCAAATTTATTTTTTTATTTATTCCAAAAAACAAAATAAAAAATTATATATCCTTATATACAGAGTGATTGGTAATTCGACGTGATCATTCAAAGGGGTTATACTAGAGGTCATTTTCAACAAATTAAGTTCGTCAACCAGGAATCAAAAATGTATGGTTACTGAGATATTACTGTTTTTAGATTTTTTTGAAATTTTCTACCTTGTTACCAAAAACAATTAATTATGAAAAAACCATTACACCGTTTACATTAAATTGATACTTGCGATAAATGAGCGCTTGCTTTGAAAAAAAAAAATATTGCCCAAAACTCACATAGTCTCAAAAATAAACGGTCTTAAGTTGCATAAAAATATTATTTTGTATACATTTTCCATAAGTAATTGAGTATTACTAGAAAAAAATGTAGTGAACTTGGCGTACAAATTAATGACAAAAGTTCCTTGTTTCATAAGCTTTCTAAAAAGGTACAAATGTTACTAACTTTTGCACGGGGTCGAAAAAAAAATCCATTAAACCAAACAAGTAACACATATTTTCCATACATATCCTGCAAGGTGCCGCCCTCTCTTTTACTCGTGTCTTGCATCACTCGTGAGCTTAACATGATTCAATAATTTGTAGCTATCTTCGCGACAGTTCGTGAACACGAACTCGCACAGTTTTCAACCAGAAGGTTAGTTCGTGCGTACGGAAAAGTCACAATATTTGTTAAATAATAGTTGATATTAATCACTTGATGTTTTTTACCAACTTTTTAGACCCCTTCTCCCCTCTGGTGATACGTGGTGAGGTTTTAGACTACCCCTTACCCAAAATTAGGTGTATTTTTGGTACAAAATATTATCTTTAAATACAGGTATAATGTAATTTAATTCTGGAAAATTAAGCAGCGTGATAAAAAAATCCAGACATACATTAAGGTTGCAGGTTGTTTCTGAGTTTTCTGACTGCCTGAAGCCGTTTCGAACCTTGAGAAGAGTTAAAAACAACATAAAAACAACAGTCCGATGTTTGGAAATTACTTTAGAAATCGCACGTTCAATGAAAAAATAAATACGTGTGATATCTCAGTATACCCCCCACCCTCCTTGTGATATTTCGTGATTTTTTCTGAACCCCGTCCCCCCTTTTAGGCCTCACGTGATTAATGGACGACCCCTGACCACCTTATATTATCACACCTACTCCTCTGTATTGTCCTGATTTAGCTGGCTTCAAAAAGTTTGATTACTGTTTTTTTTAATAAGTAGTAGTGTTTTCTGTTTCATTTGTGACTGGATTATAGTAATATTCGCTTTTTAGCTTTTTAGAAAAACTCAAAAATGGTAAGAACGAGTTTTTTTGCGAGAATGAGAAGAAAGCAAGACGCAGGGTAAGAAATAAAATTATTATGCGAAAGTTAAAAGAAAAATTAAAGCAAAACCCAATTGCTTTGGCGGAAAATAAAACTTCAAGAACTTTCAGACGACTTCTCAGATTTTTACATATTTTAAATTAACCACCAAACTGATGTCCATTCAGTGGGCTATTTTTTTTAAAGTATTTTGAAGCTTATATTATGATAGCTTATTTTTTTGTCAAACGCTTCGTTAATAAAATGTAATGTGATTAAAATATTTCATGGCTTAGTTACTACAAGGTTGTAAATTATCCTTTTATTCTTTTTGGTAATTGATTATTTCTTTTCGGTGGTCATCCGAAATATATTTTTTAAATCTAGTTTTTAATTTAAGTAACAACGATCGCTGTTACAACGTTTTTCTGAATATATGTATCGTATACTTTGCAAATAAATGTAGTTTTTTTGGAATATTAATATATTTTTCAATTTTCACATCCCTGTTTTGACAATGACCCCTTTCCAATATAACTCCAAAAGGTAGCAATATAACTGTTTAACCGGTGAAGACGGGACTGGTGAATTTGACCGTTCTAAAAACCGCTTATCCGGTTATAACAAGACTTAAATCGTAGCTAAAGTGTGGTCATTGTGAAGTAAATGGATTTATAAATTAAAGTGGGGCGAGTTTGTTAGAGGGCAAATAATATTTAGTAGAAAAACCTTTAGGGATTGACAATTTACTGGTAAAGAAAAAAAATATGTTCGCGAAAAACTGTTTTTACGGTTCCATAGTTAACAACTTGTAACTCCTCTGGTGTTGCGGGTGTCTATGGGCGGCGGTAATGCTTACCATCAGGTGATCCGTCTGCTGGTTTGCCAGCTATGCCATAAAAAAAAACAAGGAACCCTTATAGATTCGCCATGTCCGTCTGTCAGTCTGTCTGTCCGCGGCGTAGCTCAAAGACTATTAGTACTAGAGACCTGTAATTTGGAACGGATATATATGTCGTGGCCAGATCATAGAATTGATCACTTCATAATGTGGCCGACCATTTCATGAAATGGTTGTATTTCATGAAATGGGAAATATCCGCTGATCACATCACGATATGGTCTGGCCAGATCAATAAATACATTAGCGTTTGACGATATACAGCTAAACGCACGGCTATTTCATGAAATGGTCAAGCATTAGTGATCATATCGTAAAATAGTTACAGTATCCACCATTAGAGGCGCTGATATCTTTTTGGTTTTGTGATGCATTATGGTGGCGTACAACTAATAATAAAAAAGGCTATTAATTATGCGCCAATTAAAGATAAAATAGAAGTTAAATGTCGTTACGACACTAAACTACAATATTTTTTCGAAAGTCAACCAAAAAACGAGCACAACGTAAAATCCTTGAAGTTCGGAGAGTATTTCATAGGTTAGTAGATATAATTCTTAAAAGAATGCCAGTAACTTTTCAACGTATTTTTATTTTTTTTAAAACCTTTGATATCATGGAAACCCTACATTAATGATATGGCCAAACGTGGATGGACATATCAATAAACGTTGACGTTTAAACGATATGGTCAGTTTTAGCTGGCCATTTCATGAAATATGACCATTTCATGAAATGGTCGGCCACATCATGAAATGATCAATTCTATGATCTGGCCACGACATATACATAAATCACGACGATCTATCTATCTATCTATCTATCAGCCGAAAGACGTCCACTGCTGGACAAAGGCCTCCCCCAAGGATTTCCACACCAACCGGTCCTGTGCGGCTCGCATCCAGCGGCTTCCTGCAACCTTTACCAGGTCGTCGGTCCACCGAGTCGGGGGCCTGCCCACACTGCGCCTTCCGGTGCGCGGTCGCCATTCGAGAACTTTACTGCCCCAACGGCCATCTGTTCTACGAGCTATGTGCCCTGCCCACTGCCACTTAAGTCTAGCGATTCTGAGAGCTATGTCGGTAACTTTAGTTCTCCTATGTATCACCTCATTTCTGATTCGATCACGTAGGGAAACACCAAGCATAGCACGCTCCATCGCCCTTTGGGTGACTTTGAGCCTTCTTATAAGGCCCATAGTAAGCGACCATGTCTCGGATCCATATGTCATCACTGGCAACACACACTGGTCAAAGACTTTAGTCTTGAGGGACTGCGGTATTTTGGACGTAAAGATATTGCGAAGCTTCCCGAACGCTGCCCAGCCGAGTTGGATTCGACGATTGATCTCTTTCTCGAAGTTGGACCTACCTAACTGGACTGTTTGTCCCAGGTATACATATTCGTCAACAACTTCGAGTGTAGAGTCTCCAACCTTCAGAGGAGTGGGTGTAACACGGACGTTTGACATGATTTTCGTCTTATCCATGTTCATTTTAAGACCCACTTGTTGGGAATCACGACGATAAAGTGATAAAATAAAATCTTGAAAAAATTCATATTACAGGGTACGTGAAGTGGGGATGTTTTTTTTGTTCTCGACTGCCCCATGGTGTGGGTTGTCGTTGGATAGGTCTTTAAAAAATATTGTGGGTTTCTGAAAAGCATTTTTCGAGTCAGGCATCCGTTTTCGAAATATTGAGCTTTAAAGTGCAAATTTTTGTTAAAGTCATGTGTCCTCCACCCTCCTGCCAGCTAAACGGTTGTTTCTAGAAATGTGGAAAGATTCACGGCAATAGTATACAGGGTGTAAGGGACAGGTTTCCGAAAACTTTGGGCTTGCTCAGTACACGAAACTGAACAACTTTCCACAAGAAATTTTTTCAGGAAACGAAATTTTGTATTTTCTCCATACAAACTGTCCAATCAATTTTATAATTTTGTATGGAGAAGCCGTTTTTATTTCGTTTCCTGAAAAAAATTCTTGTGGAAAGTTGTTCAATTTCGTCTACTGAGCAAGCCCTTAAATTTTTCGGAAACCTGTCCCTTACACCCTGTATACGAGTATAACGAAGTTAAAAGGAAAACTACCACAGCTAAGTAGGCAAGTTAACGACCAGTAGACGATCGATCAACTTATCAAAGGAAAATTTCGTACCTACTTCATAATTATTCCATTGAAAATTACTTTAATGAAGTTGTACTACGGAACCCTGCACTGCGCGTGGCGCGACATGCGCTTGACCGCTTTTTTATCTTATGATATTTATGACGTACGTTGAAGATAAGATAGCCAGTCCCCTGTTGCGTTGGGAGGGAAATTTTCATAAGTCAGCACTTTCTCTGCACTAGTATCAATATTATCATTTACACTAATACAATTTGCAAAATAGATAGATATATAACACAGACATAAGAATGAAACACAGACATAATTATAGAACTATAACACTACAAAACATAATTAAAAATAACAAAAAGATAAATTACACACACATTTCTGGCACCAAACAATGAACATTTTTCAAGAATGAAAATCCCTGTAGTTACTTGCGTAATTTAACTTATTAAAAATAGATAGACTTTAAAAAAAAATTACTACATTTTTATACAACAACACAAAATGGACTTTCATATTTCATATTTATTTTTAATTAACTCGAATTTGTTAATCAGTAATTAATCAATTTATTTAAACAACGATAATTAAATCGAATTTGTTAATGATTTTCTGTAAAGTTAACTAAAGTTTTTTTCTGTTTCCAATTTAAGAGTAATAACTACTGAAAATATAAAATATTTGTAAGAAATCCTATTTCATAAACTTCAAACAAAACAAAAACAATGAAAAATAATTAAATATAAATAGGGACTGTTTTCGTCTCTTTTGTGAAAATATTTACTTTCCGATAATAAAAAATAATAACATCAAACGTTGGTTCCTTTTTACGCAACGAAAGTGTTTTTTTTTTCTTCAAAAGTCAATAGAAACTGCGCGATCAGCTTTCCTTTTTCATGATTAAAAAAAAGAGAACTAAAAAAGAGACCGCGTTCACGCGAAATAAGACTGAAAATTATTTTGGAGCTTGATTTAACTTTTTGGTAAGCGTTCTGGTTCTGTATTTGAAATTTAAATGGAAAAACTAAATCTGAAATTTTCTTTTTTATTTTGATATTGAAAAAATATTTAATCAAAAATACTATAAAAGACTTTTTAATAAGACTACGATTTTTGAATAAAAGAAACCTCACTAAGGCGAAGCGCGGGTTATATCCCAAATAAAGGCAGTGGGATGTTGGTAAGGAAAATCTTGGCCCGTATATTATTCCTTATGAGGATTAAGTGAGGTTGGAAAAAAAGAATTGATTTCCATGACGGATATGAGTGCGAGGCTGGGAAAGATTTTTTACTGAATATAATAAAAGTCACAATAAGATAGGTAATAAAAAACTGAGTTAAAAAAATCAAATTTAAATATATTCGTAATATGCAATTTATCTTGTTAGATAAACTCAAACTCAAATGTTTTTTTTATTTAAGTAGATGCTTTACACATGCTTTTAAATCCTCAATATTTTTTTCTACCTAGTACAAAGTCCCTACCACGCGGGACTTGTACACTCAACGTTTCGGGAAGTGTTTGCGAAGCGAGAAGAAACGTCGAGCCCAAAAGAAACTCGCTTCAACACATTTTTTAAATAAAATCTTAAACTCTATTACAATTCGTGTCAACAATAAAAATTGTGAGCTGGAGGATCTATACATGTCCATATATCATTGTCATTTACATAATCTAGTATTTTGTAATACCCTTTAGAGCATAAACAATTTTTCACATGCAATTTGAATTTGTTTTCTGGCAAACTAGTCACATTTTCGGGTATTTTGATATAGAATTTTACACTGATACATTTAATAACCCAGGTTTGTGTTAGAACACGTTCGCAAATAATTATATTTTATTTCGGCGCTTTCGAAATTGTAATTCAATTTAAACGGAATTAGTGATGTGCGTGAATTTTGATTTCCAAAAATTACGACTTTAATTTCCCATAACAGCTGGGAACAAATACCTTTTTTTTACTAAAATTAAGTTTTTTTTCTTGTATAATACAGGTATGAATACTGAATGCGAGACGGGTATTTTTTTTAAATCAAAACACAGGAGAATATAGCAACAAAAAACGGATAAAAGACTTTTTTACTACACAAAAACGACAAAGAAGTTTCGTTTCATTATTAGATAAGTACACGAAAATTTTCGATACACGTCGTCTTCGTGATTCGTGTAATTTTGTGATATTGTGAAGAATATTATTTTATTCATAATAGATGTTCCGTTGTACTCTGTAATAGGCCATTGAAGTACGCCTTTGTTACAAGTTAAATAGAAAAGAAAAAAATCATTTGAATATATTCGTGTTAAGGTCGCGAAATTTCTTTTGAAAAGGTCTCAATTTTATTATTAAAATAACATACATCATACAGCTTACAATTCTAATAAGATAAAAAAATGTAATAAAAACCCGAATACATGTACTTACGGTGGTACTTTGTCAATCTGGAGATCAACACACACGCATGCATACTCGCACACACATGTACGATGTATGTATGCAGGGTTCATAGCGGCGATTCTTAATCTATGACAAAAGCATTTTCAGTAGTTATTCAACTTTTATGTTCAGATTATTTAGCCGTAGTTATGCCATAACGATCCAACTAACATAAAGTAAGTTAAGGATAATGTATTGTACTAAGTACATAAAGTATTTATGTTTACGGCCATTTTTTTGTTAGTTCTATTGTAATGCATTATTATTAATTTTTTCGCTAACTTCTGTCTCATGCACCACAAAAGTGTTGTCTGCATTTAAACAGTCGCGAGTAAACCATTCGTTAAAATCGGCGGCAACTTTAACTTATTTAGTTTACTACATTGTTAGCGAGTGTTGCCAGCTTAACGTCAGTGTTGCCACTGTACAAGTGCAAAAGTTCAAACTTTGCACTAGTGATGTACCGAATAATCGGAATGCAAGAAAAAAAAAATAAACAGCAAAATAATCAGCCCATTGCATTTAGTTTCTGACGAAGCTTGCGGCTGATGCTTTTTGTACATATATTTTTGTATGTTTTTGTCGCTAATAAATGTTTATAAGTCTTATCCTCGAAGAATGCTTGACGACTAAGGATTGATTATTGATTAAGCGATTAAATAAACAGTCCATCCTGTTTTCGGCCGCTAAGTTTGTATGAATTTTTTTTAATGGAAAGCTTGTAGTGGTAGAAAGATTCTTAGTTTAATTATTCCTTCGAAGTTTTGCGATGTTTATACTGTACAATTAAGTGTTTTCTTATTAGTTAGAAAAATATTACTAGTTCTCAATCAATGATTTTTATTATAGTTATTATTATTTTACTGATAAAAGACAATGCTCGTTTGTGCCCCAGAGTCATATTCGTACTTATATTTTCATTATTTTATTCCGAAATATAACAAAAATAAGATAAAGTAAAAAACCGTAACACAAATAATTCAGAATTTTACATTTTATAAAAGTTGGGAGAAAAAAGATAAAAAAATATTTTTGTAGATATTTGACTAATTCACGCGAGTTACCTGAGGAAGATAGAAAAAATTTTGGACTTGTATTAATATTTTTTTTTACCCCTATGTATTACAAAAATAAAATTACGTGACATACCTTAAAAAAATGAGTTAATAATTATGAATATTCTCTATCCTCTTTAAAAGTTTGGAAAATAGATAATAAATAAATAAAAAATACTGCTATGTACGTGATACATGAAAGATTGATAGGCATTTGATTTTCATTCACTCATTCAATAGTGTTGTGAAATTATCGGAAAAATGAATCAATTTAATATGTAATATTCAAATACCGATAACTTTTATTTAACGAGTACTTAAAAAATACCAATGATTTATATATATAAAAAAATGAAAATAATAGAAACGACAAAGAATATAATATTAAACATTAATATTATTACTTATTATTGCAATTCAGAATGAGAGAGTTTTTAAATAGATCTATGTAAACTCTACGAACGGTATGCAATTCTCATTTTAGTTTTTAAATCTTACTGTCGTTATTTTGTCAACTACTCAGGCTGAGAACACACCGAGTTTAATTTAAATTATTTAACCAAATATTTCACACGGGTAGAAGGTACCAGTTATTCTCCATATTAATAAACCTTATTATCATTATCATTCAGTCATTCATTCAAGAATGTAAACATTAAGTAACGTTTTATAAGGTTAGCAAGGGAAACATGGAATGTGTGTCAATAGAAGATGGACAATTTAGAGAAGAAAAGTTACCATTTAAATATTTATTTCCTTGGGCTGGGCTTGGGCGGGGTAACAACACTGAGCCGTGGCCCATTTTTTGATCGCTGCGGCACACACACTAGGCACATCATAGATATTTAAGTTTGCTTGTTTTTCTTTTTTTACTTATTATTTTATTTTTTTTGTTTTTCATTATTTATGTTTTGTTAATATGTTATAAGTTTGTACGTTATTACTCTTATGTATTTTTTCTGTGTTTTATTTTTTTTTGTTTTTCATTATTTATGTTTTGTTAATATGTTATAAGTTTGTATGTTTATCATTTTTGTGTTCAAGTTTGTTTTGTGTGTGTGATCACAGCAATTACAATAAATGCTTTATCTATCTATCTATCTATTTCTAATTTTATATTAACTATTTATCTCTTTATTATTAATTTTAAGATTTTTTACAGCTGTAAGCCGTAAGATTTGTGAAATATATATGTTTTCTCACTATTATTACAAGGCACTAAAAAGTCATCCGCTATTACCCCATCGTACCTTAGGTAAGCATCACTTTAGCTTACAAGTTAATATTTCTGTTCTCTCAACTTTTGAAGGTAAAATGGCAATACGGTTTTATTTTACAATCAAACAGCTATCGTTTGATATATAAATCATTCGTGTAATATGTGTGCATTGCCTATTTTCGGGCTGGGGCACGACAGTATGGCCAGCTTGTCATTGTCTTTTCACTCATTCAATCTATCTTGTGCATTCACAAATAAATTAATATTTTGTATTTACAGAAAAGTCGTAGAAAACAATAATTATAGTTTAGTATACCGAGTCTTCTACTCTACTACTTCTTTCTGTTAATGGCTTCTATACATTTTTAAAAGGAAATGTATACCTGTACTTTTATGACTGAGCCATTTCACTATCCGCAAATAAGATAACTGGCCGAATCTAAAGGCGATTCGACATTCGAAGACCGAAAACATACTTGCACATCCCTATGCCCCAAAAATTTCCGCTCGACTGTTTTGTGTTACTTTGTGTTTTTTAAAGACGCTATGCTGGCAACATTAGTTCATTAGCTACTAGGTACATAAGTAGTTAGGACGAATTCATAATAAGAGGGTTGTTATTGTGGTATGAGTTCTAGAACAAAAATCCTTTAAAATATATCGATTGCTGTTGATGAAATAGACTTTTTTTTGATATTTCAGTGACACAATTTTTTGTTATACATTTTGCACCGTAATTTTAAGACCCGGAGAATTGCCTGTATATTAAGCGAAGGTTATTTTTAGATGTCTTTATTCCAATTCTTCAAGCAGTTGCAATAACCAAAAATTGCCACTACCAGAAATCTAATACGAGCTATTTATGTATACGAAACTAGCCAGTTACAGAACAATATTAAAAAAGTAATTATATCATTTAAAAATGGAACTCTTTGGCTGAAGAATACAATGTAAATAGCAGCCCTCGTACATATTTGATAAAAATATAGATTTGTAAATACAAATACAAGGCTTTCCTTAAATGAAAGCTAGACCTTGAGAAGAGCAAAATATAGGCTGGCTGCCAAGATCAACGCGACGTCATATATTTACTCTAAAGATACAGAAGATATCCTAATATTTGTATGCCCCATATTAACTGACCTACAAAAAGAGCCATAACGAAGAGTTTATTTTGTTTTAGTTATATTCGGAAAACAAACGGTATTAAATGTCTATGTTTTTCTGCTAATTATAGTACAAAAACACTTCTGCCCTCGGATGACAAAACGTGGTAACCCGGGTTACCGCGTTTTGTCGTAACATAGCTTAATTTGATCTACTACTACTCCTGACCTATGACGTAATGTGGTCAAAAATTTATTTACTTTATTTAATACCAAAATACAAAAAGCGGCCAAGTGCGAGTCGGACTCGCCCATGAAGGGTTCCGTAGCAGCAAGTAACATAATATTAATGTTCTTGTAGTTCGTTGTAGGTAAATTGCGGTTTACGATTTATGACGTAAGTATTAAAAAAACTACTTACTAGATCTCGTTCAAACCAATTTTCGGTGGAAGTTTGCATGGTAATGTACATCATATATTTTTTTAGTTTTATCATTCTCCTATTTTAGAAGTTACAGGAGGGGGAGGGACAAACATTTTACCACTTTGAAAGTGTCTCTCACGCAAACTATTCAGTTTAGAAAAAAATGATATTAGAAACCTCAATATAATTTTTGAAGACCTATCCATAGATACCTTACAGAGAACCCCCAAAATTTATTGTTTTTTTTCTATTTTTGTGTAAAAATCTTAATGCGGTTTACAGAATACATCTACTTACCAAGTTTCAACAGTATAGTTCTTATAGTTTCGGAAAAAAGTGGCTGTGACATACGGACGGACAGACAGACAGACAGACAGACATGACGAATCCATAAATCCGTAAAAAAGGGTAAACTTCAAATCCTATAGAATATTTCGACAAATCGCGAAATTTAAACGCGTTTTTCTCAACTTCGCTACTTTTAGGTTACCGCGTTTTGTCATCGGAGGGCAGACTTATATGTTTTCGCATATAGGAATATTATGAAAACTTTGACGCGATATTACGAAAGTATACGTTAGCAGATCAGACATCTCATATGACATGACATTTCATCAAAAACATCATACATGGAAAGACTAAAGGGAAGCGTGAGAGGGGAAGACCGAGGATAAGTTATAAGGACCAATTTAAGAAGAAGATTGATGTGATGTTCATACAAAGAAGTCGAGAAGAAGACCCTGAAAGAGTAAATGGTATGAGCTGCACCGACAAAAGCCCAGCTCTTAAATGAGTAAAGACTAGCTTCCGCCCGCGACTTTGTCTGTGTGGACTTCAGAATGAGGTCCAGAGAGAAATAAAATGTTAAGGCAGCGCCATCTAGTGACAAAGTATTTTTTTGTTTTAACCATTCCTCCGGGAAATCTAGAGTTTTCCGGAATAAAAAGTGTACTTTGTGTTAGCCGAGTGCTTTATCTATCTACCTACCAAATTTTATTCAAATCCGTTTGTAGTTTCAGCGTGAAAGTGGAACAAACAAACAAAAAATTAACATCCATACTTTCGCATTTATAATTTTAAGTAAGATGAGATGAGAAGAAGGTCCACGTAAGATCGTCCACGTACACAAGTCTCAAACACTATAAAAATTATGCGATATCACGATACGGCCTTTACCCTGTAGTATATCGGAAATTATGCACCAAAAATACATTCGGCCATTGTTCCCGCCGGAAGTCACCAACAGCTGTCTGCATATCCGGTTGTCGTAAACGGAAGTGACGCTCGAATCGGGCCGTCTCAATTCCTAGTCCATTTCCGGTGTTGCCAGAGCGTGGATGTTTCTATTTCGTGAAATGGTAATACCAGATTCGTCGAATGTGTTATAGTATGTCTATGAGTTTTCCGGTACTGCATTCACTGAAAATGAAAAAAAATATTACACAGAGAAAGCGTGAACCACAAAAGTAGAAAAATATACTTTGTTTTTAGGGTTCCGTAGCCAAATGACAAAAAACGAAACCCTTATGGATTCGTCATGTCTGTCTGTCAGTCTGTCTGTCTGTCCGTCCGCACGTCCGTATGTCACAGCCACTTTTTTCCGAAACTATAAAAACTATACTGTTGAAACTTGGTAAGTAGATGTATTCTGTGAACCGCATTAAGATTTTCACATAAAAAATAGAAAAACAACAATAAATTTTGGGGTTCCCCATACTTAGAACTGAAACTCAAATTTTTTTTCATCGAACCCATACGTGTATCTATGGATAGGTCTTCAAAAATAATATTAAAGTTTCTAATATCATTTTTTTCTATAGTGAATAGTTTGCGCGAGAGACACTTCCAAAGTGGTAAAATGTGTGTGTCCCCCCTGTAACTTCTAAAATAAGAGAATGATAAAACTAAAAAAAATATATGATGTACATTACCATGCAAACTTCCACCGAAAATTGGTTTGAACGAGATCTAGTAAGTAGTTTTTTTTAATACATCATAAATCGTAAACCGCAATTTACCTAAAACGAACTACAATAACTTTTATATTATGTTACTTGCTGCTACGGAACCCTTCATGGGCGAGTCCGACTCGCACTTGGCCGCTTTTTATTTTTTAATAAAACTGTAAAAAGAAGTAGATGCGATCAGTAAACCCTTAAAATATCAAACACACTTTTTTAACATCCTGTATACGTAGGTATGACAAGGGAAGAGAAACCGTGGCCGTCCCAAACAATCCTGGCGTCGCTCAGTGGCAGCTGATTTAAAGAAGATCTGGTTATCATGGCCCGAAGTGAAGCGCGTAGCCCAAGATAGAACGCAAGGGCGAAGCACTGTGGATGCCCTCTGCCTCATCTAGGGGACTTAGGACATTAAGTCAAGTAAGTCATACGTCGGTATGTCTTTGTCTTCCTCGGGGACGTTTTTCAGATTCATGCACCCCAGTTAGAGCCCTGGCAGATATTTTGAGAACACCCTATATAAGGTCTGTAAGAACTAAAACAGTTAAAACTTTTTAAACTGGAATTTCTTCTCGTGAAATTTAACAACTTTCTACAAGAAATTATAAAATTATAATAATCTATTTGCATGTATTTTTAAAACAGTCAACAATCTGATTTGAATTGCAATGTGGTTTTAAAGTTATTCGACTTTTGCGGTCGAGAATTGTTGAGATTAAACTTTTTTTATCCACCCTGGCAAGCCATTGGCATCGTCTCACCTGTGGTATGTGACGATGATGCCGCAAAATGGAAGCGGGCTTACCAAGATTCTCCAACGCATTGGGAAACTGGCTATCTTTTCTTCATGCCGGAAAACATCAAATTGATGTTTGGCGACAACACTTAGATATGAGATGGTAGTAGCTTTAATTTGAAAGATTTTAGATAGATAAGTTTTTTTAATTTAGAGTTTTTTGCACCAAAACTTTGCAAAATCTTTCGCTTATGACATAACCAATTTTATTTTCATTTTTATAAGATTTGTCGTTGGCAAATTGCAATTTATTTTAAGATCTATTTATGTAAGTACTTACTTAGATAAATCTTTGAGTATTCCGATCATAAAAATGTTATGGCGTCTGTATTTTTTATTATGTCGTGAAGGTCAGCAGTTGACATAAAAAGCCCGACATAAAATAAGTTACTTTATCTTGTTATCCGGCTTTGACCTCTATTCACTGCGTCCTGTCAGATCTATGCCCTGGGGTCATACATGGTCCTTACGTGTCCTTACATCGGCGCTTTGTTCGTTTCGTCTAGAATCTACATAGTACGATATTTACGTATTTATAGTTCTAATGGTAGAACTATTAGTAATAGGAATAAAAAAATCGTCCCTTAGATTTAGTGGTTTGACATGTAAAGATTGGACATGTATAGATAGTCCAGCTCACAATTTTATTGTTTACATAAACTGTAATAGAATTTAAGATTTTATTTAAAAAAATGTATTGAAGCGAGTTTCTTTTGGGCTCGACGTTTCTTTTCGCTTCGAAAACACTTCCCGAAACGTTGAGTGTACAAGTCCCGCGTGGTAGGGACTTTGTACTAGGTAGAAAAAAATTAAACGACGACGATTTAAAAGCATGTGTAAAGCATCTACTTAAATAAAAAAAAACATTTTGAGTTTGAGTTGAGTTTGAGTTTACGATAATATGCTTTAAACATTTTCATATCTTCTGTCTGTCCTAGTTCTGTATAATTCGGTGTCGTAGACTATGACAGTTAGGCCTAATTCTCAGAACCCCTGTAACCCTCTCACGTAACCCTAGGGTTCCGCGGAACACCTTTTGGTAACTGCTGATCTAGAGCCTTTAAGGAGTCAAGGTTATCTGTATTTCATGACAATGTTTTCCTTCACCGTTATAGCAGTTATGAAGATGTTAGTAAGTTTCGAAAAATTGATTGGTACGTTGGTCAGGATTTGAACGCAAGATCTCTCAGATTGGGATAACAAAGTCATAGTAGGAGTATAGTACTTCTACAGGATGTTCACCAATCCGGACTTGGCCCCCGTGTGTGGAGTATGGCCTAACCTTCCCGATGTATGGGAAGAGACCCGTGCCCTACAGTGGGGACGTTATGGGTTGTTAACACAGGATGTTCTAAAGTTTCAATATTATTCCTGTATTCTATACTTGATTCTGAGTAACCCCTTAAAATTTCTAACGCACTTTTTTAACACCTGTATACAGGATGTAACAAAATAGATGTAAGAGTCGGTAACTGAAGCTTCCACGCAATATACGGAATTCTACGACTTAGCTGAATTCAGGAGAAAATTTTTTTTCGACTATTCATACAAATCGATCAGCTATTTAGCCAATTTTATTTCATGAAGAGTCCAATGTTTTTTTTTAAATTCAGCAAAGTTCTTCAGCATTTTATGATATACGTACATTATGCTTTTTGATTTTACACCTAGCTTTCATGCTCTTACTTTTTATTTTTTCTCTAAAATAAATATCAATTATTTCTACGATTCAGAGGGAATTCCATTAGCTTGAAACAGCATGAGTAAGCCCCAGTTAAAAGCTATAAAGGCTTCTATTTTTTTCATTCTGTATATAAGAACCATCATACCCTGTATATTTAAGAACCATTGTCGCAGCCCTACAAGTTTTTTGGCTCGGAGCCAAACTGAGAATGGCCATGAACTTGTCTATTTGCGATAGATTTACGAAAATTACGTAACTTCAAAGAAAACAGTAGGTTTTACCTATTTTTGGAGTCGAAATGATATTGTTCGGATCTGTTTTGGTTGTATTAAGGGTAAATATTCCTCCTCCTCTGACTCCTCTGGTGTTGCGGGTGTCTATGGGCGGCGGTAATCGCTTACCATCAGGTGATCCGTCTGCTCGTTTGCCACCTATCACATAAAAAAAACTTCGTACAACAGCTACTGTCAACCATGACACCATTACTAGAAAATTAAAACAAATAATTCACCGATTTCCGATTTAACAATACGCTCTCCTCATTGTCACAGAGGCACATTAAAAAAGTAGAGCTGGGCAACACTGGGAATCAATAGTCATAAATAACTTTTTAGGGGCCCTCCTGCTCGGCATGAACACTAAGTGTAGGGTTGGCAAAAAAACTTGCACTAAAAACTTCGACATGCGAAAACAAATCGCTCTCCGGGGATACAATGAAAATAACAATACTAAAAAAGTACTTTCTGAAGATTTTTTTTGACAGCCTTAACTAATATATAAAGCCTTAACTAATATACTAATAAATAAATCTCATCTCATTAATATTATAAATGCCGAAACTACTCAACGTATTTGGATGAAATTTGGTAGGTACATAGATAAAGCTCGGCTAACACATAGGATACTTTTTATCCCAGAAAACTAGAGGGTTCCCGGAGGAATGGCTAAAAACTGAAATTTTTACTTTCTCACTAGATGGCGCTGCCTTAACATTTTATTTCTCTCTGGACCAAATTCGGAAGTCCACGCAAACGCAGTCGCGTGCGTAAGCTAGCAGAATAATAAAGTAAAGAAAACTCGTTCAGTTTTATAAGTAGTAGAGTATGAGGTTTGTTTTTACTTTACACGAAGTTACTACCATGCAAATTTTTATAACTACAATGTAATAGAAAAATATATCACTTGAATAATAAAGTTTTGAGTATTTTTTGCCGCTAAACGAGTTTTTATGCTTACCGTACCTTTGTTGATCAGTTTTCCCGCGATTCCAATTGGAAACTCCAATATTTGTAACGAATGACTCTCCAGGATTCCGCACTCGCCGCTTTTCAGTTTTTATCTCACTGAATTTGTCTTTTCATTATTATTTTTTCGTTCAAACTACCTGCCTATACAGGTTGTTTCAAAAATGTAGCTGTAGATGTAAAAAAATGATTATTTTCTATACACACACAACAAAGTACAATCCGTGGACAATGTTGTGGGCTTAGTACTTAGTAATATGGTTTAGTCCTTAATATCTTACAATGTAATAATTAGTACATAGTTGTTAATTATCCTAAATCAATAAAATTACAAAAACCGTACTTAGGTCGTTGAGTCTTTAAAACTAAATTTTATAGGACTTAAGACAAAACTTGTATATTTTTTTCTACCATAGATACCAACATATCTGCTTAACTGATGGAAAGTAATAACGGTGCTAAAAGATGCAGGCGGGCTTACCAAGATTCCTACCAAGCTGCTCGAAACAATAGGTACCTATTTCTATATTTGGCGGCAAAAAATATTAAATTATACTTATTCTTGAAATAAGTCATTTCCATGTAGAAAAATGACGAGTTTATCTAAAGAAGGGGCCATCTATAAATTACGTTACATTTTAAGGGGGGACTCAACGAAGTGTGACATTATGTGACAAGGAGTAGGGGGGAGTTAAACGTTGTGACGTCACATAATAAATAATAATAAAATTTAATTTTGGAATTTCTGTTTTCATTTATTAAATTCTGGGCGAAAATTTGCAAAATAT
Organism: Coleophora deauratella; assembly: GCA_958295455.1. Classification (NCBI taxonomy): domain Eukaryota; kingdom Metazoa; phylum Arthropoda; class Insecta; order Lepidoptera; family Coleophoridae; genus Coleophora; species Coleophora deauratella. The sequence continues at coordinate 11,237,035 of OY282410.1, read as the reverse complement.
GTGACGTCACACAAGGGAGGGGGTGGTCCCACAAATGTGACCATCTGTGACAAGGACGGGTGAGGGGTCAAAAATCATGAAATTCGTGTGACGTAATTTATGGATGGCCCCGAAGGTAAGCAGATTTTTAAGCACCTCCTATAGCTGAAAATATTGTTAGATATCTGTGGCAATTCGAGCACTATTGTCGAAGTGGGACTGCAACTAAAATGACTGCAACTGCAAGTAGACTGCATTAATTCGAATCCAACTTTTTGTATTTTGAATTCCATATGTATTCGATTCGGTTCGACCGATTTTAAGCTTTTATTTTGAAATGTTTTGTCGTATTTTTTATTTATTGAGTCGGAGTTGTGTGATGTAACTATACAGGATGTAAGGGCAGGTTTCCGAAAACTTTAAGGGCCTGCTCAGAAGACGAAACTGAACAACTTTCCACAAGAATTTTTTTCAGGAAACGAAAAAAAATCTGCTTCTCTATACAAACTTGTGGAAAGTTGCTCAGTTTCGTCTACTGAGCAAGCCCTTAAAGTTTTCCGAAACCTGTCCCTTACACCCTGTATATGTAGGTTTTCTAATGGCAGGTCATCTTTTAATTGGCACTGTTCAAGATGACGTCAGAGAAGTTACAAAAGTAGATCACTAATCCTTCTTCTGCTTCTTCGATAAATCCTAATCCTAACACTTATCCTTATTCAAAAAATAAGACTCCATACAAATCAATCACCTGTTTGTTTGGCCAATTTTGTATGGAGATGGAGTCTACAATTTTTTTCCGAATTCAGTAAAGTTGTAGAACAAAATTTCCGTACAATAAGTTGAATCGGAAAGCGGAGCCTGGCTCCAGTTGGGATAAGGCAGAAGAAGAAGAAGAATGAGTTGAAGTTCCAGTTAACGGATCCTACACCTATCGTACAGCATCTACAAAAAAAAAATTAGACTTTAGACTTTTTTGTTACACCCTGTGCTCAGGGTATAACAAAAAGAGAAGATACTTGACCACGCTGAATACGTTAAAAACAACCGACTTCAATCGCAACAACTCTAATTTTGCTATGTTTTTGTTGATTTTCTCAAAAACCGCTGAATCGATTTCGATAAAATTTATATAGGACCACCTGTGAAGTATACCCTTTTCAACAAAAAAAGAATTTTCCAAATCGGTTCAGGCATCTTCAAGTAATCGGTGAACATACATAAAAAAAAATAGTACGGGCAAGTTAGGTGAAGCTAGTATGGCGAGGTCGAAAAAAAAACCTAAAGCTGATTTTTTGCACAGTCGTTCCTTGGGACCATAGAAGTATACCCTGAAAAGTCCCAACTCCTAGGGTGCCGGCGTCCCCCTCTCCCCCCCCTCGAAAGGTCCCGATTTTCAGTATTTTTCATTTTACTCAAAACCAGTAGGAGTTAGATGAAACCTGTCAAAAAGGCAATTAATCCTTATTAAATTACCTATCAAACGGTACTACTTTCATATCAATAGGAGTTTTAGTTATTAAGATATGCTTGTCTATATATGACAAAAAATTGAAAATACCCAATTTTGTACCAATTTCTTGATTTTCTGAGGAAACTGTAAAAGTATTTACAAAACATTGTTAGTAAAAATTATTCCTTCCATGTTTAGCAACAAAACGAGACTACATTAATAAAAAAATACAAATAATTAATTAAGTTGTAGTTCATTACATCTCAGCTGATAAATAAGATTAATTTTCTATATATAAATTTCAACTCTAAAGCATCGTGACTGACGACTTGTAGTTATTATCTATGTATAAAATTGTCACATGGATACAAAAAAACCTTAAAATAGAAATAAAATAAAACATACGATTCTTTCATATTTACGAATTACTATATTTATTCGCCCTTTTGATCATCGATATCTATGTTATCTTATTATTTACGAGATGAACCACGGTGTCGACCCATAGTGCCACATTATATTAAATAGTACTATTTACATTACGTATGAATAATCCCTGTTGCTCTCTGAAGGCGACCCCACCACCCCTAAGGTCCGGTGACAGTCCATACAGTCGCCAGTCGACACTCGTCACGAACTTCTCGCTCGCGTCTACATTTTAGATAGGGAAATTTTAGTAGGTAAATAACTCAATGTATGGAGTATGGAGTGTCCAGGATGTGAATCTGCAACTGGTTTAGTGCAAATGGAAGCTTGGTAGTCACAGGTATAACGCTTTACCCCAAAATTTTCCACTCGAATCCTGAGGATTCAATTGACCTCCATCCAAACTATGAATGCACCTGCAGGTACACACGTACAATAAATATTGCGCACTCAAATCAGAAGCGGTAGCAAGGATGCCAGTTAAACTGAAGAATATACTCGTTGTGTGGATTTTGCACAGATATTTATGAGATGAGAGATCTCGTAGAGCATTTGAAAGCCGCACGAACTTGATAGAGAGTCATGGTATTTTCTCCAATAGCGATTACCTATGAGTTTTGTATAAGCATAGTAAAAAAAAAATCGGTCAACTTAATAAACCATGGAATATACTGTATTTTTTTCATGTTTGATTGTTTCCTTTTTTGAAAAGGCACTTGTTGTAGGTATACGAACATCGCTTTTCTCGTCTTTCTTTTTAATTGTGCCATTGCATGACCCCAACCGTATTCTACGGCATAAATATCTGCGCAAAATCCAAACATGCAAGTAAATGCTTCATTGCGACTGGTATCCTTGCCACCTACCTCTGATGCGTATGCGCAATATTCACTGCACGTGTACCAGAAGAACAAGAATAGTTTGGATGGACATCAATAATAATTGAATCCTCAGGTTTGGAGTGGAAAATTTTGGGGTAAAGTCTTATACCTGTGGCTACCAAGCTTCCATTTGCACTGAACCAGTTGCAGATTCATATCCTGGACACTCCATACCAATCATTTGAGTTATTTACCTACTAAAATTTCCCTACCTAAAATGTAGACGCGATCGAGAAGTGCGTGACGAGTGTCGACTGGCGACTGTATGGACTGTCTCCGGACCTTAAGGGTGGTGGGGTCGCCTTCAGAGAGCAACAGTGATTATTCATACTTAATGTACATAGCACTATTTAACAAAATGTAGCAGGCACTATTGGTCGACACCGTGGTTCATCTCGTAAATAATAAGATAACATAGATATCGATGATCAAAAAGGCGAATAAATATAGTAATTCGTAAATATTAAAGAATCGTATGTTTTATTTTATTTCTATTTTAAGGCTCTTTTGTATCCATGTGACAGTTTTATACATAGATAATAACTACAAGTTGTCAATCACGAGTCACGATGCTTTAGAGTAGAAATTTATATGTAGAAAATTAATCATATTTATCAGCTGATATGTAATGAACTACAACTTAATTAATTATTTGTAATTTTTTATTAATGTAGTCTCGTTTTGTTGCTAAACATGAAAGGAATAATTTTACTAACAATGTTTTATAAATACTTTTACAGTTTTCTCAGAAAATCAAGAAATCGGTACAAAATTGGGTATTTTCATTTTTTTTTGTCATATATAGACAAGCATATCTCAATAACTAAAACTCTTATTGATATGAAAGTAGTACCGTTTGATAGGTAATTTAATAAGGATTTATTGCCTCTTTGACAATTTTCATCTAACTCCTACTGGTTTTGAGTAAAATGAAAAATATTGAAAATCGGGAACTTTTGAGGGGGGGGGAAAGGGGGACGCCGGCACCCTAGGAGTTGGGACTTTTCAGGGTATACTTCTATGGTCCCAAGGAACGACTGTGCAAAAAATCAGCTTTAGGTTTTTTTTTTTGACCCTAAACATTAAATTGCCCGTACTAAAAGATTTAGAACGAATTGAGAACCTCCTCCTTTTTTTGAAGTCGATTAAAAAAGTCTAAAATATACCCTGTATCGCGGTTAGCAAGTAAACAAATAAAAATTTTCATTCATATTACAATATAATATTATACGTTTCATTACATGCGCTATAAATAAAATCTAGCAGCTTTTCTTTTTTCGATTTAAAAAATGTGAACTAAATTTTTTTTGAGTTTTCCATACAAATTCTTTATTCAGATTTAGTATATCAATATTTTTCTTGTATTCTTGATACTGTACTTGATTCTGAGAAAACCCTTTAAATTTCAAACGCACTTTTTTAACACCCTGCATAAATTATTTCCGCTTTGTCAGTTAAGGCGCGAAATACACTCAATTTGAGCAGGTTGATGCATGATGATATATTATCGACCGTAACGCCACTCATTTTAAGTTCAGATCAGTGTGAGTACCGTCGCGGCGATTACGTCAAGGCCGAACGCAAAATTCTCGAGATTTCGATGTTATAATTACTTTTCTTGGCTTTCAAATAAGTTAAAAAAAACTGTTTAAGGTAGACTGAAGGTAATTAAATGGCCGATTTTTCGTGTTGCTTTCAACATACATAATTGTTGTGTTTTCGAGAGAATTTGCAATTAATACAAAATACGAGGTTTACAGGAAAATTTTTTCATCAAATTTTTTGTTATTTGTATGATTTTGTTCAAGGCAATTTGTTTTTTATTGTTTCAAGTATGTTATATTATATTTTTTAAGTGGTGATAGCTTTAACCATTATTTCAAGAATTTGAATTGAGTATTGCGATTTGGCGATACTTAGCGCCTTAAAACCCGTACAGATAGCCGGAAAAGTGTTGAATTCTAAAAGTTCTCTTTACGACATAACTCATTAGATACGCCAAACGAAAAAAGTTTTTAAGCGAGAATTCACCATCTTCACAGAAAAAGTTCCAGCACTTTTCCACTGAAAGTTTCTCACAAAAGCCTTGTAAAAAACTAATTTGGCGGCCCACTCTTAAGTAATATAGGGTGATAAAATATTGTTTTGTTTTTTAACGGCTTTTATTTTATTTTTTTTCTTTATATATTTTCGAATGTATTCTTACGTTTATTATGACGAATGCGAACGTTTTCTTTTTGGGTTGTTTGTTCTTTTTTCACATTGCTACGATGCAACTATTCGACATAATATTTTGCATAGACATAGTGGTTAGGTTGGGAAGTTACACAGGCTACATTTTATCCTGTAAAAATCACCTATAATCACAGAAATAACTGATAACGACAAAAATAATAATAATCCTACTTTTTGCTTCGCCGTAGTCGGCTTAACCTTGTTTCAATCCAATTTGTGTGAAAGGTAAACAAACTTACCAGGGAACTGATATTTGAAAACGTCAGTTGCTTAAAAGTTTGTTTACCTTTTATTCAAACTGAACGGAAACAAGGTTTAAAAACTATATCCACTTGGGTGGAGCCGCGGGACAAGCTAGCTATTAGATAAATAAAATTATACCGTTATTTTTATTACACCTGTATACAGGGTGTAACAGAAGTGTGTGACAATACTTCAAGGTTGGCTTTTACCTATCAAACTGAACAACTTTTGTTCTACAACTTTGTTGAAATCGCAAAATTGTTTTTGGACTTTTCATACAAATCGATCAGCTGGCGAACCAAGTTTGTATGAAAAGTCGAAAAAAATTTTTGCGATTTCAACAAAGTTGTAGAACAAAAGTTGTTCAGTTTGATGGGTAAAAGCCAACCTTGAAGTATTGTCACACACTTCTGTTACACCCTGTATAGGAAGTAAAAGTTGGATGTTCGTCCCTTGATACACAGGGTGTTTAAGTTCAGAAAGTTAGTTACAACATTGTTGTTACGGTGAAAACTATGGGAAGCACGGTCTTGAAGCTTATCTCGATCCCTAAAGACTTGTCTTACATTCTCCATTATATACAGTGAAACCTTGATAACTGGGACATCAAGGGACCTGCAAATTGGTCTCACTTAAAGAGGTATTCCACTTACTCAGTGCCTCAGATATCCAGGTATAAATAAATATCTGTCTCATTTACAGAGGGTTCCATTAATACAGGTGCGATTATTAAATAAAAGATACAAGAAAGTCCCAGTTAGAGAGGTAATAAATTGATGTTATCTCAGTTACCTATGAAATTCAAAGAAACAATTCAGTAAAAGTATTCTTTAAAATGTAGTCTCACTAAAAGAGGTACAATACACTCGCCGTCTCAAATATAGCGGTAACTATGATGATAAAATCGAAAGAACTAATCCCAGATATTCAGGTTTGTTTTGTCCCACTAACAGAGGTAATTCAGTACATAAGTGTCCGGACCTCAGCATGAGTCCCAGCTATAGAGGTTTCTCACTTATCCAGGTCCCACTTAACCAAGTTTTACTGTATATATTTTGATGCAAAGTTTATTCAAAGTTAAAAATTATATTTAAAGCTATTATAAAAGTTTTACGTAGATACTGTTCAAATCGATCGGCGTGGAAACAAATTTTTTAACACCATGATGCTTAATTGCTGTTATAAATTTAATTGTGTTTGTGTATATGTGTTCAGAAAATCCCCTACCATCAACCAAACCAAGATCTACAAATTTGGACCCCTGCGTATCTTATCTTCATGCCGGAACACATCTTTGCTGTTAACATTGATGTTTGGCAGCAAGACTTAGATAAGATCGTGGTAGCTAGCAAGGCGGGCTCAGATAATGTCTGACCACCAAAAGAATCGAACCCGTGACTTTCTGATGTGAAGCGAAGAGAGTAGCCACTAGACCAGGGTTTAAAAGTTTTTTGTAGTGACTGGATATGGCACATCCCTCACATTTCATTCACGTAATTGGGAAAAAACTTATTAAATAAACGGAACGCTGTCTGTATTTAATATCCAGTCGCCATTTTGTATTATTAAACATACATACATAAATATTTGCGACATCTGCTACCCGCTATTGAAAATCGTCGATTCGTTTCATTATGACTTATAACGAAAAACGATTTATTCCAATGAAACCTCGGGTGCGCTGAAAAATGCTTTATCAAAACGTTATTACAATTTTTATTTAATAAATTTTGTGATTTGTGAGGTAAAGTAGGCAATTGGTGACGTTTCAGATTGAATTTTAGATAGGTATTGGAATATCGGACCAAGATTTTGGCAATTTTAACTCATAATTTGTTTTTGCTGTTTATGCAACGATCTCCAATATTATTAAACTAGCTTCTGCCCGCGACTTCGTCAGGCCTTGGAATTGCGTCTAGAGAGAAATAGAATGTTAAGGCATTTGGTGACAAAGAAAAAATATAGTTTTTAGCCATTCCTCTGGGAAGCCTCGAGTTTTCCGGAATAAAAAGTATCCTGTGTGTTAGCCGAGTGCTTTATCTACACTGGTGGACTAAAAAATCGACTCAAAGTCTGTTGACTGACTTTTGCAAAAAAGCTCAGTCTACAAAACTACTAAATACAAAAAACAAAAAAATTGAAAACCACCAAACTTAAATCATAAAGAGTAAACACTCAGAGTTTGTACTTTTTGGTTTAGTGCTTTTTTTGCTAGATTGAGTTATTTTTTCAAAAGTCGTGCAACAAACCTTGTGTCGATATTTTTGTCCCTGGGTATATATAGGTTCCTACCTCTCAACCAAATCCGTTTATTGAACGGATTTAGATAAAACTATTGATTGCGACGTGAAAGTGGAATTAACATCCATACTTTCGCGTTTATAATACTGAGAAAGCGACGACGCAGTGGAAATGCTCAGAGTTAACGATTTGATATGAGTGACCGATTATATTCAACATGTATCAGGGATCAAAGGTTTTATAATCGATCCTTATATTAAAATATTCACTATCCTCTACTTCCCCTCATTCTGTCGACGGGTGACGGCTCCAGGCAAGCCGCCCCGCCGCACTATGGGACCAAACGGTGCGATGCATCTCAAAAGTCTGTAACTTCTTTGTTTCTTTATATTTTTCACTGAAATTTTTTATACGTATTCCTGAATACTTATACTATTGGATAATTAAAACACCGGTACTTGTTAAACTGTATTTATTTAGAAAAAAAATTAACAATATAAAATTTCGAAAATATTCATACAAAGATTAAATTAAATTGTTTAAAAATATATTTTTGCTTATATAAAGTCAAATTTAAATTAAACAACTACGTGGTTACATAATTGTAAACTTAAAAAAACATACCAGTAATAAATAAAAACATTATTTTACGCGTCACTTGTCAATACTAAAAGCTCTTTAGCTTCGTTAAGTAATTCTTTTGATATCAAAGTACTTGATCTATTTATGCTAGATATGTAGGGATCAGAAGTATATAACAATATACGCAGAACGTCTTCCATTGTTGCTGACCTGGAACACTTCCGAGCGTGATGTAACCTATAGTTCTTATAGTCTTTATTACGAGCTTCTTGAGCATCTTCAGATAATTGGCCAATTGGCAAAACTGCAAAATGCTCAATTATTTTTGTCCCATGTATAAGAATTTTGTGGACTGAAGATGGCATATAGTACCAGTTATATTTACTCACATATAACTGTGCAGTCCCCAGCGTATATTCACCAAATTTTACCGCGTTTATTGAAAATCCCGATGACATGGTTTGCAGAATTATATATAACCTCTTGATTAACTCTTTATCGACACCCGTGATTTCTGCAGAACATTCATAATTTTGGAAGAATCTCCTTGCCGTATTTCCGTCATTACTTGTTCCGGAACCTTGACGAGGTTTATCGATGTGTAAACCAAGCAATTCTCGGAAACGAGTTTGGACGTACTTCTTTTTTTCTGCTTTAATTTTTTTGTTCTCTGGAGTCGTTGCACTCCACTTTTCAAAGCCTAGGTTATAAGAAATATGCAGAAGCATTTCCATAGATCTGATCCATGCATGTAAGGTGGAGAGTCCATATTTAAACGCATCTTCATTCTCAACTCTTGCAGTTACTTTTGTTAGATCGTTCATCTGTCTAGGAGTTGCTCCACAAACAGTGCATGAAGCACTCGATGGTGTCTGCGTTAACACTTGAGCAACTTTCCCGTCAATCATGGTCATGAACAGCTCATGTTTTACTTCTATAATATTACCTTCTATTGCTGCAAGCGTTGGAGTTAATTCATTAATTTTGGCTTCGAGTTTACTTACAGTAGCTGTGGTTTTTTCTGGAGTTTCTTTTGCAAATTCCAGAGAAATGGGTCTGCAATATCTAACTGAAGAGCAGGCCGGATTTTGCCATATAACTGTTTTGCTTTCTTCGTCCGCTAGTTTCAATGGTACAAGTGAAACTATAAACAAATTAGCGTCCGATATTTGTTCATTTTCCTCAGGTAGAACTTGTTTATATTCGCTTTGTCCCGAGGATCCATCGCAACCCCATTTGCTGTATAGCTTAAGCCGGCTGAAATTTTTTGAGACCGTGTCTATTTTTATAATACGACAGGCTGTATGATCTAAAAGATCTTGAAGGTTCACTTTGGCACTTATATTTGTTACGGTTATACTTGACCCAAGTGGATAGCACTCCTTCTTTGCTTCAGCCAAAGTTTTGTATGTAGGAAATACAGAAAATACGTTTTTCTCAATAAGTCTCAGCCTTAGGTAGGAATATTGAGCTTTGGATAGATCTGTTTCAATATATATACTTAATGCTTCTTCTTTGGTAAAGGAAGATACACCATCTGGACCTCGTAAGATGTTTCGTAGAATGAGTTTTTTCTCCTCCTTTTCTGTATTTCTCACAATACTCACAATTGAAGCTTCATCATTTTCGCCCATGGATCGTAAACCTTGTACATAAGCGTTGTGCACATGCCCCATTCCATACTCCTGGACTAACTCCATGTTTTTCCTTTTTTTTGTAGTTTCCGAGCACTCTTCATATGGTTTCTTTGGTCTACCAAAATCTCCAGATGAATTCAAGTCGGAATTTTCAGATGTTGAGGTACTACACGAGTTCAATTGTACTTTAAACTCGCCATTTAACCAATCTGCGTTTTGGCTCTCGAAACGATCCCGTTTTCTTTGAGCTTTTGCCCATTTTTGGTTACAACTCGATATCAAATTTTTTTGTATACTTTTTAGAACCGTATTCGCATCTATTGTTGATAAATGGAAATTGTCTATCAAATATTTTTCTATATCTGAAGTACTTTTTCCGCTTATTATTTGAGTACATATATCGCGTCGAACACAAACGAATTCACTCATTTTCACAGTTACTGAGGGAAGGTATCCGGACACTTTGACGAAAATGCTGGAAACCCGAGTATTTATAGGAACCCAGTTTCAGTAACTTGTGCAAAACCGATGAGAAAATTGTTTATTATATTTTTCACAGGTGTAACCGATACTGATTATTATTACCACAACAGATAAGAAATATGCAAAATAATTTTTATCATGCGTGTGGTTAAAATGATCACCGCAAAAAATACTTATGTGAAAATGTTTTTCCAAATATGTATTATATATTTATTCTATTTTGTGCTTACTTGTTAAGTAAAAAGTATTTTACTGTAAATAAACTAAAACAAGTATTTGGTTGGGCCATGAATACGCGCAAATACCAAAAATCTACAAATTATTTTTTTCCCTCAGTCAATATTTTTGCTTCTGGCTCGAAATGGCGCAGTAATGACGCAGGTTTTTTTTATTTCCTTGTATTACTGAATAGTTAAGGAATCCCAAAATGTCATTAACTTGACATCGGCAGCTATCGGCAACAAGGAAACCTCAATTTGAAAGTTAAAAAGACGAGAAAATTTCTTATGGCATTTTAAAAAATAATTAAAAAAATATAAAAAATATTTCTCATACAGACTAAATATTCTTGTAAACTAGAGATTCTGACCAATCCAAAAGTGTACAATACTTACATATTCCTTTGAAGAACATAGAAAATATCTTACTTTGAACTTCCATAATGAGTATTCTAGTTAATAAGAAATTATCGAAGTTCAAAGTTTGGATGTAATTTTATAGAACTTAAACTGATTATTATTATTTTTTAACTATTATATCAGAAAGTTACATCATCCCAGAATATAAAACAATCAAAACGGTTTCAGTAACACGACTTTTGTCAAAACCACTTTCGAGATGGAAAATACCGTTTGGTCCCATAGTGCGCCGCGCCGCAAGGTGGTATAAAATACTTTTGCAAATTTTTGCTATTTTTAAACGAGTTAATTTTCATTAAAGGGTTAATTTTTCATTTCTACATTTTCAGTTTAATAACAATGTAATCTTTTTAACGTGTTTGTATTACGCAGCAGACTCTCTAGTTTAAAAATAGTCCATTATTTTTAACCGCGTCATTCTTTATTCTGAATTTTCAATCTCCGGACTTGGTTCACCTATTTTTGTATTATCATCGCTCGAAAATTGATAATAGAAAGAAATCGACTGTGAATTGCTGAAATGTCACCATCGATACTAGTAGTAATAGTTGTCTTTTGATTTATGAAAATCGGTGGACCGATGACGTGGTAAAGGTTGCGGAAAGTCACTGGATGCGGGCAGCGCAGGACCGGTCGGTGTGGAAGTCCTTGGGGGAGGCCTTTGTCCAGCAGTGGACGTCTTTCGCCTGATGATGATGGTGATGATGAGAGATGAAACAGAAAAACAACTACTAGAATATAGAACGTTTTTTAAGTACAAATCAAAATAAGTAGTCTCTAAAACAGTCATGTAAGCCGTAGGATGCATGTAATTAGACTCCATATTGATCTTTAAATTGATTAGCTGTTTGGCCAATTATGTATGGAGATTTCAATTTTTTTTTTCGATTTTAGTCGTTATACAACAGTTGTTCAATTGATGAAAAAGTTACCGGATCCTGCAACTGTTTTGCTACATCCTTTTTAAATATGTAATGATAATAATTTATTTATTTATTTGTTCAGACATTTTTAGTCCATTTTGTTATTAAAATTACTTATTAGTACTTTTAAGGCCTACATAAAATTACTTATAAATACTTTTACCTATATGTATTATGTCCAAATAAAAACCACAATTACAGCCACCCGTTACTTGCTTTTACAATTAAACTATACAATCCTATAAGTTTCCAAGGTTGCCTGGAAGTAATCGCTCAAAGCGATAAGGCCGCCTTTGCACTGTCTGTAAATATTTTTTGATCTCTCTGTTCTACGGGTGTGCAATAAAGAATATTTATCTTAACTTATCTTAAGGCTAAACAAAGAAAACATGAAAGGCTTTCACACTCCACGCGTGTACTAGATACATGAGGGATAAGGCCTCTGCGTGACCAGTACACGCATGAAGTGGGAAAGCAGTGGGGATTCGTATCTCTCAGCTGCCACCTTCAGAATACTGTTCGAGCTGGCAAAAAACATTATTTCGCCTGATAGTGAACGAGTGGAAGAATCTCAATATCAAGCCCCAAGCACTTTGAATAATGAATAAAATCGCGCGATAAAAATCTATCGCTCGAATATAATAACGCTGTTTCCGTGTCTCCTGAATGCGAAATAGGTACTCAGTAAAACAGCTAGCAGAATTTCATTTGGATTTTCCCAATTTAAACAGTATTACTGTTATACTGTGCATACAGGAATACTGTGAAATGTAAAATTAAGAGATTTACTTCTAGTTTGTTGTACAATAATGTGTTTTTAGTCGTACACATGCATTCAGTTATTTTCTATCTTAAGTCTAAATAAAAAAAAAATACAATAACTACACAAATGGATTGTAATATTGTAATTGCTTATCGACTTTTCGAATTAACGAAAGTAGGACTTAAATATGGTCATTCAAAATAAACGTAAACTTCCCAGGATATAAAAAAAAACCTATATCCCCGGCAGTGGGGACGACAACAGTAGTTAACGTACTTTATCACTCAAATATCGCAAATATCGTCCCTCGCACGACTAACTCTCCTATCTCATTTTTTCTTAAGTTTTTAAAAACAACCCTATTTCAATTATCGTACATAAAATCCAAACTCAATTTACCAAAAATTTGAGATAGGAGAGTTAGTCGTGCGGGGGACGATATATGACGAAATAGAGCAGATCAAATATGTAACAAAAATATAATATTCTCCATTCAGACTGTTAGAGGCAAACATATCCGCACCACCATATTGGAATGACAGCTGTCAAATGATCTATTAAATACGTTGTACGTTTGTGTGTGACTAAAAACTACCCGTTATGTAAATAATATTGACTTTGTAGAGTGGTCGCGTTGGTCGCACAGGTTAACTTACTCCAGACACGGTTATAACCTGGTTGGGTTTGCTTGTTTGTAATCTCTTTATTGTACAAAACAAAAATTTATAGACCAATTTTGTGTATAAAAATAGCAGATGTACAAAGGCGGACTTATCTCTGGGAGGGATCTTTTCCAGTCAATCTTTGGATTTCACAAAACACGTTAAACGATAAGTGCCGGTTGCTGTAACTAGATGGCTTGCGTTTGAAGAAGCCTGAGTAGGTTTATCAGTAAATGCACATTGCACAACCAGCAATTGGCCCCAAGTGAGGAGTTTTTTTATGTAATCGATTACCGCCGCCCATAGACACCCGCAGCACCAGAGGAGTCACATGTGCGCTGCCGACCTTTGAAATGGGATTAGGGGATGGGGGAATTGGGCGGGGGGGTTGAAATTGGGCCTCCGGTACCCTCACTTACTCGGCGAAGCACAACGCAAGCGTTGCTTCACGCCGGTTTTCTGTGAGGCCGTGCTATCACTCCGGTCGAGCCGGCCCATTCGTGCCGAAGCATGGCTCTCCCACGTGTTAAAGTGGGAAGAGATCCAGTGCCTCAGCACTGAGGACGATACGCGTAACGTAACGCCGTTTTATCACAAAGTTATAGACAAATGATTATCAAAAAGTATAATGCATAGCTTTTCAACCGACTTCAAAAAAAGAAGGAGCTTCTCAACTGCGGAATCTTTTTTTTTTTATGTATGTTCACCGATTACTCGAAGACGCCTGAACCGATTTCGAAAATTCTTTGTTTGTTTAAAAGGGTATACTTCACAGGTGGTCCCATAAAAATTTTCTCGAAATCGATTCAGCTGTTTTTGAGAAAATCAACAAAAACATAGCAAAATTGGAGTTGATGCGATTGAAGTCGGTTGTTTTTAACGTATTCAGCGTGGTCAATTATTATTACATTTAACCGCTGTCGTGGAGTAGTTGCTAGTAAAGTTATTTAACTCCAAATACGGAGGAAAAACCTTTGATTGCTGATCGTGTCAGCTTTGGTAAAATGTGAAAGCTAATATTTATAAGACTAAACTCCTTCATTATCATCATTTACCATCAAGTGAGATGAAGCCTTTAGGCTTAATTTTTGACTTATAAATATATGCATCCTTTGTACTTATGTTGACACTAAAACTCACAAAAAAGTAATGAAACGTTTTGTTTTTTACAGGTACGTTAGATCCGAAGCTGTTATCGCGATGGCATGAGGTAATCCTAACTATGTATGCAGATATTAATAAATAATAATAATAATAAATAACCGAGACAAATCACACACGGTCATCTGGCCCCAAACTAATAGAATAATAATAGTTTATTTATTCACTAACATAAAAACAAAAGAACGAAAATGTACGATAAATAAAATAAAAGACAACAGAATAAACAGATTCAAATGATTTTGGTGAGTCTGGAGCCTAAACTAGGTTAAAAACCCTGTATTTCAGGACACCAGGCTTCACCGTCAGGAAGATAAATACCATTTACTAAAACAACATAAATGATGTACAAGGTTACACATACTCAAGAAAACCCGTTAACCTACTTATGCATTGAATACTTATGTAGATAAGTACTTCGCAAAGCAGAAAATATGAAAATTAAAATCTTAAAAGCCCTTAAGCTTCTCGTGTTCCATACAAAGCAATAATGTAGTGTTTTCCATTTAGTGAAATCTCGTAATCAGAATGCTCATTTTTATTTTCAGTTTAACTTTGATAATACTCAATACATATACAGGGTGTAACAAAATTGGTGTAAGACCCAAAAAAACGTAAAAAATACAAAAAAAATGTTACACATTTCATGCAAAGTGATCATCTGTTTTGCCATTTTTGGAGAGTCCAAATTTTTTTTTGCGATTAGACCAAAGTCATAGAACAAAAGTTGTTCAGTACGATCCCCAGTAGAATCCCCAGTTAATGGGTCCTACATCAATTTTGTTGCATCCTGTATACTTACAGTGTCGACTGTACACAACAGTACCCCAGTCAATTCCTTTTCTTCTCTTTTCTCTACTTCCGCGTTAATTAATGTCCCGTACCAATATTTACCGAACACAACAAAACCTGACCAATACAAACGTAAATAAAGAAACAAAAAAAAATACAATGGAACGATCCATTAATGATTTCGTCAACCGGAATTACCGGAATCGTCCATTATGACCGCCACGCGAGCTTCCGTCACCGCCGGAACTTACAGTTTCCGATTGTGTTTTTCACCGGACGTTGGTTAAGTAGTGTGACCATTTTCGTTTATTACGCCCATAATTTTGGATTAATTAAGTGGCAATACTAGGGGAGCGAGCAAGATTTTGATAAATTATTGTGGTGATCGTGAAAAAAACCCTGTGTTGCGAATGTAGGAAGATTGAGTTAGGATATTTTCCGTTTCAGCATAGACTACATATTTACAATACGTACTGACTGACTCGGTGGCTAAGTGGTTAGCGATCCTGACCTCTGATCCGAGAGTCGTGGGTTCGATCCCTACACAGGGTGAACTTTTCTGTGATGAGCAGAATTGTTTGCTCTGAGTCTGGGTGTATTATATCTACATATGTTGTACTTAGATGTATATGTGTATGTATATCAGTCCCTGGTTCCCAAGTTACAGGGAATCCTAGTTTGCCAGATGACCGTGTGTGATTTGTCCCGGATATTATTATTATTACATACGTAAGTACATACATGCATTATACATATGTAAGTTTTTAAGTCCTTATTTTTTCTTCCGTAGTAAATAATATTATTTAAAGTTTTTAGTTTTTAATGTCATATATACCTAACATTATTTTTGTTTTTTTTTAATATGTATCTTCCATTTGTCTGAGTTTTGGAATAACGCTTATTGTATTGTATTGTATTGTATTGTACATTTTCTGAGTCCGCCGGGATAGACACCACTATTTTATCTTAATATTCTAAACATCAATGTTAATAGTTACGCTAAATAGAATACGCTAAATAGAACTTAGGCGTATACGCCCTTTGAGCCCAGAGAGGTATCGATATAGATAGTTCTCCATTGCGTTAAGGCTTGATAAGCCCGCTTCCAAATTTCGATATCATCATAACTTACAGGTGAGTTAATACCAAGAGCTTAATACCAACTGTGGATAAAACGCCTTATTCCCAGAGCCTTAATACAGGGCCTTGATTCGATGCCTCAACCCTGTTTGATCGAGATCATTTCGATTGATCGAGAATTTTGATCGAGATTTTAATCACCTCCGTAGTCTAGTAGCTAGTCCATTCGCTTCACATCAGGAGGTCGCGGGTTCGATTCATGGCGGGGTCCAACTTTGTAGGACTCGGTTTGGTTGGTGATACTCTGAGCCCACCTGGCTAGCTACTATCGTCTAATTTAAGTATTGAAGCCAAACATCAATGTTAATAGCACTGATGTATTTCGGCATGACTAAGTTAGCCATTTTCCCATTGCGTTGGGGAATCTTGGAAAGTCCGCTTGGTGAGAAAATGCCAAGGGCTTACCAATTGAGGGTAAAAAAGACACAAAATCGTTTATCCCTGGTTTCTATTGTAGTTCTAAGAGTCGTAATAGTCCAGTATCACTTCACTATTTACTGTTGCCCTCACGTCCCCAGCAGAAACATCAGACCTTTCAATGACAGACAAAGAAAACCATCCTAAAAAAAGGTTTCTTCTCACCAAAAAGCCCTAGACCTAAACGCCTGATCCCAAAAGGAAATAGTAATCGTTTTGATATCCCTTACCATTAGGAGTACATTTCCTTACTATGTTTGAAGTGCCTTGGTTTATTTTGGTCATTGTATGACTTGGTCATTGGCCCTTGGTTACACCAAATGACTTAATCATTTTGATGTAAAAACCCGAATGCCTAAAATGTACTTTATGTTAATCTGAGGGTCAAGACCAATCTTATATTCTATTTCGTACTATGAAATTCATCACATAAATCTGTATGTCTGTATTCATCATATAAACGTTGAGTTCTCACTTCCCGAAACGGTGGGTATACGAGTTCCGAGTGGTAGGAACCTCGTATTAGGTAGATAAAAGAATGACGTTCGAAAAGTGTACACTGCTACCTACTTCGAATATTTTATTTTCATTTTCATTTTTTTTAGAGTGTACAAATTCCGCGTGGAATGTTATTATTAGGTAAAAAAAAATACGATTTAAAAGTATGTGCAAATCATCTTTGTTAACAACCAATATCGTCCCCACTGCAGGGGCACGGGTCTCTTCCAATGCTTGGTAAATCGTCTACTTAAATGAATAAAAAACATTTTGAGTTTTCAGTTTATGGCTATAATGTGATCCTAAGTCCACTAATAGTGGTTTGCCCTATATAGAGGGTATAACAGAAACAGTCATACGTTATATTTTTACAAATGTGCTGTTGTCCAAATAACACTATGTACAAAACAAACTCACTCTCCAATCCAAACTTACTCGGAGTAATAACAATAACACCCTCTATAACGTATCGAGACGTTTGCGCTATAATCCTGGAACACCCTGTCGATTAAAGATGGCGGGGCACTTGACAGGCGTAAAGGCTAGTTCAGACTGACTTTGACTATATTTTTAATTTAACTTTATGTTCAAAATGTGGTATTGGTGAAGAAAAGAACAATCAGACGGATAGTGACAATTGATATGATGTTTTAACCGACTGCAAAAAAGGAGGAGGCACTCAATTCGACTGTATATTGTTTTTTTATGTATGTTACGCGATTACTCCGCCAGTTATGGATTGAATTTGATGATTCTTTTTTCTTTGGTAGGCAATACTTCAGAGGTGGTCCCATATAAATTTTATCAAAATTGATTTTGTGCTTTTTGAAAAATCAACAAAAACTAAAAAAAAACATTGTATAATGGTAGTTGTTATGATTGAAGTCGGTTTTCTGACGTGTTTAGCGTTGTAATTTATATGAAATCTTCTTCTTCTTCTTCTTCTTGAAATATAATCGTGTGGCAACCATATATCTTCAAGGCATAAAACAGTGGTTGCCCGGTGCACGTAGCACTTAGTATTATCTGCGTTTAGGGCATTTAGAGTTAACCTAAGAATGGGACAGTCATACAGATCTAGTAGTAGTATAATCATCTATAATCCTAGAAATTAGGGAACGCTGTAAAACGCTGTATTTGTTCAAGAGGATACTATAAGACTGTAGATTATTTTAATGATAATAACATTTGGAATATTCCTCCAAAAAAATGATATGACGTTTATAAGAGTGCTTAATGTACCTACGTAAAGAAATAAATGATTTTGAATTTTGAATTAATTATGCTTTTTTAACCATTATGACTGCTTGTACTATTTTAAGTTTATTAAGTGCAATACCTTAATAAATTATTTTTTTGAAATAAGTGTTATCAGTGACATGTCGATCCTTGAGGGCTAAGATAGAATGCCTCGTTTAATATCTGGGACAAATCACACACGGTCATCTGGCCCCAAACTAGGATTCCCTGTATCTTGGGAACCAGAGACTGATATACATACACATATACATTTAAATACATACATATATAGATATAATACACCCAGACGCAGAGCAAACAATTCTGCTCATCACAGAAAAGTTTGCCCTGTGTGGGGATCGAACCCACGACTCTCGGATCAGAGGTCAGGATCGCTAACCACTCAGCCACCGAGTCAGTCAAATACCTAGCCAAATAATTTGTACCTAAAGTAGGATTTACTTTACATAGAGTGATACGTATCTGAAAATCTCATAACTAATGATTCTACATTCTAAAAAATAATAACTTTAAATAAAATTATTAGGAAGTCCATCAATTTTTTTCAGCAAAGTTTGGGAGCAACAGTTGTTTATTATAATAATAATTTGTTAAATAATAATAAATTTGACTTGATGATTAGAGGACTGACTCAACATAACTCGCACTGACCTCCAGCCAACTGTGCTTCTGCTGGAGTAGCTCCTGCCACTTCGCCTAGCGCCAAGTGAGCAGAGTAACAAAAGTTTATACTGAAAATATAAGAATTTGGTAAATAATAATAAGTTTGGTTGATGATTAGAATGTCATTTAAAAATATTGTAACACGTTTTTCTGACAAAAGACGGACTCCTTGAAAGAAGTGTCAATAACTCAAAACCTCAATGGAGTTTCCTTTTGTAGCACCCTGTTCCAAAGACTTTGTAAACACCCCTGTATCAGAGAGTGCCCAACCCCTTGTGCTTCTGTTTTAGTGTCAAACCATTCCGAATGAGGTCAAAAGCATTGTGCAATCACCCCGCAATGTTCATTGGGTAAAGAAACGAATATTTTGAACTCTTTTAATGAAATTTGCGATATTTTTGTTTTAAATTAGAAGTACTTACTTCAGTAAGAATAATACACTGCCAGACACATTTATCGACCCACCTAGCATTTCATTTTATTGTATGATGGCATATAGCTAAAAATAAATGTAAGGTTGAGCAAAAAGATTTTATGAAGTTTTAAAGCCGGCAAAGCAATCTTATTTGTATGCTAAACATTTGTTCAAAATTCAAACTCAGGAATAGCCTATAGCCTATGGCCTATAGCTACAAAGGTTTTATATACACCTACTATTAAAAAAAAACTATAATATTATGAAAAATTATATCTTTTTTCTCTCACACGATTGTGAGTAGATATCTACCTTTTTTACTTTTACCAGATTGCCTAATAGTTGCCTGTTGGGTTTTTATTACACGCCAACATGTTCAAAACCCTTTTCGTAACCCGATCTAATCCAATATCAATATAAATACTTGGCCCACAACAAAAACAAGCCTTTTTGCGTTTTTCCACGTATCGCATCTACCCTTTTTGGGGCACGAAACTCTTTGCCCCACTTCTGGGGCAATATTGCGAATCGATAGCCCTTATCGGAGGGGCGGTTTTATTAAATTACCCAACCTGGTCTGCGTGGCGCTACCTTTCGTCTATCGTTCGTTATATCTTCGTGGATTTTTAATTTAGTCGACTTATATTGTTCTGGGATGTTTAAATTTTGAAATTTTGACACGGACAGAGGTTATTGGATGTTTGGGGAGCTAAATTAATTAACTTTAAAAGGATTTGGGATTTTACGGACCCTGATCAGAAAAAAAATGTTTGTCTTACACTAAACTTTAATATTTATTATAAAATGTTCTTTTGGATTCCTTTTTAGGATGAAAAAAATACATTTAAGAGGATTCGCTTGGTTTATCTAATAAGTCTTGGTATTGTATTGTCAGAAAAAAAACATTGAATTAAAAAAAACTTAAAAAATTATTACTTTAGTGTTTTTTGCTAGACTGAACATATTTTAAAAATGGCTTCTGGTCTAATTTTCTTCTCAGATAGATGGGCTATTGCCTTTGTTAGCTATACGGCTGCCATCTAAAACACTATGGAAGCAAAAGGTTTGCAATTTTAATCTGTCCCAAATTAAAACTTAATTAAATCTTCATGAAAAGAGCGTACTCCCATATCAAAGGCCGGCGACGCACTTGTGACTCCTCTGGTGTTGCGGGTGTCTATGGGCGGCGGTAATCGCTTACCATCAGGTGACCCATCTGCTCGTTTGCCACCTCTGCCATAAAAAAAATCACTGATAAACTGTATAAAATAATTAACAACGCTAAACATGTTAAGCCATGTCGGAGGCCTTAACAGGTGGCTTGAAAACTTCTGACACTGGGGTTGGCCACTAGCCCCACAACCTCCACCAATCCGGACTTGGCCCCCGTGCGTGGAGTATGGCCAAACCTTCCCGAAGTATGGGAAGAGATCCGTGCCCCTGCAGTGGGGACGATATGTGTTGTTAACACAGCTACAGTTAAAAGTAAAAAATAATTTTGAAATCAGATAATTTTTAACTTATTATATTACCGCCTCCATAGCGTAGTGACTTGCCGCTCGCTTCACATCAGGAGGTCGCGGGTTCAATTCCTGGCGGGGTCCAACTTTGTGGACTCGGTTTGGTTGGTGGTAGGGCGTTTTCTGAGCCCGCCTGGCTAGCTACCACCATCTTATCTAAGTCTTGCCGCCAAACATCAATGTTAACAGCATGAAGATAAGATAGCCAGTTCCCCATTGCGTTGGGGAATCTTGGTAAGCCCGCTTCCATCTTAGGCATCATCGTCACTTACCATCAGGTGAGATGATGTCAAGGGCTTACCAATTGAGGGTAAAAAATCTATGATATGTATTTAAGTAATTTAAAAATATACAATTGTATAACTCCTCCCTTTAGGAAGTCAGTCGAAAACAGATTCTTATTTACTTCTACTTCCAAATACATACAATCTAAAATTGATCAGTTAGAACATAACCACATATCAGTGCCAATCTTGACCTGTCACCGCGGAACAGCCAAACTTACGTCAACTTGTAATAATTTCAGCCATTAGCCGGCTAATGTCGATTTCATAGCGGCTAATCGCTTTCCAATACTATCAGATAGTCACATAGGTACATTTGATTTATTTACGTGTGTGTGTGACCTATGCGGTACAATGTTTACGGATCCGTGTGCCAAAATTTTGTAAGAATTACGTTTTTACAATACAATACAATACATTTATTCAGAAAACAACACATTACAAAGGTGAGACAAACAAATCAGGTTAACTAAACAAGAAAGGAAAAAAAAATCGCAGTTTAATTTTATTTGGTTAAATTAATTTAAAGTTGTACATTCGCTCTTATTTATCTGCCACGCAATCAAGTTAAAGTTAACTAACACGAATTTTGAACCCAGTATTAGTTACTTAGTGTTTTTTGTCTATGAAAATTATTTGAATTATTTTTGTGATTTTTTAACCGACTTCAAAAAAAAGGAGGAGGTTCTCAATTCGTCGGAATCTTTTTTTTTTTATGTATGTTCACCGATTACTCGAAGACGCCTGAACTGATTTGGAAAATTCTTTTTTTGTTTGAAAGGGTATACTTTACAGGTGGTCCCATATAAATTTTATCGAAATCGATTCAGCGGTTTTTGAGAAAATCAACAAAAACTTATCAAAATTGGAGTTGTTGCGATTGAAGTCGGTTGTTCTTAACGTATTCAGCGTGGTCATCTTTTAAACAATATGAATACTGTATAATATGTATATGCCTGAAAAGACATTGCCAAATGTTATGCCATCTTGAATGTAAAAACATATACAAATGTAACTTTTATTCTTATACACAATAAAGAAATTAAAATTAAAAGAGCATTTAAGGTACTGAAAGTGTAAAATCCACCAAATTGTGGCTTCTGCCACCTAACTGAGGGTTTCTTCTAAATTAAACCAGGAAATTTATATTATTCGCGTATATTTTAAGATCAGTAGACTTACTTAAGCCGTCCTCGAACGAATGCATAAACAATCATAAGTCACTCGAACTCCAGAACAAAATCATTTAAATTGTTATTGTTTTTCAATAGAAAAGCTAAAACTTCGAGGAGGCCGCCAGGCTTAGATGTAGAGCAGGGATGTTGCGGATGTATATTTTAAAAAATCCGCGGATGCGGATGTGGATGCGGATATTTAAAGGCTCACATCCACGGATGCGGATGCGGATGCGGATGCGGATGTGGATGCGGATGCGGATGATGACCTTAAGATTGTTTAAAGAAAATTTGTATAGGTGCGCATAAATAAAAATAAAACGATACTAATCCCTAAATTTTCGATTAAATAATTAAATACTTAATATTCAAAGTTAAAATGAACCTTTATATTTGATAAAAAGTAACTTTGCTGCCTTTGGTGTAATGATGTATTTTGTTACTTACTTGAAAATAAATAATTTGAATAAAAAAATGAAATTAATTCTTACACAATGTATCAAATTAAATTCCTGAAACTAAATATTACAATTATTAGCTATGCTACCCTACATCCGCATCCGCATGAAATCCGCATTGAAAATTGCAAATGCGGATACGGAAGCTCCGCATTTGCGGATGCGGATGCGGATATTCGCAACATCCCTGATGTAGAGACATACCATGTGTACAGTACTTACAGTATTTAATTTTTTTATTAATAACATTATCTATATGCACCAGTTAAATGCAAATAAATATTACAAATCTTCTTAGTTGTAATAGAGGGATTGTTATAAAAAAAAAACACTTATTATCTCCTTAGCAAAAACCCTCTTTCAATTTGCGACACAACTTATTATGACTCGCTTGTCCTCGCTACAAAACTGTAAAAATGTTATTTTATATCAGTTTTCCTTTCATATGTTTGTACAGATAGTGCCTCTTAACAACTTTTCATACAATTTTCATTCTTACAGTATTTTTTTTTTATGGCAGAGGTGGCAAACGAGCAGACGGCTCACCTGATGGTAAGCGATTACCGCCGCCCATAGACACCCGTTGCCGGCCTTTGATATGGGAGTACGCTCTTTTCTTGAAGGTTTGTATTGTATGTAAAAAGTATTGACCAGTGGCATTAAAAATCAATTTGTAGAGTGCAATCAAAAAGTAGCGCGTTTTTTTTTTCAAAGCAGGGTAAAATTGAAATCCCGGACCAAATTCTAACTGTGGCTTCTATTCATGGTACTGAGCAACTTTCTCTAAGTAACCAATTCAATTAAAGCAAAAAAAAAATTTGAATTTCCGTACAAACTTGGCTACTCAGCTCATAGATTTGTATAAAGAGTCCAATTTTTTTTGCTTCAATTGAATTGGTTCTTTAGATAAAGTTGTTCAGTTTTACCCTGTATAAAGTGAACACTATTAGTTGTTCTCGATCTCAATAATCACACAAAGGTTCCATCTACAGTAAATGGGTTAATATAGGGTTTTTACTGTTCACATTTTCTTGTATCGTAAACATCGTGTTCTCATTGCTTCTTCGTGTCATATCGGTGTAGTTTTATATCGCAAAGACTAAATTGAAACTGTAAAGTATAAAGTGAGGATTTCTTGGCGGTATCGATAAAGTGCGGATATAATAGCAGTGTATTAGGTACTTAGGTATGAATGAAAATGAACATATTTTTTATTCGAAGTAGGTAGCAGTGTACACTTGTCGAACGTCATTCTTTTATCTACCTAATACGAGGGTCCTACCACTCGGAACTCGTATACCCACCGTTTCGGGAAGTGTTTGTGGAGTGAGATGAAACAGCGGGCCCTAAAGAAACTCCCTCCGAGACATTAAAAAACAAAGTCTATATTCTATTACATCTTAATGCTAGATCAATAAATAAATTATATAATGTCATGTCTGTAAATAAAATATACAAAAATAAGAATAAAGAAAGAAAGGATTCAAAAGAGATAAAAGTAAAAATAATAGTATAAATATACTTATTATTTGTTTTTATATAAAAGCGTCGGTGTCTCTGCGGTTAGTGACTCCTTCCTCCTAACCAGAGGTCTTGGGTTCAAATCCTGGCCAGTGCAACAATGAGTTTTTCGAAACTTACGAGCATTTTCATACCGACTGCTTTAACGGTGAAGGAAAACATCGTGGGAAACCTGCACATCTGCTTTCTAGTTGTGCATGATGGTCGCGTTGCACACGTCCGTAGGTGCAAATCTTAAATGCTCTACACGTGACCAAGGGTGATGATAAGGTGTAACACCAGGCAACCGTCGCCTAAAACCTTGCGGATAGGACGGTTAAATTGTGCCACACGATAAGAGAGAGAGTATTGTAAGAGAGTAAGAGTATTGAGCGGACCTTCTGTGTCTATTTTGTGGTTGAGATTACTACAGTTAAGCCCATCCATGTTATAATCATGTATGTAACCTGCATGTTCGACACGGCTACGTAAGTCGAGCCACGTGTATGTAATAGCATATAAGAATTTTATTTTAAAAAATGTGTTGGAGGGAGTTTCTTTAGGGCCCGACGTTTCTTCTCTCTCCGCAAACACTTCCCGAAACGTTCCGAGTGGTAGGAACTTCGTATTAGGTAGAAAAATATGACGTTCGAAAAGTGTACAGAGATACCTACTTCGAATAAATATTATTTCATTTCATTTCATTTCACGTGGGCTATACCTACGAGTAAAAACCAATAAAAAGAGATTCGCAAACACTGACTCGGTGGATCAGTGGTTAGTGCTCCTGTCTACTGATCCGAGAGTCGTGGGTTCGATCCCCACACAGGGTAAACTTTTCTGTGATGAGCAGAATTGTTTTTTCTGTGTCTGGGTGTTAAATATCTATTTGTGTATGTATTTAAACGTATATGTGTATGTATATCAGACTCTGGTTCCCATAATACAGGGAATCCTAGTTTGGGTTCGGATGACCGTGTGTGATTTGTTCCGGAAATTTATTTATTTACTTGTAAATAAGATTAAATGTTACTATAATTAAACCTATATATTTTACAACCGTATCAGTAGTCAGTTAACCTGCGTGATTGACGCGACTTCGTAATTCGAGTCACGAAATTTTCATCTACATGTAAAAGTCAACAAAACATGTAGAAATTCAATAATTTCCAATATGTTTTTAGCCGACTTCAAAAAAAAGGAGGAGGTTCTCAATTTTTTTTTTTTTTAAATGTATGTTCACCGATTACTCGAAGACGCCTAAACCGATTTGGAAAATTCTTTTTTTGTTTAAAAGGGTATACTTCACAGGTGTTCCCATATAAATTTTATCGAAATCGATTTAGCGGTTTTTGAGAAAATCAACAAAAACATATCAAAATTGGAGTTGTTGCGATTGAAGTCGGTTGTTTTTAACGTATTCAGCGTGGTCAATTATTCACACAGAGTATGCGACACAACCCCACTCAGCACCTCTGTATTTTTGTCGGTAACTGTAGTATTAAATATTCTGTGTTATTGGTATGAAATTGTTTGAATATCATTTGGTTACCTGCTGACTTTTAGTTTACAGTGGTTTTGCAGCTTCCAAATGTTTCATTTGTTTATATTTATCCAAATATTCTCTACTGAAGCGAATATAACATTGAATTTGCAAAGGTATTAGCAATGTAAAGCATTAATAAAGTGATTTTCTATTTTATTTAAATAATGAACTTACTGTTTGTTTGCACTGGCATTAAAGTATTGTTTGGCAATCAGATATAATATTTTCGCTTATACACAACCTAAAATTCGTATACTATAGGGTGCTACTTTATTAGTGGCCGATATTTTTAACCGACTTCAAAAAAAAGGAGGAAGTTCTCAATTCGTCGGAATCTTTTTTTTTATGTATGTTCACCGATTACTCGAAGACGCCTGAACCGATTTAGAAAATTCTTTTTTTTTTAAAAGGGTATACTTCACAGGTGGTCCCATATAAATTTTATCGAAATCGATTCAGCGGTTTTCTAGAAAATCAACAAAAACATAGCAAAATTGGAGTTGTTGCGATTGAAGTTGGTTGTTTTTAACGTATTCAGCGTGGTCAATTATAGTCAGTGCTTTTACTCCTTATTCCGATCAACTGTCCCCAAGGAATTTTCATTCCAAAAAATTTTTGGACTCTTCATACTAATATGGCCGCTCGGCTGATCGATTTCTATGAAGAGTCCAAAAACTATGGGTTTCGTGGGGAAAGTTAATCAGAATCAAAAGTAGAAGCACTGACTAAAATATTTACGTTCAGATAAATAACACTCATCTTGGTTTTTAACCGACTTCAAAAAAAGGGGGAGGTTCTCAATTCGTCGGAATCTTTTTATTTTTTATTTTTTTTATGTATGTTCACAGATTACTCGAAGATGCCTGAACCGATTTGGAAAATTTTTTTTTTGTTTAAAAGGGTATACTTCACAGGTGGTCCCATATAAATTTTATCGACATCAATTCAGCGGTTTTTGAGAAAATCAACAAAAACATAGCAAAATTGGAGTTATTGCGATTGAAGTCGGTTGTTTTTAACGTATTCAGCGTGGTCAATTATAATTATTCTAAACCTTTTTTTCTAAATTATCAGATTCGTTTAACTTTTAAACATTCTGTTACAGTTGTTAGCAAGTTGAAGTTGACTTGTGAGTTAGTTAACCCTCGCCGTTAACTAACGGTCGTAAACGGACCTCAGTTATATTTAACTGCGTTGTTAATTCCTTAGAGGTGCTCCCGGAAGTCAGCTAAGGGTGGTAGAAATTTATTAAGTTTGTAGTTTGAAACTGTTTCAGAGATTTCAATGTTGTCGTAAATCAAGATTTTATTGGATGACTTATTACCCGACTAAGCGGCAATAAATGCGGGCTTATGTTTTACTACTTTAAAGCTGCTTTTCCACCGGGGAGGCGAGGAGTGGAGTGAAGAGAATTGAAATCTCTAAGAAGAAGACTATTTCCACCGAAGATGTGCGAGAAGAGAATTTTTTTTTCATACAATTTAAAATCTGTTCCCTCCTGCTGGCCTAACATGCGCAACGTGACAAAATTTTGTCGACGCATTTTCTCGTGTTAAAACGAGATATGTCTATTTGTCGAGGAGTCCTAACATGGCAGTACACGGAACTCTTTTCGATCTGTCTGGTCTCGCCGATGGAAAAATAGCTTAATAAAAGGTTTCGCATTATAATATTTAGCGGAGTAACAACTATATTTTCTGAATTTAAAGCTTTGCTTGGTGAGGTTTATTCAGTGTGTTTAATAATTTAACTTATAAATAAATAAATGAATGAATGAATGAATGAAAAACACTTTATTGCACAACAAGACAGGAAAATACAATATAAACTCAAACATGAAAGAAAAAAGTTATACAGGTAGGCGGTCTTATCTCTCTCTCTATCTTGTCTTGTCTCTTATTATATATATATATATAGTTATATGAAGTTTTGGCTATTTAAATGGAAATTTCCATCTTTCCGCATCATGAAACTATCTACTGTCAGATGAAATGACGTCAAGGGCTTACCAACTGTGGGTAAATAATTGACAACGCTGAATACGTTAAAAACAACCGACTTCAATCGCAACAACTCCAAGTTTGCTATGTTTTTGTTAATTTTCTCAAAAACCGCTGAATCGATTTCGATATAATTTATATGAGACCACCTGTAAAGTATACCCTTTTAAACAAAAAAATAATTTTCTAAATCAGTTCAGGTCTCTTCGAGTAATCGGTGAACATACATTTAAAAAAATATTCCGATGAATTTTTTTTGAAGTCGGTTAAAAAGAAATGCTGCCATATAAAGCCTTGGTACTGCAGTGAAATCTATTCAGTACTAGACAAAAATAACTTCTACCTAATTTCTAATGAGGCTCTTGGTCAATTCTCTTCTTTGTTCTCAAAGAGTGGTATTGCAGCAGAAAATCGGTTTATTCTCTTTTTGCTCTCTCATGTTGCAGCAGAAATAACCAACCCTAATGTCAGTTTCTTCAAACCGACTAACATAGAGATATCTTGCAAACGTTGCATTCATGCAATAATACTTGAATGCTCTGCTAGATACCTCGAGAAGACACGAATCGAACGGGAAAAACATTACCCCTCATTTGCCGCCAGAGTCGGGTCATAAATTCTTGAACGGCAAACAAACTATTTCAGATAGAGCGCTCTATCGAACATTATACTGTAAGGGCGAATTTCATGTAATTTGATTGTCTCGATATACAGTATGTAAGAAAAAGGCGTGGTAATACTTCAAGGTGGGCTTCTACTCATCAAACTGAACAACTTTTGTTCTACGACTTTGCAGAAATCGCATATGGAAAGTCCAAAAAGTTTCTGCGATTTCAACAAAGTTGAAGAACAAAAGTTGTCCAGTTTGGTGAGTAAAACCCCTCTTGAAGTATTACCACACCTTTTTGTTACACCCTGTAATTTTTTTCAATAATTTTGGGCGATGGGCGAGATTGGTAAGGACGAGACAAATAGCGTGCTTTATGGTAGCAGTAGGCTAATTTGCGCTGATTAAGGCGCTAAGTATAGCCAAATCGCAATATTCAATTCAAATTCTTGAAATAATGGTTAAAGCTATCACCATGGAAAAAATATATAACATACTTCAAACAATAAGAAGTGAATAAATGATATGATATGAATGAAAAACAAATTGTATTGAACAGAATCATAAAAATCACAAAAACTTTGATGAAAAAAAAATATCCTGTAGACCCTGTATTTTGCATTAATTGCAAATTCTCTCGGAAACACAATATTTGTTTATGTTGAAACCAACACACAAAAATTGGCCATTTTAATACCTTCAATTTATCTTGAACGGTTTTTTTAACTTATTTGAAAGCCAAGAAAAGTAATAAAAACATCGAAATCTCGAGAATTTTGCGTTCGGCCTTGACGTAACCGCCGCGATGATACCCACACTGATCTGAACTTAAAATGACTAGGGCGTTACGGTCGATATTATATTGTCATGCATCAACCTGCTCAGATTGAGTGTACTTCGCGCCTTAAATAGATATATTAACCGAATCGGCGGGTCAGTGGCCAACGCTCCTAATTACTGATCCGAGACTCGTGGGTTCGATTCTCATTCAAGGCAAATATTCCTGTGATTAGCAGATTTCTTTGCTACGTGTCTGGGTGAATTATATCTAACTACCTATCGTATATTTTATACGATATTTTTCTCTGGTTCCTATAATTCAGGGAATCCTAGTTTTGGGCCAGATGACCGTGTGTTATTTGTCCCGGATTTATATTTATTTAAAAATGTAGTTCTCACACCGAATTAGGACTCTTTTGTCTTAAATTCCAAAAACCAAGTCACGTTATATTGCTGTGTACGGTCACCGTAAAAGTTGATTGTGGTTTTCACGTAAAGAATAACAAATGATATGGAAATGGCTCTCCAGAATATGAAGCTGAAGTCAACGATCCATGCGGAATCGCATTTCTCGTCAGTACCCTACATAGGAGTGCATTTGCATACAATATAAATTGCAAGGCTGTGTCGTTGAGTGGTAATCAAAAATTCTGTAGTCTTTATCTTTTCTCGTTTATTTTTATCGTATTATCATTAAGAGTTTCTTTTGGCCACGACGTTTCTTCTCGCCCGCTAACACTTCCCGAAACGTTGACTGTACCAGATTCGTGTGGTAGGAACTTTGTACTATGGAGACTCAAATGTTAATTTAGAAAAAAAAAGTATAAAACATCTATCTATCAGTCGAAAGACGTCCACTGCTGGACAAAGCCCTCCCCCAAGGATTTCCACACTGACCAGTCCTGTGCGGCTCGCATCCAGCATAAAACATCTACTTTAATAAAAAAATATGTTTTGAGACCTCCTAACCTGAGATTTCGATTCAAATCCTGGACAATGTTTCAATGAGTTTTCTAAACTTACGTCCATTTTCATACAGATTAACGGTAAAAAAAAATATCGTGACGAAATCTGCCCATCAGAGTGCTAGATGTATACGAGTATGAAGGTTACGCGGCACACGTCCGTAGGGTGAATATTACAAAAAAATTATCGTAATATTTTTGGTAGAACCTAGAAAATTTTTCTGAACCACTAAATTTAAATTTAATAGCAAATGTATTCAATTCGACGCGAACAATGAAGTAGTTACTACTTGGTACAGGGCCGGAGCAAGTGGGAACCAGACCAGTAGTTGTTCTGCTCCGTAACTTGTACGAACAGACAATAAGTGGGTTTTAGTGTAACGCGTAATGGGTAAGGCCGCGGGCTACTGAGGAGCAGGTGTGGTGCAAGTGATAAGAGATGCAGGATCTAGTTTATGTAATGTTTTTATTTTTTGATCATCAGGTAAAACGTCCAGTGCTGAACGAAAGCCTCCAAGGATTTTTACGCCGACCGGTCCTGCGCTATTTTTATTTTATATATTAACTTTATTTCGAACTCTCCATACAAAATTGGCCAATCGTTCGATCAGTTTGTAAATAAAGTAAAATTTTTTTTTTCAAGTTTCAACAAATTTTCCATTGGAAAAGTTGTTCAAATTCATATGAAGAAATCAGTGCTTGATCCCTACGTCCATTAGCAGCATTATCAGCAGATAGTATTTACATACATTTATTTAGGTATAATTCGGACAAAGAAATTATATTAAACACCATTTCTATCTGGAGCCTAGTAAAAAATCTATAGAGAAAAATATGGAGCTAAATACCAAAATACAATTTTAAAGATGAAGAAGAATTTAAAATAATACTTTTAGATATAGACCTAAAAAAATCCCAAAGGTTTTTGCATATTTTTTTTATTTCTTATACAAATCTGTTAGGTTGTAACT
Organism: Coleophora deauratella; assembly: GCA_958295455.1. Taxonomy (NCBI): domain Eukaryota; kingdom Metazoa; phylum Arthropoda; class Insecta; order Lepidoptera; family Coleophoridae; genus Coleophora; species Coleophora deauratella. The sequence goes on along the minus strand of OY282410.1, from coordinate 11,205,740 downwards.
GCGAATGGGAGTCTAAAAACTGTTAAAACAATGATCATTTGTGACTTAAACCACAGTACATATTAAATTAACGCATTGGACACTCTCAGAACAATTGTCGGGACTATTTTCGGTTTAACACGAACACAGCGACCAGATTTGGCCACTTAGTTTTATCCCGGTTTGTATTAACACTTTCAATGCCAACAGACATTTTTTTTGAGTCTTTAAGGATCAGTTCCAACCGAGGCACAACCTGATGTGGTGTATTTTTTTGTTAGAGTTACTGTATAAGTACCTAGAACTTATTGGGATATATGGAACGTTTTAATTCAATTATTCCAGAACGTTTCTCGTAGAACAGATGGCCGTTGGGACAGTAAAATGGGCCGATACGACATTCAAACCTTCAAGAAAAAAGCGTACTCCTATATCAAAGGCCGGCAACGCACTTGTGACTCTGGTGTTGCGGGTGTCTATGGGCATTTGGGTCGTTTGCCACCTATGCCATAACAAAACAAAAAAAAAACTCGAATGGTGACTGCGCACCGGAAGAAGTTGCGTAGTCAGTCCCTTCCACTCGATAGACCTATAACCTGGTAGATGCGGGCAGTGCAAGACCGGTCGGCGTGGAAATCCTTGGGGGAGGTCTTTGTGCAGCAGTGAACGTTTTTGGCTTAAGATGATGGCGACGGTCTCTTATTTCCCATCAACATATAATTGACCACGCTGAATACGTTAAAAACAACCGACTTCAATCGCAACAACTCCAATTTTGCTATGTTTTCGTTGATTTTCTCAAAAACCGCTGAATCGATTTCGATAAAATTTATATGTGCAGGTGGTCCACCTGTGAAGTATACCCTTTTAAACAAAAAAAGAATTTTCCAAATCGGTTCAGGCGTCTTCGAGTAATCGGTGAACATACATAAAAAAAAAAGATTCCGACGAATTGAGAACCTCCTTTTTTTTGAAATCGATTAAAAAGCTGATTTTTTAATGAAAGCTAGACTGACTCGGTGGCAAAGTGGTTAGCGATCCTAACCTCTGATCCAAGAGTCGTGGGTTCGATCCCCACACAGGGCAAACTTTTCTGTGATGAGCAGAATTGTTTGCTCTGAGTCTGGGTGTATTATATTTATGTATATGTATGTATGTATTTAAAAGTATATGTGTATGTATATCAGTCTCTGGTTCCCAAGATACAGGGAATCCTAGTTTAGGGCCAGATGATCGTGTGTGATTTGTCCCGGATATTATTATTATTATTATCTATATTCCCAGACAACGAACCCAGATATCCTAAAAATTCATTCTGACACCGATTACTCACGCATCAAACAACGCAGCATTAGCGAGCGATAACGTGGAAATAGAACACAAAAGAAATTATACAGCATCCCCCATAAAAGGCAGATCAATCATATCCTTTGTTTTCTTCAAATTATTCCCGACAAGAGACGTTATTGTTCTTTTCCAAAATATGTAAATATCAGTATCAAATTATATTGGACTCGATTTGCGTAAAATGTTGCGGAGCCTTTTGATGTTATTAAAATAACAATGGCCGAAAGTCATGAAGATTGGGGTTTTTTGTTCTAGGATAATTTCATGACTGCTACTCGTTTATGAGATTCAAATTTAAAGTCAAAATCTTGAAAATAAATTTGATACGAGCCATACCGTCACAGTTTTATACTGTCGTTAACTTTCTTTTGTAAAAAAATAAAAATTGCACAAGTAATGAACATGTAATCGAATTTTCTGAACGAGTTTTACAAAGGGCCATTTTCAAGTGCTAAACAAGTGCTTTGAAAATTATAAAAACTCCAATGGGTGAGAGGCTTGGGGACAAGCCATATTAAACTTTAAAAAACCCTAAATTAATGTTACTTTATTATGACATTCAAACCTTCAAGAAAAGAGCGTACTCCCATATCAAAGGCAACGCACTTGTGACTCCTCTGGTGTTGCGGGTGTTTATGGGCGGCGGTAATCGCTTACCATCAGGTAAGCCACAAATGTGACCAAATGTGACAAGGAGGGGGGAGGTGTTCGTTTCTGGAACAAGAAACGATTGAAAGAACAATTATATTTTATTTAAACTACCCATTTAACTCAGGGGATTAATATGAATCCAGCTAAGCCACGCTTCAACGCTTAGTCAAACATAGGAAACATACATTTTTTTTCTTACATTTAAATGCAAAGCTCTTGTCGGTGGAGCAATCTCCTACTTTTCCTGTCCTCAGCCAGCATCTTGACCTCCCGATACAACACGACAGCGACATTCTCCTTTATTTGTTCTATATAATTTCGTGTTGGCTCTTCCTTTTCCTCTTCTTCCCTCTATATTTCCTGGTATTACGGTTTTTAGGAAGCTGTCGTGTCATACATCCTAAAAATAACAATTTTCTATTTTCAGTAGTCTACACTATTATCTTCATTCATACGTTTTTTTTTTCAGTAGGTATATCTATTTACGTCAACCACACAAGCCATTGTGATGCCAAAAGAATAAACTATTGCATTAAAAACCTGCATACAAAATGTAAATATAAATCAAAAATACGTAAGCAAATTTTAAAAAAGCAAGCCAAGTGCTATTTGACCTCTTAGTTTTATAATCGTGTGTATTCTCTACGTTCTATCTAACTAACTGAAGCTTTATAAAAATTGTCAAAATTCAAGTTGATTTCTAAAAAGTACTCGTAAGCTATTTTTCAGCATCGGCTTCGATTCACAGTCTTCTCAATATTCAGGAAGTCTAAATCGCGAAGAAACTGATACAACTGACCCAAAACCAATGTTCACTTCTCATACTAATTGATCACTTGATTCGCAGGCTTACGTTAGGTACTTGGGGAAATTTGTTCAGTTACCACTTGACAGCGAATAAAAAAAAAGCGGCCAAGTGCGAGTCGGACTCGCCCATGAAGGGTTCCGTAGCAGCAAGTAACATAATATAAAAGTTTTTGTAGTTCGTTGTAACTTGAATGAAAGGTAAATTGCGGTTTACGATTTATGACGTATTAAAAAAAAACTACTTACTAGATATCGTTCAAACCAATTTTCGGTGGAAGTTTGCATGGTAATGTACATCATATATTTTTTTTAGTTTTATCATTCTCTTATTTTAGAAGTTACGGGGGGGGACACACATTTTACAACTTTGGAAGTGTCTCTCGCGCAAACTATTCAGTTTAGAAGAAAATGATAAAAGAAACCTCAATATCATTTTTGAAGACCTATCCATAGATACCCCACACGTATGGGTTTGATGAAAAAAAAATTTTTGAGTTTCAGTTCTAAGTATGGGGAGCCCCCAAAATTTATTGTTCTTTTTTCTATTTTTGTGTAAAAATCTTAATGCGGTTCACAAAATACATCTACTAACCAAGTTTCAACAGTATAGTTCTTATAGTTTCGGAAAAAAAGTGGCTGTGACATACGGACAGACAGACAGACAGACAGACAGACAGACATGACGAATCCATAAGGGTTCCGTTTTTTGCCATTTGGCTACGGAACCCTAATTACCCTTTATATATATCGTATAGAAAAAAACATGCAATGACTTAAAAATATATATTTGTCGTTACATCCAGTCGTATGGTGATGGTGGTATAGTGTGTTAAATCCTTAAATCTCTACCTACAATTAAAGTCGAATAACTCAAATATTACTGAAATGATTTTGCAAAATGCAACGCAACCATTGCAACGAAACCTGCTTTTTAGTGATAAAACCGCATTCAAATTGGTCCACCCTTTTAAAACCTACAAAGTGTAGTCCAGACACTTAGAATATTTCTGTAGATACAACTATACCAACGTGATATGTTTTCCAACGCACTAGAGCGTTCCTTGGCTGGACGCCAACTCACGTCCTGCATTGCGTAAGGAATAAGAAACGTCAATAGACGCGAACACAGCTGATTTGGGTGTGTTATTTTTGTTCTATTTATATAATGTAATTAATGTGACTTAATTTGTTACTGAATTCCGTTACTGCGTAATTGTTACTGTTTTACTGTTACCGTGGGAAGGAGCCTCGCTCGTGGAAATTTACGTGGAAATTTATTACCTGTTAGATAGATTTCCAGTATTTCCACAGTAAATTTGTGTGTCGTGGAAATGTGTTCAATATACTGTTGATATTTACTACGCAAGGATCGTACTATGTAATATGTAGGATTGATAATAATATCATTGCAGGTTGCGCGGTCGCATCGATTACGCGTATTAACTGACTGAAGAAGCGGTCATAACTTGGATGAATTTGACCATTAGTGGTGGAGTTTTTCTCAAGCTTCCATGAGGAATTGGTGCCGTGGATTGCTATTGCTATAGATGATTATCTTAAGCTTTGTTCGTGGCCTTTTAGGCCTCGTTCATGGAGACGTGGTGCGTTGCGCGGCGCGTCAGAGGGCGCGTCGCGCGGTCAAATCAAACATAAAGTAATCTATGAGAGCGTTCATATAGAAGCGTCAAGGCGCGCTCATGAACGCTCTCATAGATTACCATATGTTTGATTTGACCGCGCAACGCGCCGCGTCTCCATGAACGAGGCCTTAGGAGGCTCGTAAACTGGTACTAGGGTTAGGGTTGGTCACTAGCCCCACAATGAGTATGTTATGTCATATTAAGTTAGGAGATTTCTGAGGGTGAGAAAAGACCCATTCACCATATTAATAACTTATTATAATGCTAAACGCAGGCGCACTCACTCGTCCTCCCTTTCCTCGATTCAGTGGATCGGAAAACCGGTACGACTGGAGAAGAGCTCGGATGATGTGCAACGCATGCGCACCTTAAAATATCCTGCGCACCTGACCGCTTCCGCTTGCCGCGAAAATTGGCTATATTAGCCATTTTTGTGCGCACCAGCGCCAACAAGTCGACTAGGAGTCGAAGTGGTCGCCATGACCGAAATCGGTCGGATGCTTCATAATGCTAAGTTCAAAAAGTGCGGAATGCGTTCTCTAATCACCTGTAAACTGTTACCTTTTTCAGCTTTGATATTATGAATCGTTGTTTGAAGTTGTTTGTCGGTGTTGGTAGTATGATTGCTGGACAAATGATTGTTTTATCAAGTATTTTGAAATGAAATGTTAAGAACTTATTTATTTATTTAAATATAAATAAAATAAGTAGAATATCCTTAAATTATGTATGTCACTTGTAAGCACGACACTAACCTTTTCTTTTTGTTTTCATTTCGGTGTCCAGGGACAGGGAAGTGGTGACTATCCATAACACAAGTTTTTAAAACTTAGTATGGATAAGACCCACAATCTAATGACATGCACATAAGAGCTATACTATGAAATTTGTGTCAAATGTGTAACCAATTGCTAAAATAAGAAATATTGTAACTCTTATTATATTGAAATAAACTATTATTATTATTATTATTCTTACAAATGATTGTTTTATCAAGTATCAACTCTATTCCCAGTGTGACCCAATCCTTAGCTAAATTCGCACAAAACAAAACAGTTAATAACCCTTGACGCCTAAAGAATAAATAAACAGCTACTCTTACGCAAAGCAAGCTTTTTCACGATTGGTTGGCCCGAGATCTTTCCCAGGGATCGTTAGAGACGTCGGGTATATGGCCCTAAGTGTCCCATGAGGGTAATTGTGATTTTGGATTAAGGGTCAATCGATTTGATGTGGGGTTTTGGGTATGTTCAGCAGTAGTCAGTATTTACTTACGGAAGGACAGGGTATTGTTTTTATTAAATGGTCGCTTACCGATTGCGCCAGACACAAGGGTGTTTTTAACCGACTTCAAAAAAAGGAGGAGGTTCTCAATTCGTCGGAATCTTTTTTTTATGTATGTTTACCGATTACTCGAAGACGCCTGAACCGATTTAAAAAATTCTTTTTTTGTTTAAAAGGGTATACTTCACAGGTGGTCCCATATAAATTTTATCGAAATCGATTCAGCGGTTTTTGATAAAATCAACAAAAACATATCAAAATTGGAGTTGTTGCGATTGAAGTCGATTGTTTTTAACGTATTCAGCGTGGTCAATTATTGTTATAATATATTATTTTTTACATTTTACAACTAACAAATTTATAATTCTTCTTCTTCTTCTTTGTCCTCTCCTTTTCCCATTATTTGGGGTCGGGTCTCCTCACTCTTCTGCGCCAGGATATTCTATCCTGGGTTGTCGGCTCTGGCATTTGGGCTATTTATAATTAATTAGTCAATTCTGAATTGTAAAAAAAAACTTCGATCATTAAATCAATTGTTAATATAAAATAAACAAATTAAGACGTAAATTGTTAAAAAATACGGTTAAATTAGAAAACATATCGACTGCGTCAAAAACCAAGTAAAAGGTGTTAAAAGATATATATATATTTTTTTTATGTGATAAGGAAGGCAAACGAGCAAGTGGGTCACCTGATGGTAAGTGATCACCACTGCCCATAGACACCTGCAACCCCGGAGGAGATTGCAGATGCGTTGCCAACCTAGAGGGCAAAGAGGATATAAAAAAAACATCAAATAAAATATGATAAATATTTGCAATTGCCTTGCGAAGCACAGAAACTGACGGGGTAAATGCCACTAACAGTTAGGGTGAGTTTCCACTGAGGCGGAGAGGAGCGGAGACGTGCCCAATTGACCAAGTGGAGCGGAGGTTTGAGGGTGCATTTCCACTGACGCGGAGCGAAGCGGAGATGTTCAAAAGTGACCAATCAGATTACTCAAAATCTCCGCTACACTTCATTTCGAGCAATATGATTGGTCAATTCGGCACGTCTCCGCTCCGCTCAGCTCCAGTGGAAAACGCACCCTTAATCCAGGTTATGACAGTGTCTGTAGTCAGTTAACCGGCGTGATTTACGCGACTACGCAAGCCACAAGCCGTGGCAGTTTCTCTGCAACAATTAGCACCTGAAAAGTTACGACACCGTATGAGAAATTTTGAAACAAACAGTGAGGAGCAAACGGTGCAAAATTATAACTGTCAGGCTGAACTTACGGTTGTAAAATAGTATAGGAAACATAATTTTATTTTGAAAAGACCTACCTATACAATGATATGCCACTCACCTTCAGTATGGTACCAGTCCCGTCCACCTAAAAGTATACAGGGTAGCCGTGCCATCTAGTACTACTTGCAGTATTTAGCTGTATACTTTTAGTTAAATAAATAAATAATATCCGGGACAAATCACACACAGTCATCTGGCCCCAAACTAGGATTTCCTGTATCTTGGGAACCAGAGACTGATATACATACACATATACTTTTTTAAATACATACATACATACATATATAGATATAATACACCCAGACTCAGAGCAAACAATTCTGCTCACCACAGAAAAGTTTGCCCTGTATGGGGATCGAACCCACGACTCTCGGATCAGAGGTCAGGATCGCTAACCACTTAGCCACCGAGTCAGTCGCACAAGAGTACTTTTAGTTGAGTACACAATATTTTTTTTTATATCTCGTTTCAATTATTTTTTATATTTATATTTTCTCGTTTTTTTTCTAGCTCGTAAAATGTTTCTACCTACAGAACTTGTACACTCACCTTACTTATAATCCTTGTATGTGACAAGTACAAATCTCAACCCTACTTAAGAGATAGCTTAATTAAGCTAAGTGTTTTAGAAGTTAGGAAACAGCTCACTGAACTATCTTCATATTCAAACTACCTACTTAGCACTAAATGGATTGAAATTAAACTAATTGGTGAGCAAATTCTGTAGTTCTTGGTTCTAGTTTTAAAGCTTGGCCCATTTAAATCTGTATTAAGTAATAAATTAAGTTGCTTTCAGAGAAACTTATATAATATTCGATACGTATTTGAAAAGAAAATTATCATAACTTTAAAACAATATTATCTTGTCTTTAACAGTATTGATAAAATTGAAGTTTCTTCGAAAATTTCTAAGAATTATTGGCCAGTTTATTTAGCTGTGAACTTGTACACAAATATCTGTATATAGGATACTTTTGAAATACCTGAAATTTATTTAATCGCGAGTTCTAATCATGAATTTTCAGTGTTGCACAATCATCATCAAACCTAGCCAAGAGGCGTCATGGATTGCCGACTACGTGGGTGCTCGGGGGCTCGGGCCCCCCTATAATAGTCATAAAACTGATCAGTTATTACTAGGGCTTTGCCCGGTACACAAACGGTTCTTCAGGATGTACATTATGCATGCTTTTCTGTTCTCTCACTAAGCCATTTCTTACAAAATGAATCATCAAATGTGCATGGCCCACGAGGGCTCCACGCATCTAAAACATTGCCAAAAATTTTATCTGTTAAATCAGATAAAAGCAAAAACAATACTGAACTGAAAAAGTCCTGAAAATAAAGTCATGGAACCAAAATGAAACAGTATATTCAGTGCAAAACAACCAAATTCTCGCGCGATTTTTGTTAAAAAGTAATAAATTAATCTCACAAGTAAAGTGATTCCCAAATCTCATATCAATTACAAATACGTTTAGTTGGCAGGGTCGGATAAGGATGTATATTTTTTAGAAACCTATTTTTACTTTCGAGCGAAAAATGAGATAGGTAGGTAGTGAAAAAATTTTACTTTTATATTTTATTGGGTTCCGTACCTCAAAAGGAAAAAAGGTACCCTTATAAATTAGGAACGTGTAGACGTACATATCAAGTTGAAATTACAAAACTCTGATCTGTAATCCCTTGGACTTGTAATAATTGACCACGCTGAATACATTAAAAACAACCGACTTCAATCGCGACAACTCCAATTTAGTTATATTTTTGTTGTTTTCTCAAAAATCGCTGAATCGATTTCGATAAAATTTATATACGACCACCTGTGAAGTATACCCTTTTACACAAAAAAGGATTTTCCAAATCAGTTCAGGCGTCTTCGAGTAATCGGTGAACATATATTAAAAAAAAGATTCCGACGAATTGAGAACCTCCTCCTTTTTTTGAAGTCAGTTACAAAGACAAACTTCTATGAAAATGCAATCAAAAGATACGGCCGTTTATACAGCATATTTTGAGGCTTTGCAAGGGAATCAAAACCTATGGGGTGCTTCCCCTTGATCAAGAATCATGAAATTCGGTAAATAAAAATGTATCTGTGTATGTGCCCATCCAGTGATCTAGCTGTAGCGGTCTCTGAACCACTGATGTTTGGGTTAAGGCACCATATTAAAAAATACTTCGATTTTTATGAAATTTTAGTAATATATATCTATATATATCTCTGGGACAAATCACATACGGTCATCTGGCACTAAACTAGGATTCCCTGTATCTTGGGAACCAGAGACTGATATACATACACATATACTTTTAAATACATACATATATAGATATAATACACCCAGACTCAGAGCAAACAATTCTGTTCATCACAGAAAAGTTTGCCCTGTGTGGGGATCGAACCCACGACACCCGGATCAGGTCAGGACTGCTAACCACTTAGCCACCGAGTCAGTTAAATATATTTTTAAAAAGCATAATTTAAAACTTTATACATGCATATTATATTTGTAGCTTTTGAAGAAAAAACTACAAATATAGATTCAATACAATTAGACATAGTTCTGACATTGAACCCTCGACATTTGGAGTCGGTAGTCAGAAGTAGCTATTCGCTTTACCGGCATAAGTTATGACTTGAACAAATTTTTGACTAATTGCAATCTATTTTAGCCTTTATAGTCGACTGACTCGGTGGCAAAGTGGTTAGCGATCCTGACCTCTGATCCGAGAGTCGTGGGTTCGATCCCCACACAGGACAAACTTTTCTGTGATGAGCAGAATTGTTTGCTCTGAGTTTGGGTGTGTTATATCTATATATGTATGTATTTAAAAAGTATATGTGTAAGTATATCAGTCTCTGGTTACCAAGATACAGGGAATCCTAGTTTGGGGCCAGGTGACCGTGTGATTTGTCCCGGATATTATTATTATATTAAAGCCGCAGCTCATACCTTACCCCTCTAATATTCCTAGCTCTTATTACTTTTATAACTCTGTGAAAACTCTCGCTTTAACATAATACCAGAACCAGAATATCAAAAACAAAACTCTAAAAATAGACTTCCGAAAACGTTTCTTTCAACTTTTACATAAAACCGATAGTCGTGGCAATAATATGCATCGATAACCCAGAATTTTCTTTTCAATATATCCTCAACATTATACATATTTATATGAAAATAAACACGACAAACCTATTACGGCTCATGAAAATAACCCGTAACATATTTTCGGCTTCAAAAAGGCCTTCATTTATACGGTCTTACCCCAAATCTGTTCGCTCACAAACGAACGTGGCAATACTTTATCGTATTTTCGCGGGCAATAAAATAAACTTAGTCCGCCCCTGGCATCACGTGTGCGTTACCTTAAATTTATTTCGATAGGGGTTAAAATTGCACACACGTTCCGCTAACAAAATATTCGAGTTGAAAACTTGTTGATATTGACTGAACGTTTGATTTATGTAGAATCGGGGTTATTCGATTCAAATTTTATGAAGAAAGTGGATTGTGTTTTAAATTTTTTAGATTGCTGATTAATTAAATTATAAATATTGTGTGCGCATGTTAAACTTTTGACATTTATGGATTTAATCAGATACAAGAGAAGTTCAATAATTGACACATTAGATTCGGAATCATATATTTATTTCGCTTTATACTTAAAAGAAACTATTCAGCCTTGTTTTAGATAGTAATAGACTAGTGAATGGCAGGGTCCGTTTTTGACGATTAAATGTTTGAATCTAAATATAGAAGGACAGAAAAATTATCAAAATTTTTATTTACTTTTGATGCAAAAATACACACTACAACTCAAAATAGAGAGGCCGCCTCTTGTATCTTTTTCCATTTGTGACACCACTTTTGTATGTTAAGTGTCACTTTTGTATACTTATATTAAGTATTATTTATTGTATTGTAATAATGTATATTGAACTGAATTGAATATAGGAAGCAGGGACAAATAACTACACAGAAATAATTTACCACACTGAATACGTTAAAAACAACCGACTTCAATCGCAATAACTCAAATTTTGCTATGTTTTTGTTGATTTTCTCAAAAACCGCGTAATCGATTTCGATAAAATTTATATGGGACCACCTGTGAAGTATACCCTTTTAAACAAGAAAAGAATTTTTCTAATCGGTTCAGGCGTCTTTGAGTAATCGGTGAACATACATAAAAAAAAAAGATTCCGACGAATTGAGAACCGCCTCCTTTTTTTAAAGTCGGTTAAATAGAGAAAAACAAAACAGATTGGTAGAGAATGAAATTTAAAACTATCGACAGTAAAAGTAAAAAAAACTCAAAAACCTTGGAATCAATTTTCACCAAATATATTACAACAACAACTCTAAAGAAGAGAGGTCCAAATTTTCAGGACTAAATCTTTAAATCCTGAGTATTTTCCTCGTGCTGTAAAAAAGTAAGATTTTCATTTTCAGGGCTAAGTCTTTAAATCCTGAGAATATCCCTCCTTTTGCACTGGATGGTGCTACACTACGGATGGTCAATAGGTTTAAGTACCAAGATAGGTATAGGGTCCTTCAGAAATACCTGAAAAAAAATTGACTGTGGCTTCTACTCATAAAATTGGCGGTTTAGTTGATCAATTAGTATGAGGACTCCAAAAAATTTTTCACGAATTGAGTATAGGTTCCTTGAGGAAAGTTCTTCAGTTTCTTGAGTAGAAGCCGTGGTTACAATTTTTTCAGGTATTTAATAAGGACCCTATATAGTGACAGAGGAGCTTAGGAATTAATTGAATCATACCCCGGACGGACACTTCATACAAATATCGCGTTATTGTTTACTACATAGAAATTTGACACTTCTTCGTGTCCGTACACGTGTTAATGTGTGTGTGTGTAAATATTTAGGGCTGCTTAAGTAAGGCTTCTTGGTCATACCGCCTTGTCGTAGGTTACACTTCTTTTTGTTATGTTTTAGTAATTGATATTTTCGAAAATAGTTGAATTTTTAACGACAGATATGAACATAAACGACAAACTTTTACAATAAGACATTTTTAATCAAGTGAATACTGTATACACTAGACAATGCTGTATAGCTTTAGAAGCCTTATCTCTCTCCTTATGAAAATAAAATTGTCATTGGTTTGCCAATCTCTTGACAGCTGGTCACTTAGAAGTCACACAGGAGGGGTGGAGGTAGCCTACAGAGAGCGGCAGGGAGAGTCCATACTGTATAATGACCTTATACTATGGACTTTAACGTATATGTTGGCGAGTCGGGAGCAATATGCTATCCCGAAGGTTTGCTCGATGTTTCGATGTAGTTAATATAACTCTTTTTAAAGACTATTTTATTTCTTTTGAATCCTTTTTTTCTTTATTCTTCTTTATTTATTCATATTTTTGTATATTTTATTTACAGACATGACATTGTATAATTCATTTATTGATCTAGCATTAAGATGTAACAGAATATAAGACTTTTTTTTTTAAATATGTTGGAGGGAGTTTCTTTAGGGCTCGCCGTTTCTTCTCACTCCGCAAACACTTCCCGAAACGGTGGGTATACGAGTTCCGAGTGATAGGAACCTCGTATTAGGTAGATAAAAGAATGACGTTCGAAAAGTGTACACTGCTACCTACTTCGAATAAAATACTTTCATTTCATATTGCCATTCGTTTTATTCGAAGCCAGCATAAGGTATCGGACATGGCTGAACGAGACCTTTACTGATATCAGTCCGTACAGACGCAAAGGCTTAAGCGTAGCACGATAATGGTAAAAATAAATACCATCAATGGTCGAAGTTGGTCGGACCCATCCAGATATCTTATCATCTTAATAATATCCAATAATATCCGGGACAAATCACACACGGTCATCTGGCCCCAAACTAGGATTCCCTGTACTATAGGAACCAGAGAATGACATACATACACATATAAGTTTAAAGATATACATATATACAGGGTGTAACAGAAAGGTATGATAATACTTTAAGGTTGGCTTTTACCCATCAAACTGAACAACTTTTGTTCTACAACTTTGTTGAAATCGCAAAGAAATTTTTGGACTTTTCATATAAACTCGGTTCGCCAGCTGATCGATTTGTATAAAAAGTGCATAAAAATTGCGATTTGAACAAAGTTGTAGAACAAAAGTTGTTCAGTTTGATGAGTACAAGCCAACCTTGAGGTATTATCATACCTTTCTGTTACACCCTATATATATAGATATAATTACACCAGACAAGAGCAAACAAATCTGCTCATCACAGAAATGATTGCTCTGGATCGAACCCACGACTCTCGGATCAGTAGGCAGGAGCGCTAACCACTGAGCCACCGAGTCAATCAATTTGTATTCACTTAACCTTGTATGACAGTCGCGCTACGCATTTCAAACTGAGCTACGCCATAACCCCTTCGACGGGTCAGCTTCGTTTCTATTTATGTATAACATTACACAATTTAAATAAAAGATTCAATCCATTTAAGTTGGACACTGTCCAACTCAAACTTTGGGACCAAAATGTACAATAAAGAACGGAATAAACAAAGCAGATTGTGAAATACTAAGTAACATATGGTTGCTACTTCTGAATCACAAGCTCTTAGAGACTGTAGATAACAAAACAAGCTTATTAAGATTGTTACAAAATATTATAGGTTAAGGAGCTAAGTCCGCTTGGGGTTTTACTCATTTAATTATTAAAAACAACTTTTGGACTGTATGAAACATTTTGATCTCAGGTATTTTTGAGTTGAATCGGTTATATTAGACCGTAAACTCCCGAGAATCTTAGGAAAGGCCTATAAGGATATTTTCCAGGTGTAATAATATGTATAATTGACCACGCTGAATAAGTACGTTAAAAACAACCGACTTCAATCGCAACAACTCCAATTTTGCTATGTTTTTGTTGATTTTCTCAAAAACCGCTGAATCAATTTCGATAAAAATTTTATGGAACCACCTGTAAAGTATACCCTTTTAAACAAAAAAATAATTTTCTAAATCGGTCCAGGCGTCTTCGAGTAATCGGTGAACATACATTAAAAAAGGAGATTCCGACGAATTGAGAACATCCTCCTTTTTTTGAAGTCGGTTAAAAACAACTTTTGGACTGTATGAAACATTTTGATCTCAGGTATTTTTGAGTTGAATCGGTTATATTAGACCGTAAACTCTCTACAACCTTAATAGGAAAAGCCTATAAGTATATTTTCCAGGTGAAATAATAAAATAATCATTTAAATAGACAATTAGCAATAAAAACATGAAAAACATTTATACTCTAGACGTTTTTAAAACTTTTTGCAATATCTTCTTTTGTAGTTTTATCTATTTAATCACAAAACGAATTTCCAAACGGTTTTACTCCTCAGACTAAATAGTATTTATTTTAATTTTGACTCACAACTTGAACAAGTACAAACCTTTTGAAACTCTAAGAATTTTTTCTGGAGTAATATGGTATAGAAATCCATAAACAATTAAAGCCATTTTCTATCAAGCCGTCACCATTAAAAAAGCGGCCAAGTGCGAGTCGGACTCGCCCATGAAGGGTTCCGTAGCAGCAAGTAACATAATATAAAAGTTCTTGTAGTTCGTTGTTTATGAAATTAAATGTTCTTTTTTTATTTGAGTTGATTTAATGAAAGGTAAATTGCGGTTATAACGTATTAAAAAAACTACTTACTAGATCTCGTTCAAACCAATTTTCGGTGGAAGTTGGCATGGTAATGTACATCATATATTTTTTTTAATTTTATCATTCTCTTATTTTAGTAGTTACAGGGGAGGACACACATTTTACCACTTTGGAAGTGTCTCTCGCGCAAACTATTCAGTTTAGAAAAAAAAAAATTACAAACCTCAATATCATTTTTGAAGACCTATCTATAGATACACCCCACACGTATGGATATGATGAAAAAAAAACCCCAAAATTTATTGTTTTTTTTTCTATTTTTGTGTGAAAATCTTAATGCGCCATAACCAAGTTTCAACAGTATAGTTCTTATAGTTTCGGAAAATAGTGGCTGTGACATACGGACGGACAGACAGACAGACATGACGAATCCATAAGGGTTCCGTTTATTGCCATTTGGCTACGGAACCCTAAAAACACACACAAAGCACCCAATTTACACAACTTTATGACATAAAACCTTTTTTGGCAACACAATTTACAAAATAAAAGAGTGAGCGCCGAAAAAACTCTAAAAACAATTTCTTTTTTTCCACTGCAGATTCAAACAGCCAAAACCACAAAGACCCAGAAAAGCGATGGATACAGAGACATTAACATAGTATGGACAAGACCGTTTGTGGCACTATTATCCTTGAATCGTAGTAGGATTATTAATCGTAGTATTTTCAAAGGCCGGCAACGCACTTGTGACTCCTCTGGTGTTGCCGGTGTCTATGGGCGGCGGTAATCGCTTACCATCAGGTGATCCGTCTGCTTGTTTGCCACCTCTGCCATAAAATAAAAAAATGGATCACTACTGCTCCAGTTTATGGTAAGAGATGATAATGTAAGTACAATGCAATGTAAACCATTTGTGATGGATAAAGCCATAATTAATTAATAAAAATAGTATCATTCTTTTTTCTCGGGCACGATCTCTTTCCATATCGGTAAGGTTAGAACGCAGGTACTATAAGGTTCTTTAGCAAAACACTGATACTTTTAACTATTATGGTTTATTTCCAATTAAACTTATTAAAAGATTTA
Source organism: Coleophora deauratella (assembly GCA_958295455.1). NCBI lineage: Eukaryota > Metazoa > Arthropoda > Insecta > Lepidoptera > Coleophoridae > Coleophora > Coleophora deauratella. Next base: position 11,190,008 of record OY282410.1, on the reverse strand, counting down.
GATAGGTGTTTACAGGCCCCCGACTCGGTGGACCGACGACCTGGTAAAGGTTGCAGGAAGCCGCTGGATGCGAGCCGCACAGGACCGGTCGGTGTGGAAATCCTTGGGGGAGGCCTTTGTCCAGCAGTGGACGTCTTTCGGCTGATAGATAGGTGTTTACATCATGACGAACCCTTAGAGAAACCCTTGTTCCAAACCGTGGGGAATCTTGGTAAGCCCGCTTCCATCTTCGGCATCATCATCACTTACCATCAGGTGAGATGATGCCAAGGGCTTACCAATTGAGGGTAAAAAAAAAAAAAAAAACATCAAAATCAGACAGCGAACGATTTAAATCCTTATTATTTTTAATAGAAACGTTTCCACGCCGAAAAGATCACAATGCGCGGCTGTAGAGATTCCATCACTACAGTACTCTTCACACACCAGCTCTTGACTGTAGATATAAATTATTAAATTAAGTATACCTACTAAATAATAGAATATTTACAATTACAAAATAAACAAGGAAAAAATTACAAAAAAATAGTAATACCCACAGCGATGGTACAAGCAGAATACTAGCCACAGCGCTGGTATTCTGCTTGTACCATAACTGAGTACTGTCATTCGTACCATAAAGTAAAGATTAAACCATTTAAGACTCGCTACTAGCGCGCGTGCGCTCCAGCTCCAACAGCATCCTAAACGTATTGGCCGAGCGGTGGGACTCCCCTCTACTACAAAGGTGGATGCAGCTGCACGCCTGCGCATCCCCACTTTTGTATGTTTAATGTTACCTGTAAGTAGCTGTGCTGTGTTGTGTTGTCTGTATGTGTGTGTGTGTGACATTTTATTATGACATTTTAATATTTTTATTTTATATTTTTACAATGACATTTTTACTAATTTACTATTTTTATTTTTATTGTTTTCAAATTTTATTTTTTTATTTTTATTTAAAAATTGTAATGTGTGAATGATTTAAGTAATTTTAATGTATTGAATTTTTATATTATGGATTTTTATATCTGAAATAAATGATGATTATTATTATTATTATTATTAAGACAGTAACTAGTGGTAGGACATTATTTTGCTAGGTCCGACTTGATGGGTACCACTGCTCGCTCTACACCTGCTACCAGTATTCCGCTGTGTTCTGGCGGCTGGAGTGAGATAGCCAGCGTAATTACTGGCAATAGAGGCATTATAGAGCTTTTCAACAAATAGTTCCTATGCCGTTATGTTGGCAGCAATGTTTTCCACACACACTACATAGAACTCAGACACACACTACATAGAACGCAGACACACACTAACAAAATCGGAAGAAGCGTTTTCGCGTGTTGATGTCGTTGATAGACAGGGGAGCCAACATAACGGCATAGGAACTATTTGTTGAAACGCTCTATTCATCGTGCCCCTTATCTATTGGCAAGCCACTAATAATCCTTCTACTCACACAATAAAAAAGGGACTTGAGAATTGAAACATCCGCATTATAAAAGAGCATCAAGGTATTTTTTGTCAAAGTTTGTATGGAAAACTAAATTTCCAACGTGTTCAACTAATTGTTTCGTTTTGTTTAAATAAAGTATTGAAAGCAGACTGTTTGGAGGGCCAGGTCTTTCTATAGACGTCTATGGTTGAAGGCTTAAATATTAACATTTCCGGCGGAAAGGACGTGACTTTCAGCATCGAAAATACCTTCGATTTGCATAAATAGGTAAGCAGATACAAATATTTGTGATCCCAAAAAAACAGCTCTGGAATACTATTGAAAACTTTTCTTGTTTCGGATCTCCTAAAGAAATGAGGAGCAGACTTGAGTGTGAGAGTATTGTGCAGTATACAGGGTTATTTTTAGACCCCCACCAAAACTTCACAGTGGCTTATACTCATGAAATTGTCAAACTTTCCCCAAATAACTAATGGTCAATTCCAAAAAAAAATTGTGTAGTTCTTTCTTTTCACTCCGCACATACTTTCTAAAACGGCGGATATACGAGTTCCGAGTAGTAGAAACTCGTATTAGGTAGGTAGATAAAAGAATGACCTACGATAATTGACCACGCTGAATACGTTAAAAATAACCGACTTCAATCGCAACAACTCCAATTTTGATATGTTTTTGTTGATTTTCTCAAAAACCGCTGAATCGATTTCGATAAAATTTATATGGGACCACCTGTGAAGTATACCCTTTTAAACAAAAAAAGAATTTTCCAAATCGTTTCAGGCGTCTTCGAGTAATCGGTGAACAGAACCTCCTCCTTTTTTTTGAAGTCGGTTAAAAAGTGTACACTGCCACATCAAAAGTCAAAATATCTTTATTCGAAGTCGGTAGTATGTACACTTTTCACAGATCCTTTTAACCGACTTCAAAAAAAAAGGAAGAGGTTCTCAATTCGTCGGTTTTTTTTTATGTATTTTCACCGATTACTCGAAGACGCCTGAACCGATTTCGAAAATTCTTTTTTTGTTTAAAAGGTTATACTTCACAGGTGGTCCCATATAAATTTTATCGAAGTCGATTCAGCGGTTTTTGAGAAAATCAACAGAATCTTGTGGTCATCTAGAGGGTAAGGCTAAATTAGCCTCGAAGAAGCTTGGTGTGCTCAATAGATCGAGACGGTATTTCACATTGCGGCCCATCGCCTGCAACTTTATAAGGCGCAGGTTCGGCCTCATATGGAATACTGTTCTCATCTCTGGGCAGGGGCACCCCAGTACCAGCTTCTCCCTCTGGACGGCATTCAACGGAGAGCGGCTCGAATCGTCGGCTGCCAGGATATTTCAGATCGGCTTGACTGCTTGGCACTGCGTAGAGATGTAGCCTCGCTCTGCATTCTCTATCGCATGTACAATGGGGAGTGCTCCGAGGAATTGTTCGGATTGATCCCTACCGCCTCCTTTCGCCATCGTTCTACGCGACAACAATTTCATCCCCATCATTTAGATGGTTGGCAGTCCAAAACTGTGCGTTTCACTAGAAACTTTCTGCCTCGCACAACCAAACTGTGGAATGAATTGTCGCCTGCGGTATTTCCGGACCAATACGACATTCAAACCTTCAAGAAAAGAGCGTTACCCCCACATCAAAGGCCAGCAACGCACTTGTGACTCCTCTGGTGTTGCGGGTGTCTATGGGCGGCGGTAATCGCTTACCATCAGGTGATCCGTCTGCTCGTTTGCCGCCTCTGCCATAAAAAAAAAAAAAAAAAAAAAGATAGCAAAATTGGAGTTGTTGCGATTGAAGTCGGTTGTTTTTAACGTATTCAGCGCGGTCAATTATGTTTAATCTATACGAAGTTCTTACCACTCGCGTATACATACAAACGTTTGTTTATGTTATAATGATAGGCAATTAAATATTGTACAGATACAAAGCGAAAGCTAAATGGAACGTCTGATTGTAACCGTGTATTTAAGAACGGTATTTGTCACACTAAACAACTTTTGTTCTACGACTTTTTAACCGACTTCAAAAAAAGGAGGAGGTTCTCAATTCGTCGGAATATTTTTTTTGTATGTTCACCGATTACTCGAAGAAGCCCGAACCGATTTGAAAAATTCTTTTTTTGTTTAAAAGGGTATATATACTTCACAGGTAGTCGGTGGCCCCATATAAATTTTATCGAAATCGATTCAGCGGTTTTTGAGAAAATCAACAGAAACATAGCAAAATTGGAGTTGTTGCGATTGAAGTCGGTTGTTTTTAACGTATTCAGCGTGGTCAATTATGTAAAAAATAAAATGACTTTCCGTACAAAACTGGTGAAACTGCTGTTAAATCTGCGTGAAGATTCCAAAAAATGAGACCACTTGATGTACCAACTTCGTATGTTAAATAAAAAAAAACTTTTCAAAACGGTTGTTCAATTTCATGAGTACAAATGCACCTTAAAGTATTGCCAGACGTTTTGTTTTAGCTTTTTTTTATTACTGTCAAAACTTATTTTTGTTCGCTGCAAGAAAATAACAGTTAACGAACAGGAGATAAATCTACGCTTTTCATTTTGGGAACACCGGTTACTCTTTTGTCTGCCTGATGGTATCTGGAAACGCCAGAAGTCAATAATAATGACTGCAGAGACAGCGGAACCATTTGTTCAAAACTCACTTGGCACTCGACACAGTGTATTATGAGAAGAATAATATTTTTTGGCTTAATGTTTGAATATAATGTTAAATTGGAAGGGTCTATAGCCTAATCGACTTGTTGGATATTTATATTTTTATAGCAAACAATAATAAATTACGGATTAAAAAAACTGTCTAATATACCGATACCTAAAAGAATTTCTCAACCTCAGTTAATATGAAGCTCGGTAATAAATGAGTTATTTTTATTTACCAAAAACATATTACATCCCTTAAGAAAAACAGCAAAACTTTCAATGAATAGTAGATACCTTTTTGTGTTTTACAAATTTAGAGTCGTTTTTACTCAAGTTGCTATTTTTTATTATGTCAAATTTGTGTAAATGAAGTTAGAATTTCTATCAAAACTAAAATTTAGAGTATCTTTTGAAACTCAACATGAAGCATCGTTATGTTATTCGATTATGCAAAGTTTAGACTTCGCATAATTAATGGATGTAATAATTTTTTCTCGATTAAACGTAATCATATAACTTATAGTCGGTTACAAAACAATTCGCACTTTCAGTGTCATCATTATTTAAATAAATAACTACCTACTTTTTTCTTGTAGGTGGTGTAATCCTGTATAAAAATCACGGTTACATTATTGTACAATGGGGTTTATGATAAGTTGCGGCAATATACTTTTTTGTGCAATCAGTTTAAATAAGAGTGATAACGCCATGAGTTACGAACCGGTAGTACCACTGATTCTGACAGTTACATTTAAATTTCCTCGGCCATTGTCTAGTTTCAATCTGTTCCTCCGTTTGTCCCCGATCTGTATTTACGAATACTATACTATCTTTAAAGTCTTTGCTTTCAAAGTGAACAGTATATCCAAATAAAATTTGACAGTTTGTAATTTCGAGTTTAAACGTTTTCGTGCAGCAAGCAATAAAATTGATTTCAATTTGTTATTCCAAAAAGTTCAAGTCTGAAGTTTTGTGAAAACACTAAACTTACAATACATCATATTTAGAACACTATTTTTCAAACTTGGTTACTAAAAGTATTTAATTTGATTTGATTTTAAAAAAATAAACGTAAATTTATCTCTAAAAAAACTTTGAAGCAAAAGAAATTGTCAAATGAAACGGCAAAATGAAGGAAAAGACAGTTGCAGAAAATTAAATTGAACTTGATATTCGATTTGCGAGCATTCATAACTTTGTATAACTTCATACAACTTTCTATAACAATGTTAGATCGCTGAATGCTGGAATGTACTTTCTTCCCTTGACGATAACTTTGTTCAGCGTTCAAAAGTACAAATCGCTTTGGAGTTCCTTATCCTTATACAGGGTGTAACAAAAAGTTGTGGTAATACTTTAAGGTTGGGTTCCACACACCAAACTGAACCACTTTTTTTCTACAACTTTGCAGAAATCGCAAATTTTTTTTGAACTTTTCATACAAATCAGTCAGCTTGCGAACCAAGTTTGAATGGAAAGTCCACATTTTTTGCGATTTCTGCAAAGTTGTAGAACAAAAGTTGTTCAGTTTTATGAGTAGAAGCCCACAATGAATACCTTTTTGTGACACCATGTAAATCGTTATTATAGTTTGTTTTGCATTAATTAATGCACTTTCAAAAGTACAAATCGGTTTTGGAGTTCCGTATCCACCTCGGATTGGAATCTATACAGGGTGTAACAAAATTGGCGTAGGACCCGTTAACTGGGGATTCTACTCATCGTACTGAACAACTTTTGTTCTACGACTTTGCTCAAATCGCAAAAAATTTTTGGACTCTCCATACAAATCATTTCTTTCTTTCATACCTTTTTGACAAAACAAATATTTTCTTATTTATCAAAAAAATAATTAAAGATTAACTATTTTAAACTAAAGTTACGTAGTTTAACTAGACAACTAGACTAATAAAATAAAAATGCATATATAGGGTGACTTTAAATTAGTTCTTGGTACGAAAGGCTATGCATGTGCTCATGATAACAAACAACTTTCCCTAAGGCACCCATAGTCAAATCGCAAAAAAAATTTTGGAGTCTTCATACTAACTTGGCCGGTCAGTTCATCGATTTGTATGGAGAGACAACATTTTTTTTGCGATTTGACTATGGGTTTCTTAGGGAAAGTTGTTAGTTATCATGAGCACATTCATAGTCTTTCGTATCAAGAACTAATTTAAAGTCACCCTATATAAAAAAAAAAGAATAATTATTTTAATCAGCTAAAAAAGAACACTTTAAATGTATTAAATAGAATAATTAACGACGTAATCAGAACCCTTAAACAAATGACAGTCAAATATTGAAACCTTTTTTCAATCTCCAAGCGCTCGGTTGGAGAAATTCAATTCAATTCGAAGCATTGATGTTTTTGTCATGTCAAATTTTATGACAGAATCTTGATGCTTTGATGCATTTACATTGTGTTCGATTAATGCGCAGTTTTCAACAAAACATTGTTATATTTTCAAAGTGAAACGTCCAAATTGACATTGGGCAGGCGCGAAAGGAAACCTTTAGTGTTAGTAAGAGAAACTTTACAAGTATATGCAGGTGAAAATTTATTATTTTCGTGTCAGTTAACTGTGGCTTCATACTCATGAAACTGAACAGCTTTGGTCAAGCAACAAATATAAATAGATAAAAAAATTGTGTACTCGATCTCCATACGAAGTTGGTAAATAAAAGTGTTATTGAAAAAACTGAAATGAATCCACCAATCCGGACTTGGCCCCCGTGTGTTGAGTATGGCCTAACCTTCCCGAGGTATGGGAAGAGACCCGTGCCCCTGCAGAGAGATTTGATATGGGTTATTAACGATAGTTTCCTTTGGGAAAGTTCTCTCTCTCTCTCTCTCTCTCTCTCTCTCTCTCTCTCTCTTATCGTGTAACACATTTAACCATTCTATCCACAAGGTATGATTTCTATGAGGTATGAGGTTCTATCGAGACGGAATGTTTTCCTTCACCGTTAAAGCAGTATGAAAATGCACGTAAGTTTCAACAAACTCATTGGTGCATTGGCGTGGTTTGAACCCGAGACCTCTAGTTAGGAGGACGGGGAAGTTGAAGTATGATAAATAGCAGCCACAGTTAATTATTTTTCAGGTATTTCATGAGGTTCCTATATATATTTCTCCAGTATACCCCAGCAAGATAATCCCAAAAGGTTACCTCTGACAAATAGCCCTAGCAATAAGTGCTGACATGTAATATTTTACTAGTTCCGAACAGTTTTACTCTTTGAGGCATTTACTGATACCCGTGGGGATTCGGGTGGATAAACGAACTTATTGGGCTATATTTTATGGTGAAGTTATTCTTAACTACAGCTCTTGTACGCGGCTTAAATCCGGGTCAAGTCCATTAGGTTTTTTTTTAACTGTTTGCTTTAAACGGTAACGGTCTTAATCTCGGACAATATAGCAATTAGTTTTTTGAAACTTAGGTTTTTCAAAGTGATTGCTTTATAGCTGAAGTGAAACATCGCGAGGAAACCTTCATATTTGATTTCTACATGTGTATGAAGGTTGCAATCACATATCAATATGTGACCGCTATTTTTTCCTTAGAGATGAATAATAACCTCGCACTAACCTCCAGCCGACTGTGCTTCTGCTGGAGTAGCTCCTGCCACTTTGCCTAGCACGAAGTGGTCAGAGTAGCCTAAATTTATATTTCTGCATAATAATAATAAGTAAACCTTAAAAACTGACTACTTACTTACTTACTTTCCTGGCTCAGTCACCCAAAGTGTGTCTTGGCCTCCCATACGAGAAGTCGCCAAAAAAAACTCATTGCTTTATTATAATTTTTCAATATTTTTAAAATATCAGAGATTTTTTTTTTAATATAAGTACTTTTATTAGTTACTCCCTCTTCTTCTTCACTTGCTTTCGTACATCCTGTATACTCAACACGAAAACAAACTTACAGGACATAATTAACCACGCTGAATACGTTAAAAACAACCGACTTCAATAGCAACAACTCCAATTTTGCTATGTTTTTGTTGATTTTCTCAAAACCCGCTGAATCGATTTCGATAAAATTTTTATGGGACTACCTGTAACGTATACCCTTTTAAACAAAAAAAGAATTTTCCAAATCGGTTCAGGCGTCTTCGAATAATCGGTGAACATACTTGAAAAAGAAAAAAAAGATTCCGACGAATTGAGAACCTCCTCCTTTTTTTGAAGTCTGTTAAAAATATACCATATTTACATCTGAAGCACAAAACAGAATTTCATTTTGGTTCAAAGAAGAGTTGCTATCTTCTTTACCCGCCGCGATACTCGTACTTTCTAACCATTTGAGCGAGGGGTAAGTCTAAAAATAAAATATAAATCCAGCCAGTGTAAAACTGCTTTTCCACCGGCGAGGCGAAGCGAGGCGAGGAGTGGAGTAATGACCACGCTGAATACGTTAAAAACAACCGACTTCAACTGCAACAACTCCAATTTTGTTATGATTTTGTTGATTTTCTCAAAAACCGCTGAATCGATTTCGATAAAATTTATATAGGACCACCTGTGAAGTACCCTTTTATACAAAAAAAAGAATTTTCGAAATCGGTTCAGGCGTCTTCGAGTAATCGGTGAACATACATAAAAAAAAAAGATACCGACGAATTGAGAACCTAATCCTTTTTTTGAAGTCGGTTGAAAGAATTGAAATCGCGTCGGTCCATTTCCACCGAAGATGTGCGAGAAGAGAATTTAGTTTTTCCCATACAATTAAAAATTCTCTTCCCGCCTCGCCTCGTCGGTGGAAATAAGAAACAATTGAAATTCTCGTCCCTTCCATCCTCGCCCATCCAGACTATTTCCACCGAAGATGTGCAAGAAGAGTATTTATTTTTTCCCATACAATTAAAAATTCTCTTCCCTTCTCGCCTCGCCGGTGGAAATAAGAAACAATTGAAATTCTCGTCCCTCCCATCCTCGCCCATCCAAACTATTTTCACCGAAGATGTGCGAGAAGAGAATTTATTTTTTCCCATAAAATTTAAAATTCTCTTCCCTCCTCGCCTCGCCGGTGGAAATGCAGCTTTATAACCAGACAAATGGGATAATGTTGGCAAATAAAACTCGATAAATAATAGAATAGGAAGTATCTGTAAATATTATAGTTTCAACCGTGGGTTATTTTAAATCAATTTTCGGGAGTTAGACGTGTTTTGAATTTGGTTTTGTTTGCAAGACGGATTAGGTATTTTTTATAAGATAATTATATTCTTACTTTTGAGCTACTGTAGAGAGAGTGGTAAGTGATCGAAAAAATTAAAACATGGCCGTTGTGCGCGTGATTGGTCCGAGGCTGTAGCGCCTAGACCACTGCACAGATTTAGATGCAACGTTGGGCTCTCCATACAATCACACTTCTGGTGACTAAACTGAATTGGAATAGATTGGTTTCCTTTATCACCGCGAATACTTTTTTACTAATCAATATTATGATTATGATTATTAATCCTAGTGGGGGAAATAGGGTAATATTTTATATTTGTAACCTATTATTCCGAAGAATAAACTATTATGTATTTTTTTTTTGTATTTTTCCCCATACAATTTTAAGAGGTCTTAGAGGAGCAATAACAAAGTTTTTTTAAATATCGATCTCTGAATATTGTAATAATAATTACAATACTCTAATAATTACAAATGTGCAGGCGCATCACTAATAAATAACGATAAAATGTTGAGTACTGAGCAAATTATTTTATATAGTATTCAGTAATGAAGAAATCGTCTACCGGAAGAGATCCTCTAATGGATAAATATATGCCTTTGTACATAAGATTTTGTAATACTTTCTGTTATTTTTTTACTTTGTAATTCACAATTCACAAACATACAACTTAAACGTCTAAAATTATCGAAAAAAAAAGCTTTTATTGAACATTCAAAAAGCCATTTTACATTTTCCCCGTTGGACAGTAATCAAATCTTATCATAAACAAATCAAAATGGAGTCAGCGACACTAATCCTTTGGGCCCGGGAAAACATGTTTACATTCCTGTGATCGTGATGGATTGCCCCCTTTCACCCCCCTTCCCACCTCCCCTTCCCTGCCCGCCAGCGGTCATTAGAAGTAAAGTTATACTAGATGGGACTTTTATATGTTAATCTAAATTTTCATTTTTTAAGTTAAATAAGGTGTAATTTTCAACATAATGCATATTGTCTTACGGAAATATTATGTCGCTTAGTCAACTTTTTCTTTCAAGCGTCGATGTGAAAAATGACATGAATAGCATAGTTTTGCGTCTGAAGAATGCTTTTTTTATTCTACACCGATGTGGGGTGTTAAACTCTTTGTACGCTACCTACTTCTGGAATCAGTATACGGGTGTTGTTGACTACATAAATACACTCGTGGACAAAAAAATCGACTCAAGGTTTGTTGCGCGACTTTTGGACAATTAACTCAATCTAGCAAAAAAGAAACCTAAACCAAAAGTTCAAAAACTGTCTGTTTACTCTTTATCATTTTGGTTTGGTTGTTTTCTAGATTTTTGTTCTTAGTGTTTAGTAGTTTTGTAGACGGAGTTATTTTTTTCAAAAGTCGAGCAAGAAATCTTGAGTCGATTTTTTAGCCCTAACTTTATTGAACATGCAGGAAAAATTACTCACTAGGATTTTTATATTATTGTATATATTTATTTAATTATTAGATATTAAGCAAACTACTAAACTGAAAAATTACGTTTTCGTTCACGAAATCATTAAATGTTGTATGCAGAGAAAATCAGTATTTTACGCTTAAATATATGTCATGTTGACCAAGCTTATTTCGTAAACAAACCCAAAAACATCAAAATAAATCATATGTTAATTTTTTTATTTATAAAATTTTATTGAAAAATGCTTTGTGTTCTTCTTCTATCGAATCAAGAGAGAAAAGTACCTATTTTTTCTAATTATATTTTTTATGTTAAAATAAATAAAGCAACACTGCTCAGTTTTATTGCCTACATAAAATCAGCAGTGGGCTAATGTGGGCTGATTAAACATTAAATCAGAGTGTCTCATTCAAAAACACACTACGCATCAGTTTTGAATATTCAGAGCGAATTCTTAACACAGCTAAGTTTTATTATTTCCTTCAATAAAAACAATGGCTCATCTAGTATCAATCAACATCCCTACATCTGCGCCCCACACTGTGGGTCTGATAAATGTGCATTTACTGCTTTATTCCATTTTTCCACATCAAATCGGTTATTTATTCGACTTGAATGACTGATCTAATTCCGACTTGAGCTCAGAATTGGAACAGGGATGTTACTAATGGATTTACGTCTTTTTAGTTTGATATTGAGGGGTTTGTGGGGATATTACGTATTATTTCTAACATGGGTGATTGATAGGTGAATATCTGCCTATAGCTTTTGACTAACTGAATGCTTTACTAGTATTATATTGTCCGTGGTGACAGACAGCGCACATACGTTTCTTGGAGGATTTATTAAAGCACTAAGTGACTGTGCGTTTCACTAAAAAAAAAGTGTCACGCACAGCCAAACTGTGGAATGAATTATCGCCTGCGGTATTTCCGGACCGATACGATCTTAAAACCTTCCAAAAAGAGCGTACTCCCATTTCAAAGGCCGGCAACGCACTTGTAACTCCTCTGGTGTTGCGGGTGCCTATGGGCGGCGGCAATCGCTTACCATCAGGTGATCCGTCTGCTCGTTTGCCACTTATCACATGAAACAGTTATACTTTTTAGCATATTTCTAAGTGGATGAAATACAATGTTGAATTGTGTATGGAAAATTGAATTTTCGACTACTTTGACGGGCTTCTTTACATCTGAAATCCACTTATAGATGGGTCCATGGCTTTTGACTGCTACAGTTTTTTTGTATACACCTGCTATCTGTTATTACTAATGGTAGCTGCCACTTATAATAATATATAATATAATAATAATATCCGGGGCAAATCACACACGGTCATCTGGCCCCAAACTAGGATTCCCTGTATCTTGGGAACCAGAGACTGATATACATACACATATATTTTTAAATACATACATATATAGATATAATACACCCAGACTCAGAGCAAACAATTCTGCTCATCACAGAAAAGTCAAAAAAAACTTATGAAACTAACTCCCCAAAATAAGTATTAAAAAATAATGACTAACATCTTCTATAAAAAAATCTACCTGTATACTTGGTTAGTTATTCTGTGAGATTATAAATGAAAACGCTTAACAATTAAAAAATAACCAACTTCAACCAAATCTAATAGTAGGTACTGGAAAAAAGAAACAAAATGACCTAACCATTAAAATGTATCTTATGTCATTCTCGGGATCAAAACGAATCTAACGACCCGACACCTCTCAAGCTAAAATCTATCAAGCTGTTTAGGCTACAGAACGTGCCAAAAAATATACATACACTCGAAAAACATAACCCTCCTTCTGACGCAGTATTTTTTTTTAATCAAGCCGCTTTTATAAAACTTTAAAGCGACTACCTCGGAGATATTATCAATCAGAAAAAAAAGCGCGCTTTTATATCTTCGATAAAAATCGATGCACAATCAGCGAAGATATCGTGTAACATACACACAAAAAACATGCAGTCTAATTGAAGGCGTCCTCATTATTTGGAAGACGGTTTCACATACGAAATTTGAGGTAGACGTACTATTAAGGTATTGCTTCAGAAATAGGTGTCCGTTTGGTGTGGCAGGGAATGATCGATCATTTCGTTATTCATTTATGAGGGTGCCTCCATCTGCTTTATTTTCACAAGACATATATGTATATTCACACAAGACTTGGCGAAGGCACTACCGTGGCTCCAGATTTCGATTCGGAAGTAAATCGTAAATATGAAATGTTTTTTTTAAACCGTTTGGTTTTGTGCGACTGTTATAATTAATTAAACGTCGTGTTTTTTTTAAGTAGGTAATAAAATATTTGTTTTTTCTTCAGTATTATCAATATTTTGTGGTAACCTACGTGTTTACATCACAAATGGATATGCTTTTAAAACCTTAAAATTAAAAATACCTAAAAATCACTTTCAATTAAAACCGACTTTTTTCCAAGGGTACATTTTAACCTCCGATGCAAAATATATTTTTTTCACTTAAAAGCAGGATACGAATACATGGCAGTAATTCTTAGCTATGTTTAGTGAAAATCGGTTCAGAGGTTAACGAGTTATTAGACTTTTACTTTCAAATGTAGTATTTATTCTGTGTTATTTTATTAAATTTTAAATTATTTCAAAAATACCTAAAAAACACTTTCAATTAAAACCGACTTTTTTCCAAGGGTACATTTTAACCTCCGATGCAAAATATTTTTTTTTTTTTTACTTAAAAGCAGGATACGAATACATGACAGTAATTCTTAGCTATGTTTAGTGAAAATCGGTTCAGAGGTTAACGAGTTATTAGACTTTTACTTTCAAATGTAGTATTTATTCTGTGTTGTTTTATTAAATTTTAAATTATTTTAGATTAGACTAGCTATTTGTAAAAACGCTGAACACGTTAAAAAATCGACTTCAATCGTAACAACTACCATTTTCAATGATTTTTTAGTTTTTATTGATTTTTTCAAAAAGCTCTGAATCAATTTTGATAAAATTTATATGGGACTACCTCTGAACTATTCCCTACCAAACAAAAAAAGAATCATCAAAATCAATCCATAACTGGCGGAGTAATCGCGTAACAAACATACAAAAAAAAAAAACAACATACAGTCGAATTGAGAACCTCCTCCTTTTTTTGAGTCGGTTAAAAATGCAAAACTAAGCATTTGATAAGTAAGTTTTTTTTTTTCAGAAAAAAAGCTTAGCTTTGTAAGGAGAAATTTATTTATACCCTATGAAAACTATCCTGAGCTCAATCACACTCCGAATTTCCCTTTTCACAATTTTCCCTCAAAGCTTCGATAGAAAGGATTTAAAACGTAAAAAAGAAAATCATTTTTCTCGTATCTCGGGCTTGCGGGGGGTCTGAGCTGATAGTGGGGGGTCAGGGGGTCTGTTAAAATGCATTGTGTGTCACTTTGTATTCACGCCGCAGAACGATAGACGACGAAATAGTGATGTGATCAAAGGTTTTATCGATATCGACATATTTTGCGAGTTTTATTCTTATCATGAAATCGATCAGTTTTTAAGCAGTTATAGGTATTACTTGTAGGGGTTAGAAGTTTCTGTTTGTAGCATCATGGTTCTCAAATGGTTGAACTGACTTTAAATGTTTTCCTTAAATGTGAACAGGTCTCACTGCAGTGGTTCTTAACTAAATTATAAAATTTGTTCAGTGGTTATTTGACTTCTATAGTTTCAGTTTGATCTTTATTAGTAAGCCTAACGGTTTACCTAATAGCAAGTGACTATTACTATCTACAGACATCTGACTGCCAGAAAGGCAACGATTGTTGAAATCTCATTATAAATGCGAAAGTATGGATGTTTGTTTGTTTATTTGTTCGTTTGTTCTACTTTCACGCTGAAACCATTGAAAGGATTTGGATGAAATTTGGCAGGTAGATAGATGAAGCACTCGGCTAAAACATTTTTATCACACTTTTTATCCTGGAAAACTTAAGGGTTCCCGGAGGAATGCTTAAAAACTCAAAATTTCCACTTCATCACTAAATGGCGCCACCTTAACATTTTCTTTCTCTCTGGACCCAATTCCGAAGTCCACCCAGACGAAGTTGCGGGCAGAAGCTAGTACATCGGTAATCGCCCCGTACGACGACGCAAAAGCAGCATATTACTTGGTGGCGTATAGAACGAGCAGTGATATCCAGCCGTTCGGGGCATATACCATAGATCGTACTTACCACTAGTAAAACACTTTTCTATCACTGGTCTAGGCGGAATACCAGCATTGTAAAAAAATATTTGTCGCTGGTCTGGCATGTTGTAAAATAGTACTGTTCTTCTTTAGTTTATTAAAGTTAGTTATTTCGTATTAATAATAATTATTGCGACTGACTCGGTGGCTAAGTGGTTAGCGATCCTGACCTCTTATCCGAGAGTCGTGGGTTCGATCCCCACACAGGGCAAACTTTTCTGTGATGAGCAGAATTGTTTGCTCTGAGTCTGGGTGTATTATATCTATATATGTATGTATTAAAAAGTATATGTGTATGTATATCAGTCTCTGGTTCCCAAGATACAGGGAATCCTAGTTTGGGGCCAAATGACCGTGTGTGATTTGTCCCAGATATAATTTTTTTTATTTTTATTAAGCCTCTTTATGACACTGTGATAGGTTTGATGAAATTAATCTGTTGGAAATGGAAAGTAACGAATTTATTTACCCTATATAATTAGCATAAGTCCTTCTAAAATAATCTATATAAGTGATATGTAAAAGAGAAATCATCACATGACACAAAAGCCCCTCCGGCTTACGTCAGGTGACTAGTTAAACACATGTAAATTGTTTTGTATTTTGGTCATTTAATAAATAATAATAATAATAATAAAATTTTTCTATCTATCTACAAAACAGCTGTATCCTGAATTTGAACATAGTCATTTCACGTTTTATGATGATAACAAAAACGGAGACAATCTGAATGCCTTTCAACACTTTAATTGCGTAAAATCACGTTCCAAATTAGATAGACTGCGGTGTAAACATTGTTTTAGACTGTTAATGTTTTGTTACAGACAGAACAGATCATAAAATTTCGAAAATTTATGAGAGAATTTCAAGAAGACAATGTACCTACATAATAATGTTGATTACATAATAATTTTTATGATAGTTAAAGACAAAACATCAAAATCAAAGTTTAGAAGTTTAAAAAACAGTTTAATTTAACATAAAACGACTTTACGGCTTTGAAGAAAAAGCAAAAAAAACTTTGCATAAAAATCTATTATTTGCCAAGTTTGTATGGTGATTTTGAAAGTTCCTAAAACCAAAGTTGCTACTTGAAAAATGTGAACAGCATTGATGTGTTCCGGCATGAAGATAAGACAGCCAGTTCGCCATTACGAATCGGGAATCTTTGACATCCCGCTTCCATCTTCAACATCATTATCACTTACTACCAGGTGAGATGATGCTAAAAGCTTCCAAATTATATTAATTATAAAATATATTAGGAGTCAAAAAACTGACCAAGTTTATTTTAAAAACTAAAGCTAGCTAAAGTAGGTATCCGACTTGTTCGAAAAGATGTAAGACAACATATTATAGATTTAAGTTTGTTGTTAAACGCTCAGATTTAAAAAAATATAACCGACGACGCGACGATAACATTCTATCTAGCAGAGAAAAGCACTAACCATTAAACCATTGAATCACTGAGTCCTGTAATTACGCCAAAAATGCTTTTAAATCCAGTTTTACAGCGCGTCTCGAAATTCTCCAGAGATTTTACACGGATTATCTCGGTGAGGCATTCCAATGATAGCGTTAAATGAATTAAACTCTATTTCAGTATAAACTGAATTTGTATTAATCTCGCTTCTCATTTATACAAAGTGATTTTTAATGGTAGACAGATATTAACATCACCAAGCTGTTATTCAGAGCAAAGATGTCACCGATTTAGTTCAGTTAGCTGCATTGTAGAAAGACAAAAACTCATCAGCCACAAGCTTTGTAAAAAATAATAAAAAAAATACAGTTATAGAACCGATGTTACTTTAGTTTGGTAGGTATACAGGCTATTAAAAAAGTGCGTTTGAATTTTAAATGGGTGACTCAGATATAGAAAGAAGTATAGAAAACAGAAAAATATTGAAAAAATCCGATATACAATTTTTTTTTCTCATACTATATCTGAGTAATGAAACAAGAATTTGTATGGGAAAATAAAAAAAAAAATGTAAATCGGTTTTTTTTATATTTTTCCTGTATTCTATATTCGATTCTGAGTAACCCCTTAAAATCTCAAACGCACTTTTTTAACACCCTGTGTAGCAAAGTTAAAACCGGGAACAACATAACAGAACACAGTTTATGCAGCAACAAGCTTGCGGAGTTGGTTCCTCTCAAGTCTCTTCTCACGTTTCTTCTCGCTTCGCAAACACTTCCCGAAACGTTGAGTGTACAAGTCCCGCGTGGTAGGGACTTTGTACTAGGTAGAAAAAAAATTATTGACGATTTAAAAGCATGTGTAAAACATCTACTTAAATAAAAAACATTTTGAGTTTTTTAGTCTTAGAAGCTTTCTGGATAGGCCGAGGTTTATTTCTGGTAAAACCAACCTTGTCTGACGGCAGGTCTCTAGATTCGACCAGTATTCGTTGTGTTTGTTCCTAGTGCGTTGACTAGCAGATCTGGAGAAAACTGCCATCACAAGAAAGAAGACCGCAAAGTATATGGAGTTTTCGTATACTTTGTGGCCTTTTTATTTGCCTTCAGCAGGAAACATTTCCGTACTCCATCACGGGCAGTCATTAAAAGCAATACCCATGTGGGCAGAGCGGCGATCAAACGGTAATAACTATGAATGAAACTTGTTTAATTTTGATGTTCATATGTCGGAACAGTACAACTTGAATATGAGGTTTATTTTAATGAGAGTAGTTTAAAACTGGTACCTATGGGAACTTCTGCTTTCCATTGGAAGGTTAATATTTAAAATAAAAAAAATACAAGGTGTTAAAAAATTTGTCGTCA
Organism: Coleophora deauratella; assembly: GCA_958295455.1. Classification (NCBI taxonomy): domain Eukaryota; kingdom Metazoa; phylum Arthropoda; class Insecta; order Lepidoptera; family Coleophoridae; genus Coleophora; species Coleophora deauratella. The sequence goes on along the minus strand of OY282410.1, from coordinate 11,172,265 downwards.
TTATTTAAACTGGGGCTTCTATTCATGAAACTGAACAACTTTCCTAAAGGAACCCATAGTGAATTCGCAAAAAAATAATTGGACTTCCCATTCTAAGTGGGCTGATCAGGTGACCGACTTGTTAGAAAAGTACAAAAAATTTTTCGCGATTTGACTATGGGTTCCTTGGGAAATGTTGTTCAGTTTCACTTGTAGAAGCCCCGGGTTGGTTGCCGGGACTTGTATCGAGCACACGTCTGTTGAGTTAATTTTACAATTATTACCGTTTTAGAATAGTTTCAACGTTATCTTTGTGATGGAGAAATAGCTGTGATCCTGATTCGAGATAAGCGATAATAAGAAGAGGATTAATTCGCGAGACAGCTCCGTTTTCCGAGTTCTAGCAGCAAACCAACACGTGTAGCGTCTTTAAGTGCCCATCATCCTTAGAGCCGTCACTTTCACTTGATATTGGCGTTTCGCCATTTTTTTTATTGAAGATTCTCCTATTTTTTACTAGACATTGGCAAAATCACGCTCAGTATGAGATGTGGAATGCCAAATAGAAAAATAGAAATAGAGTAGAAGCCCCAGTTTAAGTAATGATCACTAATTTCTTAACACCTTATATTATATTTAGAATTTGTCGTGCAAACTGAAGTTGTTTTGACATGACTACCTTTAAGTAGAAAGCAACGTTTCTCGGATAAAGGAATGTATGTATTTTTATTATGAATAAGTATCGTAATAATTGTTAGGGCAGCGCCATCTAGCGAGAAAGTGAAAATTTCAGTTTTAAGCCATTCCTTCAGGAACCCTGGAGTTTTCCGGGATAAAAATTATCCTATGTGTTGGCTTAGGAGGTGACATCACAACGTCAAATATTGTGTTGCTACAATATTCCAATCGTTTTATGTTAGAGGATTCTATGATATAATATCAATAATTATTTTATCGATAAATTATTTCAATCTCCATAGTACCATCACTAGCGTTTTCACTGCTGCTACCAGCGCGCGCGGCGCAACGGAATCTTGTCAAAACGTCATCAAAATGCAGTCGAGGTTTTACCCCCACAGAATATATGGTATTTTATCGATACAAACACTAATATAGTAGTGATGGGGTATATTTCATAGACGTTGACTGCTCGAGAAATATTTTGTGAAAGGAATTTAATTTGCAGCGTCTTTTAGCTGTTTATATTTTGTAGAGATGGCTTCTTATGGAATTGAAATGAATTTCTGCCACTTGATAGTTCATACTTACATAATGTTAATATTAATATTAATCTGCAACGATATGATAGGTAGGTAGACGGGCTCAGAAAATGTACTACCAGTAACCAAATCCAGTCCTATTTGGAACCCGGCGGAAATCGAACCCGCGATCTCCTGATATGGAGCAAGTGACCTAGTTAAAACAGCAAATGTTTTTAGTTAATCGTTTATTGTTATTATGTGTATAGCTTCCGCCCGCGACTTCGTCTGCGTAGACTTCAGAATGAGGTCCAGAGCGCCATCTAACGACACAGTAAAAATTACAGTTTTTATCCATTCCTCCAATAACCCACGAGTTTTCCGGGATAAAAAGTATCCTATGTTTTAGCTGCGTTCTTTATCTATCTGCCTCCCAATTTTCATCCAAATCCGTTCAATAGTTTCGGCGTGAAAGTGGAACAAACAAACAAATAAGCTAACATCCATACTTTCGCATTTATAATATTAGTGAGATGAGAAGATAGTTATTGTTAGTATTTTCTATATTACTTGTAAATTACAACTGACCTTCCTCAATTTTGTGTGACCGATAAATTACGCTCGGTCTATGCCAAAACGCTACGGTCGAAATGGGCAGCTTCGTAACTGGTACTTTTCCAAATTTTCCACTTCCAGTTGACAGTTTTGACTGAATATCTTGTTCACTTTCTGCTTCGTCCACTTCTTATCAAAATATAAAACCTTAAATGTGTAATAATTGACAACGCTGAAAACGTAAAAAACCCGACTTCAATCGTAACAACTAAGTACCATTTTGCAATGATTTTTTAGTTTTTGTTGATGTTTGCAAAGAAGCACTGAATCAATTTTGATAAAATTTATATGAGACCACCTCTGAAGTATTCCCTACCAAACAAAAAAAATATCATCAAAATCAATCCATAACTGACGGAGTAATCGCGTGACAAACATACAAAAAAAACAACATACAGTCGAATTGAGAAACTCCTCCTTTTTTGAAGTCGGTTAAAAATAAAAACAATATCAAAAGTACCGGGTCACTACGTCATAACTATTCAAACCATTTAAACTTTGGGGCCGCAATTCCTTTGAAGTTGTTTTCCAACTGATGTGCTGAGTTGACCTTTTAGGGGTCGTCCATTAATCACGTGAGGCTCAAAAGGGGGGGTCGTTTCGTGATTTTTTTCTGGTTCAAAAAAATCACGAAATATCACAAGGGGGTGTTGTGAGATATCACGTGTAATTATTATTTCGTGTAACGCGCGATTTCTAGAGTAAGTTCTTAAGGTCGGACTGTTGTTGTTATGTTGTTTTTAACTCATCTTAAGGTTCGAAACTGCTTTAGGCTCCTACAACCTGCAAACTTAATGTCTGTCTAGATATTTTTATCGGGGTGCTTGATTTTCCAGAATTAAATTACATTATGACTGACTCGGTGGCTCAGTTGTAAGTGCTCCTGTCCACTGATCCGAGAGTCGTGGGTTCGATCCCCACCCAGGGCAAACATTTCTGTGATGAGCAGATGTGTTTGCTCTGTGTCTGGGTGTATTATATCTATATATGTATATATTTCAATGTATATGTGTATGTATATCAGTCTCTGGTTCCCATAGTACAGGGAATCCTAGTTTGGGGCCAGATGACCGTGTGTGATTTGTACTGGATTATTATTATTATTATACCTGTATTTAAAGATAATAATTCTGAAAACTTTTAAGATACTTTGTACCAAAAAAATACACGTGATTTTGGGTAGGGAGTGGGGGTTACTCTAAAACCTCACCACATATCACCAGGGGAGAGGGGGGGGTTAAAAAGTGACTAAATAAACATCACGTGATAAATGGACGACCCCTTATACAGAGTGTAAAAAGCTTCAGTAAAGCACCTGTTTAGGTGCAGGACCCCTATACTGGAGCTTCTACTAATCATACAAATTAAGTATAGAATATAATAGAAATCATTTATAAACAATAATAAAAAAACAACATAATAAAATAATACAAAGTAATAATAAACAATAAACAAATTTTGTTCTACGAAGTCGCAATTTTTAACCTCTCTTACAAATCGATCAGTATGGGTATACCAAATTTGTATGATGAGGAAAACTCCCACAGGATCCTACAGCTATTTTGTAACACCTGCATTCCTGTACTATTGAATAAAAATTGTGTCTTTATTTATTTTAATATTAATTCATTTTTACGATAATGGTTATTATTCTACGTAATTTTGCTATGATTTTTTTTACTAATTAATGTGCAATTGCTCTTTTTATTATGAACTAACTTTTATATTTTTTTTTTCCAGGTAAGAGCAAATACATGGTGCTTTGGACCAATTAGCAGGTAATTAGTAACATCGTCATCATCAGCCAAAAGACATCCACCGCTGGACAAATAAATAGAAACTAATTAACTCTAAATTAGTAACATATTTTTTATCAATTTAATGACATAAAAACGAGCTGGAAAATAATACTTAAATGACAGTACAATCCGTTGACTGCTAGCACAAAAGATATAGATACAGAAGGTCCGCTCAATACGCTCACTAAAATCCTAAGCATATACATGCTTATAGACGAATACGGTCGTTGTAGGCAAAATCACGTACTGTGCGATCGTGACCTTGCCTCGAACGACCGTAAATTTCTATAAGCATGTATATGCTTACGATTTTAGTGGTTTGTATTGAGCGGACCTTCTGTGTCTATTTTGTGCTGCTAGCCAAATCAGTTACTTTTTATCAAATGTCAAAATTTTGCTATTTGATGTCATAAAAGTCGTTGCCATACTCATTACCATATTTTTAAAGAAAAAAAATTACACATAATTTGATGAAATTTCCAGCTAGTAATATTTTCTACGGTTTTAATAAAAGGGGTATTTAGAAGAAAATATTTTATAATTATTTTTTGATACAATCAATTAACGTATTTTGATTTCTAAAAAAAACATTTTCGTAACAAAAAGCCACTTAAATTTGAGTCGTTATAAAAATATGGGCACAATTTTATAATGCGTAAAAGGTATGTATTGTTTTAAAAGGTAAACTATTTTCCATGAATGTGTATGTGTCTTTTTTTAATCACAGCTTCAAAGAAAATAGTTTTATCTTTTTTAAAAGATATCCACAGTTCCCACTTAACATCGAAAAAAAAAACTTTAATAGTGCAGATGTATCTGTGTCAACATCCCCACTCTCGTTCTCGCCTTGTTTTAACAGCGCCCTGTATAAGAGTCGCCTCATTATGAAACCCCCTGTAGCTATGGCAAGTGGTAACATAGACGTTCTAGATTGAGTCACGTCACTTTATGTAGAATTGCTGTTTTGATATACATATCTTTTTTAAATAAAGTGACCTAATTTTTCTGCAGTTATACATATAGAGCAGTGTTTTCCAACCTGGGGGTCGCGACCCCCTAGGCCCCCTAGGTTTCTCAAGGGGTAAAGGAGAAAGGCAAGTGTTTGTAGGTCCTACACTAAAATGAAATAAAAATAATTACAGAGTGTCTTAACAGTGTATTTATTTTTTTAAATCAATATATTGATCCCATAAGAAAGAAAATTATAAAATTTGTCGTTCGAATCACTTAAATTTCGTATTTTTATGGTCCAAGGGGGTCGCTACAATAATTTCACTTGTAAAGGGGTCGAGAATTCAAGAAGGTAGAAAAACACTGATATAGAGCAAACAAATCTATTCCTTTCACAAAATGTTAGCCCTGGATGAGAATCGAACCTAAGACTCTCGGCGTAGATGTAAGGAGCGCTAATGAAAATGAAGGAACCGTAACTTTAAACTCTATTTGCCTTGCTTGTGCGCATCATTAAATTAAAACTTCGTGCGTGTAGTACACAAGATCCCTTAGACAAAATGGCTGCCGGAAGTTAGGCGACGCTTAACGGAAATGAATTTTCGAATTTGGAACGACGTTAAACTGACGTCAACTCATGGGAGGCGTGTTTTGCATAATTACCCACACAATATGGGATATACAGGGTGGTTAGTTAAATTATTCAAAAGGGAAAAAAGGTTGTGAGCGTAAAACACGTAGGTTTGGACACTGAACAAAAAAACACATATTTTTATAGTCTCAAAAATACTGGCCAAGCATCTCGGAGTGCCACTGATCATTCCGAACAGCATCAAAGAAATAATTTTTTTGGTAAATTTGTAACACAAATACATTATATTATCTGGTGTTACGAAGCCCTCGCTGCGAGTCCGATTCACACTTGACCAGTTTTCTACCAACATCTTGCTTGACCATTCCAACAACTTCCACATTTTCTATTCTCTTCTCTTATCGTGTGGCACATTTAACCGTTCTATCCACAAGGTATATAGACGGAGGTTGCCTGGTGTTGCACTTAGCATCACCCGCGGTCACGTGTAGGGCATTTAGAGTTACACCTACGGAGTCTACGGACGTATGCAGGTGTTGCACTTAGCATCACCCGCGGTCACGTGTAGGGCATTTAGAGTTACACCTACGGAGTCTACGGACGTATGCAGGTGTTGCACTTAGCATCACCCGCGGTCACGTGTAGGGCATTTAGAGTTACACCTACGGAGTCTACGGACGTATGCAACGCGACCATTATATGTACACATCTAGAAATCAGATGTGTAGATATTCTCAAAATGTTAATCTTCACATTTAAATCAGTCGGTATGATAATTGACCACGCTGAATACGTTAAAAACAACCGACTTCAATCGTAGCAACTCCAATTTTGCTATGTTTTTGTTGATTTTCTCAAAAACCGCTGAATCGATTTCGATAAAATTAATATGGGACCACCTGTGAAGTATACCCTTTCAAACAAAAAAAGAATTTTTGAAATCGGTTCAGGCGTCTTCGAGTAATCGGTGAACATTTGAGAACCTCCTCCTTTTTTTGAAGTCGGTTGAAAATGAACGTAAGTTTCGCAAATCTCATTGGTACACTGGCCAGGATTTGAACCCGAGACGTCTGGTTAGAAGGAGGGAGTCACTACCCGCTGCGCCACCGACGCTTTTTAGGGTTCCGTAGCCAAATGGCAAAAAACGGAACCCTTATGGATTCGACATGTCTGTTTGTCTGTCTGTCTGTCCTTCCGTATGTCACAGCCACTTTTTCAGAAACTATAAGAACTATACTGTTGAAACTTGGTAAGTAGATGTATTCTGTGAACCGCATTAAGATTTTCACATAAAAATAGAAAAAAAAGACTACTTAGAACTGAAACTCAAAAAATTTTTTTTCATCAAACCCATACGTGTGGGGTATCTATGGATAGGTCTTCAAAAATGATATTGAGGTTTCTAATATATTTTTTTTCTAAACTGAATAGTTTGCGCGAGAGACACTTCCAAAGTGGTAAAATGTGTGTCCCCCCCTGTAACTTCTAAAATAAGAGAATGATAAAACTAAAAAAAATATATGATGTTTGATGTACATTACCATGCAAACTTCCACCGAAAATTAGTTTGAACGAGATCTAGTGAGTAGTTTTTTTTAATACGTCATAAATCGTAAACCGCAATTTACCTACAACGAACTACAAGAACTTTTATATTATGTTACTTGCTGCTACGGAACCCTTCATGGGCGAGTCCGACTCGCACTTGGCCGCTTTTTTTTCTATTATCATAAGCATTTGACGCCATCTTACGCATAAAATATTTGAAAATAATATTTTTACCTTACCTGTTTTGAAGACTTACTAAGGCATCGTTAGGCCTAAAATTATATAATAATTAATCACCCCATATATATCATAATTATAGGCGGCACATTAATCTCCTCTGAACCAACAGTCGTAAATTATCTTCAAAGTCAAAATAATTTATTCAAAGAAAGTGAATGTCTACATTTTGAAATGTAATGGCGGAATTTTGAAATAAATTCCAGAGATGTTTTCGTTTGGTGAAGTAAGACCTACTTGACGGGTTTGGTAGTATATCAGTTATGGTATGTTCATAGGTTGACTGGAAAAGATCCTGAAAAGGATAAGTCTGCCTTTGTTTTAATTTGTTTTATATATTTTATTTTATGTGATATTCGCACTCTTAATAAAACAACGACCGAATTAAAAATTTGGCAAAATGACTTTTGATAAAAAACCGACCTAAAAGAGAGACACAGGTTTGCGCGTTCACTGCCAAGAAAATGCCATTTGTCGTATCACCTCGTTTTGAGGACACTCCCCTTAATGCCTCACCTAGTATCGGAATCCTTGGTGTCGACATATCGAGTGAAGTCCAGTTCCGTGGTCATCTAGAGGGTAAGGCTAAATTAGCCTCGAAGAAGCTTGGTGTGCTCAATAGATCGAGACAGTATTTCACTGCGGCCCATCGCCTGCAACTTTATAAGGCGCAGGTTCGGCCTCACATGGAATACTGTTCTCATCTCTGGGCAGGGGCACCCCAGTACCAGCTTCTCCCTCTGGACCGTATTCAACGGAGAGCAACTCGAATCGTCGGCTGCCAGGATATCTCAGATCGGCTTGACTCCTTGGCGCTGCGTAGAGATGTAGCCTCGCTCTGCATTCTCTATCGCATGTACAATGGGGAGTGCTCCGAGGAATTGTTCGGATTGATCCCTGCCGCCTCTTTTCGCCATCGTTCTACGCGACAATATATTCATCCCCATCACATAGATGGTTGGCAGTCCACAACTGTGCGTTTCACTAGAAACTTTCTGCCTCGCACAACCAAACTATGGAATGAATTGTCGCCTGCGGTATTTCCGGACCGATACGACATTCAAACCTTCAAGAAAAGAGCGTACTCCCATATCAAAGGCCGGCAACGCACTTGTGACTCCTCTGGTGTTGCGGGTGTCTATGGGCGGCGGTAATCGCTTACCATCAGGTGATCCGTCTGCTCGTTTGCCACCTATGCCATAAAAAAAAAAAAAAAAAAAAAAACCTAAAAGAGAGACACTCGCGTGTGCGGGGGGACAAATAAAGTATATATATAAAAAAAAATTGAATTCGGTTGTTGTTTTATTAAGAGTGCGATGTATGCAAACTTGCAAACAAACAAATCTACTTGTCACACAAAAGTTTGACTCGACGGAAATCCATCGGGTCGTGGGTTGGATATTTGCGTCTTTATTCGTCCCCCCACACACGCGAGTGTCTCTCTTTTAGGTCGGTTTTTATCAAAAGTCATTTTGCCAAATTTTGAATTCGATCGTTGTTTTATTAAGAGTGCGAATAACACATAAAATAAAATATTCAAAACAGATTAAAGCAAAGACGGACTTATCCCTTTCAGGATCTTTTCCAGTCAACCCTGATATGCTAAAAGGACAAAATCCATGGCACAGGCAAAAGTGTACACGAAAAAAAGTTAAAAGCTTAGCTTAAATTTAGAAGCTAAATCTGTTTTCTATGTTCTATATACAGGATACCACAAAATAGGAATGTAAGAGAAAAAACTGAAAAACTTCTTAGATGATTCAAACCTTGAACAAAAGAGCGTACTCCCATATCAAAGGCCGGCAACGCACTTGTGACTCCTCTGGTGTTGCGGGTGTCTATGGGCGGCGGTAATCGCTTACCATCAGGTGATCCATCTGCTAGTTTGCCACCTCTGCCATAAAAAAAAAACGATGATCAATTTGCAAAAAGAAATACTCTACATACCTAAAAATCTATCAGTAGATACAAATTTTTATAAGAGGTATTTTTGAAATTTCAGCAAACTTGTAATTATAAAACGTAAGATAACCAGCTACAGCTTACGAGGCTTGCACCTACTACATTCAGGGTGTTACAAAAATTGCATTTGAAATTTTAAGTGGTTACTCAGAATCAAGTATAGGAAACAAGAAAAATATACAAAAAAATCCAAAAAAAAATTTATGTTTCCAAAAAAAATCCTAATTCAATATTCAGATTTATTATGGGCAACTGAAAAGAAGGAGTTTGGATTTTTTTGTATATTATTCCAGTTTTGTATACTTGATTCTGAGGAACCCCCTAAAATTTCAGACGCACTTTTTCAACAGCCTGTATAGAGTCCTTTTAAAATACCAACATGAAAAATATATAAACATGGCTGCTACTGCTATAATTAATCAACATTCACCAAAGAAACTACTCCACGATCTTAAGATTCGTCTCCTCCATGAACTAAAGCGAGTGACATAACACTATAACATACCACATTTCGTCAGATCCAATAAAAACAAAACAAAACAAAATCTAATCCGACAGACATACGTAGAATACACGTTTGATTTTCTGCAACAAAAAAATAGAACCAATAACATTTTCTGCAACAAAAAAGAGAACCAATAACATTTTCTCTTCGAATCAGTGACTGTTACAGGACAAGCGAATATGAACAAGTTGGCTCTTAGAGATATTGGTTTTCGTTATGTCTGTGCATGTGTTACACTGCTACCTACTACGAATAATTTTTTTCATTTTCATTTCATTTCAGAGTGAAGTTGAAATCACGTAAAAAAGAGCGTACTCCCATATCAAAGGCCGGCAACGCACTTGAGACTCCTCTGGTGTTGCGGGTGTCTATGGGCGGCGGTAATCGCTTACCATCAGGTGATCCGTCTGCTCGTTTGCCGCCTATCACATTAAAAATGTACCAAATTTTAACTGTGCTTTCTGCTCATGAAACTGAACAACTTTCTCTAAGGAATCAATTTAATCGAATTAAAAGAAAACTCTTCTAAAATTATAAACTTGATTGGACAGTTTATATGGAGAAGCCGATTTTTTATTTCGTTTCCTGAAAAAAAATCTTGTGGAAAGTTGTTCAGTTTCGTCTACTGAGCAAGCCCGTAAAGTTTTCGGAAACCTGTCCCTTACACCCTGTATAATATACCCAGACCCATATCAAACAAATCTGCTCATCACAGAAATGTTTGCCCTGGGTGGGGATCGAACCCACGACTCTCGGGTCAGTAGTCAGGAGCGCTAACCACTCAGCCACCGAGTCTGTCAAAAACAATACTGGACAGTCATGTGTTTCGACGTACAGGGACTGTGAAGAGGACTTCACACATGTCAGGTTCACTGCGTCGGTAACAACGCGCTCCATTTGGCCCCAAGCAAAGAGAATTTACAACAAGGAGACTGAATGTCCCTATGAGCGACAACTAGTGATGGCCTTTAAAATGTCATATTAAATTACCAATAAGTCTCGGATTTAAAACATTTTTATTCGATTTTGATTTTAAAAAGTGTCTATCAAACTGTTTGCAGGTAAAATATTTCACTTTTAAGCGGTAATTTCATTATTTCTTAATGCCTTTTAGTTTGAAGAGAATATTTTAGATACGATTCTCAATATAAAGGTTAGCAATCGGACCAGAATTTTATAATCGTTGCCCCAAGGCAATGTTCTGAATCGTACTAATCGAATCGACGACGACGTAAAGACCAATAATATGATGAATGTGCAAAGTATACGGGATGTACAAAAAGAGATGTAGCCATCGACTTATATAAAGGACTGTCCCTACGGAAGCGACAAATGGCACCATTTTATTGGTCCCAAAACTGATATTAGAATTCTTTGAATAAACTCCCTGTCCTACTTTTTAAGTAAAACTACGCAACTCAATCTCGGGTTACTCAGAATCAAGCTAATTTTTTTCAGTTTCCCATACAAATTCTTGATTCACTCTTCAGATTTAGTATAGGAAACTGAAAATAATAATTATAGATCAGAGTTTTTCAATAATTTTCCTGTATTCTGTACTTGATTCTGAGTAACTCCTTAAAATTTCAAACGCACTTTTTTTAACGCCCTGTATAATAAATAATCCAGGTAACACTTATCACCAGTAAACGGGGGCCATTTTTAAACGTCATTTGCACCATCTTTACTAAGTAAGATCTACATTATCTATATCTCAGCGTCAAAACTTTTGGTTTCCAATTTGAACTCAAAGTTATTTTTCATTACATTTGCTGAAGAGTGAGCGACTCATCGTTTCGTTTTAGGTTAACACCTTGGACTGGCATTTGTCATGAAAATGAATGTTGGAAAGCTTTGACAGATTGAAATATTCGTAATGGCGTAAATATAAAAAAATATATATTATAGGTGAATGTATCAGGAAAAATTACAGAATTTGTTATAAATACGCAGTGCGGAATATGTGGATATGAGCATAGGTTCTTACAAAGGTAAAGCAATACTTACTCCTTTGAGCAACAAAGCATTTTAAGCTTTTTGTCATTCATTAGGTAAACTAATAAGGTTATCAGTAAATAGGGAACGGTAAAAAATTATAAAGTAAAAAGGTTGTTGTTAATGCGTATTGTAGCAACATTGACATAAAAACTTTTTACATGCGTCGCAATCAAAAGCATTATATTTTTCTTTCTTTCAAGGTTCCCTTAAGTTGGTTGTTTTAAAATAAATCATAAAGTTTTAAAGCTAGAGGAACTGTTATTTTTAAAAGTTCTAGTATTAAAAGGCTTTATTTTAAAACAACCAACTTAAGGGAACCTTGAAAGAAAGAAAAATATAATGCATTTGATTGCGGCGCATGTAAAAAGTTTTTATGTCAATGTTGCTACATTACGCATTGACATACAACCTTTTTGCTTTATACTTTTTTACCATTATACATAGTGATGCTTTAACCACCTAAGATTAAACAAAAATAAAAAGTAATTTTAAAAAATAAGCGAAATGTAAATTGTCAAGCCTTAAAGTCACAAAGTGATGTTTTTGCAGAAACAAACAAACAAACTTTGCGTTTTAAGCAAATTTTGTGGGGGTGCAATTAACGCGCCCCTAATTTACAATGTTTATTATTTTGGACTTTGTTTCAATAAGCTTTTTGGTAAGGCGGCGGTTACAATGACGAGAAACAAGCGAGAAAAGAAACAAGATATTATTCCCATACATAATATTTTCAATAAAGGATTTGCTTATTTCGGACAAGAAAATTTTAATTGTTTTATTTTATTCAGAATATATTTATTTATGATAATATTCAGTATCATACGTAGAAGCATCTACCATTTTGATATCTGTCTGTGAATAAAATTCACTCTGTATAATCGTTCACACGGAAACGACTGAACCAAGGGTTCGCCGCTAATCTTTATTTTTTTTTTGTCTTAGGTGGCAAAAGATAGACAGCCCACCAGATGGAAAGTAGATAAGATAAGATAAAAGATAAATATACTTTATTGCACACCAAAAGAGTACAAATAACAACGAAAACACATGAAATATTTAAAACATTGATATGCAAAGGCGGTCTTATCGCTACTGCCGCCGCCTATGAGCATCTGAAACCCCAGAAATAAGAGTTATCAGGCCATGCCGATCCTTGATGGCTAAAATGGAATGCCTCTTATGCCGGTAATTGCGCCAAATATCTCGCGCCACCCGCTGGAACACAGCTCACTGCTGGAGGCAGGTACAGAGCGAGCAGTGATATCCACCCAGTTGGACTTTGCATATTAAGGTACTACAACTAGTAATCTCCTTCCTTGTTGTAGTCTATCGCCACATAAAGAAATGGCTTTGGCCTTGATTTTCTTTTATATGAAGACGAAGAAAGACAGAAGAAACTGAAGGAAGAAATAGCTTTTGGCCTTTGAAGAAGATTTTCAACAGACTAGGCTGTATGACTCTGATCCTTTGCCTTCCCCATCTCGGGTTAAAAAAAAAAAAGTCTATGGTAGCTCAGTGTAAACAATTCCATATATAAATACAGATTAAGTCGTCTGACCACCGAGTCGAAAGACAGGCAGCCGAGCCTTAGATTCCCAGTTTTTATTGCCTACTTAATCATTCATTTGAATTGTTCGATTTCACATTGTCGGCTCGTCGTATAGCTCAGTGAATCGCGAAATTGGATTGAGCTCAGACTTTATGACGTTTGAAATAATGTCCACTTTTGGGTGACAAAAGAGTGAGTAGATTAGATTCTTAAGAGTGTGTAGATAGAATTTTAAGAAATATTTCTTTGATTTAGAAAGGTAATAGGGTATGTGACTGCATCAAAAATTAATTATAAACTCCAATCATATAGTATTCTTTTCAGAAGAAGAAAAGGTCATTTGTTAGATATTTTAAGCCAATTTTCAATTTTATTTTATGAAAATTACCAAAATTCGTCTCAAAGACTATGACGTGACATACCTACCAGTAATACGAACAATTTCAGAACGAAATTGTGTGACTTGAGACTAGTAGTCAAATACTGCATTACAAAATACACGCTCGCTTTCATTAAGGCGCAATGTACACTCAATCTGAGGAGGTTGATGCATGATAATATAATATCGACCGTAACGCTACTCATTTTAAGTTCAGATCAGTGTGGGTACCGTCGCGGCGGTTACGTCAAGGCCGAACGCAAAATTCTCGAGATTTCGATGTTTTAATTACTTTTCTTGGCTTTCAAATAAGTTTATAGAAAAATCCAATCAAGGTAAACTGAAGGTATTAAAATGGCCGATTTTTGTGTGTTGGTTTCAACATAAACAAATATTTTGTTTCCGAGAGAATTTTCAATTAATACAAAATACAGGGTTTACAGGATTTTTTTTTCATCAAAGTTTTTGTGATTTTTATGATTATTTTCAAGGCAATTTGTTTTGTATTGATTCAAGTATGTTATATATTTTTTCCATGGTGATAGCTTAAAGCATTGTCTCAAGAATTTGAATTGAATATTGCAGTTTGGCTATACTTAGCGCTGGCTATGTTTTTTAGTCTGAGCCCGCCGCCAGTTTAGTTTTGATTTTCGATCTGAAGTGAGAACAAAATCGTAATTTCACTTTATAATCTTTCCGCTTCGCTTATGAACATAACCGCAACCAACCTAGCTTACCCAAGCGTACGAGAATACTTCCCAACGTTTGTTAATGACACAACTTCTCCAGTTTTAGGAGTGGGGGTTGGGGGGGGGCATTGACATATACCTTTAGAGCAGCTCATTCGATAAAAGATCTTATATTGGGTCGGAAGTCAGTCGAAAAAATGTATGCCGTATGTAATGTTTTATATGTATTGTATGTATAGGGTCCTTATGAAATACCTGAAAAAATTTAACCACAGCTTCTACTCATGAAACTGAACAACTTTCCCCAAGGAACAACTCAATTCGCAAAAATTTTTTTTGGCTTTTCATACTAATTGACCAACTGAACCGCCAATTTTATATGGGAAGTCGACAATTTTTTTTGCGAATTGAGTATAGGTTCTTTGAGGAAAGTTGTTCAGTTTCATGAGTAGAAGCCACCGTTAAATTTTTTTCAGGTATTTTAGAAGAACCCTATACAGGATGACTTTAAATTAGTTCTTGATACCAAAAGCTATGAATGTGCTCATGAAAACAAACAACTTTCCCTAAGGAACCCATAGTCAAATCGCAAAAAATTTTTTTGACTCTTCATACTAATTTGGCCGCTCGGCTGATCGATTTGTATGAAGAGACCAAAATTTTTTTTGCGATTTGGCTATGGGTTCCTTAGGGAAAGTTGTTTGTTTTCATGAGCACATGCATAGCCTTTCGTATCAAGAACTAATTTAAACTCACCCTATATACAGTACTACAGTATGGACACTTCCTGCTCTTCTCTGAAGGTGACCACAACCTTCTGCGGGTAACATCCGGAACATTATCGAAAGTATGCGAAAGCTAAGCAATCAACACACATAATTCCACCTATACTTTATACATATTCTAACAGACAAAGGAGAACGTTGCTGTAGGGTCGTATCGGAAGGTCAAGATGATAGCTGAGACAGGAACAGGTGGAGATGGCTCTCCACCACGGAAGAAAGAGGTAGCTCTCCACCGACAAGAGCTTTGCTCTTAAATTGAAGAAGAAAAAGATGTCACAGTAGCAGGTAAAAACAATGCTTCATTTTATTAGAGTATCTGTAGTGCGGCTTACGTGGTCGCATCGATTACGCAGGTTAACTGACTACAGACACGGTCATAACCTGGATGGGTTTGACTGTTAGTGGCATTTATCTCGACCATTTCCGTGTTTTGCAAGGCACGTTAAGCCGTTGGTGCCGGCAGCAGCCGGCAATAGCGATAGCAATCGCTAGCAGTCGTTAAGCGGCCTTATAGGCGGCTTGAAAACTTCTGACACTGGGGTTGGCCACTAACCCCACAGCCTCCACCAATCTGGACTTGGCCCCCGTGTGTGGAGTATGGCCTAAACCTTCCCGAGTTATGGGAAGGGACGCGCGCCCCTGCAGTGGGGACGTAATGGGTTGTTAACGATGTACGTAATGACCACGCTGGATACGTTAAAAACAACCGACTTCAATCGCAACAACTCCAATTTTGCTATGTTTTGTTGATTTTCTCAAAAACCGCTGAATCGATTTCGATAAAATTTATATGGGACCACCTGTGAAGTATACCCTTTCAAACAAAAAAAGAATTTTCGAAATCGGTTCAGGCGTCTTCGAGTAATCGGTGAACATACATAAAAAAAAAAAAAGATTCCGACGAATTGAGAACCTCCTCCTTTTTTTGAAGTCGGTTGAAAAGCAACCATCACTTACCTCCTCCCACCAATATATCGATCTATCACGTTTAGGACCTACTAACAACTGACAACTATGGTCAGTAGATACTGACTTCATCAATTAACTCATTTCAATTCAGATGCCCCTGTCCTTATGAAAACCAGGATATATTATGTAGGTCTTTTATAGGGAGTTCATGTTGAAAACTTTTGTATAGTCTTTGTATGTTTGTGACTTTAACATGTATAGAAAATTGGCGCGGAAGTAATAGGCATGTCATATGGGAATTCTTATTGTAAACTGGTTTCTTTAGTAACTTTGATGCTCTGAGTAAGACTATACAGGGTGTAAGGGACAGGTTTCCGAAAACTTTAAGGGCTTGCTAAAAAAAATTTGAGTTTCAGTTCTAAGTATGGGGAACCCCCAAAATTTATTGTTTTTTTTTCTATTTTTTTGTGAAAATCTTAATGCGGTTCACAGAATACATCTACTTACCAAGTTTCAACAGTATAGTTCTTATAGTTTCGGAAAAAAGTGGCTGTGACATACGGTCGGACCGACAGACAGACAGACATGACGAATCCATAAGGGTTCCGTTTTTTGCCGTTTGGCTACGGAACCCTAAAAAGAGTCAAATCGGAGCGTTTTCCTTGGACCCCGCACAGTCACGTTGCACACGTCCGAAGGTGTAAATCTAAATGCCCTACATGTGACCGCGGGTGATGCTAATTGCCACACAAGGCAACCGCCGTCTATCTCTTATGATAACATGGTTAAATGTGCCTCACGATAAGAAGAAGAAGATTAAACGCTTTACTTTACTGATCCTTGAACAAACAAATCTAATAACTCGAAGTTTACCATTAACTCAGCAAATGACAAATTTATCTCGAAGCTGAAATGGGACCAAATTTATTGGATGTCCATCAAAAACAATGACAAAAGCAACAAGCGGTAACAAATGCCCCAAAAGTAAGTTCTCAACACAGATATAGATTCATAATAGAACGGTCATGTCAGTTCATGACTATAACTTGTCACATTTGCTGCAAAAAATTAAAATGGTAGCAAGCATATAAGCCCTAAGACGTTTACTGCTAAGCATACGCCTTCACTGCATGGTTCTAAGCCACATTCAGTGGCTACCTGCAATTCCTAATCAATCAGTTTGGTAAAAGGACGTCCAACACAAAATCTTCCGGTTTAAGATGACAGTGACAAAGCACGGGCTTTGACAAATATTTAACGTCTCTTATCGATTTAACCACAGCCCCATGGAGTAGAAAAGATAATCGTCAAAGTACAAGGAAGCATCGTTATCAAAACATTAGCAGTTATGTAATTCCCTTTAATTAAGGTTGTTTTTGAAGTGTACTATATGGCTACAAATGTATTGAAATATAAATGAAGATAAAATACTCTACCGTCTTCCCTCCGAGACAAAACGACTTAATTAGTTACACCGGCAAAACGGGCAAAAAGAGGAGACGTGCACGCGCCATTGCAGTACCACCGACGGCGACCACTCTATCTTAATTTAGTTCTGTGACTCGGTGCTATTTTGCAACCAGTAAACAGCGATCAATCAAGATAACTAGCGGAAGTTAGCACAACTTGGACTCGGCCGAGTTCCGACTAACTAACTCGATTTAGTCGGAACTCGAACTTGCTTTAGTTACGACTGTATCAATACCCGACTGACAAATTGAATGTTGAGGGCGGTTAATGAGATATTTGTTGGTAGCTGTGTATTTTGTTACAATTTGACTAGGATAGTAAAATGCAAAAGACAATCAGCGTATACGATTTTAAACGTGGATTCTCTAAAGTGATCGGTTTTCCCAAAGGAATTAGGAGTTAATTCAAGATGTTTTTAAATCAAATAAGGAAAACTCATTAGCATTTTTTATCGCTCAGAAATTCCTTTACCGAGTGATATTTTTATCTTTTTAGGGTTCCGTAGCCAAATGGCAAAAAACGGAACCCTTATGGATTCGTCATGTCTGTACGTATGTCACAGCCACTTTTTTTCCGAAACTATAAGAACTATACTATTGAAACTTGGTAAGTAGATGTATTCTGTGAACTGCATTAAGATTTTCACACAAAAATAGAAAAAATAACAATAAATATTGGGGGTTCCCCATACTTAGAACTGAAACTCAAAATGTTTTTTTTCATCAAACCTATACGTGTGGGGTATCTATGAATAGGTCTTCAAAAATGATATAGAGGTTTCTAATATCATTTTTTTCTGAACCGAATAGTTTGCGCGAGAGACACTTCCAAAGTGGTAAAATGTGTCCCCCCCTGTAACTTCTAAAATAAGAGAATGATAAAACTAGAAAAAATATATGATATACATTACCATGCAAACTTCCACCGAAAATTAGTTTGAACGAGATCTAGTAAGTAGTTTTTTTTTAATACGTCATAAATCGTAAACCGCAAATTACCTTTCATTCAATCAAATATAAAAAATATAGATTTCAAGACATGTGTGATATGAATTTATACGGAACCCTCGGTGCGCGAGTCCGACTCGCACTTGGCCGGTTTTTTATTGTTACCAATCAACATGGTTCCTCTTTTACCTTACGCAACCTACAACCTGTAGATTGATGTTAGGTAATTAATTTGCCTGTCGACATCCGTCCGTAATTCGGCAAATTAAGTAGTCACAAGATTAGAAACGCTCCCTTTGTTCAGTATACATAGAATAAATGAATATATTGCACAACATAAACAGGAAAATATAAACAACTATATGAAAAAAGTAATACAGGTAAGCGATCTTATCGCGAAAGAGCGATCGCTTGAGACAACAGAATGTAGGTAACATTGAAAATGAAAAATATTTTATCTTAGGTAGGTGACATGTCAGTGCGTATTTTTTATCCGGCTGCCACAGAGAGGGTAATTTTTACGTGAATATGTATGTATGTCCATTTACACTGTTACTGCTTTCAACCAAAACGGCTTGATACATTTTGGTTGTAAAGTCTCATTAGATTCTTAATTAATACCCACAGTGAGTCAATCTAATAGTAAGTGACTAATAAGAAGATAAAAAGAGACGTAATATAGAATCGTTTCAAAGTAAAAAAAAAACAATATGGCCGCTGCTTCCAAAAATACATGTATTAATAAATATTCCTTACCCCTTGGAACTTGTATTCCCGTAGTTTCAAAAAAGTTTTCGCTTAGCTTAGTGGGAAAAAACACAGTGCTTCAAAGGAACCCATTCTTTTCATCGAACGGAACTACAAAAAAGTTTTTAATGTGAAAATAAATGAACTAATAAAAAACAATCAAAATAAATTTAACTTCGAAAAAAGGTAATAAGTGTCCCATTAAGCAGATATTTTCAGACCGTAAAATTCCTGAAAAATCACCCACTGAAACATTTTACAAACTCAGTCACCCCTTCCAGGGATTTGTGGAGTGTTAAAAAACTGGCTAAGAGTGACATTGTGATTGCGTTACAAGTGTTCCGTAAGATATGTAGGTATAGTAATAGTGCAACCGATTGGAAGTGGCTCCTGTTTACCATGAATCATTGGTATATAATACGTATAGGTGTTTAAATGCATGAAAATACAAGCACGAATTTTACTGTAACGAAATCTATGTTTTCTAAGTATTTTGCTAATTTCTTTACATGTTATACTTAAGTCGACAACCGACAAATATATAGGATGTTAAAAAATTGCGCTTGAGATTTTAAGGAGTTACTCAGAATCATGTATAGAATACAGGAAAATTATTTAAAAAATCCGATCTACATTTATTTTTCCGTTTCCCATACAAATTTTTGAGTCACTATTCAGATTTACTATGGGAATTTGAAGAGCGAATTTTTTCAGTATTTTTCCTGTATTCTGTACTTGATTCTGAGTAACCCTTTAAAATTTCAAACGCAATTTTTAACCCCTTTTATATGTATACAAGGTTTAAAAATAGTACTCCCGCGAAAACATAAACAATTGGTTCTTCTCATGAAACTGTCTACAGTGCAATAAAAATGGAGAAACAGCTCGCCATTCACCAAAACTCGCACGGAACCCTAACGCGATGGCCAATTTAGTGATAATACTGCCTTAATTTAGCTAGAACACTTTATTGGGCCCACTTATCACAGGTTTAACCCTTTGTCCGCCATCTGGCGACCTGTTTGAAAAAATCCGCTCGTGGAGTGTTTATACAATTAAATTTCACTTACATAAGAACGATAAGAAGAATTGGCCGCTTACTATGGGCCTCATAAGAAGACTCAAAATCACCCAAAGGGCGATGGAGCGTGCTATGCTCGGTGTTTCTCTACGTGATCGAATCAGAAATGAGGAGATACGTAGGAGAACTAAAGTTACCGACATAGCTCTCAGAATCGCTAGACTTAAGTGGCAGTGGGCAGGGCACATAACTCGTAGAACAGATGGCCGTTGGGGCAGTAAAGTTCTCGGGTGGCGACCGCGCACCGGAAGACGCAGTGTGGGCAGGCCTCCGACTCGGTGGACCGACGACCTGGTGAAGGTTGCGGGAAGCCGCTGGATGCGAGCCGCACAGGACCAGTCAGTGTGGAAATCTTTGGGGGAGGCCTTTGTCCAACAGTGGACGTCTTTCGGCTGATAGATAGATAAATACATAAGCACATTTCACTCACTCCTCATAATTTCCTATACCCACGCACACAACAAGTTACTCCGATACAATACTGATAGAAAAGGTAGCACTAGGTCTATGCAGAATAGATACTATAGACTTAAGTTTGTACCTATTTATGTTACGATAAATTCTATAGTGAGATAGCTATAAGTTTAAATTTGTGAAAAGACGAGAGTCCACAGTGCTCAGACAATCCTATAAATGGTTTTTGTAGCACTGTCTGTAACCGACTTTGTAACTATGTATATGTTTTGATTGTTAAATAAAAAAAAATAAAAATAAAAAATTACGGTAAGTTACCGTAACTATGGATAAAAACAGTCGAGAGTCGTTTTAATCTGTGTTTTGAAGTGCAATGATTCTTCTTTTTATTTCTTATAGCGTGCTAGTATCAAGATCTTGACGTCAAATACCGATTGTTGCAGTTATTTTAGTTACAGACATGACACTGTATAATTTATTTATTGACTAGGTCAATATTAAGATGTAATAGAAGATGACTCTTTTTAAAAAAAATGAGTTGGAGGGAGTTTCTTTAGGGCCCGTCGTTTATTCTCACTCTGCAAACACTTCCCGAAACGGTGGGTATACGAGTTCCGAGTGGTAGGAGCCTCGTATTAGGTAGATAAAAGAATGACGTTCGAAAAGTGTACGCTGCTGCCTACTTCGAATTAAAATATTTTCATTTGCATTTTCATCATCTCGCGGCAAGGTACATACTTCGAGTAAAATATTTTCATTTGCATTTTCATCATCTCGCGGCAAGCTAAAGTGGTTCCTGAAACGGTGGGAGTTATTTTTTGTTTTCAACAAAGTCGAAAAATAAAATTCATTCATCTTCGAAATTGATAGTAGATAGGATAGATAGATAACTGACATAAGTTTTAAGTTTTTACTTAACAATATATTGTGATTGATACAAATTTGTATTAATTAATGAATTAACCCCTTAAAATTTCTTTAACACCCTGTATAGAGAGTTCATGCTATTTTTGATAATTCAGAATTCAGTCAAAGTTGTTCAGTTTAATTAGTCAAAAAGTTTCCAGGAGTGTTTCTTTACACACCCTATATACTATTTTCTATTTACAATTACATATTTACAAGTTTATGCAATAAAGTGTTGAATTCAAAGGATAAATTCATTCAAAAAATATATTCCCAAACCGAGCGCCTAGCATAATATGTTATTTCTCTAGGCCCAATCTATTTTCTTTCTCCGCCACTTGTCGGCCCATCTGGTCATAGTTAGGGCAAGGACTGGTCCGGCCCAAAGCCCTTCAGCGCAACTGTTAGCCCTTGGCGCCTTATTGGTTTTATATTGGGAAGGGTGCGCAAAGAATATGGAATTGCAGAGAGGCTAAAATGTATCACATCTCATCTCATCTCACTAATATTATAAATGCGAAAGTATCGATGTTTGTTTATTGTTTGTTTGTTCCATTTTCACGCCCAAACTACTGAACGGATTTAGATGACATTTGGTAGCTAAATAGATAAAGCTCTCGGCTAACACATAGAATACTTTCATCCCGGAAAACTTAAAGATTCCCGGAGCAATGCTTAAAATCTCAAAATTTTGACTTCGTCACCAGATGGCGCCACCTTAACATTTTCTTTCTGGACCCAATTCTGAAGTCCATGCAGACGATGCGACATCGTGGGTGAAAGCTAGTAATACATAATTAACTATTAATTAAAACAAGTGTTTGTACCCGATTGCCTACACGGAGTGTTATGTATTCCCAGTGTTTGTATGTATGTAAGTGGCATATTTGTTATGTGGGTATTTCTGTTTAAAGCCACAGTTGCGTTTTTGCGATAACAACGCGTGATAAAATCGCACCTATTTCGGAGAGGCTTAAATGTTACTGCTTGCAGCCAAAATGCGTTTTTTTAATTTATTGCAGAGGTGGCAAACGAGCAGACGGATCAACTGATGGTAAGCGATTACCGCCGCCTATAGACACCCGCAACACCAGAGGAGTCACAAGTGCGTTGCCGGCCTTTGAAATGGGAGTACGCTCTTTTCTTGAAGGTTTGAATGTCGTATTGGTTCGGAAATAGCGCAGGCGACAATTCATTCCACAGTTTGGTTGTGCGATTTGTTTCTAGAGAGGATACATTATATGTAGCAGGATTTTACGTTATGTGTTGTGATATTATTTAGGTAAGTTAATTTTTCGATCGATTCAGAAATGGTTAATGAATGTAAGAGGATTAACCTTATTATTATTATAGAACCTCTAAACTGAAAGTAAGCTGCTTTTCTACCGGCGAGGCGAGGAGGGAAGAGAATTTTAAATTATATGGGAAAAAATAAAGTCTCTTCTCGCATATCTTCGGTGGAAATAGGTCTTCTTCTTAGATATTTCAATTCTCTTCACTCCACTTCTCGCCTAGCCTCACCGGTGGAAAAGCAGCTTCACAGTGGGCGGGGCACATAGTTCGTAGAACCAATGAACTCTGTAGCAGGAAACGTTTCGAGTGGCGATCGCGCACTAGAGAATGTAGCGTAGGCAGGCTGCCTTCTCGGTGGACCAATGACATTGTGAAGGTCACGAAAACCCTCTGGATGCGGGCAGTTCAAGAGGGATCGTTGTGGAATTCCTTGGGGAAGGTCTTTATTCAGAAGTGAACGTCTTTCGGCTGTTTATTGGAACCAATTATTTTTTTTTATGGCATATCTTGCAAACGAGCAGACGGATCACCTGATGGTAAGCGATTACCGCCGCCCATAGATACCCGCAACACCAGAGAAGTCACAAGTGCATTGCCGGCCTTTGAAATGGGAGTACGCTCTTTTCTTGAAGGCTTGAATGTCGTATCGGTCCGGAAATACCGCAGGCGACAATTCATTCGACAGTTTGGTTGTGCGAGGCAGAAAGTTTCTAGTGAAACGTACAGTTGTCGACTGCCAACCATCTAAATGATCGGGATGAAAATGTATAATATGTATAAAATATACAAATTTATATTTAAATATACAGATACAATGCACCCATGTAGTCCAAATACATATCAACAAGTAAATCGTCATCACAAAAAAGTTTGCCCTGGCTAGAAATCGAATCAACGACCCTCAAACTCTGATCATTAGTCCAGAACGCTAACCACTGCACCAACAAGTCAGTCAAGATGGAGTATCGCTTCTGAATTTGAAACCAATGAGAACAGATGTTTATTCTACGTTGATTGATTAGAATTAACGATGTTCTCGGTCAAAAGATTAATGACCTCGGTACCGGGCACAATATGGAACAACAAAAGTCAATTCGAAAAGGTCAAAGTATTACTTGACACCATTAATCTGTTTAGTTACAGCTTCACCAATTTCTCTTAATGACCCATGGAGAAAGTAAATAATCTAAAATACATAAACACTTTATAAAATATGCAGGCAAAAGAAATAAGAATAAATAAGTTGATGAATAAATGAGTTTGTATTTCTAAAAGGCTGACGAAGATGACGCTTAGTAGAAAGTGTCTATACCAGCAGTTTCTATTACACCATAGAATATAGAAGAGTTCTCAGTGACTTGCCAATCCTTGAAGGCAAAGATGGAGTATAGCTAACACCGGTAGCTATTGTGGCTATCTTTCCCTACCCGCCAGAATATAGCTCACTGCATGGCGAGAGGTATAAAGCGAGCAATACGTGAAATGAAAATGAAAATATTTTATTCGAAGTAGGTAGCAGTGTACACTTTTCGAACGTCATTCTTTTATCTACCTAATACGAGGTTCCTACCACTCGGAACTCGTATACCCACCGTTTCGGGAAGTGTTTGCGGAGTGAGAAGAAACGGCGGGCCCTAAAAAAACTCACTCCAACACATTTTTTGAAAAAAGTCTTATATTCTATTGCATCTTAATGCTAGATCAATAAATGAATTATACAATGTCATGTCTGTAAATAAAATATAAAAAAAGAATAAGGAAAGAAAGGATTCAAAAGAGATAAAAGTAAAAGTAAAACATCGGCACTTACATAACAAAAAAATCCTTCACACTAGAAAAAAGGCAGAGAGGAGGCGTAAAACACATGACGAAGTCTGGTTCAGTGTCCTGGCTGACCGGAGGGACAAAAGACATCGAAGCGGCAACAATTTACCTGCCGTTCCATATCCCTGCTCTAAATGTTGAAAAGTATGTCGCTCCCGTATTGGCTTATACAGTCACCAAAAAAGATGTTTTGCAGCAAACATTGCTTAAATCGACTGCAACAGACATGTAAGGCCTATGATGAAAATGAGAAAAAAAGGCCTAAGTTTAAAAAAAATAACCAAATTCAAAAAAGGAGGAGGTTCTCAATTCGACTGTATGTTGTTTTTTTTGTATGTTTGTTACGCGATTACTCCGCCAATTATGAATCGATTTTAATGATTCTTTGTTTGTTTGGTAGGTAATACTTCAGAGGTGGTCCCATATAAATTTTATCTAAATCGATTCAACGCTTTTTGAAAAAATCAACAAAAACAATAAACATAGAGAAATTGTAGTTGTTAGGATTGAAGTAGGTTTTTTAACGTGTTCTGCGTTGTCGATTATATATATTTTTTTTCAGCCGAGATTAGAATCAAACGCTCCTGAATTCCGAATTTAAAAATATTCGTACAGTTAGCGACTTCGATTCATCAGTAAATGCTTTTATTTTAATTGCTATCGAAATGGTCGTAGCTCACTGTGGTTTGCGTGGTCACATCAATTACGCAGGTTAACTGACTATAGACACGGCCAAAAACTGGATGGGTTTGTCTGTTAGTAACATTTATCTCGACGATTTCTATGATACGAAGGCACTTTAAGCCGTTGATGCCGGTTGTTATCACCAGATGATAGTCGTTAAGCCGTTAAGCTATTTCAGAGGCCTCCAAGGATGTTAACACTGCGTATATTGAAAGTATACAAGAACAGTACGCACAGGTCGGGACTGCTCACGTATACTTTCAAATTGTAATAAGCATAACTATTTTCAGAAACTATACATGATTATTACGCTCTTATCGCGTATATTTTCCAATAACTTACGCTAACGTTTTGTTCGGAAAATATACTGCACTAGTTGCCGTTGCGGACTAATCGTGTATATTTTCTAAGCGCTACACGAGGCAACGTACTTGGAATCTATACGCGATTAGTTTCAAGGTAGCCATTTTGATTTATTGCTTTTTCTTTTTATCACGAGAATTTGTTAACTTTTTATTCTTTTCATAATTATTGCATCATCATTCGGCATGTGCCATTGTTTTCGTAAGCAGTTGTTTGTTTATTTTGATTCTAAAAAGTGTAATTAATTGAATTTTGTGCTTAAGTAATATGAAAAAGACGAGTAATTAGTTAAAATGATTACGAACGATAGTTTGGGACAGTTTTTAACAGACAATTATGGTGAATACAAACAGTTACAGTGGGACTTCCAAACACACGAAAAATTCAGTTTCTCTGTAAAGTGCAAGCCCGGTAATTTCAAAGAAGACTATAGTGGATTTTCTACAGACTTTATTCAAAAAGAAAGCATGATTTAGCATTCAGTGTGTCACAAAACGTAAACAATCCTAGATAATAAGTTTTTTAAATAACTTGATAAGCAACTTTTCTATAAGTATAAATAGTACCTAAGTACTTTAACTTTTGTGTTCTTTTATAATAAAAATATGTTTGTCTCTTACAAAGGACTTTATTATTTTAATACCTTTAAATTACCAGTTAAAGCAATGACTACGTGCTTTCTAATTGCTGTGTTAGTTTACATTATGACGTTATCTGACTTTCTGAGCTTAACTTTCTGGGCTTGTATACTTTACAATACTTGTTACACGTTTACATCCTAAATCTATACAGTGTCAGAACACGTTAGTTCTAGCCTTGTATGTTCTCATAACTAATTCACTGTATCAGTGTCAGAAAGTATACGCGACCATTACGCAAAAATCGTGTATATTTTCTGAAACTATATTTTGTAATACATTCTGAAACCATACAGTGTAAGTACACTACGAATGCGTGCTGGCCTTGTATACTTTCAATATACGCGTTAACACTGGGGTTAACCAGCCAACCAGAGAGTGCAGCCACCCGGTAATAGCTTTTTCTACCTTTCCACCACTTCCTAAAGGTTGCCTGGAAGAAATCTCTTTGAGTTTAATTAGACTTTGAAATACAGGGTGTTGTTTTGGTCAACAACGGCCTTCTAAGGGTGAAAGTATAAAAAATACTTGTTCTGAAAATACCTATAACATTTTTTTTTTATAAATTAATTCTACTGAAAAAATGACCTAAAAATTTTCCTAAAATTATCAAAACGCATGTTCGCGCAGTCAGTCAATGACGGCCGGCTCATTCACGAATTTTCCTACAAAAAGGTCAATGACACTTACATGAATCTGTCGGAAGAAGTATTCCAAGATAACTTCTTCCTTGAACTCTTGTCTACTTTGGGCTCTATCTCGAGCATGGGATGTTTTTTCGGTAGAACACGATTTGCGGAGTTTGTAAATAATGTTTTTATTGCATAACACATTAAGGGGGCGCGACGTCACTCCAAATCTCACACACTCGACTTGATTTACACCACACGAAAAACATTTCGATAGTCGTGAACTGAGCGATGTATTAACAACTACATCGCTGAGTTCACGACTATTGAATAAAGACTTGTTCCTGATCATAGCCGTAGCGTAAGTTCACGCGCGGAGGCGCTTGCTCTCGCTGAGAAAAAGGAACGCGGGTTCGGCGCGGAGGCATGCAGCAGACTGCCCACACCGCCCGCGGCGCTGCCGCAGTCGGGGTCCCTCGCGCACCTCGCCTCATTGCTAGGCAACCATTCATTGTTAAAATACGTTACGCAATGAAACAAGGATACCATAATTAATTATTTTCTAAGATTTACTTATGAAAATTTAAGGTGCCATTTTTATATTTTTTTTTGACATCAGTATCATGTATGCTATCACCCCTGAAAAGCTCGTTGTCGACCAAAACAACACCCTGTATATCTTTATGCTGGTGTGCAATAAAGTATATTTACGTACTTACTTATTTACCTTAACCTTGACCTTTTGGCAGTATGGAAAAGACCCGTGCCGAAGCAGTGAGGATGACAAGGGTTATTAAAATCAAAATCAAAATGTTTTTTATAATGTTTTTTTTATGTTTTTTTTTCATGTTTTTTGTTTTTTTTTTTACAAATGAAAGCGTAACCTGGTCTTTTATTTAAAGTTTTTACATGGCAACAAAAGAAGCTGTCAGAGGCTGTCACTGTTGAATGTTAGTATGACTGCCAATTATTGATACTTGTTGGCTGAATATTCATGTTTATTATTTATTGTATTGTTGAGCGTAAGAACTGATATAATGATATTATTTGTAATGGCCATTCGTAAATGATAGATTTTATGGTAATTTCAGATTTTTCAGTGCAGAAATAAACTGCAGATTATCAAAATCAGTTTATGAAGTAGACTGTTTTTATGTTTACATTTATAAGCAAGATGTACAAGGAGTCAATAAAATTGTACAAAAGCGAATTGTAAATTGTAATTTCAACTACACTCGACTTCAAAAAAATCGCACCTTTTAAGAAATCTATTTTAAACATCTTTCAATCGTATTTGTATTATGAAATATTGGTAATGTTCGGTATCATTTGAAAGGTAAGGAAACAGAGAATGCAAAAACAATAATTCATTCAATGTTTTTTATTGGAACTGAGAAAAATTTACAAAACAATAAAAATCCTTAAAAAACCCAAATGAAATCTGATTAATTTTTCAAAACAAAGTTGCTTAAAACTAACCTAAACCTAGTGTTACCCCCCCTAGCCCTAATGACGTCTTCCATGCGCTCCCTCATGGATCGCACCAACTTTAGGACCTCTTCTTGAGGGATTCTGTCCCATTCCTCAATAACGGCGTCTTGGAGCTCCTGAAGAGTCGCAGGAGCGGGATCACGGGATCTAACCTTGTGTTTCAGCTGGTCCCAGAGGTGCTCTATCGGGTTCAGATCTGGACTTCTCGCTGGCCACTGCATGACAGGGATCCCAACCTCTTGAAGGTAGCCCTGCACAATTCCAGCAGTGTGCGCGCGAGCGTTATCGTGCATTAATGTGAACCCGTCGCCAATAAATCCAGCATAGGGGACCACATGTTCTTCCAGGATCTCTGTGATGTACCGGTGAGCAGTCATCGACCCTTGCCCGCGAGCACCGCTGGTCCGAGAGACGCAAGAAAGTTCAGTTTTGCCGTCGGCAGATATGCCGCCCCAGAACATGCAGGAACCGCCCCCGTATTCTACCGTCTCTTGGATGCAGGCTTGGGCAAAACGTTCCCATTGTCTTCTGTATACTCTTTTGCGTCTATCGTTGCAGAAAAGGCACACTCTCGTTTCGTCTGAGAAGAGAACAGCTCTCCATTGGTTCAGGGTCCAATTGACGTGGGCGCCAGCAAATTGCAGGCGTGCTCGCCGATGCGCTGCGGTTAATTTTGGACCCGTGGCAGGTCTTCTAGCCACAATATTTCTCTCCTTTAGTCTTCTTCTAACTGTAGAGACACTCACGGCCCTTCTACGAACTGCTTGAAGCTGCTGTTGCAACTCAACAGCATTAGAGAACCGATTTCTCAAAGACTTCGATACGACGAATCAGTCATCTCTATCGCAGAAGTGCAGCGATTTCTACCAGACCCACGCCTTCGGACAAAGCCACCGGTCTGCAGGAACCGCTGGTACACTCTTCGAACAGAAAAGCGACTCAAGTGCAATTGCCGAGCAACATCACACTGACGTAGTCCTGATTGCAGTAGTGCGATAACTTGGGCGGCTTCAGCAGCAGTAGTGTCCATCTTCAAGGACGTTTTTCTGATGAAAGATATTCTTCTGTGTCTTCTTCGACTGTTGGTAGCAAATTTATCCCCCGATAAGCTGTATCGACCCTTTTATACCCAAAAAACAAAACAATACAAACAAAATTTGAAGAGGAGAATCAGTTCCATTGTCATTCACAGTGACTTAAAGTGTCAAGCTTTTTCTTTAATCAAATGAAATGGATATTTTTTTAAAGATTTTTTATAGGGCTCTCAAATGATACCAATATTGCTACGAATAACTACTTGTCTTAAGGATTAACAGTGCTTGAAGCCTATTTTTACGGACGTGCGATTTTTTTGAAGCCGAGTGTAGTATAAATATATTTTAATAAAGATTTATCACACAAGTATTAAATATATATTTCCTGCTATACATATAGGTTGGTGATACCACATGAAGGTTTTTTGAATTTGCCGCGCTTTCTCAGGTTACGCTTTCATTTGTTAGACTCTATTTAAGTAGATGTTTTGCACATACTTTTAAATTGTCTTTTTTTTTCTACCTAGTACAAAGTTCCTACCACGCGGAACTTGTACACTCAACGTTTCGGAAAGTGTTTCCGAAGCGAGAAGAAACGTCGTGCCCATAAGAAACTTGCTTCAATACATTTTTTAAAATAATACTTAATTACTAATACAATGTATGTTATTAACAATACAGTTATCAGGAACACCAATACATTTCCAAATATCTTTATCATTCACATAATCTATTATCCAATAATAACCTTTTGAGCACAGATATTTTTTTACATGCGTTATGAATTTGTTTTCAGGCAAACATTTTCTGGTATTTTATTATAGAATCGTACACATTGCCCCACAAACGACTTTTTAACTTTGCTCAGTCTCGATAAGGCAATATCAATGTTATTTGATAATGTCCTGTTACATACTTATGTATTGTATACTGTATACTTACTGCAAATTTAATAATCTATGCCTTACACAACAGAGTCACGACAAAAACGCTCCCCAATATATTGGCTGAATGATGGGAGAAGGTATTTTTCTCGTTCCTTATGTTATATAAAAATAATAAATAAAAAATGTTATCCCGCCATACTTGTCTGTTATTGGATTCCACAAGAAAATTTCAAAGGGGTCTTTATGTTATATTAATTCATATTTTTATGAAGAGATATGCAAAATGAGAGTTCTTTACAAGGAAAGTATTTAGGGCTGTTATAACTGGTTATAATAACAACATAACTAGCAATGGGCATTTTAAAACGTAAATAGTTTCTGTAACTATGTATTGGTGCAATAACCGAAATACAGTATTCGGTATTACGAAAACTATGTATTTCCGAAACTATAAATTGGGAACATCTGAGAAGCATGTTTCAAATCTCAAGTTATTGCAAGTCATGCATTATTTGGCAAGAGTGTCCCTTTCTCACTTACGAGGTTTGCAAAATACCGTCCTGCTATCAAGGAATAATTTCTCGTGCGGAAGTGTTTCAGAACACGCACGAGCAACGAAAAAACACAGGAGTACGTTCCAAGTCTACGTTCTGACAGCAACGGTTCGGTCTGACAACAGGACGGACTATAGCAAATCTCGCAAGTGTGAAAGGGACACCAATATCACACAATACCATGTTTACCACCATAACGCGATAACACCGACAACCACAGATAACTGGTAACGTAGAAATACCAACACCCTACAATACCAGTATCGTTTTCTCGGTCGCCGATACATACATAGTTATTAAAATAAATAGTTTCAAAACCCGTTATTGGGTACTGATAACTAGTTACGTTTCGGTATTGGAAAATCACGTACCGACCCACCTCTAAACATAACATAGGTTAAGTTTTTTTGTTTCTACTAAATACTTTTATGGACTTATGGTCTGAAATAAATAAAATTATTATTACTATAATGGAGTAAGGAAAATGATACTTACGTATCTTCAAGATGTTGTTGTGTTGGTTGACAATCCCTTTTTCAGGGTTGACAGACATTTAACAACAAAAAATAAATAAAATATTTTCAAAATATTTCTTTTCATATAAGTAAATCGATTAGCGATCGATCATCTTTTTGAGAAAGTGAGTGTTCTTTTTTGAAATTACATATTTTAAACTAGAGGGTGCTCGGTGCGTTTTTGTATAAGATAACACAAATAACACAATGCACCAACTATAAGGTCTTACACTACCGCTGAGTCCGCATATTATATGGCGAGCTGCTAATGGCGCGGAAAAAAACGAAAAATAACTACAGACCGACTACGTTCTTTTGACAGGTGGTGAAAAGCCGGAACTAATGCCGCCATCTTGAAAAAGCGGCCAAGTGCTCTTATTTTAGAAGTTACAGGGGGGGAACACACACTTTTTACCACTTTGGAAGTGTCTCTCGCGCAAACTATTCAGTTTAGAAAAAATGATATTAGAAACCTCAATATCATTTTTGAAGATATATCCATAGATACCCCACACGTATGGGTTTGATGAAAAAAAAGTTGAGTTTCAGTTCTAAGTATGGGGAACCCCCAAAATTTATTGGTTTTTTTTCTATTTTTGTGTGAAAACTTACCAAGTTTCAACAGTATAGTTCTTATAGTTTCGGAAAAAAGTGGCTGTGACATATGGACAGACAGACAGACATGACGAATCCATAAGGGTTCCGTTTTTTGCCATTTGGCTACGGAACCCTAAAAATGACACTATTTGTATGAAATAAATGTCAGATTTGCGACTAAAGCGCCCTGTCAATGTCATCCATCTGCCAAAAGATCGTAGTCGCAGTGTACGCACTGTACGTACGACTGTATCTGTAACCATGGTAACCATAATAACAGGTATCGAAGGGTGGGCGATTGCAGACTTGTATGGAAAAATTAAAATTGTAATTTTTATCATTTTATTGACTGAAATTGGATGTTTTCGGATTTTTGCTCTAAGTACTTATTCATTTGAGAATATATAAACAATCTTTCATCAAAAGTATCTCTCATCCAACACAGAAAAAAATATCTCTTAAACCAAGACATCTATATTTTCGATATAAGGAAAGTCGAAAATATCTTCGCCTAAGAAAAAACCAGAATGTTTCAACTGATATTTCTTAGTCTTAAATATAAAGGTATGCTGGAAGACAATCGCACTATCGTTGCAAAAATGTTAAATTCTAAAAAATCAAGATCTAATATTTTCTGATAAGAATTTTATGATTCGGTTGAAAACGCATATCTTGGATGAAGATAGACTGACTTCTCGCAATAAGAACGACACCTTTACAATATTGTTACAAGACATTTAGAGCTTGGGCTAAGAACTATAATACAAAATACCTTCTTTCTTAAACGAAGATAGTTTCGACTTTCCTTATATCGAAAACATAGAAGTCTTGGTTCAAGAGATTTTTTTTTCTGGGAAGGCATCAGGGCAGACAACAATGTTTCCGGCAACGCACTTGTGACTCCTCTGGTGTTGCGGGTGTCTATGGGCGGCGGTAATCGCTTACCATCAGGTGATCCACCTGCTCGTTTGCCACCTCTGCCATAAAAAAAAATGTCAATGTCAATGAGTCAATCAGTCAATGGTAGTCTTTTTATATATATTTTCAACCGACTTCAAAAAAAGGAGGAGGTTCTCAATTCGTCGGAATCTTTTTTTTTTATGTATGTTCACCGATTACTCGAAGACGCCTGAACCGATTTCAAAAATTCTTTTTTTGTTTGAAAGGGTATACTTCACAGGTGGTCCCATATAAATTTTATCGAAATCGATTCAGCGGTTTTTGAGAAAATCAACAAAACATAGCAAAATTGGAGTTGTTGCGATTGAAGTCGGTTGTTTTTAACGTATTCAGCGTGGTCAATTATTCTTAGTATCGTCTTAACTGATACCTCAGGAAGTAGGGTTGTCTACCAAGATAACATCCTTTATACATAATATTAAACACTATAAGATCAGCTTGAGTACTCAGATTTGTAAGTTCCTCATAGAAATAGACTATGGCATTTAATAGATTAGAGACTATTGCGTGGTTGCTTCGATCACTCAGGTTAAGTGACTACTGTCATCATAACCTGGATGGGTTTGACTGTTAGTGGCTATAATCTCGACTTTTCTACGCAAGTTGTTGTTGCCGATTACCACTAAATGAACTTTCTGCCTCGCACAACCAATCTGTGGAATGAATCGTCACCTGCGGTATTTCCAGACCGATACGACATTCAAACCTTCAAGAAAAGAGCGTTCTCCCATATCAAAGGCCGGTAACGCACTTGTGACTCCTCTGGTGTTGCGCGTGTCTATGGGCGGCAGTAATCGTTTATCATCAGGTGATCCGTCTGATCGTTTGCCACCTCTACCATAAAAAAATGACCATCACGTCATTGAGCCATGTTAGAGTCCTTATAGGCTGCTTAAAAACTTCTGACACTCGGGCTAGTTATTTGTCCCACAACATCCACTAATCCGAACTTGGTCCCCTTGTGTTGAGTAAGACCTAACCTTCCCGAGGTATGGGAAGAGACTCGTGGGCATCATGTCACATGATGGTAAGTTAGGATGATGCCGAAGTTAGAAGCGGGCTTACCAAGATACCCCAACGCAATGGGGAACTGGCTATCCTATCTTCATGCCGGAATCCATCAAAGCTGTTAACATTGATGTTTGGCGGCAAGGCTTATTTAAGATGGTGTTAGCTAGCCAGGTGGGCTCAGAAAATGCCCTACCACCAACCAAACCGAGTCCTACAAAGTTGGACCCGCCGGGAATCGAACCCGCGACCTCCTGATGTGAACCGAACGGAAAAGCCGCAAGGCTACGGAGGCGGTAAAAACTAATTAATATTTATTGCAAATGTCATTCTAACCATCAGAAGATCCACCTGGGTACAGTTATAATAAAATGTAGGCTAACTCTTGTTAGGAGCAAATGGTATTACGCATTAAGTATATGAATACCTATTTGCCAAAAAGGGTTTAGACCCATCACATCTCTCTTAATCATACTGAAATATTACCACATTGTTACCTCGATTGCCATAAAGTATAGCCGCCATATGTTATGGACATTAGCGAAGTTATAGAGAGTTAAGGGTTAAGACACGTTCAGCGATGATGCTCAGTGTTTTTCTTTGATTTTTTAACTGTGGCCTCACTCGTTAATGATGTTATTACTCGTATCGCTGTTAAGTGTCTCAAAACTAAAGTCTTTGACCAGTGTGTGTTGCCAGTGATGACATATGGATCCGAGACATAGTCGCTTACTATGGGTCTCATAAGAAGGCTCAAGATCACCCAAAGGGCGATGGAGCGTGCTTTGCTTGGTGTTTCCCTACGTGATCGAATCAGAAATGAGGAGATACGTAGGAGAACTAAAGTTTCCGACATAGCTCTCAGAATCGCTAGACTTAAGTGGCAGTGGGCAGGGCACATAGCTCGTAGAACGGATGGCCGTTGGGGCGGTAAAGTTCTCGAGTGGCGATCGCGCACCGGAAGACCGACGACCTGGTGGAGGTTGCGGGAAGCCGCTGGATGCAAGCCGCACAGGACTGGTCGGTGTGGAAATCCTTGAGGGAGGCCTTTGTCTAGCAGTGGACGTCTTTCGGATGATAGATAGATCGATGATAATTAACTATCTCGTGGAAAAAACTAGCAAATGAAATATAATAAAAGATAGGCTATGTCCTTCTCCATATCAAAGGCTATGTGTATTCCAAATTTCGTCAAGATTGGTTGAGGTGTTGAAGCTTCAAGACAAACAAACGAACATATTCACACACGAAACTGAATAACTTGCCATAATAAAACTGTACAAAGAAGTTAGAATTTCCATACATAATTTACAATTAGCTATACAAGTCAATATTTTTTTCCAATTCTTTTCGGTACCTTTTTTTTAACATAGGTAGCAAACGAGCAGGCGGATCACCTGATTAATAAGGTAAGTAAGTAAGGTATTTAGAGGAATATATTGACAGAGCACCTTATGGTTTCTCAGAAAATCCATATCTCTCATACCTATAGGATTTAAAATATGCTATCCTGCTGTCTGGATAGAAATTCGGGTGGCGCTAAATAATGTATTTAAAAATATAATCCAGATGTAAACAAATGCTAAAATATTGCCGGTAGTGGGTCAACTGTCAAATTCACGATTTGCTTACTGTGTCTTGACACTAACAGCGCTGTCAATGCCGGGAGAATCCCCGAAATGAGTTGATGGAGAAATAAAAATTTGCTTTTATTGTGCGGCCGCGAACGTGTTAATAGGGCAAGGCTCGTTCTAATTGTCTATTAGTGTCTTCATTTACAACTCATAAGTCATTTATATTATGAACTAGCTTTTTCCCGTGGCTCTGCTCGTGTGAATGTCGCTTAATGCCTGTATCTAAGGTATCCTACGGGAACCATACATTTTTCCGGAAAAATAGTAGCCTATATGGTAATCCAGTATTTGATCTATCTACCTACCTAATTTCACCCAAATCCGTTCTATAGTTTCGACTTGAAAGCGGAACAAACAAACAAACAAACATTTATAATATTAGTACGATAAGCTGAGATGTAAAAGTTAACGTAAACTTACAATTAGCGTCAATAACTTAACGGATCTTACGAAGCACGCAATCGGTTACGACCGTGCCTGCAGTCAGTTTACCTGCGTAATCGACGTTAGCATCAATGATATAACGGGTCTCACGAAACACGCAAACGGTGACGACCGTGCCTGTAGTCAGTTAACCTGCGTAATCGACGCGACTACACACGCCGAGCTGAGCGATAACCGCTTCAGCTTCAAAGTAACACGCCAAAAGTTGACAGCATAAAAAAAATGTTAATTTAAAATTGCAGTAAACTTACTTTGCTTGAACTTTCTTTACATGAAAATAATATGCAAACTAGGTACTATATTGAACAATGACGTAATCGTTCACAATTTCAAACATTTTTGGTACAAAATTTCATTTTAAAAGTCAACTCAGTTGACTAGCAGTGAACAACATCTTTTGCGCGTCAAATAAAGCAGATATTGCAGGTCTAGCAAAAAAACTAAATAAATTAGCTATCGCGATAAAGGTACCACTCCACCGCGCACTTGACAGCTGACAGCCACTCGGGCACTCGATCGACGAGCCGATCGCTAACGGCGCAAGCGGTGTTCTGAAGCTCAACAGTGAACACTCTACGATCGATTGCTCTATTAGGTTCATCTTGTCTTTAGTTCCACGTGTCAGGATTCTGTAATTTAAAAATGGCTTTTAAACTTCAACTATAAGCAAGATGTTTCTGCTTCTGCAAAATATAATGTAATTGTAGTCAGAATAGATAACTAAAGTTCATACCACTTTCATACTGAAAATGATATGTATTACAAATAAATGATATTGTCTTGAAATGTTTCTAGTCGATTAAAACTAGATGGCGCTATGAAACAAACAGTTTTTTGCATTTCATTTTCCTGTAGACTACGTAAAAGGAAAAAAAGGGTTACAGACACTTTTTTGTTTTAATACCAAGTATTAATGTTGTTAAAATTCCCTTGAAATGTCATAAAATACAAGATTTCAAAAGTAATCAATGTCGCCAATAAATTTTAATGTCATATAGGTAACTTACCCAAGTTACTGTACGAATTATGAGTCTTCTTGTTTCCTACTTGATAGAAAAGGAACACCTCAGTTGAAGACACTTATCTAAACATGTCTTAATAAATGACTAGGACGTAATAAGGTATAAGGTTGTATTTGGTCTGTATATCTTTGTTATTACATACTTCTAAGTCTCTGAGATTACTTGTAAGCGAGATGATATAAACTTAAACATACCCTATATGCATGAAGTTCGACAACAGTTACAAGATTAATTTTAAATCCTGCTAGATGGTCGGTTAGCACAAATCCGCAGTACTTAGTAGATTAACATATAAGCTATTTTAAATACTTCACAGTGTAATGATCTTTGATTTGTTACATCACAAAAACCATTTTTTTTTTGTTCCAGCACAAAAAAAAATGATGTAACTAATAATTTTTGGTTTTCGGACTTTTCCCTTTACTTGTGCTATAAGACATTGCTCGTTACCCAATTTCGTGATACTAGGTCAATGGGAAGTACCCTGTAGGTTATGATTTCTACGCGAGTGTCCAAATCTGCGGCATAAACGACCGTATCTCTTGATTGCGTTGGCATAAAAGTTTGATTTTTTCACAACTTCAAGGGATTGTACAGTAGTACACAAAAAATAAGGCGCGTCGGTAATCTTCGTTCGCGCAGACAAGAACAAACTATCGACGGAAACACCCGAAACAATGAATGCACGGTGACAGCCTTCAATCAGGCGCGATATCAATCAACCAATAGCGGCAGAGATTTTAGGAACATGTAATGGTGAATGACAATGAAGCTATTTGATTAGTCCATCAGTTTCCCGCGTAATTAAAATGTGTCTACTGCGCAGGTATATCCGTAAGCCTTATTAAATGTGTATTACTGTACACTGTACAGGTAGGCCTGAGTATTTGATATAAATTTCAACTTGATACGTCTACGCGTTCTTGAGAAATTCTTGACAGACAGACAGACGGACAAACGGACAGACAGACGGACGGACAGACGGACGGACGGACGGACGGACGGACAGACGGACAGACGGACGGACGGATGGACAGACTGACGGACGGACAACGAAGTGATCCTATTAGGGTTCCTTTTTTGAGGTACGGAACCCTAAAAAACACATCCGTATAACGTAGTATTTTTATTTTTGTTATTAGTTTTTTTAACTATTCAATGTAAGCGATCACGCAGGTTAACGGACTACAGACACGGTCATAACATAGATGGGTTTGACTTTTAGTGCAGTTTATCTCGACCGTTTCCGTGCTATACAAGGCACACTAATTGTAAGCCGTTGATGTCAGTTCTTATCACTAGTCTGCCAAGTTAAGCCATGTCAGAGGACTTGAATAGACGGATTGAAAACTTCTGATACTGGGGCTGACCAATAGCCCCACAACCTCCACCAATTCGAACTTGACCCCCGTGTTTGGAGTAAGCCTTAAACTTCCCAAGCTATGGGAAGAGACCCGTCCCCAACAGTGGGGACGATATGGGTTGTTAACCAACGAATCGTCTATATTAACTTTGTGAAGTAGAATATCTCCGAAATTAACCGTCACAGTACTAAATTACCTAGCTTTGAAGATTGATGATCTAATCCAGACTTTGATGTAATTATAAACAACTTTACAAAATAATTAACATCGTTACTTTACTGACATAGCAAACTATTGTCTAAGCAAATTTCGGAGGAATTTTAATTAAATTATTATTAAAAGTTCACAAGAATTCGCCTCAAAT
The DNA here is from genome assembly GCA_958295455.1 of Coleophora deauratella. NCBI lineage: Eukaryota > Metazoa > Arthropoda > Insecta > Lepidoptera > Coleophoridae > Coleophora > Coleophora deauratella. The sequence continues at coordinate 11,133,699 of OY282410.1, read as the reverse complement.
AGTTACTTACAAAAATACGTTGTGAAATATTATTCACTTCGAGTAAATAGCAATTCTCATAGAATAGCGAAAATCACACCTACTCAATTGATGTTAATAAAATCCATTTTGAATTTTAATTTCGTTAGAATCACCAATTTAGTGAGTTCGTCAAAGACGTTAGTTACACATAAAGCCGGTGCTATACGGTCGCCAACAAGCACCCCGACCAAGGTGCAATACGTTGTTTCCAACCATGTAGGTAGACCGTGGTTGGTGACCAAATTTATTTGTCTATACGGTTGGAAACAATTAATGTCACCTTGGTTGGGGTGCCGGTGCTATACGGTCGCCAACAAGCACCCCGACCAAGGTGCAATACGTTGTTTCCAACCATGTAGACCGTGGTTGGTGACCAAATTTCTTTGTCTATACGGTTGGAAACAATTAATGTCACCTTGGTTGGGGTGCTGTGCTATACGGTCGCCAACAAGCACCCCGACCAAGGTGCAATACGTTGTTTCCAACCATGTAGACCGTGGTTGGTGACCAAATTTCTTTGTCTATACGGTTGGAAACAATTAATGTCACCTTGGTTGGGGTGCTTGTTGGCGACCGTATAGTACCCGCCTAAGTAGCACATAATGTCAAGTAAATATTTATAATTTATTATTAGCCGTGTTTTGTCTTATAAAAAAAAAAACTTTAAAATGAACAGGTCCATTCGTCCATTTTTCGTGATTTCAACAAAGTTGTGAAACAAAATTCAATCTGATGATCGATTTGTATGGAGAGCCAAGAATTTCCTGTTATTTGAAAAGTGTTAAAACAAAAGTTGGCACATTTCACCCTAATATTCTGGTGATGTTCATATCTGTCATAAAAAATGCCATTATACTGGTTAATAAAAAAATGTCTGGCAATATTTTACAATAACAATGTCTTGTACTCATCAACCTGAACACCTCCTGAAACTCATGGTCAAAAAAAAATTTGGACCCCCCATACAAAGTTCAACCAGCTGACTGATTTGTATGACGAGCCCAATTTTATTGCTTTTTGAGTATGAGTTTCATAGAGAAAGTTGTTCAATTTGATTAGTAGAAGCAACTGTTAAAATATTGCCAGACTTTTTTATGTAAGTTGTATGTGTAACCTGTATGTAAGTTCTTATAGTTATATTAATATAAGTCACTGGTTAGTTGCGCACGTCCAAGCCCATGTAACCTACATTCCATTTAGCGGAATGCAATAAGGAATGACCGAGTGGCCGAGGGAAAAACGGGAAACGGAACGAAATCTAGAGTATGAAAGACGGATAGGAAAGGGTTGGGTTTCGCCCTCTTTTTGTTTATTAACCGACTTCAAAAAAAGGAGATAGTTTTCAATTTGACTGTCTGTTTTTTGGGTATGTTACGAGGTTATGAAGAGATTTTATTGATTCTTCTTTTTTTATAGGCAGATTGTATGTCGGAGATGATTCCATTTAGGAAAATGATATAAAAAAAGTCAAAATATTTTGGACTATGGGTTCCTTGGGGAAAGTTGATCAGAATCAGGAGTAGAAGCACTGATTAAAATATGACGCATGACTAGATTTACATCCTGTATAAGTGACGTAGATGTATCTTAAGGATTAATTTGTAATTCTCCAAATTTATAGAATACTTCGATACGACACAATAATGTATAATAATCTATATTTTTTATAAAACCTTAAAATTTGGAAATCAACCACATGTAAGATTTATTAAATAAGTATTTTTTGCGGAACGGCTGGATTGAAATAAGAAGAAATAAAGAAAATACATTTATTTGACAAAAATAAATAAATATACAAATAATAATATGAATTAAATAAAGGTTCTGTCAAAAGGGAGCCGGCTCAGCATAATGCAAGAGGTAAGTAGTTTTAGGGACAAATAATACTTATAACATCAGTTTTTTTCTTTTTTTTTTTATAGAACATGTAGAGACGAAATGAAAAGCGACTCAAAAGTGCTAGAAGAAGATAGCAAAAAAACAGCCACACAAAAAAGGGACAGACGACTTACGTAATCAATACCGGCCACGCATAGAAAAGCGACGTAATTTTTTTCGCACATAATTAATTTTGTGACTTAACCGCTAAGTTTAAGGTCCATTTCAGATAGTACTATCGTTGGTGGTTATATCCGGTTGAATTTGGAACTCTTGGAGACGGAACCACCGGATTTGGGCGCGTTACGCCGGATGTTGATAAAAGTTGATATTTTCGTTCGTAAGAACCAACGCAAAGATGCCTTTACAGTACACAATTTAGGGGTCAGTCTTGTGTTTTTATCCGCTATCTTTTTTTGTGACGCAAACTTGGAGGAAACATGAAAACTCATTTCGAGTGATGAAAATTGTGTATGAATGCTTGAATTTATGCGGGAAACGTGATATTTTAATCTGGTGGAATTGTAAAGGATATTTTGTTGTGTTATAAAAATAAACTGGCTGTTTGCATTATAATTTTGAAATACTCAGACGGTTTTGGAGACATATTTTACGAGTATTTTTATTCGCAATGTTTTGGTGTTTTAGCTTTTAATCATAGAGTTTTGGAGAGTTTTCAGCAGCTCAATTATTTGTAGTATGTTGGTGTCACAATATGTGATATAGAAGTCAACTAATAAAACTGTACAACATTTCTCGAGGACTTTTTGCCACAACCAATTTTTTTTTAGTTATTTCAGAATAGCCCAGTCCCTTATTAATACATGGTGTGAAAATATAGGTGTTCAACTATTGACGTATAACTGCAAGTTCTACATATTAAACTAAACAACTTCTGTCACAAAAAAATTTTGAACGTTGCAAAATTTAGTTTTTTTTTTTTATATCAATAAATTCTTAACATCCTTTTATAAATACTGTTATATTTCACATACACAGAGGTCCATATGTTGCGTGTTTATAAATTTTGCAAAAAGGTTTGCTACCCCTGCCTCGGTGCCTCAGATCTGAGTTATGATTGCAGAGGTCAGGAACGGGTGGCACGCGTAATTTATTTTGGAATTTACCGTCTTTATAAATTTGTTATATTTATTGTACGTTTCCAAGTTTGTTAAACGGCTGATCAAGAAATATTAGGAGTCCAAAAATTGCTCTTTGAAGAAAGTTTAGTTCGTTTTGATTGCAAATTAGGAGACGGGGTCTTTTGATTCTGAAATTATAAGTATAATTATATATATATTTTATACTTCGGAAGTAGTTCGGAATATTTTAACAAGGTTCAAGTTCTCTAAAGGAATCCAATATACCAAAAATAGACTACAGGACTCGACTTGTTTTTTAAAGATGTTTAGTTTAATAAGTTGTTAATTTCCCTGTTGAAAACGACAGAAATTTTACCTTTATTCTGCAGGTTTTATAAGGTAAAATTGAAGTATTTGATAAGGAAACTAAATTATTTTTTATCCTACGGTTAAGCTGAAACGAGAAAAAAAACGGAATTCTCATACAAAAAATAGCTAATCGACTGATCGAATTTGTATGTTAAATTTTTCAATATTTTAATTGCCAAGTTGTTCAGTGTTCTTACTATTGATTGCCTTTGAAATTTGGTCTACGATTTCCACTTCAACCTGTATTATTTTAACTTGCATACACGAATATCATGAGTACGAAACCAACATCGAATACCTATACAATGTTCAGAAGTTTTAACGAGGCGGTGCTCCTTGTTATAAACTTGATCTTCTGGAAGTAAGACAAAAGATTGACAGTAGAAAGAAACCGAACTTCTGTTTTCTAATTTAAATTTTCTGAGTAAAGTTTTAAGGCCGGCAACGTACTTGTGACTCCTATGGTGTTGCGGGTGTCTATGGGCGGCGGTAATCACTTACGCTCAGGTGATCCGTCGGCTCGTTTGCCACCATTGCCATAAAAAAGATATATCTAGATTTGTCGGCCTGTTATTGGAAATCTTAAACTGAACAACTTTCCTACGAAATAGGTACTCATTTGTCACTATGGAAAATGTTTTTGCGTTTTTTTTTTTATAATAATAAATAATAATAAATAAATAAATATCCGGGACAAATCACACACGGTCATCTGGCCCCAAAGTAGGATTCCCTGTGTTATGGGAACCAGAGACTGATATACATACACATATACGTTTAAATACATACATATATAGATATAATACACCCAGACACAGAGCAAACAATTCTGCTTATCACAGAAAGGTTTGCCCTGGGTGGGGATCGAACCCACGACTCTCGGATTAGTGGTCAGGAGCGTTAACCACTTAGCCACCGAGTCTGTCAAATTATAAATTAAGTAGGTAATAGATTTTTCGTTATGGGCATTATATTTTTGGATGTTTTTTTTAAAATTAATTATTTGATTACATTGGGTGGTAAATTAAACATTTAATCCGTCTAAGCAAAATTTTGGGACTAATTTACTTAACTGCCCAAGAAGAGGTTAATGTCGATCCCCAGACAGACATAAGGAACATTTTATTAACCGACTTCAAAAAAAAGGAGGAGATTCTCAATTCGTCGGAATCTTTTTTTTTATTATTATTTTTTTATGTATGTTTACCGATTACACGAAGACGCCTGAACCGATTTGGAATTTTTTTTTTGTTTAAAAGGGTCACAGGTGGTCCCATATACAGTTTATCGAAATCGATTCAGCGGTTTTTGAGAAAATCAACAAAAATATAGCAAAATTGGAGTTTTTGCGATTGAAGTCGGTTGTTTTTAACGTATTCAACGTGGTCAATTAAACGATTGTGATTAATTCACGGTTGGGACCATCTTGCATTTTTTAATAAAAATTGTTTATTGGGACACATGTAAAATCGTCTCGTAATGTTCGCATTGCTTCTTTCATGAGGGTGCGCTTGACTTAAAAAAAAATGAAAAAAATGTGGTTTTGTAGTCTTGCTATTTTTTTTGTCAAATATACATACCAATAGACTTTACCCCACAATTAAGATTCACAAGAATTGAAACATTATAAATTAAATACTCACATGAGGTTTCTAAATCGTCGAAGTGTAAAATGACGTTCCGTTTCGCTTCGCTTCGTCGATGGCTTTGCGTCCATTTGTAATGACCCTTAACCCTCTCAATGCGACGAGACGCTCCTGAATTTAGCATGCATTATCAAGCTGGCTTAATGCATCCTTAGCTAGTCTGTGGAGTAAGTGAGAAGCGAAGATGCTAAGTAAACGAGTCAAAAATGGAACCGAATACAAAATAAAATATTGTTTTTATTTTGTATTCGGTTCCATTTTTTACTGACTCGGTGGCTCAGTGGTAAGTGCTCCTGACTACTGATCCAAGAGTAGTGGTTTCGATCCCCACCCAGGGCAAATATTTCTGTGATGCGCAGATTTGTTTGCTGTGTCTGGGTGTATTATATCTATATATGTATGTACTTAAACGTAACGTGTAAGTATATCAGTTTCTGGTTCCCATAATACAGGGAATCCTAGTTTGGGGCCAGATGACCGTGTGTGATTTGTCCCTATTATTATTTATTTTATTATTTATATATACGGAACTTTGATGAGGATATGAACAAGCAGCTATACATATAGATAAGATGTAATATAATCGACAACAATTAACACGTTAAAAACAACCGACTTCAATCGTAACAACTACAATTTCGCCATGTTTTAGTTTTTGATATTTATTTCAAAAAGTGCTGAATAAATTTATATGGAACCACCTCTAAAGTATTACCTACCAAACAAAAAAAGAATCATCAAAATCGATTCACAATTAGCGGAGTAATCGCGTGACATACATACAAAAAAAACATACAGTCGAATTGAGAATTTCCTCCTTTACTAAAGTCGGTTAAAAACAGATATAAGACACTTTAACTTGGGCTTCCACTTATTTAATTATAATTTAATTAAAATTAAATAATTCTTAATAAATTTTCCTCTTCTATTCCCAAGTTCCCTAAACCGTTCTAAAGGAGAAGGGTTTAAATAATGAGAGAGTTCAAATAACAGAGTCAAAAGTTCGTTTATTTGCATTTGACATTTGTATTTTGTAGGGAAGAAGATTAATTTGATTGAGTTCTGTTTTGAGTAATCACCTTGTTAGTAAACTCAGATCAAAAAGGGCGTAATTTGTTTGATTAAATTTGACGATAAAAGTCATAAAAATAAATCTTTTTTTTTAGTGCGTCTTCTTAGTGTATGTCAAAGTGTTAACATTAGAGAAGTAATTAAATGGTTTGCCGATTTTAAATTTGTTTGGCAACAAAAATCTGCTATTTAATAATTTGGACAGAAAACAAATATTTTGTATGCAATAAACGAAAATCTGGCTGCAACCCTTGGTCTGCAGAAAAACGTAATATTGCCGACAATTTAACCAGTATGCAGTTAGCTTTTAATCAGTGTTTGCTCAATAAATACCTGTGCTTCAAAATAATTATTTGGTCGGCAATATTTAATAATTGGTCGGCAGAGAAAACATGTCTGTAGGTAGTTTATCTAAACATAACCCTCTTTCTGGCACAGTCGGATAAAAAACATAACCCTCCTTCTGGCCCAGTTGGGTAAAAAACATAACCCTCCTTCTGGCACCCATAATAGTTGCACCCATTAAACAAGTAAGTAAACTTTATTTGCTGAATAAAATTAAATTTTGCTAACCATCTGAGTGCTTACCAAAACTGAATAGGGTTAGGTATAGGGTGAATAGGGTAAACAAAACCTCTGTACTAAAATTTTGACACATATCGCGAACAAAATGTCATTGTTTACCACTATTGAGACGTCACCTGACAACCAGCATGGCGGCTGTCGTTTCAGATGTATTGTTTGAATAACAGATTAAAAAACTTAATTTTTGTAAATCAAAAATAATTTTCTTTTTCTCATTTTATTGTATAGAAATCATATTAAATCGATTACGTATTACAAATACCACAGTAAATAAGCAGTTTAAGATTTTTTCTTGAATAGAGTAAAATACCCTATTAATTGTGGCTCACTCAGTGCAGCCAATTTACGTATTTAATTGGCTAACCATAAAAGTTTTGTATAGTCTAGTATGACATTAATTGCTAATTGAATCTGAAATGTTTGCTAGCCATAAGTTGCCGACCAACTAGTCATTTTGCTTATCAAATACATTTTTTTGCTCACCAAAATACGAATATTTTGCTAACTGTTTAAATGATACCCTTAACATTAATGCGTACCTAATTAATTACAAGGTATTTTTTTTGTATCAAGACCCGAGTTCAAATGTGGTAGAAACGTCAACCTTTTGAGCGCCACAGTCAGCTAGGGCCTCCTGAGGCCTAAGGCTTCCTGATGATTTAATATTAAGTTTTACAGGTTATCACTAGATGTCATTAATAAATTGAGTCACGTAATTTAAGATTGTCAGTCAGTCCCATATCAAAGGTCGGCAACGCACTTGTGACTCCTCTGGTGTTGCGGGTGTCTATGGGCGGCGGTAATCGCTTACCATAAGGTGATCCGTCTGCTCGTTTGCTAGCCATGCCATAAAAAAAGCTCATTAAAAAGTCTTTATAGATCGAAAGTTTATAGCTACAAAGAGATCATTTTGATCTGTCACCTCCCGTACCAGCTAATATTCGTAAGTAGTTTACAGTGTTTAAATAATTTGATATTATATTAACCCTCTTAAAACACGAACCAAGCTCAGGTATGCGAGTCGTAAGTCAAGGTTTGTGTAAAGTCCGTTCGTGCAAATAGTGTCGCTCACTAAACAAAAAATGTCACTTGTTTAGTGTCACTCACTAAACAAAAAATGTCACTTGTTTAGTGTCACTCACTAAATACAAACAAAAATATCTTTTTGAATGAATGAATGAATGAGAACAATTTATTGGAACAAAACAGGAAAATAAAAAAATAAACATTTAAAAAAAATTATACAGGTAGGCGGTCTTATCGCTAAAGAGCGATCTCTTCCAGACAACCTTTAGGTGAAGGAAATCGCGTAAGAATCTTTTTTTATTTCATTTATAAGTAGAAGCTTTACACCTTATTTTAAATCGTCTTTTGTGTGACTACTTACACAGTTCCTACCACGCAGAATTTGTACACTCAACGTTTTGGAAGATGTTTGCGAGAAGAAACGTCGAGCTCAAAAGAAACTCGCTTTACGAGTAAACGTGTAAAAAAGCCTCAATTACTATTACCTAGAATGTTCTATTACAATAATTTTAAGGATATTTTTAATATTTCAAGCAATGTGTTATGTTTATAATTTTGGTGTTGAGGCGATGCGGCATATATTTTTACACATGCAGATTAACTAACCACAGACACGGTCGTAACCTGGATAGGTTCATCATGGAGTCGTTGGTTCCATTTATTATCATTAGATGGAAGTCGTTAATGCCTTACAGGTGGCTTGAAATATAATAATAATAATAATATCCGGGACAAATCACACACGGTCATCTGGCCCCAAACTAGGATTCCCTGTATCTTGGGAACGAGAGACTGATATACATACACATATACATTTAAATACATACATATATAAATATTATACACCCAGACTCAGAGGAAACAATTCTGCTCGTCACAGAAAAGTTTGACCTGTGTGGGGATCGAACCCACGACTCTCGGATCAGAGGTCAGGATCGCTAACCACTTAGCCACCGAGTCAGTCAAAACTTAAACTTCTGAAATTGGGGTTGACTACTACCCCCATAACCTCCACTAATCCGGGCTTGACTCCCATGTGTGGAGTGGAGTAAGACTTCTCTTTCCCAACTTGTGGTAACAAAACCCTTGCACCAATAAAGGGAATATGTTTGTTTGTTTGTTAACTCTTGATTGTACAACATATCAAATAACAAAATTTAATAAAATAAGATAGATGCACAAAGGCGGGATTATCTCTTAAAGCCAACTCTTCCAGCCAACCTTTAGAAATAAAAAAGATACTTATAATTAATAGCAGGAGCAGAGAAACACGTACAAAAATGATGTTGAGTTGTCTATCGGCATTCTCATAGGGTGAGCGAAACTATTTTAGCGAACGAGGTGTACCGGCGCTCAAGTGGTAAAGGGAATGCTTTGGCATAATGGAGCATGGTAAATTACATAAACTCCATGGTACATGAATGTTACTTAGCGGTAGTATCAGTAGCATAATTAATGTTGAACTATCTATTGGTAGTAAGTGGAAATCGGAGATAATATTCAGAGTTCAGGGTGTTTGTTAACTGAGTTTACCCAAGAACATAGGTAATTATGTAAAGGGGAGTCTTAATCGTCTAAACAGAAAATTACCATGACTGAAGTTTCATAATAATGAAAACTGTATAGTAGAGTTTAGCCAACGAAAGCTGACCACGATTTTTAAGGCACTTTTAGTGGACGGCCTACAATGCCAATTCGACCGAAAAACCGCAAATCGATGTACAGGACTGTCGTTTGGTACACAGGTACTTTAGGTTAAAACAATCATTTTGAGCGGTAGTTCTTAAAAATTAGGGAGGGAGTTAAGACGTCATCATTTTTTTGTATGGGATTTGAAATTATTTTATTCAGATACCTATCGTGTGTGGTATCAAATGAAAGGTATTCATGTGCCGGTTCTAAAAATATACTACAACATAACCTGTCAGCCACCTGTTTTCTAAAAATCCAAGAAATATTTTCAAAACATACCGTAAAACCTTACAACTTAAACCACTTTTTTTGTATTCTTTCAGATTTTGCAAAAACTATGAGTCATATTAAACAGCTAATTTAACTTTCGTTTGTGGAGAGTTGAACGGTTAAAACTATCATTGGCGGGTTTAAAAATCTGAAGCAGGAACCGAAAAAATGACAATTAAAGAGGTGGCTTATGTTAACCGACCATTCTCACAACTTGAGCCAATGCTAATTTCTTTGGAAATGTAGGTTCTACAGCTATAGTAATAAGATATACTATTGGAAATGGTGTAAAGTTGCAGATCTCAAGACACCGTGTTTAAAAGATCCTTAATTAATGAAACAAATGAGTGGCTAATGTTGTCCTGCCTAAAGCTCAAGTTTTCATACAAAAGATTTTGTGAGCTAGGGCTGAACAAATTAAATAAAGGGTAAAAATAAAAACTTACAAAAGTGATAGAAAAGTTTAATCGTGACCACGCAGTGCCCCTATTGTTAATATTTTCTTACTGTTAATGTACCTACAGCACAAATTAACACAAGATTAACTTAACTAAACTGTCTTAACTTCTAAAATTGACAACCCTAACACCCATTCCGCACTGGTCAAAGTTGTCGACCTGAGTGTGAAAAAATTCTCATAACATTATCCATCCAAATTCTTCAAAACTTAGCAGAAGGTATAAATCACAACCACGCTATTACGATTCTCTGTTTAGTTTTGTACAAGTAGATAGTAAAATATTTTATCTGAGAGATATTTAGCGCCGACCGTAACGAGAAAATCACGATGCTGTTTTTAACCGCCTGAGTCAGGAGTAACTTTGAGCACTGTTGCTAGCTGACTGAACGAACATGGCAAAGCAACTACTAGTCAGTGTTGCCACATACATGTTCTAGATTACCCTTCAAACCACAAAGTCTTGCTATTTTTCATAACATGGGAACCAGGCGCAGTTTTATTTAATTTTTGCATTTGTCTTAAGTTGTAAGCCATGGCTTAAGTTGTAAGATTTTACGGTATCAAGTTTGGACTCCTCCAGGTACGGCTTTTTTTAAATCCCATACAAAAAATTGATGACGGCTTAACTCCCTCCCCAAGGAGGGATTTTTCGAGAGAACTACTGCTCAAAATGATTGTTTAACCTAAAGTACCTGTGTACCAAACGGCAGTCCTTTATATCGATTTGCGGTTTTTTAACGTAGTTCGACCACTATTTGTATAGTCGGTGTTAACAGCCGAAGATTTTTTAAATTGCCGCCATTTCTTGTGGACAGCTTTCGTTGGCCAGACTCTAGTTGAGTTTTAAGTCTGGTAAAAATGTTGCAAGCGTAAGCAAAACAAATATATGTTTTTACAATTTAATATGCGTACAGTGTTACCACTCTAAAAATTGGTAATTTTGCAGTTTCATCAGACATAGATGGGAGTTACTTTTTACTAAATGTCAAAAACTATTTGTTCTAAAAGTGTTTGAAACAGGGGACTATAATGTCATAGATATTATAATTTTATGTAGTCGTTTCCATATACAGTAACAAAATTTAAAAAATAAAATGACATTCCAACCTAGTTAGGTTTTCTACTGTTTCAATAAAAGGGCTATTTAGCGAAAAAAAAACCATAATTATGGATAACATCAGCTTCTCTGTTGGTAAGCCCTTGGCTCTATCTCACCTGGTGGTAAGTGATGATGCCGAATATGGAAGCGGGCTTACCAAGATTCTCCAACGCAATGGGGAACTGGCTACTTTATATCCATGCCAGAACAACTCAATTCTAGTAACACTGATGTTTGACGACAAAAATTTGATGTTATTGCACTTCTTGTTTCACTTTCAAAATCTTTTCAGATTTTCCTTTTTTTTTTGAAGTAGATGCTGTACTATCTATCAGCTGAAATACGCCCACTGCTGTACGTATACTTTTAAATCGCCTTTTTTCTACCTAGTACAAAGTTCCTACCACTCGGAACTTGTACACTCGCGGCGACGTAAATAGGGGCAGACGTACGTCTATTTCCGACGATATACTGCCTAACTATTTCAGACGATTTGCGGCCTTCTTTATTATGAAAGTAGTATAATAATATCTAATAATAATATGTCTGGGACAAATCACACACGGTCATCTGGCCCCAAACTAGGATTCCCTGTATCTTGGGAACCAGAGACTGATATACATACACATATACTTTTAAATACATACATATATAGATATAATACACCCAGACTCAGAGCAAACAATTCTGCTCATCACAGAAAAGTTCGATCGAACGCACGACTCTCGGATCAGAGGTCAGGATCGCTAACCACTTAGCCACCGAGTCAATAAAAAATGGAACCGAATACAAAATAAAACCAATATTTTATTTTGTATTCGGTTCCATTTTTGACTCGTTTACTTAGCATCTTCGCTTCTCACTTACTCCACAGACTAGCTAAGGATGCATTAAGGTAGTTCTTTGGGATGGTTGATGTATTAGCCATTAAGAGGGTGACATACTTTCCACATTTTTAACCCCTGACCCAAAAGAGGGTTTTTATTGTAATGGAAGTGCAGCAACCCCGTGAATAAGTCTTGGAAGCCGTAACTCGTACAATATGGAGTATGACCTAACTTTTCGAGGTATGGGATGAGACCCGTGCCCCTGTCGTGGGGACGATATGGGTTGTTAACTTACTAGTAATATTAGCACATTTTTATAACTACTTGCTCATAGTTGCAGTAACAATTTTTTTTTCTTCAAAAAGGTTAAAAGTAAGGACTCCTTACACACATACTTTGAAAGTGTACTTAGAACTTTTAAGGGTAAGCTAATCAATCATATTTAATTTATTAATAATTAATTCATTAAATAATTAATTGGGTTTTTAAGAAAACCAAAGTCATCAGCAATTCCGCGGGGTGTTTTTGAAAGCCTGTTAAGTTATTAAAACAAGTCTTACCGAGAATAAACTTAGATGTGCCTAAAGCAGATTATTTCATCAAAATTATGTTTTCCTTAACACAAATTAGCATTTCATTATGCTTAGCTTGAAATATGGTAACTTATAAGACGTTTCCAGTTCACAAGTTCACAGTTCAAATCAAGTGAAATTATGAAGGGAGTTCACTTAATTTTGAAAGTTGTTTTAATCTCATTTATTATTTCTAAGAATTTGTTGAAATTAATAATATTAAAGGCATTAAGGCTACGCGGGGCTTGCTCCCTGAGCAAAGTACTTAAGTATTTTTGTTTATTTAACTTACTTAATTTTTAATTTACTTTTAATCTAATTTACGTATTTTTATTTATTTCACTTACTGACTTTTCCTTTTATTTAACTCTCTTAATGATTTTCATTTACTTACCTATTCGTCTATATCTCTGCATTGATATCGTTTTTTCTTAACTGTGTAGTGTGCGATGCGCAAACTGCAAGCGACTTAATTTTTTTTAATTGTAATATATATTATACTTTATTTTTCAGGTAAGAAAGTAAAAAAACTAGCAGAGTTTGGTAAGTTTTAAACGTGTAATTTTCATATTAATAAAACCAAATGATACAAGTTTTAAAACTACTACTCCTACTTCAAAAAAAAGATGGCGGTTTCAACAACGGACAAAAATTTAATTGTCAAACTTTCCTATTTCACTCCCAGTTAACAATAATTATTTTTATTTATTTGTTCCCTAAGGTTAGGTACATATTTTGTTTTGCTCTAAATCTCCCACTAGGACTGCCTGTCTCGGAAGCACTAGTCTCTTCCAGCGGACACAGAAAAACTGATCCATTAAAAATATTCCATAAAATGTACATTAAACAGAAGATTTTTATGCAATTCAGAAGTATGTCCAAACGGAAAGGAGATGAAATGACAAAGAACAAAACACTTACCTAATAAATAAACCCATATATTGATAACTTTCGGAACTCGCCAAAACTTAATGGAACTTGCCCATTGCTGGCCAAGTCTAATTGTTACCTTTCGACGGAGAGAAGTTTCTACTGAATAACCAACAAAGTCTGGAACAGTATGTCTTTGGAGTTCCGAGTTTGCTATTATTGTTTTGAAGTAAACGTTGGAAGGAAAGAAACGTTAACTGGACCGTATCAGTGCTTACAGAACTGGTATAAGGGGTAATAATAATAATAATAAATATACTTTATTGCACACCAATATCAAAAAACATTTCAAACTTAAGGGCTAATTAAATAACAAAATGTGCAAAGGCGGCCTTATCGCTTTAAGCGATTTCTTCCAGGCAACCTTTAGGAAGTGATAGAAAAAAGTAGAAAAACCTAGTACCGAGGGTAACGTTTGAAGGTTTTTTTTTGATGGAGAAATAGCTGTGATTCAGATTCTGTGATACACGATAATAAGAGAGGATTAACTCAAGAGACAGTTTCGTTTTCCGGGTTCCAGCAACAAACGTGGAGCGTTTTAAGTGCACATCACCCATGCGCAATTTTTAGGGTTCCGTAGCCAAATGGCAAAAAAACGGAACCCTTATGGATTCGTCATGTCTGTCTGTCTATCTGTCTGTCTGTCTGTCTGTCTGTCTGTCCGTCCGTATGTCACAGCCACTTTTTTCCGAAACTATAAGAACTATACTGTTGAAATTTGGTAAATAGATTTATTCTGTAAATCGCATTAAGATTTTCACACAAAAATAGACAAAGAAACAATAAATTTTGGGGGTACCCCATACTTAAAACTGAAACTCAAAAATTTTTTTTTCATCAAACCCATACGTTTGGGATATCTATGGATAGGTCTTCAAAAATGATATTGAGGTTTCTAATATCATTTTTTTCTAAACTGAATAGTTTGCGCGAGAGACACTTTCAAAGTTGTAAAATGTGTGTGGGAGGGGCCCCTGTAACTTCTAAAATAAGAGAATCATAAAACTAAAAAAAATATATGATGTACATTACCATGCAAACTTCCACCGAAAATTGGTTTGAACGAGATCTAGTAAGTAGTTTTTTTTAATACGTCATAAATCGTAAACCGCAATTTACCTACAACGAACTACAAGAACTTTCATATTATGTTACTTGCTGTTACGGAACCCTTCCTGGGCGAGTCCGACTCGCACTTGGCCGCTTTTTTTATACCTTGTCTCTTTTCACTTGAAATTGGCAAAATCACTCGTCATTGATGTGGAATGCGAAATAGAAAAGAAGAAAATGTAAGAGGTATGAAGTAACATAAATTGTATGAAGTTTTCTTTAGACTGACTCTCTATCTCTTTTGAATCCTTTCTTTCTTTATTCTTATTTTCAACCGACTTAAAAAAAAGGAGGAGGTTCTCAATTCGTCGGAATCTTTTTTTTTTTTTTTTTTTTTTTTTTTTTTTTATATATGTTCACCGATTACTCGAAGACGCCTGAACCGATTTCGAAAATTCTTTCTTGGTTTGAAAGGGTATACTTCACAGGTGGTCCCATATAAATTTTATCGAAATCGATTCAGCGGTTTTTGAGAAAAACAACAAAACATAGCAAAATTGGAGTTGTTGCGATTGAAGTCGGTTGTTTTTAACGTATTCAGCGTGGTCATTATTGTATATTTTATTTACAGACATGACATTGTATAATTCATTTATTGATCTAGCATTAAGATGTAATAGAATATAATACTTATTTTTTTTAAATGTGTTGGAGGGAGTTTCTTTAGGGCCCGCCGTTTCTTCTCACTCCGCAAACACTTCTTGAAACGGTGGGTATACGAGTTCCGAGTGGTAGGAACCTCGTATTAGGTAGATAAAATAATGACGTTCGAAAAGTGTACACTGCTAACTACTTCGAATAAAAAATATTTTCATTTTCATTTCACTGTAGTTTTACTTTTATTGGTAGTTTCAATGATTAAATGCGATTGGTGACTGGTTTTAGTGGAAGACCCCCGGCACATCTATTATTCATATGTGCAGGTTTCCACGCGATGTTTTCCTTCACCCTTAAAGTTCAGTGTTTCTAAAAACTCATTGGTATTCGTGATACATGGTGTATTATGGAGAAGTTCAGATATCTTTGTGGCTGTCTGTACATTGGACAGTTCCTACTGTTCCATTTCCAAAAATGCACTTGATAGAATTGCCGAAATTGTCACGGTGACAGAACTTACCCACGTGCAGCGATCTCGGCAATTTTAAATTATATCTTAGATACGTTTTTAGGGTTCCGTAGCCAAATGGCAAAAAACGGAACCCTTATGGATTCGTCATGTCTGTCTGTCTGTCTGTCTGTCCGTATGTCACAGCCACTTTTTTTCCGAAACTATAAGAACTATACTGTTGAAACTTGGTAAGTAGATGTATTTTGTGAACCGCATTAAGATTTTTTACACAAAAATAGAAAAAAAACAATCAATTTTGGGGGCTCCCCATACTTAGAACTGAAACTCAAAAAGTTTTTTTTCATCAAACCCATACGTGTGGGGTATCTATGGATAGGTCTTCAAAAATGATATTGAGGTTTCTAATATCATTTTCTTCTAAACTGAATAGTTTGCGCGAGAGACACTTTCAAAGTTGTAAAATGTGTCCCCCCCCCCCCTGTAACTTCTAAAATAAGAGAATCATAAAACTAAAAAAAATATATGATGTACATTACCATGCAAACTTCCACCGAAAATTGGTTTGAACGAGATCTAGTAAGTAGTTTTTTTTAATACGTCATAAATTGTAAACCGCAATTTACCTACAACGAACTACAAGAACTTTCATATTATGTTACTTGCTGTTACGGAACCCTTCATGGGCGAGTCCGACTCGCACTTGGCCGCTTTTTTTATACCTTGTCTCTTTTCACTTGAAATTGGCAAAATCACTCGTCATTGATGTGGAATGCGAAATAGAAAAGAAGAAAATGTAAGAGGTATGAAGTAACATAAATTGTATGAAGTTTTCTTTAGAAAGTTTTCTCTATCTCTTTTGAATTCTTTCTTTCTTTATTCTTATTTTCAACCGACTTCAAAAAAAGGAGGAGGTTCTCAATTCGTCGGAATCTTTTTTTTTTTTTTTTTTTTATTTTTTTTTTTTTTATGTATGTTCACCGATTACTCGACGACGCCTGAACCGATTTCGAAAATTCTTTCTTGGTTTGAAAGGGTATACTTCACAGGTGGTCCCATATAAATTTTATCGAAATCGATTCAGCGGTTTTTGAGAAAAACAACAAAACATAGCAAAATTGTAGTTGTTGCGATTGAAGTCGGTTGTTTTTAACGTATTCAGCGTGGTCATTATTGTATATTTTATTTACAGACATGACATTGTATAATTCATTTATTGATCTAGCATTAAGATGTAATAGAATATAATACTTATTTTTTTTAAATGTGTTGGAGGGAGTTTCTTTAGGGCCCGCCGTTTCTTCTCACTCCGCAAACACTTCTTGAAACGGTGGGTATACGAGTTCCGAGTGGTAGGAACCTCGTATTAGGTAGATAAAATAATGACGTTCGAAAAGTGTACACTGCTAACTACTTCGAATAAAAAATATTTTCATTTTCATTTCACTGTAGTTTTACTTTTATTGGTAGTTTCAATGATTAAATGCGATTGGTGACTGGTTTTAGTGGAAGACCCCCGGCACATCTATTATTCATATGTGCAGGTTTCCACGCGATGTTTTCCTTCACCCTTAAAGTTCGGTGTTTCTAAAAACTCATTGGTATTCGTGATACATGGTGTATTATGGAGAAGTTCAGATATCTTTGTGGCTGTCTGTACATTGGACAGTTCCTACTGTTCCATTTCCAAAAATGCACTTGATAGAATTGCCGAAATTGTCACGGTGACAGAACTTACCGTGCAGCGATCTCGGCAATTTTAAATTATGTCTTAGATACGTTTTTTTTATGAGTATTTAATACGATAACATATTTTGAAAGAGTTGATACACCTGAAAATAATCAATTTTAGTAAAATAAAAAAAAAATACAATAATTACGTCTTACATAAGCTAACTTTTAATTAATATAATAACACAAACATCTTAGTGCTGTTTACACTACATGACGCGACGTTTGGTAGAATCATTAATAAGTTTATTATTGCAATAATAATCTAAGTTATGTGACGATTAGTTAAGTTACGAACCCCCGCTAATAACTAAGATTAAGATTACACATGCCAGCGTCAGTAAGAAGTCAGTGGTTCCCAAACTTTTCAAATAAGTAATTGACTTTCGTATTGTAAGCTAGACTCGTCCGCGTGGACTTTAGAATGGGATACAGAGAGAAATAAAATGTTATGGCAGCGCTTTCTAGTGACAGAGTAAAAATTAGTGATGAAACAATTACAATTAATTTGAATTGCCAATTATTGGCATTTTAACAATTAATTGTAATTGTCACGTTTAGAACAGTTATTTTAACAATTACGATTACCCCTTTTTAATCAAAATATCTAGAAGAAAAAACTTTATAGCGACCGTTAGAAGCCTCACTATAGAATTTCGAGATTCTGATTATGACAATAAATAGTGCCTAAATAGTATTTTTTTAAAGTTAAACGACATAAAACACATAGCTTTTAGGTTTTGACGGATCATATTGCCATCTATCTATTTGTTTTTTAAGTCTCGTACGTAATTTTTTTGATACAATATGTTAACAACCCATTACGTCCCCACTGCAGGGGCACGGGTCTCTTCCCATAACTCGGAAAGGTTTAGGCCATACTCCACACACGGGGGCCAAGTGTGGATTGGTGGAGGTTGTGGGGCTAATGGCCAACCCCAGTGTCAGAAGTTTTCAAGCCGCCTATAAGGCCTCTGACATGGCTTAACGACTGCTAGCGATAGCAGCCGGCACCAACGGCTTAACGTGCCTTGTGAAGCATGAAAATGGTCGAGATCTTCTTCTTCTTTTCGAGTCGATAACAAACCTGCCTATATAGTCTCGGCCCAAAATTCAGCTACGCGAATCGCACTGTCCGTAGCACACATTAGATCTTCCTGCGTGCAGTTGTTTAGGCACGCAGGGCACGATCTTAAATGCTCCATTGTTTGGGGAACTACCCCACACTTGCACTCCAAGTTGGAACCGTCTGAGAATCCCCACCTGAACAGGTTCTCCTTGCTGCGGCCGACCTGCGTCCGAAGTCTATTTAAAGACTTTTTTTTTTTTGTTTTTTTTTTTTATGTGATAGGTGGCAAACGAGCTGACGGATCACCTGACTTCCAGGTAAGCCATGGTAACTCATGTCCAGGTGGAGGACTCTCAGACAGTGGGACGAAAGGACGAGGGAGAACGGCAATCTCCTTCCATATTCTGCATCTCTCCTTTGAACGGTCTTCATCGGGGAGAGGGGACACACACTTTGCGAAATTCTTGCGGCTTTTCAGCCTTTGTGGCACAGGATGGTAATTGTGAAGTGGGTGCCGTGTGTCACCTAGCATAGTGGTTTTTTCGGAGGAGCTCGCTACGGCTCTGCGGATCTCTGGGGGCACTATTCCAGCTAGCGGATACAGCATTCGTACCGGGGTCGGTTTTAGGCAACCAGTAATAATCCGGCAGGTTTCGTTTAGTGCTGTATCTACTAACTTTGCATGGGCTGAGCGGCTCCAGACTGGGCTTGCATATTCGCCTGCAGAGAAGGAGAGCGCCAGTCCAGTGGTCCGCAGAACATCAGGCGAAGCTCCCCATTTCGAAGAAAGCAGTCGGCGCAGGAGTCCATTCCTCGTATGAACCTTCTGCTTGATGTTCTCGCAGTTTTTTCTGAAGGTTAATGACCTGTCCAGCAAAACACCCAGATACCTCGGAAAGTCATTGTGCTCAATGGGCACCCCCCGCCATTGGATGTGTAGCTTACGGCCCGCTTCTTTGTTGCGAAGGTGGAATACACAACTTTGGGTTTTGCTCGGGTTTGGCCTTAAGGAATTGGCATCATAGTACGCTCCCAGGCATTCCAGAGCATTCGACAAGTCGGCTTCGACCTTTCCGAAACTGGTAGCTTGGGAGGTCAGAGCGAGGTCGTCTGCATATAGGAAGCGGGACGTGAGGGGGCCTGACGGTTGGTCGTTGGTGTACACATTAAATAAGATAGGTGCCAAGACGCTGCCTTGGGGCAAACCATTTTTTTGTGTTCTCCAACGACTTTTGTCGGACAGGAGATGGACCCGAAACCGACGATTATGTAGAAGCTCACGGAGTACGTTGACAAATTTACCGTCATTAGTGATGGACTCCACCTTCCACAATAATCGTCTCAGGTTGACGGTATCATAAGCTGCAGATAGGTCTACGAACACAGCACCTGTAACCATTCCTGCCTCGAAACCGTCTTCGATGTGTTGCGTTAGTTTAAGAGTCTGGTTGCTGCAAGACTTGACAGGTCTAAACCCAGCTTGTTCGGGAATCAGCTTTGGGTCAATCAAGCAGGTCAGCCGGCCCGGCAGAAGCCTCTCAAATAACTTATACGTGTGGCACAATAAGGATATTGGCCGAAAGTTTTTGGGTTCGTCTGCTGGTTTGCCCGGCTTAAGAATCGCGATGACCTTTGTCTTTCGCCAGAGCCGGGGAATAGAAGCATGTTCTAGACAGTGATTGAACATTTGCAGCAACCATTGCACAGCAACAGGGCCGAGATGTTTTATTTGCTCCACTGAGATTTCGTCGACTCCAGAGGCTTTACCGCATTTAAGAGCTTTTATTGCGGTAATGATATCAGTTAGGTTGAAGGGTTTGCTGATATCGCGACAGGTGTTAGTTTCGCCTGTCAGCTTAGGGGTTTTACTGAGGCGACACGGTGATTTTCCATTCATCAAAAGCTGGTGAGCAATCTGGTTGGCAGTGACTTGGCTGGGCGATGCGGGTTGAGGGGGCTCGCTGGTGAGTTTGCGGATAGTTGTCCAGGCCTTTTTACTATTGTGCGTTAAGTCGACGTTAGTAACAGTGTTAACCCACCTCTCTCTACGCTTTTCACCAATTTTCGCCAACAGCTCTTCGCCTATCAAAGTGGTCTCTTCTGAGAAAGGATCCGAGTTATACATCAACTCATACTGCTTTAATAGCTCGGCAGTGTCCGTTGACAACCCTGGGATGTAAGAGGTCCTGCAGCCCCGAGGAATGCAGCGTCGTGAAGTTGTCGACACAATTCCTACAAAGAGTTCGTAGTTTTTCGGGGTAGGCAAGACATCAAGGAGGGCTTCATCGATGGACTGCGCGAACTGTTCCCAGTTACCTTTGGCGAAGTTAAACCTTCGTCTAAATGGGACATTGATGGGTCGGACAATAGGCTGTACCACACACATGATGGGCCTGTCGAGATAAATGCCACTAACAGTCAAACCTATACAAGTTATGACCATGTCAGTAGCCAGTTAACCTGCGTGATCGATGCGACCACGCAAGCCGCACTGAGCCACGACCGTTTCTATATTACCGCTTATTAAAACACTATCACTACTAAACATGATAAAAACCAATTAAAATTTTAATAATTGTAATTATGATTGTAATTAGCAATTATTTCAAGCAATAATCGTAATTGTTATTGTATTGTTAACCAGTAATTGTTTCATCACTAGTAAAAATTTCATTTTGTAGCCATTCCTCCGGGAACCCTCGAGTTTTCTGGGATAAAAGTATCCTATGTGTTAGCCGAGTGCTTTATCTATCTACCTACTTTTCATCCAAATCCGTTCAGTAGTTTCAGCGTGAAAATGGAACAAACAAACAAATAAACATCTATAATTTCGCATTATAATATTAGTAAGAATGAAGAATTAGAGAAGTGTGGAGTATAGCCGAATTTTATCAAGGAATGGAAAGTTCCCAACTAGCAAAATGTAGTCCTATAATTATCTCAAGACTACTTTTTTTTACTCTTATTTCACTCCTATATCCTCTTATAAGCCTGGGTTTGGGCTCTCCTTATAAGAGCGTTTAGTTTTAAATCCAATCTATATCAGTCTTACTGAATGCCGTTCATACTCATAGAAATTATCCCAAAGTAACATAAAAGTGTAAATAGGCTTTTATTGGTCATACGTAAGTAACTTATAAGCCTGTATAGGCTTATATTGGCCTGTATAGGCTTATATTGATTATATTGATGATATAAGCCTGTATAGGCTTATATTGATCATACGTAAGAAGCTTCTAAGTCTAAATGATCTTATTATGGTTTTAGTTAAGATCAAACGTGCTTACTATGCGCTTAGTAATGCTTTTGTGGGTCTAAAATGTATCCCGCATAAAGCTAAAATAATACTGCGTGTGTTGTGCACATAAAGTGGAAAACAATATGAAAATAAGATAAGTTTTATGTCGTATTATTCATTAGTCACATAAATGTCTGTTTATAGTGATTATAATAAAAATTTAAATGGGGAATTTTTATTTACTGTAAATTGAACCCCATATATAGCTAAAATTTTGATGCGCCTTACTAAATATGAGTATAAAGTATTCATATTTTATTATTTATTAGCTAAAACAGTACTGACGCCGCCATTTTTAAAAATCAGCATTTCGCAAGTGCTTTGTCAAACTATTGTAAAACCATTTTGTCTTATATCAGCGATCAAAAAGACTAGCGCAAGCGCCATGTTAAAAATATTAGCGCCATGTTACTAATATATTAAAATACGAAAGTCTGTCGGTCTGTTACGTTTTCACACCCACGCAACCAATTTTGATGAGTTTTGGTATGGAGATAGATGGTACCTTGGAGCACATAGGCTTTATTTTATTGCAAAAATAAAATATTATATATGTAATAAAATAAAATATAGGGGATAAAAGTTAGTATGAAGAACTAATTATTGCTCAAGTTAGGAATACAAAAATATCATATTTATACTTAAAATACTTTTGCTGATATTAACAACCACTAAGGGTGATTTCTGAAAGTTCAACCCCCAAGGAATTAAAATGGGGATTGGTTGAAATGTAGCAATATACGATAGTTGGTATAGAGCTAGCCTTTTCCATTGGTCGATTTACTTGTAAATTGGAATAAATGTTCATACGTTAAAATTATTATACACGTCTTTTGGATTTTTGAAGTCAGAAATTCAGAAATTGTTGTTAAGCTTTCTATATATACTCACCTTACCCGTGGGTTAACCTACAGTGGTGTGACTTGGAAGTCGTTCCATAACCAAGTTAAGATTCACCTGACAAGAGTTTGTCCCTTTCACACTTACACAAAATATAATAGGCTATCCTGCTATCAGAGTAAAAATTACTCAAACGAAACTAATTTGGAACGCTTTCATAAATAATTCGCGCGCCAAGCACCATAAAAGATGTTAACGCGGGCGGAGCCGCGGTGGAAAGCTAGTATTTTAACCTTGTTCTTTTATTGTATTCCCAAGATGAATACAAGTAAAACACACTTAAAATTATCCCGCTTTATTCTCTTGCAGGTATGCTCATCCTATATCGCTCATATATCTGTCTTACTTATTGCTGTTCATCCTACAAATGTCTTGAATAAGATTACAAATGCACATTATTATAGTACTCTTACGTTATGTTAATATAAAACTAACATACTTGCAGTAGCATGAATAAGCCTATTATGAAACAAAACGAACTTATAAAATGTGGATATAGGATAACAGTTTTACAACATGCTATTATAGGACACCTTTACTTACAACAGTTTTATAAAATTATCCTAAAAGCGCATATAAGGCTAAGCAATGAGACTAAACGTTTTTGAGTCTATTCTGGCTTATCTATTACTTTTATAGGAGCGATGGCATGTTTAAAAACTGTTATAGGAGCTTTGTAAGTGTATTACTCCTATAAGGTGCGCGTATTGAGACTACTTTGCTAGTTGGGTTTCTCATACCTTGGTAAAAAAAATGAAAAAAAAATCAACATTTGATTCGAAGTAGGTAGCAGTGTACACTTTTCGAACTCATTATTTAATCTGCCTAATACCAGGTTCCTACCACTCGGAATTCGTATACCCGCCGTTTCGGGAAGTGTTTGCGGAGTGAGAAGACACAACGGGCCCCAAAGAAACTCCCTCCAACACATTTTTTGAAAATATCTTAAATTCTATTACATCTTAATTCTAGGTCAAGGAATGATTTTTATAATGTCATGACTGTAAATAAAAATAAAAAGAATAAGAAAGAAATAATTCAAAAGATATAAAAGATATTTGTAGCTAATGACTAACAATTACAAAAACCAATGACAAGAGCAGGCCAGTTCACACGGACAGCACCCGATCACGAGTATAACGCGAGAGTCAGCCATCGCTCCCCTCAACCATATTTGAGGGAAGGGAAAGCTAAGTCATACTCCACACGGTTTGTTCATGGGTTGTTTATAGTGAAACCGAAAGCGGCAGTTTAAATACTAGGTCCTTATTTATATGCAATACCTCTTAGTAATACCATACATATATTCTATAACATAGATATATATTCATATTCATATTCATTTATTCAGTATTAATCATACAATGTCAAGTTTAATAGTAACAGATAAAATAAAAATAACATTAAGTTAATAATTACAAATATATAACAATATGAAATTGAGTATGTCAAAATAATAAATTTAAATTAAAATGATATCATCAAATTTTTACATTTGTACCACAGAGTACATACATATTAGTCATAATTCTAAAAATTCTGTAACAGAGTAGAAGGCCTTTTGTACTAACCAGTGTTTTAGTTTCCCAACAAAACTATGGTAACTTACAGTTTCCCTTATGTCTATAGGTAATTTGTTATAGACACGTGGCCCCATTGCAAGCAGGGAGTTATCAGATTTCTTCAGGCGATATGTCGTAGTTTGCAGCTCTTTCTCTCTCCATGAGGTTTTACGCTTTCCCGTCCAGTTGAATACCGGGAAACTATCCAGATTCTGCCGCACATACTTGGAGACTTCCAGTATGTAAATAGACGGTAGGGTAAGTATCCCGAGGTCTATGAATAGTTGCCGTGCTGGAGTGTTCCACGGAACACGAGCTATTTTACGTATAACCCTTTTTTGGATAATGAATGGTCTGTCTCTGTCTGCTGCTAGACCCCACAAATCCACCCCGTACATCAAGTGTGAGTGGAAGTAAGCGTAGTAGGCTTTGAGGATGTTACCGGTACTTAGAGTTGGAACTAGACGAGAGACAGCGTAGAAACCGGAGTTGAGCTTGGAACACAGGGTGTCAATATGTTCTCGCCATTGGAGGGCATCATCAATTGTAAAGCCTACATATTTTGTCTTTCTAGTGATCGGGATAGAAAGATTATCGACTTGAACAGCTAGCGGTGCCGGTGGATCCGCTGAAATCTTTGCCGTGAATTCCAGTAAGTTGGTCTTGTCAATATTCAGTTGCATACCGTTGGCAGTGAACCACGTTGCCATCTTGGTTACAACCTCCGTCACTCGCTCACCGAGTTCTTTTCTGGAGTCGGCGCTGACTACAGCGCAGATATCATCAGCATACATTATGAAATCTGTATGGTCTGATCGGTAGGGAAGGTCATTCATTAAAAGAATGAATATGCTGTTCCCAACGTTCGAGCCTTGTGGAACTGATCTATCTCCTACCAAACCATACTCTGATGAATCACGGTTAATCATCGTGACCTGAGTTCTTTCAGAGAGGAAAGAAGAAATCAAGTCCAGAGGGACCCCTCGAACGCCGTAGTGCTCCAGTTTAGCTTCGATCAGGCGATGATCCACCAGATCAAAAGCGCGTGACAAATCGAAGAATATTGCTGCTGTATTCTTCTTATTATCTAGTAGGGCGAGCACCTTTCTTATCAGTAAGCGGGCTGCGCCCACTGTAGATCGTCCCTTCTGGTAGGCATGCTGTTGCGGGCAAAAGGAGTCGTTATTCTCCAAGAATTGCTTGAGCCTGTCACAGAGACCAGTCTCAAATATTTTAGACAGAGCAGGGACTAATGATATCGGGCGATAATTTTTTTGTTCTTTCCTAGAACCTTTGCCCTTGTAAATAGGAGTCAGTTTAATTCTTTTGAGCGAGTGTGGATAGTATCCACCGGACGCGGAGTTATTGAACAATTCACAGATGACTGTTAGAAAATTAAAAGGTAACCTGTGAACAATATTAGTGGGTAAGTCGTAAATGTCTTTCGTATCTTTGGGACTAATTCTTTTTAAAATATTTACGATCTCTTCTGTGCTGAACGGGGCGAAAAACATTGTCGCGTGTACTCTAGAGATATTAGACGTCAGCAAACTCATCGCCAACGGGACATTAGGTCGAAGAGGAGTATCACGTACTACGGATAGGTAGAAGTCATTACTTCAAGTATATTCTATGCAGAGAGACAGAAAATGTTGCAAATGAACTTCTCCCCGAAAATCTTCATACAAATTGATCACGTTGGTCAACTAACTTTGTATCCACAAAGAGTCCATAATTTTTCGTTTCCATTGTATGTGTTCTTTGAATTATATTAAGTTTTGATAAGAAGTCGCAGTATAGGAAATGAAGTAAATAAAATTTCACTTAATACACTTCCTTCTTTTCAGTGCTAGTTTTTTTTTTTTAATCAGGAAGCAAGTTAAGTTTGAGGAACACTGCCGGTTCTCTTAACTTAAAATCTTCATTAAACTGTGTATGTTTATTACCTCCAGTCTCAAGTAATAATCACGGAATTATTGTCCTATTTATTATTGGTTTGCGCAGTCGTAGTCGAGTTGAGTTCGTTAATTATTGACACTTTCATTGAAATATTAATTATGTATATTGTAACAAATATGTATACGTGGAGGTAGGAGCTCCCTATTAGGCAAAAAAATTGTGACGTTCGAAAAGTGTACAGTGATATCTACTTCGAATAAAAAAAAACGTATTTCATTTCATTTCAAGGGCCAATTCTTGAAATCTTACATTTTTGATAAAATATTTTCATTAAATTCATTAAATAGTTTCTTTAAATAGTTTCACTAAATAGTTTTATTAAATAGTTTCATTAAATAGGTATTTCATTAAATATAGATATTTTATTAATCGATATTTTAAATTATAGGAAAACTTTATTTTGTATTTCTATTTTGTAAATTAAGAAGCAAAGGTAAGGAAGAAATATTCTGTAATAGTAATTTACCGGTTACTTATTTATAACAAATTCTTTAGGGTAACAAAATATCCAGTTTTTTCGGCTGCCATCTCTGTTTGAATAAAATATTTGCACGACTATTGTATATTATGACACGTAGAAGTATTTAAAATTCTACAGAGTGTTATAAAAGTGCGTTTGAAGTTTTAAGGGATTACTCAGAATCGAGTACAGAATACAGGAAAAATATTGAAAAAATGCGATCTACAATTTTTTTTTTAGTTTCCCACACAAATTCTTGATTCACTATTCAATTTAATGGGGCAACTGAAAAAATAAAGATTGGATATTTTCAATATTTTCCTATCTTATATACTTGATTCTGAGTAACCCTTTAAAATTTCAAAGGCAATTTTTTAAAACCCTGTATAAATAATGGTTAAACTCAGAAACCTCGTATCTACGGAAATTAGGTTAGCTTTTGTGTGACGTCACGTAGGTATTATATTTGTTACGAAGTGTGGTTCTGCGTAGAGTGAGAAATTTCCTTTCTTATAACTAGGGATTGATCTTGTGAAAATTATCGATAAAACGCTAAAATTATTTTAGTGTATTTTTTATTTTTTTCTAAGAATCTCGTAAGTGGAAATTTTAAGTTTTTAATTCCTTTATCTATCTATCTACCAATCCGTTCAGTACTTTCGGCGTGAAAGTGGAACAAACAAACAAACAAACATCCATACTTTCGCATTTATAATATTAGTAAGATGTGATGAGATGAGATCCCTAGAAAAATTACGGAACTTGCAGCGCTAAAACGCAGAGAAGACTGTATAATTATGTTTTTTTGGTTCTAAATCGCAGCAGCGATGTAAATCCCAAAAGATGCGTGAAATTTTTCAGCTTCATATTATGTGTCCAAATCAGTAGATATCTACTTTATAAAATCTCCATTTAACTCATAATTTTAATTTGTAACTAAGCCAACTGTGTAGATTATAAGGACTTGTTTCGGATACATTTGTCAGATATATTGTGTACAAGTTCCGAGTGGTAGGAACTTTGTACTAGGTAGAAAAAATATGACGATTTAAAAGTATGTGTTAAAAAATATTTTTTATTTTGATTTTGATTATTCCTGCTTTTCTCAAATATTGCCGCTTTTCGGAAATCTTCACAGCATTGCACATCACTAGCGTAGCTACACGGAGCTGACTCCTAACCTATTAATCATTCGGATGCTAGCTCAACACGGGGAATTTTGCTTTCCATTGCGCTTTGTATGGAAATTTACAAGACGTTACGTTTGGTGATATATTAATTGAAGTGTCTATGTATAACGTACAAGAGATAAGTATACGTATAAGGGATTACAAACAATCAAACAAATAAACAAACGTTATGCATTGGACGGAAATTGGAAGGTCCTTAGAAGATTCAAAATTCAAAATCATTTATTTCTTTACGTAGGTACATTAAGCACTCGTAGAGCAAGGTTACACGCTCAGTCTGGCGTCAGTCTGGTCTGAGACTGATGGGAGAATGATCGTGTAACCCACTGTCTGCCGTCAGTCTAGATTAACCGTGTACCATGAAAATCATCCATCATTCTGGCGTCAGTCAAGACTGATGGACCAGACTGACGCCCGCCAGACTGAGCGTATCTGGCTCTTATAAACGTCATATCATTTTGCTGGAGGAATAAACTAACAATGTGATGGTATGTAAAAATAATTGCAAAGTGATATATCCGGCCGGTGTGGAAATCCTTGGGGGAGGCCTTTGTCCAGCAGTGGACGTCTTTCGGCTGATGATGATGATGATAATTTATGTCAAAAATAATTTATAAAATATTGTTCACTACATAGTTCATCTCTTGAATTCACAGAACAACTGGCATAATATTACCAAAACTATATAACATAACATAACATAACATAACATAACATAACATAACATAACATAACATAACATAACATAACATAACATAACATAACATAACATAACATAACATAACATAACATAACATAACATAACATAACATAACATAACATAACATAACATAACATAACATAACATAACATAACATAACATAACATAACATAACATAACATAACATAACATAACATAACATAACATAACATAACATAACATAATATTATAAATGCGAAAGTATGTATGTTTGTTTATTTGTCAGTTTGTTTGTTTGTTTGTTCCGCTTTCACGCCGAAACTACTGAACGGATCTGGATGAAATTTCGTAGGTAGATAGATAAAGCACTCGGCTAACACATAGGATACTTTTTATCCCAGAAAACTTAAGGGTTCTCGCAGGAATGCTTAAAAACTTAAAATTTCCACTTCGTCACTAGATGGCGCTATCTTAACATTTTCTTTCTTTCTGGACACAATTCTCAAGTCCACGCGGACGAAGTCGCGGGCGGAAGCTAGTATAACATAAGTAGCAGTCAACTTACTATTGACCTTTTTTATATGTCTTTTAACTAGGGATTAGTAAAACAATCTCATTTTTCTTTTAAATTTTTTTTTTGGTAATAATATTTTCCCCATTACGTCTTAAAGGCTTGTTTGAGAGCCCTTCAGACGCTAATGGCAAAAATATGTATTTACATTTTTATCAATAAATAAGGTTAAATCAAAATATTTTTTTTATTTTATTTATTAGGAACAAATCACTCGTCAAAGTTTAGCCAAAAATAATCACCGAGTTAATTTACTTTACATTAATATTATTCAAAACACAAAAACTCAAAATTTTGATGTTTTCAGTATTTAATTAAATTGTATAGCAATTCTTTAACGTCGACTGAAATGAAAAACTTATTGTTCTATGCTTTTGCAGAAATCGTAATCGAAAAAATTTTCATTTACAAAAACATTCAATCGGCTGATCAGTTTTTTTTTTAAAAAGCGGGTAAGTGCGAGTCGGGCTCGCCCATGAAGGGTTCCGTAGCAGCAAGTAACATAATTTAAAAGTTCTTGTAGTTCGTTGTAGGTAAATTGCGGTTTACGATTTATGATGTATTAAAAAAAACTACTCACTAGATCTCGTTCAAACCAATTTTCGGTGGAAGTTTGCATGGTAATGTACATCATATATGTACTGACTGACTCGGTGGCTAAGTGGTTAGCGATCCTGACCTCTGATCCGAGAGTCGTGGGTTCGATCCCCACACAGGGCAAACTTTTCTGTGACGAGCAGAATTGTTTGCTCTGAGTCTTGGTGTATTATATCTATATATGTATGTATTTAAAAGTATATGTGTATATATATCAGTCTCTGATTCCCAAGATACAGGGAATCCTAGTTTGGGGCCAGATGACCGTGTGTGATTTGTCCCAGATATTATTATTATATCTTTTTTAGTTTTATCATTCTCTTATTTTAGAAGTTACAGGGGGGGGACACACATTTTACCACTTTGGAAGTGTCTCTCGGGCAAACTATTCAGTTTAGAAAAAAATTATATTAGAAACCTCAATATCATTTTTGAAGACCTATCCATAGATACCCCACACGTATGGGTTTGATGAAAAAAAAATGTTGAGTTTCAGTTCTTAATATGGGGAACCCCCAATTTTTTTTTATTTTTTTTATTTTTGTGTGAAAATCTTAATGCGGTTAACAGAATACATCTTCTTACCAGGTTTCAACAGTATAGTTCTTATAGTTTCGGAGAAAAGTGGCTGTGACATACGGAGAGACAGACAGACATGACGAATCTATAAGGGTTCCGTTTTTTGCCATTTGGCTACGAAACCCTAAAAACGTGTCTTGCGATATCAGGACAGTTGTAGAACAAAAGTTGTTCACTTTCATATTGACAGTTGCCTGTTAGATGTTTCAGCTTTTACTAACACCGTGTATCCTATATTCCCTCTTGTCTCATGTAAAAGTTTTACAGGACGTAGTTTTAAATGGAGCGTGTATTTTAACTATCCAATTCAACAATTTTATTTAAAAAAATGCGTTGGAGGGAGTTTCTTTAGGGCCCGCCGTTTCTTCTCTCTCCGCAAACACTTCCCGAAACGTTGGGTATACGAGTTCCGAGTGGTAGGAACCTCGTATTAGGTAGAAAAAATATGACGTTCGAAAAGTGTACAGAGATACCTACTTCGAATAAATATTATTTCATTTCCTATATACTGTTCTGACCCCAATGTTTGTTATCTACAAAATAAATGTGATTCTGTCCGTCCGTCTGTCTCAAGAGAGATATTAACATAATGCTCATCCGGGAAAGCATGAGATTTTAAATATTAACGCCAAAACGAGGTGCAATCTTAAACAAAGTTACGGCTGTTTGAATTTCCTTAATCTACACAAAGCGAAGTCTGTAATATAAATTTGAATAATTAATTAAATTGGAAGCGAGGTTATGGTTTTGTAGTATCATTTCTTAATAAAGTTTGAAAGATACTTAATGCGTTGTTCTCAGTGACTTCCGCTAATTTTATCCGACTCCATAATCTAGTGGCTGTCCACTCGCTTCATAGGAGGTCGCAGGTTCGATCCCCGATTAGGTCCAACGTGTAGGACAGGCAACTGTCTCGTTTTGGTTGGTAGTAGGGCATTTTCTGAGTCCGCCCGGCTAGCTACCACCATCTTATCTAAGTCTTGCCGCCAAACATCAAGGTTAACAGCATTGATGTGTTCCGGCATGAAAATAAGATAGCATGTATAATACAGTCCACTTATCGCAACAAAATTTAATTATGATTTTTTTTTCAGATATGGCATAGGAAATACCCGTGCCTCAGAAATAGAGACGATATAATTTATTAACTATTATTACTAAGTAATTTCAGAGACAGTTATAGAATCTATTGGCCTATAAAAAAGTCTTTTTACAGTATGTATCCAAGTAGGTTTTGACCTCAAAACCTCCCCGCGTAAAGTGCGAGCAACTGTAAAATGCAACCGTTTTAAATATAGAAACTTCCCACATGGGGTGTAAATTGTTACATTTCATATTTTATTCAATCATTTTTTTCTGGCAACTAGGCCCGTAGAATATTTTTGTGAATAACATACATTTTAAGCTTAAGTAGTAGGTATACATAACACCTACATAATTGACCACGCTGAATACGTTAAAAACAACCGACTTCAATCGCAACAACTCCAATTTAGCAATTTTTTTGTTGATTTTCTTAAAAACCGCTGAATCGATTTCGATAAAATTATACCCTAAAGTAAAGTATACCCTTTTAAACAAAAAAAACCGGCCAAGTGCGAGTCGGACTCGTGCACCGAGGGTTCCGTATAAATTCATAATCACACACGCCTTGAACTCTATATGTTTTATATTTGAGTTGATTGAATGAAAGGTAATTTGCGGTTTACGATTTATGACGTATTAAAAAAAACTACTTACTAGATCTCGTTTAAACCAATTTTCGGTGGAAGTTTGCATGGTAATGTACATCATATATTTTTTCTAGTTTTATCATTCTCTTATTTTAGAAGTTACGTGGGGGGACACACATTTTACCACTTTGGAAGTGTCTCTCGCGCAAACTATTCGGTTTAGAAAAAAAAATTATTAGAAACCTCAATATCATTTTTGAAGACCTATCCATAGATAACCCACACGTATAGGTTTGATGAAAAAAAAAATTGATTTTCAGTTCAAAGTATGGGGATATAATAACAAAATCGCTAGACTTACAGTGGGCAGGGCACATAGCTCGTAGAACAGATGGCCGTTGGGGCAGTGAAGTTCTCGAGTGGCGACCGCGCACCGGAAGACGCAGTGTGGGTAGTCCTCCGACTCGGTGGACCGACGACCTGGTAAAGGTTGCAGGAAGCCGCTGGATGCGATTCGCACAGGACTGGTCGGTGTGGAAATCCTTGGGGGAGGCCTTTGTCCAGCAGTGGACGTCTTTCGGGTGATAGATAGATAGATAATAACTAAATATCGAAAAGGCTTTTAAATCTTAAAAAAAACTTTAACAAAGTAGTAAGCGATAGCAACCATTTCATTATTTCAAACTGATGATGAAAAACTCGTCATTTTTTTAGACCTTTTCAGTCGTTGTGATATATTATATAGCCTTAACATCCTGGGGTATGGGAAGACGATCGTGTGCCCTAGAAGTGGGGATGCTATGTGTTGTTTTATCATCAGCCGAAAGACGTCCACTGCTGGACAAAGGCCTCCCCCAAGGAATTCGATACCGACCGGTCCTGTGCGGCTCGCATGCAGCGGCTTCCTGCAACCTTTACCAGCACGGGTAGCACGAGGGCGTAGACAAAGCTGTTTGTCGCGCCAAACGCGAGAAACAGCTCAGCTGTCTCTTTCATTAGCTTAGCGTTAGAACGGAACAAATGCTTATAAAACTCGCGTCGCTCGCGAGATACGTCGTCATGCTACCGGTGCAGCTCATCGGTCCACCGAGAGCCTGCCTACGCTGTGTCTTCCGGTGCGCGGTCGCCACTCGAGAACTTTACTGCCCCAACGGCCATCTGTTCTACGTACGAGCCATGTGTTGTTTACGTTTATTAATTTTATAAGGTTTTTTCTACAGCCTATATTCGGGACTAATGACTTCTACAAAACAATAGATTGCAGACGAGTGAGATATTTTCTCTGTGTGTATTTGTAGCGAAAGCGGTCTATTTAATTATTTTTTATTGATCAATGAGCATTTAATATTTGCCCGACTGACCTAGAAAGAGATTAGTATTTTTCGAGTGATAGTATGTCTGTGTGATCGGCTGTTCCTGTAGCCTAAACAATTTGATGAGTTTTGTACGGCGAGTTTACGTCTAATTAGAAGTTGCTTTCCTGAGTTTTATAGAAGGGATATTTAGGTATTTGTATTTTTTTACAGTACTTTAAATTTCTTAGTAACAAATAATTAAGTCATCACCATCAACCAAAAAACGTCCACTGCTGGACAAAGGCTTCCACCAAGGATTTCCACACCGGTTCTGCGCTGCCTGCATCCAGTGGCTTCCGGCAACCTTCACCAGGTCATCGCTGCCCTAAGATAATATCATAAGAAAGAAAGCCGCAAATTATATGAAGTTCCCGTATACTTTGCGGGACAAATCACACATGGCGATCTGGCCCCAAACTAGGATTCCCTGTATCTTGGGAACCATAGACATACATAGATATTATACACCCAGACTCAGAGCAAACAATTCTGCTCATCACAGAAAAGTTTGCCCTGTGTGGGGATCGAACCCGGAGGCCCAACCTCCCCCCCCCTTCAATTCCCCTCATCCCCCATCCCATTTCAAAGGTCGGCAACGCACTTGTGACTTTTTGTGACCTTTGGTGTTGCGGGTGTCTATGGGCGGCGGCAATCGCTTACCATCAGGTGATCCGTCTGCTCGTTTGCCACCTATCACATTAAAAAAAACCACGACTCTCAGATCAGAGGTCAGGATCGCTAACCACTTAGCCACTGAGTCAGTCTTACTTATGAGGTCAGATCGGTCCTAATAATAACTCTTTATTTCGGACCAAAGGAATCCATCGAATTTTAGTGTATTAATAACAATTTGTACTTAACATCTATGTTAGTAAAGATTACAGGTATTTAATTATTTTAAATGTCCAGTGACTAACCCCACCCAGTGTTTTTGAATGGGGCAGTCAAATCTGGCAGCGATCATCTCTAGGATGCTGTTATGACTGCCGCGTAAGCGACGAAGCAGAGACGCTGCTTTCTTGCGCATAATGGCATAGATGTCGTCGGTTCGCGCTTCCGCCACAAAATAGACACAGAAGGTCCGCTCAATACAAACCACTAAAATCGTAAGCATATACATGCTTATATAAATATACGGTCGTTCGAGGCAAGGTCACGATTGCTTAGTACGTGATCTTGCCTACAACGACCGTATACGTCTATAAGCATGTATATGCTTAGGATTTTTATGAGCGTATTGAGCGGACCTTCTGTATCTATGTGTTTTGTGCTTCCGCGAATATGCCTGATACACTGCAGCGCCACGGCAGTCCCAACAGCATCCTGAAGGCATTATTATATTGCACTCGTAGGACGTTATAGGTTCGGTGCGAATATCTCACCGACAGACCGCTCGAGTAAAACGACTGACAAAAGTCTCAGAACACTGTTTTTGCTTCTTTTGTGCATCGAGCAAATCTGCGAGCGAGCATATTGCCTCTCACCGCCAACGCCCTACGCTCTCTAATAATATTTAAATAATTATTGTATTTACTTGAGTAGAAATCCTTCGGCAAATTTCTGATAAATCTCCTTTTCCACAGTTATGATATGTATTATACAAAGAATGGTGCGGTCTTAGCTAATTTTTCCGAGACAAACGTACACAGGCTAATTGGAGACTGGCCAGATACGTTTATTTAATAAACTGAACACACCTGCGGACTGAGAAGAGTCTTTAGACGATGCGACTGATGTCGGACTGTAATAAAATAAATTAGAGGATGAGAGAAATTGCACGAATTGGAAATTAATTGTGTATTGAGGGACTCATAAAATTTTATATAGGATATACGGGATGTAGATATACAGGTTGTTAAAAAAAATTCATTTGAGATTTTAAGGGGTTACTCAGATTCAAGTGTAGGGCACAGGAAAAATATTGAAAAAATCCGATCTACAACTTTTTTTCAGTTTTCCATACAAATTGTTGATTCACTATTCAGATTTAGTATGGGAATCTGAAAAAAAATATTTTAAGAGCGGATTTTTTTTTCACGATTTTTCCTGTATTCTTATACTTGATTCTGAGTAATCCCTTAAAATTTCAAACGCACTTTTTTAACACCCTGTATGTGGGGACGATATGCCTTTGGTATAATATGGAAGAAATCACACATGTTCATCATGTCGTTTTTTTTTTTTTGATGACAAATCTTATTATAATAATATGGTCAATTAGTGACAAACCTCCTTATGTAAGTGGCACACATTGCGGTGTTGCTACGATGATGATGTCCTCCCAGACGTATTCGTCGACGGCGACACCCTGTCAGTGTTGCTATTCCTAGGTACTGACCATTTTCATTTTTGATGCTGCTTTATTTCGAGGTAGTGAAAGCAAAGCACCTTAAATATACTTCTTAATGCATCATTTGCCGACCCATGCCCCTCTAGTGGGGACCATATGGGTTGTTAACAATGCTTCATTTGAGATAATTGTCGTCGTCTAAATAACGTTTCGAAATTGTCGGATGGTCTGAAAGGTCCTCTAACTTGGGTCCCAGCCAAGCGCTGTTGTCAGACACTGAATGCAGTTAGACAGTGATAAATCAAACCTTATTAACCAGTGGTTAGGGAACAAAATAATGCAAGACTTAGTTTTGTTGGTTACAGTAATGGCTAAGTTAAAATGAGTCTAAACAAATAAAATAAAAGCATTCACCACGATAATTATACGTTAGGAGAAAAAGTAAAAAATAAATAATTCAAGAAATAAACTACTATAAAAAATCCCAAATCAAAAAAAGTCCTGATTACTCTTCAAAGAGCCGATTGGGGTGATGCGGTACAGGACAGGAAAGAGTGGCGGAATTTGGTGTCAGAGCACAAGATCCTCTTTGGGTTGCAGAGCCAGCGAAGTAAGAAGTGAGTGTGAAAATGCCGCTCTCTGAAGGTGATCTGGTGACGGTTCCATACAATCATGACTCGGTTACCTCCCTCGCTCCTACGTGTAAGAAAGGGAGGTCGTAGTTATGTAGGAGCACGGAAGAAAGAAGGGAGGGGAAGTTGCTTAAAAACTCATTTGTACCAGAACCGATGTCGCCGATATCACACATACTTACGCGCTACTAATGCAACAAGTTCTATGATTGGACCATCAAATAGCACCTAAAAACATACAAAATTAGTGACATTGAAATCTATTACTATAACCATAAAGCTCATACAAAAATGGGCAAATAGAGGCGTTAGCGCTGTGTCGCTAATGTATTAAGCGAGATCCCCCTACTTCCCACTTCCCCTCCCTCCTTTTTTCCGTGGTATGGAGAGTCAGGGGATCGGCAGGCTCCCTCGCAATCTGCGGAACACCATCTTTTGGTCAAAACTTCTCCTTAGTGAAGAAGTCCAGTTATTCTTACAGCATTCGCACGACAAACGATTTGAAATTGATATAAAAAGCCAATTTCTGAATGCGTTGTGAAATATTGATGATCCTGCGGTCCAGGCAGGGGCGTTCCATTAGTTATCAATTTTAAGACCTATTTTTACTCGAATTTCACAAGAGTACTCACAGTAAAAGGCAGAAGTGGTGTAATTTTTAACAGCCTAATTCCTGTTACCTACGTATTTTGAATTCAAATGTAGCTTTTGTTGTTATCAAAAAATATTTTTAGCTCTCGCCTTTAACCTGGATTTTGCCTAGATTTTTGTGGATAGAATATTAATGGATATTTTAAGGTAACTAAACTTTTAGTTTTCTAATTTTTTATGATATTTCAAAAATATAAAAAAAACTGCAGTACTTGGATATAAATATTCAGAATGTTTTTATTCTATATTTATTTAATGATGCTCTACACATTTTTTTCCACATTTTTTTCCCTGTCCAGTACAAATTTCTTTCCACTACGAATACGTGATACAATGTAATCCGTCTGCTCGTTTGCCACCTATTACATAAAAAAATGTACATTATGTGTTTCGGAAGCGTTAGCGAAGTGAGAAAAACATCAAGTCCAAAAGAAAAATATTGCAGCGTCATTTATTAAATTTTCTGTAACACCAGTACGCAAGCACTTTTTCTGTTCTCTTTTTGAGATGGGATACATTTTTTTTTCGGACTGTCAACCAAAACAATACCTATTTGTGTGACAGCTTTCTCGTGGTTCTGTTCATAAATTATTTTATTAATTTTTACAGCGTTTCATTCTTGGTTAGCCCGCTTCCATCTTAAGGCTTCAATCATCACTTACCGTCAAGTGAGATAATGCCAAGAGCTTACCAACTGCGGATATTTTTTTGCCTACATGTTTTTATTTTTACCCTCAATTGGTAAGCCCTAGGCATCATCTCACCTGATGGTAACTGATGATGATGCCGAAGATGGAAGCAGGTTTCCCAAGATTCCCCAACACAATGGGGCACTGGCTATCTTATCTTCATGCCGGAACACATCAATGCTGTTAACATTGATGTTTGGCGGCAAGACTTAGATAAGATGGTGGTAGCTAGCCAGGCGGGCTCAGAAAATGCCCTACCACCAACCAAACCGTGTCCTACAAAGTTGGACCTCGCCCGGAATCGAATCGCGACAGCGCGTGGAGTTGCCACTAGACTACGGAGGTGGTCTAACTTTCTCACAGCCTTCCGATATCCCTTTGGTAGGCATTGAATAGCCAATCGATTGGTTTCAGGCCCTTAAATCTTAATCAACTGTTAGATCAATCGGGGCCCTTTTAAATTAATTGTGGGCCATCGAGCCCGTTGCATCCGGCCCCAGGATAAAGCTAAAGTTGCAACGGATACCGATCAAAAAGCATCTTATCTGAAATCGTTTCTCGTAGTTGTGCTGTTATAGTATTATTTATTTAATTTGCAAATAACAGTGATTAAAATTTTGTTGGCCAATAAATAATAATAATAACAAGCTTAATGAAAAATATGTTAATGACAAATATAGTATGTTCGGGATAGGATGAGAAATGTAATGGGGGGCTGACCTGGTTCCCGTTAGCTCTCCCGCGTGCTAGCTGGTGGTGGACGCGTGTGCCGATTTCCTCTCTTCTCACCGAAAACTGTTTTTTTTTATGTGCGTGAAAACTTGGGTATTGCGCGGAGTCGCGGCTGATGGTCTCGAGACGCCTTTATTTAATTGTTTCGAAGGGAATTTCGGGAGCAGTCGCAAGCTCGACCGATGGCCACGATGTTGGCGTCTTGACAGTTGGTTTTGTTGATGTACCCCCAACAGGATGGACAATATTTGGGAATTGAGGGTAGGAATAGGGAGGGGAAAAATCGATAACTAAAATATGGTTTCTAAACCTAACATAGTAAAATAACAAATATCTAACAAAAACCAAATAAAAAAATACTTTTTTTTTAAAGTAGCATCAAGTTAGTACTATAACCTAGCTCATTTTTAACTTAGTAGGCCCAATTTTTTTTAATGGCAGAGGTGGCAAACGAGCAGATAGATCACCTGATGGTAAGCGATTACCGCCGCCCGTAGACACCCGTAACACCAGAGGAGTCACAAGTGCGTTGCCGGCAGTACGCTCTTTTCTTGAAGGTTTGAATGTCGTATCGGTTCGGAAATACTGCAGGCGACACATTCCACAGTTTGGTTTTGCGAGGCAGAAAGTTACCTGCCTTTTCAACAAATATTAATGTACATAAATCTGGCAACTGGTAAACCTCTTGTTAATAAAGTGTTTGATTAAGTGTTGTGTGCTGGTATTGTACGCCTTTTTTTATCGAAACCTTCTTGACGGACGAATATTTTTAATGTCTAATTCCTTTTCTTGTGGCAACGGATTCCAAGATCAGCTATCTTCCATTAGACAGTGACTCTCTACCTGCAGGGTTCGATGCCACTAACCCGAACTGACCACGGATAAATGGGATTTCTTGTGGCTGGTTGGAGTAAGGCTTGTATTTAATCAGGGATATTTATGATGAAAACGTTTCTGGTATCTTTTGAAACTATTAATTTTACTTTGCCATAAACTGAATCATATTTTTCGAAAAATTAGAAATAGAGATAATGCTAAGGGCTTACCGAACCAGTTGTGGATAAAAAAAAATAGATTTCTAATTTTAAACGCCAAAATCACATGGTGACCAATAAAGTAATTGAGTTTTGGAAGAAGGACTTTATTTGTTTTGTGTTTTTTCAAATAAATCTACTGAACAACATGTTTCTAGCAACTTTTGTAAAAAAAAACACATTTCATACAAAGAACGCTAGTGATTTCGTCGATTTGCACAAGAATTGCGTAGGACTTTCTAAGCCCGTGTCCTTTTTTTATATATGTATATGGGCTATGTGCCTAAAAAATAAACTAATAAATAAATAAAAACCAGTTTGTCTTTCCACGAATGTAAAATTAAAGTAAAAATTTGGCTTACAAGCCTTGATTACCGAAAACTGAGGAGTTCCTATATAATCCAAGCAGATTTTTAACTTACATAACCATAACTAAAACGTACACACACAACCACACACACACATACACATACATATATACACACACACACAGACACACACACACACGCACTAACACACGCATACATACACACGCTCACACCAAAACTGATTGCATTTATTTTAAAAAATATGAAAGTGTTAAGTACATATTAAAATTAATTAATTTAGAATTAAAATGGAAAAAAAAGGAATGTATAAGTATAAGTAAAAATAATCTTAAGGTCTTAACTACCTGTAATGTTAAAAAACAATTTGTTGACATAACCGATTGTGTAAATTAATATAAATGAAAGAGGCCACTGATTGTCTGAGACACAGGTATTTTTACCTAGTTCAGAAATCAGAGACTTCATAATGCCTTGTAATAAGTTATCGTCAATAACAACGTATATAGTCAAAGCGGTCCTTCTAAGCACTCTCTCTCTTATCGTGTGGCACAATTTAACCGTCCTATCCACAAGATAAAGGCAGCGGTTATTAAGCACTGACTGAATAAAATCCGAAAGTGTTT
This sequence comes from Coleophora deauratella, assembly GCA_958295455.1. Lineage (NCBI taxonomy): Eukaryota > Metazoa > Arthropoda > Insecta > Lepidoptera > Coleophoridae > Coleophora > Coleophora deauratella. Next base: position 11,093,392 of record OY282410.1, on the reverse strand, counting down.
TCTTCAGCACATGATATAGAGCGTAAATTTCTCAATTTGAATTTATACTTTATTGAGACTTCAATAAAAGAGCGTACTCCCCTATTAAAGGTCGGCAACGCACTTGTGACTCCTCTGGTGTTGCCGGTGTCTATGGGCGGCGGTAATCGCTTACCATCAGGTGATCCGTTTGCTCGTTTGCCACCTCTGCCATAAAAAAAGACTTTCAGTCACGAATTCTAAATTATTTCAAAAAATATTATATTCAGGATTATAACTATCTGATGGGTTCCCCAGAATACTTGTCTCATTTATCTGCTGATCCGTCTGTATGGGAATTCTAAGAAATTTTTTGCGAATTGGGTATTGATTTCTTGAGAAAATTTATTCAATTTCATGAATTGTATTTTTTAGAAGAAAACTTTATTTTACCAAATACCTAGTATTTCATAACCATTTATTGAACGCAACAGGTACCTACTGTTAACTTAATACACACAATATTTTACATCAAAAAGGGTAATAAACATATAATAAAACAATCCATGTTTCACTTCGCGTCAGTCTTTGCTCACAATAGATCGGGCTAATGTAGCTCCGTAACGAGAATTTGCTTTTAGGGTCGTCGTTATTCTCGAAAGAAAAAATAAAATCCGCCAAGTGTGAATCGCACTGAAGGTTCCGCACTTTACACATACATAATCTCTTGATCTAAGTATCAACGTTCATAATAGGTAATTTTGAAAAATATCGTATATGCAATTTTAAGTAAGTCCGCGAGTTAGCAAGTTAAAATAATCGTCAAAAATTGTTAAAAAATAAAAATGAAACTAAGTATGAGTACCTATGTATTCACAGTTTGCAGAGAAACTGTTCGACAGATTTTGATGTTTTGTACTGAATTTTTCTTTGTCAGAGGCATCTAGATTTTTTAATTTAAGGTACCTTCCAAAAAAGCAATCTAGGTATACACGATGAATTTGAATCAGTATACATAAAGCAATTTTTCTTTCTGCCTGGGAAAAAACTAAGCTACTACGCGTTTGCTAAAGTAATTACTTTATTCCTGAATTGTTTGATGGAACCACCAATTGAAGTGTTATTGCTATCGATTACTGAGTAAGAACAATTGGTTCCTAATTAAAATTCACCGTGTATATTAGTTCCAAAATTTTCCTTCAGGATGTTTCAGATTTTTTCAATATAAGAATAATTTGTATAAGAAAGTAATACACTCCTCTACCATGTTATTTTGCTTGAGTGCATTATGTTTTATTAGAATTGGCCAAGTCCTTTTCAAGAAATTTTACTAATTATTTTATTTAGGCTAGATTTTTGTTTCCATTTGAAATTCTCAGTGAAAATTACTGTTGCAAAAATGATAAGGTTACTCATGTCAAATTATTTTTTTATTAATTTATTTAAGTAAATGCTGTACAGTCTTTGAAATCTTTTTTTTACGTTTTATAAAGTGTCTATCACACGGAACTTGTCCAGTTAGCAAAGCGAGTTTTCGCGAAGTGTTAGCAAAGCAAGAAATAACACAAATACTTTTGAAGTATACATCTTTCGTATGGAACCCTGAGAGCATAAAAACAAAATGCATTTGAATACGAGACATTCATTATGGGAGCAAAGGAACGTTGCCGGCTTTTATATTTTTTGTGCGAGGTTTTGAGAATGAAGAGGTTATAAAAGATTGTTATTTATATTTACTAAACATATTATAACACATATTAGATTTGATCTATCACTTTTTAAATAAATGCCAAAATATTTTGATCTCTTCATACAAATCAGTTGTCATATCGACCTTTAATTTTTTTTTGTTTATTTAAAATGTGGTAGAAAGAAATAGTCACATTTGACTCGATAAATAGCCTGGATATTTTCACAAACGTTGCTAAAAATCAGCTTGTATAGCAGGGTTTCTTAATCTGTGGTCCATGGACCCCTAAGGGGTCCGTGTAATGAAAGATGGGGGGTCCATGGCAAGCCTACTGACGTTGTAAGTAACGTAAAAAATGATGTTTAACTTCAATCGGTTTTTTTTGTTTGCAATTTTGTAAGTAGGTAAGTATTGTAAATTAATAAACTTATTATTAATTTACAAACAAATAAACTTATTGCAAACAATAAAAGCTGATTGAAGTTAAACATCGTTTTCGTTTTTTGGAAAGGGTCCGTGGGCTCTTTGAAATTTTGAGAGGGGTCCATGACTAGAAAAAGGTTAAGAAACCCTGTTGTATAGTAAATTGCATTGATGTATTCCGGTATGAAGATAAGTGGGCAGGGCACATAGCTCGTAGAACAGATGGCCGTTGGGGCAGTAAAGTTCTCGAATGGCGACCGCGCACCGGAAGGCGCAGTGTGGGCAGGCCCCCGACTCGGTGGACCGACGACCTGGTAAAGGTTGCAGGAAGCCGCTGGATGCGAGCCGCACAGGACCGGTTGGTGTGGAAATCCTTGGGGGAGGCCTTTGTCCAGCAGTGGACGTCTTTCGGCTGATAGATAGATGAAGATAAGATAGCCAGTTCCCAATGGGACACGCAATGGCGCTGAGGATCTTGGTAAGCCCGCTTCCATCTTCGGCATCATTATCACTTACCATCAGGTGGGATGATGCCAAAGGCTTGCCAATTAAGGGTAAAAAAAAGTTTTAAAGCACGTACAAAAAATCGTACAAATACAATAACGAAACGAGAAGTACATACCACGTAAGTGAAGCCACATTGCAAAGGTAATGCCAAAATAGTTTAGCTACAGGATGTTCAGAAACCAATATTTTTATGTCTGGAACACAGCCAGATGGGACCACGGCATCACCTGTGGAAACTCGCTAGACTTCACTCTGTATATGAAATTGATTTTATAGTATGTTACATCTATAGAATTGTAAGTTTCGTTTCAGATTTTATTCTCCTCTATTTTTATTTTATTCAGTCTAGAGAGAAAAATTTCATTTAGGAAATCAACATTTGTTACTGTCAGGGAAAATTCTGATTAAAAATGGTAGACCTTTTACAATTAAGATAACATTTTTTGTAAATATTTCTTAGCTTAATTGGATTCCTGTAAAGATTTTCATCCAGCCATAAAATATAAAATATGTTTCAAATAAAGAAGACTGCCTTTGACCAGATAGAAAATAAATTATGTAACAGTTGCAACGGAAATTGGTATTCGTTGCAACTTTTCCTCGATTATCGTTTTGAATTGATTCTAATACGGTCAAGACTGTCTACTAGAATGTAACGGTTTATTTTTTATGGCAGAGGCAGCAAACTAAAAGACGGATCACCTAATGGTCAGCGATTACCGCCGCCCATAGACTCCCGCAACACCAGAGGAGTCACAAGTGCGTTGCTGGCCTTTGATATGGGAGTACGCTTTAGTATGGTTTGCGTCAAGGATACTATCGCTTATTGTCTGAATAGGATTCTTCTCAATTTCAATATTTAAGGGGAGTGTTAAGTAGCAAGTTTTGTTTTTCCTTTTGCTTTTGTTTTTTTTTAACTTAATTTTTGTTTATACTTTTATATTCGTTCTTTGTAATTTGAGTGTTTTTGTTGCACATAAACATTTATACTTACTTACTCAAATCAAATACAAGTAGAAAACAATGAATGAACCCACTTTAAAAATGATAAAACGTTTATTTTAACTTTCTTCATTAACAAATAGTAAGCCCTTGGAATACCTATTCTCACCTGACCATAAGTGATGATTTGATGAACATGCCGAAAGATAGTAGTGAGCTTTCCAAGATACACCAAAGCGTTTGAAAACAAGGAAATCTTATCTCCATGGAAATATCGGAACACATAATGCTGCTTACATTGATGTTGCCAATACTGTGTTAAGATAGTGGTAGCCAGGCGGACTTAGAATATACACTACCACCAACCAACCGAGTCCTACAAAGTTACAACCCGCTGAGAATCACGTGAAGCGAGACTAGTCTCTACGCCATGGACGCACAATATACAGGGTGCTAAAAAAGTGCGTTTGTTTTAAGATATTACTCAGAATCAAGTATAGGTAGATTACAGGAAAAATTTAGAAAAGACACGATTTACTCCGATCTACAAGTTCTTTTTCAGTTCTCCATACAAATTCGTGATTCACTATTTAGACGAAAAAATAATTGTAGATCGGATTTTTTCAATATTTTTCCTGTATTCTATACTTGATTCTGAGTAATCTCTTAAAATTTCAAGTGCACTTTTTAGCAACCTGTATATTACACGTCCGTGGCGGGCGTAGAGACTAGTCTCGCTTCAAGTGATTCTCAGCGGGTTGTAACTTTTTAGGACTTGGTTGGTTGGTGGTAGTATATTTTCTAAGTCCGCCTGGCTACCACTATCTTGACACAGTATTGGCACAAACATCAATGTAAGTGATGGTAAGTGATGATGATGCCGAAGATGGAAGCGGAGTAAGCGGACTTACCAAGATTCCCCAATGCAATGGGGAACTAGCTATCTTATCTTCATCCCGGCACACATAAATGCAATTAATAACACACATCAGTGCTGTTAAAATTGATGTTTGACGGCAAGACTTAGATAAGATGGTGGTTGCTAGCCGTATACTGTGATGGAGGGAAATACAGTTTTATTATCTAGATAAGTGTAACTTTTACAAGATAATGCGTTTCCCGGGTCTTAATTGTAACCGCTTCGCGACCCCAAACGGTCTATCCCGGGATAAAGTCTCGGTACATCCTAATAGCGCCACTTAGCCCAAGCTAGCGTAACAGCTGATGTACTGATTTAACCCTACATTAATTGTACTATTCGCGGTTACTCTATGGACATCGTTTTTTTTAAATCTTTAGCGGTAAAAGGTAGCTGTTACTCATAAAAGTGAAAAACTTTCTCTAAGAAATTACTAACTGATTTATACGTATCTACTTACTACACGGTTGAAATAAGTTAACTAATAACTACAAAGTTAACTAACCAACTGATTTATTATTTTGTTTTGTAATTTTGAACTCAGCATATAAAATTGACCGGACAATTGAAGTGCTCAAACATTTTTTTTTATCTGCAATTGATACTACCTTGGCAACATCTCACCTGGTGGTAAGTGATTTATGATATTTTAGTGATTAGAGCAAAATCATAGGTCAAACGTCGTTCAGAACCTTAATGAGTGGAAGTCTTAGTTCAGTTGAGTCCCTTTAACTGGAGCTTCTATTTTAATTACATCTTGTATTTATTTCAATTCTGTTTACTTTGTTTTACGTTCCGTTTCAATCTCATTAACAACCCATATCGCCCCCAATGCTGGGCTCTCTTCCCACACCTCGGAAACCTTTCAAATGCTATGTACTAGCTTCCGCCCGCGACTTCGTCTGCGTAAACTTCAAAATTGGGTCCAGAGAGATAAAATGTTAAGGCAGCGCCATCTAGTGGCAAAGTAAATATTTCAGATTTTAACCATTCCTCCGGGAACTTCCAAGATTTCCGGGATAAAAAGTATCCTATGTGTTAGCCGAGTGCTTTATCTATCTATCTATGAAATCCGTTCAGTAGTTTCAGCGTGAAAGCGGAACAAGCAAACAAATAAACAAACAAACATTTTTCTTCAAACATACTTTCGCATTTATAATATGAGATAAGAAGTACATACAAATCCAACGTGATGAGTGTACTTCGGGCGCCGACTGTACCCGAAGTGGCACAGGAGCGGCCAACGTACCAGGACAAATGACGTCATCGCTTATCTTTTACCATCTCCTTGTTATAGCCCGTTTGAGCAAGAAGTATAGCTTGGTTTAGGGGAGGGAGGTAATGGGGGCTTTGGGTATATACCCCCAGGGGGTGAAATAGTAAGGGGTATTATTAGGCGATTTATTGTGCACCGATTGTGTTGTTATTAGGGGGGCGTCACTTATTTGTTTAATAATGTATTTATTACATGTTAAGTCTTTTTAAAGTTTTTTTTTAACTATAACATCTTTAAAGAGGCTCTGTAACTATTGAAAAACAGATTCAAACTTATAAACCACTCCTTTGCGTGGGGCTTAAATTAAGGGTGATAAAAAAGTCAATTTCAAGAAACTTTTATAACAGTTTATGCAACAATTTATTCCTCTTTTGTTCATGTTCCTTTCCCAATGAAACTTGCTAAGTTATCACAATACGGTCGAGAATATTTCATAACGTTTCAAAACAAAGCCGCAAAACTTTTTAAATACGATATTTTTACGTTGCGTTTACGGGGCGGAGGAGACGAACAACGTAATAAAATAATAAGAAAACAATACAAAAGATGGCGCGGTCGAGCTGATTTCAACACAAAGGTCTTCATAACTCCGTGGGCCGTCGCAAGAATGAGGGTGATGGTACAAATTACAAGCGTACGAGGTCTAGGATAGGAGATAGCGGAGCAAAATTAGTAAAAAATATGATTTTGTTTGTAGGAAACCTTTCGGGAACGTGGCCGTGGCTTGAAAATACACCTTCTATTTTAATTAAAATTAGGGTGGGTAAAAAATCTACAGCTAGTTTTTTTTTATGAATTCGCTAATCTGTTCTCTCTCTCCGTTCTTGTAAGTGGTTTTGGTCAGTCGTAAACAAGATTAATCCTTTTAATTTTGACTCTCTTTGACTTTTTTGCTCTCGGTCTCGGCATTTCTGCATGTCAATTATGTCATAACTCTGTTAGTCTTTTTTTTTGCGTCGAAATATGGATTCAACTTTATTCTATGAAATACAGTTTATTTCATACAAATCTAGCAAGGATATTTTAAGCTGTCGCGAGTTATTTCATTTTTACCTGCTGTAACTTATCCAGTTTGTAGCTTTTAAAAGTATTTTTTTTTTGTCTCTGAGTTTTTCTATGATGCCCGCTGGGATGAAGTTCACTGAATTCACGTCAAAAGCATGCCAGTCACGTTCAAGTGGTTGCCGGTTTGATTCCAGTCAAATTGACATACGTAGTACAGGAGCCTATTTATTTCACTGGAACCTGTGTCCTATACCTACCGCTTCACGCTCCGCTAAAGCTTCTATCTTAAACTAACCCCAAAACGACCGAGCGGAAGAAACTAATTCCTTAACATGGAGCAAACTTTATTCGTTAAACTTCGCCTCGCAGACGTCAGCGTCACCAGCATACGGCAACGGGGTGAGGGAAGGAGGGAAGTATTGTCAGGGGGTAGTAAAGGATTTACTGGGCATCAGAACAATGTATTGGTGCAGTATCGATAAAGTGCGAGAGTAGCGATTGCAGGCCGGAGAATGTTGTGAACAGCTCCTTATTAATATTATTATTTTCAATATAAGCTTTCGCTACTCTGCTCACTTGGCGCTAGGCGAATTGGCAGGAGGTACTCCAGCAGAAGCACAGTCAGCTGGAGGCCAGTGATTATTATTGTTGTTTATTAAAATAAATTATGAGGGGACCTGTTGATGTAGTGAGGTAGGTACAGTCCAGCGTTAGCAACATTTTACTTACCTAAGGTTCTAGTTGAAACATTCTTCGTTTCATAGTGCCTTAAAGGAGAGCGTTTAATTGTTTTTTACATTCATCACCATCAGCCAAAAGACTAAAGACATACACTGCTGGACAATGGCCATGGATTTCCACGTTGACCGGTTAAATCATAAAAAATGTTTTGCACAATATTCACTACACAGCACACAGGTACATCTCAAAACTCGCACCATATTTTGTTGCGATTTTAATGTGGTTCAGAAGTTTAACAGTGTTGCCAACCTAAAGTGAACTGAAACTGGGACAGTTCGATTGGGATAGTCGGAATAAAAGTTAGATTTACTTTGTTGTTGTATTCTTTGAAAGCGCTTCTTTTACATTTTGTTAGCTGAAGTTCGTTTTGACTAATGAATGAAATCTGTAGAATCTTCTACACTGGTTGTGTCATGTTTAATGAACGAATTTTTTTTTAAAATTTTCGTGACTATAAGAGTTATTAGTTACATTACAAATAAAAGTAACTATTACCAGCTAAGTCATAAAAAATAAACCAAAAATATAAGTCTTTATATTAAAGAGATATTACCAAACATATTTGTCAATTTTATTTTTGCTCTCCTGAAAATTTGGATTTTTGGACATCCGACTTATGCATCTGATGTACAGATAGGTATGTAGTTAGTAACAGACAATCCAGCTTGAAGCCCGAGGATATCAGATATAGACTGACGAGAGCCAGTCAATTCCCGCATCGTGTGGCCGATCAACAGTGTTGTAGAGTTGGCTATAATCTACATATTACATATCGATATTTGTAAAGAACATCGACTATCGACATGGTTTCATTAATTTCTAAATGACATTAGTATATCGATATTAAAATATATCAGCTTAGCTCACTCTTGCTATCTAACTAATACAATTTTAACGCTAAAGTATGGATATTTATTTTGTTGTCAGTTTATTCCGCTTTAAAGTCGAAACTGCTGAAAGGATTTGGGTGTTTGATAGCTGGCTAAATCAAGCACGGTATTACTAAAAACACAGGGGCTAATTTTAAAAATTCATAGTTCTCAACTTCCTGTAGGAAACTTATTTAAAGAAGGACGAAACAAAAAGTTATTTTTAGTATTTTCATGTTGCAGCGGAGCAACGGTTCGATGGGCATTTTGCACAGCTATAGCTAAGAAAGTGATTAGTGACAAAAGATACTTTTTATCGCGGAAACAAAATTTGTGTCCAAAGGAGACGTTTCACGGGACTATGGAGCTTGGACCTGGTCTGTGTACTAAACATCATAAATAAGTCATTAGAAACATAGTCTTTTCTAATTGTACATTTCCTTCGATTTACCTTCGTTGTGAGGTTCATCTAGTTTCTCAGATTTAACAATCACAACACATAAATCACCCAACATGGCGAAGCGAGCGCAATTTTGAGCATTTTACGTTCAGAAACTAGATTTTGTACATACCATTGAAATTAATAATTTAGTTGCCCGACAAGTAACTCGAAAACCAGCTGTTATGCCTGTAAAAGATGCAAGGCATATCCGCAGATTTTAAAAATCGTACACCAATGTCAGAAATCAGAACAGAAGGGTGTTCAGTCAATCAGAGTCAGAGAAAGCATCTGAGGAATATGTGGATGAAGCCGTAATTTCTGAACGTGACCTACTATTGCAAGCTTCAGTGTTACCATTTATATTGTAAAAAGTGCTGACAAAATATTATGCTTGATCCACGCAACCCTGCTTCTAATATTTTTTTCATTATTTTTCTTAGAAAGCCTATATTTTTCTATATTTTTCGTACTACGTACATGTCCAGGCACAAAATGAAACGTGTCCTTTGTGTTGGAAAAAACTTTTTGACACTATTTTATGCCGAAACTAATTCCATATTCCTCATATCCAGTCATAAAAAACAATTATTGCTTTTGGACGTGTCGGATTCAACATCGATAAAACGACAGTGATCAGATTACAGTATCGATAATCGACAATCGAATTACCGCAGCACTAGTCCAGCTTACCTATCAAAACGTCCCCGGTTTATCATTTGATGGCCCTATTACGTTTGCTTTGTGTTGAATCGTTGTCATAGCTTTGATGGAAGTTGGGAAACTTGGCGCTTAGAGATCCACCCATCAACGAAGCTAGGCTAATGTTAATACCTCTGTTCGAAATTGATTTGTAGTACGACAGAGTTACATTGTGTACGCAACGAATACTAAGATTGTCCTTTTGTTTTAGAGGAAGTTAGATAAAACTGCAGGCATTTAGCAAGCATTTTTTAACAGACTTAAAAAAAAGGAGGAGGTTCTCAATTCGTCGGAAGATCTTTTTTTTATGTGTTCACCGATTACTCGAAGACGCCTGAACCGATTTGGGAAATTCTTTTTTTGTTTAAAAGGGTATACTTCACAGGTGGTTCCATATAAATTTTATCGAAATCGATTTAGCGGTTTTTGAGAAAATCAACAAGAACATAGCAAAATTTGAGTTGTTGCGAATGAAGTTGGTTGTTTTTAACGTATTCAGCGTGGTCAATTATTAATTTCTTCGAAGCTGTCGTGGCTCAGTACAGCTTGTGTGGTCGCGTCGATCACGCAGTTTAACTGACTACAGACACGGTCAAAAGCTGGATGGTTTGGCTGTTAGTGGAATTTATCTCAACCGTTTCCGTGCTTCGCAAGGCACGTTAAGCCGTTGGTGCCGGCTGCTATCACTAGATGGCAAGGCCTTATAGGCGGCTTGAGAACTTATGACACTGGGGTTGGCCACTAGCCCCACAACCTCCATCAATCCGAAAATACCACTTGGCCCCCGTGTGTGGAGTATGGCCTAACCTTCCCGATGTATGGGAAGAAACCCGTGCCCCTGCAGTGGGGATGTAATGGGCTGTTAACACATGTTTACGTAAGGAATACAAGATTGTCCGATGATATCTTTTTTTTTTTAAAGGAGGTTCGATAAAACTGATACTGAAAAATTCAAGAATCCCTAGTTTGACATACACGGAATCATAAAAGTGTAGAGGAAGAAACATTTTTGTGGAAGCGAATTTACTATGGGTTCTTTAGGGAAAGTTGTTCAGTTTCAATACTATTTGAATAGTTACAGGAGGTTTTGTTAGACCTTAATAGCTAATCGACGCATTTCGAAGATATTAAGAAGATAGCTGTGACTTCAAAGGTATTGAAGTCGTTTTTAGGGTTCCGTAACTCAAAAGGAAAAAGGAATCCTTATAGGATCACTTCGTTGTGCGTCTGTCCGTCTGTCTGTCTGTCAAGACCCTTTTTCTCAGGACCGCGTAGACGTATCAAGTTGAAATTTATATCAAATACTCAGTCCTGCAAACCCTTAAAGCTGTGAAAAAATCAAACTTCTATGCCAACGCAATCAAGAGATACCTACGGTCGTTGCCAAATTTCATGATTCTAGGTCAACGGGAAGTACCCTATAGATTTTGATTCCCATGCGAGTGTCCAAATATGCGGCATAAACGGCCGTATCTCTTGATTGCGTTGGCATAGAAGTTTGATTTTTTCACAGCTTCAAGGGATTGCAGGCCTGAGAATTTGATATAGAGTTCAAGACATGTGTGATTATGAATTTATACGGAACCCTCGGTGCGCGAGTCCGACTCGCACTTGGCCCGTTTTTTTATAAGTATAACTAAGTTGATATATATTGTTCACTATTATCACGATCACCTTAAACTCCCCAAAGAGTAGACGTCGAAACAGAACAGACACTATCGTAATAGGTATAATATCAAATATGAAATAAAACCCACCCGCACGATTGTTCGTATAATATCGGTCCCCCGGGCCTGACCCATCTTTCCATGCCCTGTCAGTTAACATAAAATATAGTCGTAGAAAATAGTGTTTCTTCAGTATTTTATTCGACTGTCTTTTCTTTCTAGTGTGGGATATTATGTAGTGAATATATTTTATGTTTGAAGGTTTTCTTGGTAGTTGATTTATTTATTTATTACTTTTATTCTTTAGAGGGGAGTAAAGGCATTTAAGTGTCGGGTGTTAGATGTTAGGTTTTTGTAAACATAACAAGATAATATTATATAATATTAATAATTTGTTATATATTATATAAACAATGTGTTTGTACTAAATATGACCACGCTGAATACGTTAAAAACAACCGACTTCAATCGCAACAACTCCAATTTTGCTATGTTTTTGTTGATTTTCTCAAAAACCGCCGAATCCATTTCTATAAAATTTATATGGGACCTCCTGTGAAGTATACCCTTTCAAACAAAAAAAGAATTTTCCAAATCGGTTCAGGCGTCTTCGAGTAATCGGTGAACATACATAAAAAAAAAAGATTCCGACGAATTGAGAACCTCCTCCTTTTTTTTGAAGTCGGTTAAAAATGACGATTTAAAAGAATGCGAAATACATCTCCTTAAACAAAAAACTTTTTGAATTTGAGTTTGATATAGCAATACCAAATACTTGGACACTCCAACAGGTAACTGTGTTATAATTGCCTACTATTTCTACACTGGCTTCCGCCCGCGACTTCGTCTGCGTGGGGTTCAGGATTGGGTCCAGAGAGAAAGAAAATGTTAAGGTGGCGCTATTTATAGTGACGAAGTGGAAAATGTGAGTTTTTGAGCATTCCTCTGGGCAACTACGAAATTTCATCCAAATCCGTTCATAGATTCGGCGTGAAAGTGGAACAAACAAACAAACAAACATCCATACTTTCGCATTTATAATGTTAAGAGAGATGAGATGAGATAAATATGTGACGTTGTACACACAGGTGTACACATATTATAGCATGCTCGCTTAAATGTTCGTGCGGATGGTGGCGAATCGGGAGCCGGGTCGTTCCCTTCCCTCAAATAAGGTTGAGGGGAGCGATGGCTGACTCTCGCGTTATACTCGTGATCGGGTGCTGTCCGTGTGAACTGGCCTGCTCTTGTCATTGGTTTTTGGAATTGTTTGTCATTAGCTACAAATAATTTATACTTTTATCTCTTCTGAATCCTTTCTTTCTTTATTCTTATTTCTTTATATTTTATTTACAGACATGACATTGTATAATTCATTTATGGATCTAGCATTGAGATGTAATAGAATATAAGACTTTTTTCAAAAAATGACTTGGAGGGAGTTTCTTTGGGCCCGCCGTTTCTTCTCACTCCGCAAACACTTCCCGAAACGGCGGGTATACGAGTTCCGAGTGGTAGGAACCTCGTATTAGGTAGATAAAAGAATAACGTTCGAAAAGTGTACACTGCTACCTACTTCGAATAAAAAATATTTTCATTTTCATATACACAAAATTTACGCATTACAATTTACACATTTAATGTGTATGATGCGTAACTTGCGCAAAGCAACTGGCATCTAATCTTATTAGCAGTATGGTGAGGTCGCGGAGGTTCTCAATTCGACTGTATGTTTCTTTTTGAATAGAATAGAATAGAATAAATCTTTATTTGGCATACTTACAAACAAATTACAAGGCAAAAATTACAGAATAAAAAAGTAATACCAAAAAGGTGCAAGCTCAGCATATACTGTGGGTTTAAATCCACAGCGCTGGTATTCTGCTTGAACCTTTAGGGAAAGGGAAGGACCCAAGGACCCATGGACGATGCAGACACATTTGAGCAAATATTAAAAACAAAAATAAAGCATAACAAATTACACAATTATCGGTACACACTACCACAAAAAGCAAAAGATTTAAACAATATAATATATAAAATAAACAAATACACGGCAACATTTGTCTTGTTTTTTTGTTGGTAACATTTCAACTGATTTTGAGGATAGTTTCAAATACTACAGAAGGTGAGCTGTGCGCCCAGCCTTTTGCATGTTTGTTACGCGATTACTCCGCCAGTTATGGATTGATTTTGAAGATTCTTTTTTTGTTTGGTAGGGAATACTTTAGAGGTGGTCCCATATAAATTTTATCAAAATTGATTCAGTGCTTTTTGAAAAAATCAACAAAAACTAAAAAATCATTGCAAAATGGTAGCTGTTACGACTGAAGTCGGTTTTGAGCGTTTCAGCGTTGTCAATTATTATACTCTGCATTTCAATCATTTTTGATGAAAAACATGCTATCAAATACCACTCGATATTTGTTTGCCTGTCTGAGTTTACAATTATTACACTCTGCAATTCACTCATTTTTGATGAAAAACATGCTATCAACTACCACTCTGTATTTGTTTGCTGTCTGACTTTTAACCCTCAATTTATATTATCGGCCTATCAGGTAATAGATTAAAAAAAAAACACTTGGGAACTGTCTATGGATTTCTTGAAGAAATCTAAATCTAAACTGAACAGTTTAGATTTAACATTTTGCGAAACATTTCATTTTCATCCCACATATTACGTAAATCCACATGTTTTATACTTTGGAGTCCATCAAAACAACGTTTTATCTTACAAAAAAAACGGAAAGATACATTTTAAGTACTAATCATGATTAAAAGCTGCGACGGGTAACACGAAAATGCGAAAAGTAAAACAAATAGGCCAGCATCTATCAGACCCTTTTAGCGGGTCGGTAGAATTTCGTGCCTGGTGGCATCTCGCACCACGCGTTATAAATATCATCATCTTTGACATTGCAGACATCATTTATTGCAATTACTGCTAAGCACTCTAAAAAGCGTGTCAACGTTAATTATATAGGGTGAAATTGAAATAGCGTACTAAATTTCAACCATGGTTTCTGCTTATGAAACTGAACAACTTTCTCTAAAAAAACAATTTAATCGGTGCAAAAAAAAATTGACTCTTCATACAAATCGATGAGCTGCTTAGCCAACTTTGTATGGAAAGTCAAATATTTTGCTCCGATTGAATTGGTTCGTAAGAGAAAGATTTTCAGTTTCATTAGCAGAAGGTACAGTTATAATTTGGTTCACGATTTCAATTTCACCCTGTATTATGTTGGTGTACTTAAGTATATGTCTTGCTGGCCTTTGGATATCCGTCTGTTAACAGTACATACTTTTTTGTAATAAAAAAATATAATGGATGCATTTTTACGGTAATTCGATTTTCGTGTTTTTATCCAAACAGCAAAGCTGACATGAATGAAATGAACTTTCGATGTATACTGTTTGACCTGAATTAACGGAGTTAATTAAACGCTGGGCTGCCCAGAACCTGCATTAGTCTCCCGGCCTTGCAGTTATAAATGTAAGTAATAACACAAATTATTTTATGTAAAATTTTACTAAATTCTGCAATTTTTTTTTTCATAAAATTCTGCAAATATGACCGAAACTGCTTCTGTCCTAAATCAAGGTACATCAGTGTTAAATTTTCCCAGGAAATAATTAATATTTAAATTGCCAAGGTGTAAACGAAGCATATGAACGATCCTTCACCCTTACAAAATTTTCAAATAAAAATTTTGGTACGACTTGCTCCCATGTACCAATCGCCACTATCACCTTTTAGTGAAAGGGGAGACTCGGTCTATGTTGAATAAAACGTCTTAAATGAAACTCATAAGGAGTTATGTCCCATCGCACAAGGATGCGGGTCTTATGTCTACTTTCACATCTTTTACATTTAAGCTAAATATTTTAGTATTTTTTTATGCGAGTTTTCTTGCTTTATCTTGTTAGAAACGCGATTTTTTATTTCAACCCTTTCAAGGAGGAAAATGACAAAATATTATGCGACTTCTTTATGCTTCATGGTAATGAGGAGAAGAGAAACATAATGGGATAATTTTATTAAGAATTATTATTATTCTCGTATTAAATTAATTAATTTTATTAAAATAACTTCGCGTTTACGCTTAAGTGGTAATGAGCAGACCATATCGTCCCTCGCACCACTAAGTCACGTATCTCAGTTTTTTGATGATTTGAGTTAGGACTGCCGCTGACTTCCTTGGGTTGTTATCTATGTTTTCCTTTAACTCACGCTTCAGTATGAATAATGGTTCTCATGATATTGGTATTTACATAGTTAACGTATCTCATAAAAATCCAGGAAAAAATTCCACTAAGTGACGTAACTCACTTAGGGTTTTTAGTCAAAACCTGTTTTAAGACTTTGATAAAATATTATATCCTATATCATATAGGATTTTTAGTGAAATGTTATTTACTTAGGTAATGAGATACAATACGATATTATTATACAGTTCTTTAATTTGGCGGGAGATAGACGGTTAATATGCTGTTAGGCCGCGGGTGCACTCATCTGATCCGGTCAGATCCGACAGCTTAGCCCCGCCCACCTGTCGGTCCTCTTAAAACTGTCGGATGTACGCGGGTGAACTGGACCGGTAAATTGTCGGACGGAAACAGTCATGCCACCTTTTTAGCCATAAAGTAAGCGTCGTCGCGTCGTTGTTATTGAATAGTGTTGTGCGCAGTACATGTGTGCCCGGCTTTTAGCCAACGCCAATTAGTGATGTATGGTTATTATTACTAATACAGTGTAGAAGTATAAGCATACCTATGCTTGATTTATGATGTATTAAAACCAAGTGTTTAATACCTACATCTAAAATTGTGGTTATATCATACAACGTTTCATATTAAAAATACCATATCATTATATGAAACTGCATACATATTCTAAAAGTGTATGTTAATTCCTATAGGTCCAAAAATAAAAACGAACCTTGTATGTTTTATTAAAAACACATTACATTAAAACAAGAAGAGGCTTGGGTGGCTACAGTACAGAACCTAAATATGTAAATTTTATTGAAAATCAAAGTATTTTTTATCTTACGAAAAAAAATACGATTTAAGAAAATGTGTAAAGCATCTCGCTTTACACATTTTCTTAAATCGTATTTTTTTTCTATTAATGCTAAAATACCATAATATACATACACACATATGCATTTGAATATTCCATAAATTTATATTGATTTCTGCAGGTACCTATAAAACATTATCATATTAATATATATGTAAATCGATAACTAAACTCTACATGTCGATGAATTACGCACAACACTTCGTCTCGTCCTGTAAGGATGTCAGTGTCCGACTGTGTCGGATGAGTGCAGCACGTTCATAGAAAATATACAGCGACTAGTGAGAGCCGATAAAATAAGATCCGTTTTATAAGTTACAAGTCCGGTAAACTGTCGGAGTCGGATGAGTATACCCGCCCTTATACAAAATGTACAGCGACTGGATCGGACTGTGACATCATCTGTCGGATCTGATCGGAATGGATGAGTGCGCCCGCGCCTTTAGGATGTTTGCGGGGGTGAACGACGGTGGCGCAGGGAAGTTCTGGCTAGCGGGCGCCGCCGCGCCGCTTGCGCTGACAGTTGTGGTGGTTATTTAGTGGAATGAAGACGTTTCGCTGTCGTCGAATACCTATCATAACGCAATAGTTCGATGGTAAGTGTTTGTCGTCTATTTTAAGTTTCGCTAGTTTTAGTATTGTTTCGTTGATTGAATTATTGATACTGTTTCGTTGATATCTCTCAAACCTATATAATGTTGTTCTAACAGTGGCAGCGTAACGGTGGGGGAGGCGGTCCGCCCCGGGTGCCCAGCTTCAAGGGGGTGCCACGCGGAGAGCAATTGTAAAAAATATATTTAACATGTCATGCATTATCTCCGCACTGCCACCCCCCCTAACGTGAAGAAACATCGTATTTAGTTGCTACCTATACGAAAAAAAACCTATAAAAAATTGCACATAATACCTACAGTTAACATTTATGTGGCCTTGTTAATGAGTAATTCTCCATCTTAATTACGAAAAAGATACATTATGTATAATATGATGCACTCCCTTGAAAACACCTACGGTGTTCGGCATCGACACTTTTAGGTGATGGCAGTTAGTAAGCAAGAGTATTTGACTGTATCAAGGTATCTCCTTATTTTGAGTGAGCACACTAGATAACCGCTCCGGGTGCCAACCCACGCTATGCCGCCACTGTATTCTAAAAACCTATTTTGACGCTTCCTTCTAGAAAAATTAAATTAAATACAGGCTGTCAAAAAATCCGAAATGCGATGGTCCGAATTTAAACTTTGTACTGTAAAATGTTGATTTGTATACAAAAATCGCAGGGTACCACACACTGAAATTGCATCATCGTCCGAAGGTGCGATTCTAGGTATACGGGAAGTACCCTATAGGTTTTCATTCCAAGTGTCCAAATAAGCGGCATATATACGGCCAGTCACGGCAAATCAGATTTCTTCACAGCTCAAGGGATTGCAGGCCTGAGAATTTGATATAGAGTTCAAGATAATGTGTGATTATGAATTTATACGGATGAAACCCTCGGTGCGCGAGTACGACTCGCACTTGTCCGGTTTTTTCTATAGAGATAGGAGTCAGCCACTGAGGTAAAATCAAAATGTCTATGCAAATGTGATTTGTTAATTGTGTTAATCTTGTTATAGATTCAATACTACTACGGTAAAATATAACCTAAAATGGATGTTATTGTAAAATGGCGAGATGGGACTGAAAATTGCGTGTCAACAAAAGACCTAAAATGCACACGAAAGGGCGATAAAATGCGTATTGGAACTCGTGTAAAAATGTTGTATGAACGAAAATGGTATTATGGAGTTATTGTAATTACAGAAAAAGATTGCCCAATTACCGAAAATGACTGTCTAATTACCGAAAAAGACTGCCCAATAACCAAAAAAGACTGCCCAATTACCGAAAAAGACTATCCATTCGACTCTGAATCTTCTTCTAATGAACCACTTGCAAATATCGTATTGTCCAAAAAGTCGAATTATGAAGATCCATTTCATGATTCAGAAGACTCTGTAAATGATCCCGATTATAATCCTGAACCAAAAAAAAATCGAAAAGGATCAGTTTTGAGCGGCGTTACCCATTGAAATGAAGATGATTTTGAAGATCACGCTGTATGTAGCCAGAATTCACATTCTGATTATGACCAAAATTTTGTTTCTTGTGTTAAGTCGATTTTATCTAAAAGTCTATTAATAGTTACTGGCCATTGACTTATTAATTTTAGTAATAAAATTTAATTACAGAATGAACAACAAATGGACAATGGTGAAAAAATTTATGTAACTTCCTGTATAGAAATGGACCAACAAAATACATCTACCAGTATAACAAGAACTTTGATTGCAAGTGATATTACCGCTTGCGACGTTGATACAACTTATACCGATGACAATTTGGCAGTACTACAAATCGCAGATAATTTTGCAGTTCAACAGAACGTACGTGCAAATTCTAAACCAGATTCCATGTCGAGTGACAGAACGGATTGTTCAGAAAGCATAATATTAGCCAGAAAAACGAGTTGCTCGGAAAGCACAATATTAGCCCACGACGACGATCAAATAGAATGTTTCAATGAGGAACATGCTATTAACCAAACAGTAAATGATGAAGCACACACAATTCCTACTCAAAATTATGGAGACGAATATAGAGTTCAATGCTGTGAGGTGAATGAATGCAATGAGAAAGTTTTTAGTTTATGTGTAAGATGTTTAATTTTATTATGTTGGCATCATTTTGAAAATGATTCTACCTGTGAAAATCATTCACAAACGCTTCATATTTTACCATCGAATAATGTAGATTCTAGTTTGTCGAACCAAAGATTCATACCAGAACATTTTGTAGTCGAAGGTTCACCGAGAGAAATTAATCGTCAAAGGACAAGGTGTGACAAAAAAAAAACTAATAAAATTAATAAAGATTCTGGGAAGGAGTATTCTACACAAGTTTTGAAAAAGGTTTTAGCTGAACGCAAACTACGACCGTTATGTAACACTGAAAACTGCAAGAAATTTCATCGCGACTGTCACATTTTTAGTGAAGACTATCGTCAAGAACTGTTCGAATCCTACTGGTCTTTAGGCAGTTTAACATCACAAAGAGCTTTCATATCAGGATACATTGAACAGGTAAGTACCAAACAAAAAACAGCTGGTTCTGAATCCAGAAGACAAAACACTGTGTTTTACTATCTCTGTCACAAAGGTGAGAAGAAAAGAGTTTGCAAAACATTCTTTTTAAATACTCTAGGCATTGGGGAGAGCATTATTAGAACGGTCATTAAAAATATGTCACCCAGTGGAATATTGGAGAAAGATATGCGTGGAGGACGCCAACAAGCAAATATTGAAAAAGATGAACGTGCTAAGGCCGTTGTTGAAGAGCACATAAAACGTTTTCCGAAGGTAGAGTCACACTATTGTCGGGCAAAAACTACTCGCGAATATTTACATTCGGATCTGACCATAAAAAAAATGCACTGCATGCTAGAAGAAGAATTAACAGATGAGCCAAAACCCAGCCTTTCCCTTTACAGGAAAATTTTTAAATCTAAACATCTGTCCTTTCATCAACCCAAGAAAGACCAATGCAGTCTGTGCTCTACATACTTCCAGGGAAGTGAAGAAGTCAAGCGTAATTTGCAAGAAAAGTACGCAGCTCACACAGAACAAAAAGAATCATTCCGTGATAAACGATCAGAACGAAAAGCAGAAGCCAAAATAAACAGATTATCTACAATTTGTGCTGCCTTCGACATGCAACAAGTTATAAATTTACCTATAAGTAGTGAAAGTGCTGTGTTCTATAAGCGAAGATTATCCGTATTCAATTTTACTATCTACAACATGGTTTCACATGACTGTTATTGTTATATGTGGCACGAAGGGCAAAGCAAAAGAGGTGCTTCCGAAATTGCTACTGCATTGTATTTGTTCTTGAGAAACTACGATGAAAAAGGCATTAAGAAAGTATTTTTATTTGCGGATGGCTGCAGCGGGCAAAACAAAAACTCTATCGTTGCATCTGCCCTTCTGTACATCATAAATAATTTCGATTCCATTGAAGAAATCATCTTAAGTATCTCTGTTCCTTGCCACGGCCAAAATGAAGGCGACTCAGCTCATAGTGCTATAGGTTACGCAATAAAAAAAAGTGGTGAAATTTTCATACCCTCCCAGCTGATACCTATTATGAGATTGGCACGAAGAAAACAGCCTTACATAGTAATGGCTTTGAACTATTCAGACTTTTTGAATTTTAAGAAACTGTCTCAAGATTTACGCCTACTTTCTCTGCGAAAAGATAATGAAGATAAAACTGTCGATTGGAGGAATATGGCAGAACTTGCCTTCTCGAAGACCAATCGTGACAAAATATATTTTAAAACTGACCACACAGCTGTGTCTTATCGTTTTTTGTCCCTAAAAAGACAAGTTAATGTAGTAATGGAGTCTCAAATTGAGCCCCTCAACCTTACACAGCCAAAACTTTCTCAGGAAAAATACAACGATTTGATGGCGTTGACTATAGGCAATACGCCAGTCATTAGGATAACCGAGTTTGTGGAATTTTATCGTTCACTGCGGCTTTAGGTTGTTCCGTTAGCACAGAAATATGAGTATGTGTGAAAGTTAAATATTTATTGATGTAATTTGATTGCAATGCGATTGTTTTGTGATTCTTAATTTCGCAGTGTCATGTCAAAGTTTAAAGAATTGATAAATTTTACTTTTCTAGATTTTATTTTTGTAATGCTTCTACGATTCGAACTCTTGATTTAGTTTTAAGAGTGATACTTACTTATTTATTAAGGTTTGTCCAAAGTTTACTCCCTTTTAGTAAAAGTATTTCTTTAAACGCCTGTTATATGCTCAATTGCATTTTGAAAATTAGATTTACTTAGTTATGAAGATCTGCTGCGTATTAACTTTTCTAGATTTTATCTGTAGTTTACTTTTGAATGTGTTCAAAGTTAACAGAGCAAGACTTAATTAATTGTTAAGTTTAGTAACGTGTTTATCCTTCTAATGTCTAGAGTGTACATTTTAATGCTGCTATAATTTATTTTATGTTTTGTCAGACTGAACGGAATATTCCACTGCAATTATCTGTGATTATAAACTATATAACTTGGTGATAAGAAGTTCTTTAATTATTCTATCTATCTATCAGTCGAAAGACCTCCACTGCTGGACAAAGGCCTCCCCCAAGGATTTCCACATCGACCGGTCCTCTGCGGCTCGCATCCAACGGCATCCTGCAACCTTTACCAGGTCGTCGGTCCACCGAGTCGGAGGCCTGCCCACACTGCGTCTCTCGGTGCGCGGTCGCCATTCGAGAACTTTACTGCCCTAACGGCCATCTGTTCTACGAGCTATGTGCCCCGCCCACTGCCACTTAAGTCTAGCGATTCTGATAGCTATGTCGGTAACTTTAGTTCTCCTACGTATCTCCTCATTTCTGATTCGATCACGTAGGGAAACACCAAGCATAGCACGCTCCATCGCCGTTTGGGTGACTTTGAGCCTTTTTATGAGGCCCATAGTAAGCGACCATGTCTCGGATCCATATGTCATCACTGGTAACACACACTGGTCAAAGACTTTAGTCTTGAGGCACTGCGGTATTTTAGACGTGAAGATATTGCGAAGCTTCCCGAACGCTGCCCAGCCGAGTTGGATTCGACGATTGATCTCTTTCTCGAAGTTGGACCTACCTAACTGGATTGTTTGTCCTAGGTATACGTATTCGTCAACAACTTCGAGTGTAGAGTCTCCAACCTTCAGAGGAGTGGGTGTAACACGGACGTTTGACATGATTTTCGTCTTATCCATGTTCATTTTAAGACCCACTTGTTGGGAGACTCTACTGATTTTAATGATTAGTTATATTTTATTACATATAGGCTGAAAACAATACTGTTGCTCCAACCACATAAGTTTTGATGATGCGTTCAAACAAAGTACAGACTAATATGATGTAACAAATCTTTTATGTGGGAAATTTTCATATTTTCATAATAAAACTATGATCAGTTTGGAGTGTTTATTTTCATAAACTAGTGTAACTGTAGGATCGTAAGTGGAAAATGATTCGGATATTGAAAAACAAAGTTATCACAAAGTCACGTATCTGTTTTCAAAAATCAAAAAAAATATTACTAATACAATTAAGTGAGTAGGTAATACATCAAATGAAAGCAGACACTTTCCTCTATATATAGGTATATTCGTTTTATTTCAGCATGTCCTTGGAATTAAAATATAATTAAATTTTGAAATTCCCTAACTGAAAAACGGTTGTTTTGAAGAACTTGCAAAAATGAGATACGTGAGTTAGTGGTGCGAGGGACGATATAGGTAATGTACAAGTCTGTAACCGTAATATCGCATAAACCGTAGTTACGCGAATGTACGCGTAATTTCACTTTTTAACAGATTTTACGATTCTTTCCGCAAAATCAAGGTATTTAAGTATATCCATTCCGGAAAATCGCTTAATCAATGCGTAAGAAAACATCGATTATGCGATTTTCCGGTAAAATTAAGCGTTTCTTCATTTCCATTAATTCACTGCCATTCTTTTTTACCGACTTCAAAAAAGGAGGAGCTTCTCAATTCGTCGGAATCTTTTTTTTATGTATGTTCACCGATTACTCGAAGACGCCTGGACCGATTTGGAAAATTCTTTTTTGTTCACAGGTGGTCCCATATAAATTTTATCGAAATCGATTCAGCGGTTTTTGAGAAAATCAACAAAAACATAGCAAAATTGGAGTTGTTGCGATTGAAGTCGGTTGTTTTTAACGTATTCAGCGTGGTCAGTTATTATTAGGGCAGTATAAACCGGTGGCCGTGGCAAAGATAGGTATATTTCTTATTCTATCGATATTTTCTTATCTAATTGGCTACATCAGCCACATCCAAGCGCATGAGAGCGCGGAGCAACGGGACGCCTGCACCTGAGCCAATCTGCGGTCGCTGTAGCCGAATTCGGCTGGGACCATCATCATATTTATACACTGGTGGACTAAAAAATCGACTCAAAATCTGTTGCCCGACTTTTGAAAAAATAAGTCAGTACAAAACTACTAAATACAAAAAACTAGAAAACCACCAAACTAAAATTATAAAGAGTAAACACGCAGATTTAGAACTTTTGGTTTAGTGTTTTTTGCTAGTTTGAGTTATTTTTTCAAAAGTCGTGCAATAAACCTTGAGTCGATTTTTTTGTCCATGAGTATATATTTTACTATTTATTACAATAAAGTATATTGAATTGAATTGAATTGAATTGAATTGAATACGTTCTAAACTGGCGACCACGAGCGCGAAGACGTAAATGGACAGGTTTTCCTGATAAACTTGGCGATCTGGCGACATTTTCAGAATGGCTGGTATTTGCTTCGCTGCAGCTCCGGTATGTCGTAAAGGTGTTTTCACACAAGCGTTTCAGTGTGCCCGATATACTCGTACGTATATCCACGTTTCCTAAAATTTGACCTTTGCCCAGGTCCCATCAAAGTTATTATGAATTAGCTGTGTGAAGTTAGCCGAAGAAGTTAGACGAAAATTATAACCCGACCAAATTAGGGAGTTCGAAATTTTAAATTCTTTAAATTGTTTCTAATTGTCTTAAATTTACTAGAAAACGAATAAATATGATGCTAAATAACAAATAATATTTTTTTTGAGTTGTGTTTAACTGTTTATATGCACTATAAGTTTTAAAAAGCATATTTCTTCTAAAACATAAAAGTGGCATTATATCAAGGTTTGTGCCCTGGTTTTAACCTGTTTTCCATTAAAAATGAAGAACGAATATACTTAACCTGCTCAGAAAACAGATATCGAAGAGAAAAATAAAGAATTCATTATGACGGAATCATGTTTTTTATTTACCTAGAACTTTACCTAGAAAAGCCAGTTCCATGACGATTTAAGGGTATACTGAACATATCAGGCTTATCGAGTTGCATATCGCTGGATAGTTATTAAAAATATCTATCAATTAATACCAGATTAAGACTGTACGTCATAAGCGACAGGAGTTACGAGCCGCTGAAGTTCTTCATAACCTAGCGATTCACCCACTGTTGTATATCGTTGAATAGCTACTGTAATTACCTTTCATTTAAACGACATTTGAAGAATGAACCTTGTCCACGAGCAGCGCTATGAGCTCTGAAAGTTTTTTTACACCATCGGCGGGAGAAAGGAAGTTCCGTGACTTTTTAGGGTACCGACCATATCAAGCTTATTGAGTTGTATATCGTTCGACAGCTATTAAAATTACCTTTTATATGAAATACATTTGAAGAATGAACCTTGTCCACGAGCGGCGCTACGAGCTGTCAAACTTTTTTCTCAGCAGCGGTGGGAACAAGCAAGTTACGCGACGTTTTTAGGGTATACCTACCATATCAGGCTTATCGAGTTGTATATCGTTGAATAGCTACTGTAATTATCTTTCATTTAAACTACATTTGAAGAATGAACCTTGTCCACGAGCAGCGCTATGAGCTCTGAAAGTTTTTTTACACCATCGGCGGGAGAAAGGAAGTTCCGTGACGTTTTTAGGGTATACTGACCATATCAAGCTTATCGAGTTGTATATCGTTGGATAGCTATTAAAATTACCTTTCATGTGAAACAAATTTGAAGAATGAACCTTGTCCACGAGCGGCGCTACGAGCTGTCAAACTTTTTTCTCAGCAGCGGTGGGAACAAGCAAGTTCCGCGACGTTTTTAGGGTAGACCTACCACATCAGGCTTAACGAGTTGTATATCGTTGAATAGGTACTGTAATTACCTTTCATTTAAACTACATTTGAAGAATGAACCTTATCCACGAGCAGCGCTATGAGCTCTGAAAGTTTTTTTACACCATCGGCGGGAGAAAGGAAGTTCCGTGACGTTTTTAGGGTATACTGACCATATCAAGCTTATCGAGTTGTATATCGTTGGATAGCTATTAAAATTACCTTTCATGTGAAACAAATTTGAAGAATGAACCTTGTCCACGAGCGGCGCTATGAGCTGTCAAACTTTTTCTCAGCAGCGGTGGGAACAAGCAAGTTCCGCGACGTTTTTAGGGTAGACCTACCACATCAGGCTTAACGAGTTGTATATCGTTGAATAGGTACTGTAATTACCTTTCATTTAAACTACATTTGAAGAATGAACCTTGTCCACGAGCAGCGCTATGAGCTCTCAAAGTTTTTTTACACCATCGGCGGGAGAAAGGAAGTTCCGTGACGTTTTTAGAGTATACCGACCATATCAAGCTTATTGAGTTGTATATCGTTCGATAGCTATTAAAATTACCTTTCATATGAAATACATTTGAAGAATGAACCTTGTCCACGAGCGGCGCTACGAGCTGTCAAACTTTTTTCTCAGCAGCGGTGGGAACAAGCAAGTTACGCGACGTTTTTAGGGTATACCTACCATATCAAGCTTATCGAGTTTTATATCGTTCGATAGCTATTAAAATTACCTTTCATATGAAATAAATTTGAAGAATGAACCTTGTCCACGAGCGGCGCTATGAGCTGTCACTTTTTTCTCAGCAGCGGTGGGAACAAGCAAGTTCCGCGACGTTTTTAGGGTATACCTACCATATCAGGCTTATCGAGTTGTATATCGTTGAATAGCTATTGTAATTACCTTTCATTTAAACTATATTTGAATACTGAACCTTGTCCACGAGCAGCGCTATGAGCTCTCAAAGATTTTTTACACCATCGGCGGGAGAAAGGAAGTTCCGTGACGTTTTTAGGGTATACCTACCATATCAGGCTTATCGAGTTGTATATGGTTGAATAGCTACTGTAAAAGCCTTTCATTTAAACTACATTTGAAGAATGAACCTTGTCCACGAGCAGCGCTATGAGCTCTCAAAGTTTTTTTACACCATCGGCGGGAGAAAGGAAGTTCCGTGACGTTTTTAGGGTATACCGACCATATCAAGTTTATCGAGTTGTATATCGTTGGATAGCTATTAAAATTACCTTTCATGTGAAACAAATTTGAAGAATGAACCTTGTCCACGAGCGGCGCTATGAGCTGTCAAACTTTTTCTCAGCAGCGGTGGGAACAAGCAAGTTCCGCGACGTTTTTAGGGTAGACCTACCATATCAGGCTTAACGAGTTGTATATCGTTGAATAGCTACTGTAATTGCCTTTCATTTAAACTACATGTGAAGAATGGACCTTGTCCACGAGCAGCGCTATGAGCTCTCAAAGTTTTTTTACACCATCGGCGGGAGAAAGGAAGTTCCGTGACGTTTTTAGAGTATACCGACCATATCAAGCTTATCGAGTTCAATATCGTTTGATAGCTATTAAAATTACCTTTCATATGAAATAAATTTGAAGAATGAACCTTGTCCACGAGCGGCGCTATGAGCTGTCAAACTTTTTTCTCAGCAGCGGTGGGAACAAGCAAGTTCCGCGACGTTTTCAGGGTATACCTACCATATCAGGCTTATTGAGTTGTATATTGTTGAATAGCTACTGTAATTATCTTTTATTTAAACTACATTTGAAGAATGAACCTTCTCCACGAGCAGCGCTATGAGCTCTCAAAGTTTTTTTACACCATCGGCGGGAGAAAGGAAGTTCCGTGACGTTTTTAGGGTATACCGACCATATCAAGCTTATCGAGTTGTATATCGTTGGATAGCTATTAAAATTATCTTTCATGTGAAATAAATTTGAAGAATGAACCTTGTCCACGAGCGGCGCTATGAGCTGTCAAACTTTTTCTCAGCAGCGGTAGGAACAAGCAAGTCCCGCGACGTTTTTAGGGTAGACCTACCATATCAGGCTTATCGAGTTGTATATCGTTGAATAGCTACTGTAATTACCTTTCATTTAAACTACATCTAGAGAATGAACCTTGTCCAGGAGCAGCGCTATGAGCTCTCAAAGTTATTTTACACCATCGGCGGGAGAAAGGAAGTTCCGTGACGTTTTTAGAGTATACCGACCATATCAAGCTTATCGAGTTTTATATCGTTCGATAGCTATTAAAATTACCTTTCATATGAAATAAATTTGAAGAATGAACCTTGTCCACGAGCGGCGCTATGAGCTGTCAAACTTTTTTCTCAGCAGCGGTGGGAACAAGCAAGTTCCGCGACGTTTTTAGGGTATACCTACCATATCAGGCTTATCGAGTTGTATATCGTTGAATAGCTATTGTAATTACCTTTCATTTAAACTATATTTGAATACTGAACCTTGTCCACGAGCAGCGCTATGAGCTCTCAAAGATTTTTTAAACCATCGGCGGGAGAAAGGAAGTTCCGTGACGTTTTTAGGGTATACCTACCATATCAGGCTTATCGAGTTGTATATGGTTGAATAGCTACTGTAAAAACCTTTCATTTAAACTACATTTGAAGAATGAACCTTGTCCACGAGCAGCGCTATGAGCTCTCAAAGTTTTTTTACACCATCGGCGGGAGAAAGGAAGTTCCGTGACGTTTTTAGGGTATACCGACCATATCAAGTTTATCGAGTTGTATATCGTTGGATAGCTATTAAAATTACCTTTCATGTTAAACAAATTTGAAGAATGAACCTTGTCGACGAGCGGCGCTATGAGCTGTCAAACTTTTTCTCAGCAGCGGTGGGAACAAGCAAGTTCCGCGACGTTTTTAGGGTATACCTACGATATCAGGCTTATCGAGTTGTATATCGTTGAATAGCTATTGACATTGTCTTTCATTTGATCCATATTCAAAGAAAAAACCTTGTCCAGGAGCGGCGCTATGAGCTGTTCATATTTTTTTACACCATCGGCGGGAGAAAGCAAGTTGCGTGATATTTTTAAGGTATATGGAACATATAAGGCTTATCGAGATGTATATCGTTGGATAGCTATTGAAATTACTTTTCATTTATACCAAATTTTAAGAATGAACCTTGTCTGCGAGCGGCGCTATGATCTGTCCAACTTTTTTCGCAGCAGCGGTGGGAACAAGCAAGTTCCGTGACTTTTTAGGGTATACCGAACATATAAGGCTTATGTAGTTGTATATTGTTGGATAACAATTGAAATTATCTCTCATTTGGTGGTAGATTTGAGACTGTAGAACATAGGCGAAAGAAGTTATGAGCTGCTGAATCAGTGGGTGAATCGCTAGGTTATGAAGAACTTCAGCGGCTCGTAACTCCTGTCGCTTATGACGTAGAGTCTTAATCTTAATTGATAGATATTTTTATTAAATATCCAGCGATATGCAACTCGATAAGCCTGATATGTTCAGTATACCCTAAAATCGTCATGGAACTGGCTTTTCTAGGTAAAGTTCTAGGTAAATAAAAAACATGATTCCGTCATAATGAATTCTTTATTTTTCTCTTCGATATCTGTTTTCTGAGCAGGTTAAGTATATTCGTTCTTCATTTTTAATGGAAAACAGGTTAAAACCAGGGCACAAACCTTGATATAATGCCACTTTTATGTTTTAGAAGAAATATGCTTTTTAAAACTTATAGTGCATATAAACAGTTAAACACAACTCAAAAAAAATATTATTTGTTATTTAGCGTCATATTTATTCGTTTTCTAGTAAATTTAAGACAATTAGAAACAATTTAAAGAATTTAAAATTTCGAACACCCTAATTTGGTCGGGTTATAATTTTCGTCTAACTTTTTCGGCTAACTTCACACCGCTTTATGAATTCAAGTTTGGAAAAGTTTGAACTTTGGCCAGCAAAGTTAACTCAGAACGTAGACGTGTAATCCCCGTAATTATATTTATTCTATTGCCATCTTATCGGAAATCAAGTTCATTAATTTACAATCCACGATTCATAAAGTTTGACCTTTAAATTATTATGAATTCACGTTTTAGTAATAGTACGCAATGGAATAAGGAAATGACCGGGGAGCATCAGCTTTAATATACCAACTTTTATATTTCTAACTTTGAAAATGAACGGATTTCGAAAAATTTTTTGCAGTATTTGGTTAAGGAGGCACTATTGTAAAAATAAAATCCATACGATTTTTATGAAACTTTGTACAGTTAAGTAAGTACTTTATTTTAATACTTATACAAAAGAGTTGGTTACTAGGGGAAAATTCTGATTGAGGTAAATCCCATACAAACAAAAGTTGTTTATTTTACTTTATTTCCAAAATGGCTACAACGATTTTAATGAAACTTTGTATGTTATTATAACTTTATAAAACCTTCTGTACTTCATAGTTAACTTTTACAGGAAATATCGAAATAAGTTACCTCCCAGATTATTTGTAAGCCAGACGGAGAGGATTCGCGAAAGCGTATGCACAGCGTGGCTATACAATTTAGTATATTTAAACATTTAGGGAACCCATTTATAATCCCAAATTCACATGCATAACTTGCATGCGATTGTCAATGGCATATACGACTACATAAACTAAGAACTACTAAAAACACTGGATCTAATAAACGCGAGAGCCCTGGGAGCGCGGGGAATGCCTCGAGCACTGAAAGTAATCAACATTCCTGTGTCCGACGCTTTACAGACGTGACACCTGCGGCGAGGTGGGTTAAGACAGGGCCGGACTGAGGTGAGGGCCCTACTTAAGAGTCCCTAAAAGTTTAGACTGGAAATTAATGGTAAGTAGGGCCTCATAAGAAGGCTCAAGGTCACCCAAAGGGCGATGGAGCGTACCCTACGTGATCGAATCAGTGAGTGAACTAAAGTTTCCGCCATAGTTCTCTCGAATCGCTAGACTTAAGTGGCAGTGGGCAAGGCACATAGCTCGTAGAACAGATGGCCATTGGGGCAGTAAAGTTCTCGAGTGGCGACCGCGCACCGGAAGATGCAGTGAGGGCAGGCCTTCGACTCGGTGGACCGACGACCTGGTGAAGGTTGCGGGAAGCCGCTGGATGCAAACCGCATAGGACCGGTCCGTGGAAAAATCCTTGGGGGAGGCCTTTGTCCAGCAGTGGACGTCTTTCGGCTGAGACATATGGCTTCTGTTACGATTTATTCAAATATTTGCAAGGATATTATGCAAAATATTATCATTATCTGCCAGAAGAAGTCCGCTACTATACATACAAAAATTCCTTCAAAATTCAAAATTCTACGTAGCACTGTCACATGCATCTAACGGCATCTTGCAAGCCAGACTAGATCATCAGTCCTCTATTAGGTCGTCAAATCTTTCTCTAATATTATAATACTCGTGCAAATAAGTTGAAAAATCCACCTGTATAATTAGTAATAAGTTTAGGGTTTGTCAAACTAGATGTTATATTTTATTTAAACCGACATTCCGTGTTTTGAAATTACCATGGCTTATACGATATTGATATTTCTTATGAGTTATATCTCTTTAGTGTCTTATTAAAATATCGCAATATAAAATTAAATTCATTTAGTCCCATATCATAATCTTTATTTCCTTTGTCTATGAGGGGTACTTACAGCTGTCACTTACAGCGGCCCTGAGTTTAAGGTTAAAACAGATATGGATTTAGGGCATTTTCCGTTTGACCTCCTTCCCTTGAGGACGATCTAAACAATTCCCAAATGAATTCTCGCCAAAACTCCGAACATTGTGTTGTCTGTTTTCAACCACCTCATGGTAATTTTGAGAAACGTAACGTTTGCTGAAATCTCTGAAAGTAGATGAATGTTCAGGATTGAAATTCGGTACAAAATTTCTTACGTATTTGATGTGATTTAAGACTTCGTCGTGATTTTAATCACTTAGGGAAAGTCTCAAGTCGCGTTTGTCACGCAGCTCGCAGGGAAAGCGACTAAGTCTAAGGTTTATACGTAGGTGGGTTTATACGTAGGTGGGTTTATACGTAGGTGGGTTTTGAAGTAAATTAATGGTTTTAAATTTAATTAAACATTGATCGAGTTGACTGTATAATATTTTGGCTTTCTGCATTACACAAATTCTCATCGTACTAAAAACTTTTGTTATGTAGCTTTGTTGAAAACGCAAATAAAATTGTTGACTCTCTGGTCACGCGTGACATATTAATTACTAGCTTCTGCCCGCGACTTTATTTGCGCGAACTTCAGAATTAAGTCCAGAGAGAAAGAAAATGTTATCCCATATAGTGTTAAAGTGGAAATTTTGAGTTTTTAAGCATTCCTCCGGGAACCTGTAAGTTTTCTAGGATAAAAAGTATCCTATGTGTTAGCCGAGTGCTTTATCTATCTACCTATGAAATTTCATCCAAATCCATTCTGTAGTTTTGGCGTTAAAAGTGGAATAAGCAAACAACAAACTTTTGCATTTAATATTAGTGAGATTCAGATTTCAGCTGTTGTTAGACCATAAGTGGTTGACTTTATCTGTTATTCTGCTGTTATACAGCTAAGTAATGCAACTCAGTAATTGCGCCTATAAGAGTAATAATGCCTGAGTAACTGATGACTTAACTCTTACATAACAAGATTTAAGTTTTTAAGTGTAATATTTATTTATTCTTACATTTAGTGTTATTTTTAACCACAATTTAACTTGGTGTTTATAAAAAACAGTATTTTATACTGTTCGACGGGAAAACTATTTACATACTGATCTACACTGGTGGACTAAAAAATCGACTTAAAATCTGTAGACCGACTTTTGAAAAAAGAACTCAGTCTACAAAACTACTTAATAGAAAAAACAAAAAAACTAGAAAATCACCAAACTAAAATCATAAAGAGTAAACACGCAGATTTTGAACTTTTGATTTAGTGTTCTTTTTGCTAGATAGAGTTATTTTTTCAAAAGTCGTGCAACAAACCTTGAGTCGATATTTTTGTCCATGAGTATAGTTTTGCTCGACGTGAAACTACCTGGCATCGAGAAATTTGGGACAGTATCTTTTTGATATACGATTTTCGGTATATAATAATGGTTAGAAAACTTCTATTAGAATTAAATTCTCTTTGGTTCAAGGGATACCACACCTCTTACCTACTAGTAATTTTATATACGTTCTTTTTTCGTGAACAACACAACCAACAAGGCTCAGTGGTTGGTGCTCCTGACTACTGATGAGAGTCGTGGGTTTGATCCCCACCAAGGGTAAACATTTCTGTGATGAGCAGATTTGTTTGCTCTGTGTCTGGGTGTATTATATCTATATAAGTATGTATTTAAACGTATATGTGTGTGTATATCAGTCTCAGGTTCCCATAATACAGGAAATCCTAGTTTGGGGCCAGATGACCGAGTTAGTTCCCGAGGGCCCCGATCCCCGAGGCACCCATCCCGGAGGACCCCGAATACGATAAACTTAAAATGTAATCTAGTTAATCGACCGTGTGTGATTTGTCCCGGATATTTATTTATTTATTTACTATTATAACATAACCAGTCAACAATAAAGTAAAGCCTACTTACTCCGTTGAGGTTTTATTAAATTTTATCAACACACACAATACACATGCCATTGTTCAAATCAAATCTGTGCCAATCTGTGTCATTCTGTGCCATTCTGTGTCGATACGGATCGGTAAAGAAAGAAAAAAAACGTAATAAGAACAATTTATTCAATTCTCATGTCAAATACAAAGAGGAAAGGAAAACAGAATTCGGAACAAAGACATGTTAGTACAAGGACCGGGCCTTCCGAATATTCTTGAGATGTGATATGCTTCTTAGTTTTAGTTTAGCTCTTACGTATTAAAAAAAATGTATTTTCAATTCATTTCAATTCAATTCAAATACTCTTTATTGTCACACAAGAAGCACATACAAAAATAACAAAAGAAAAAGAAACAAGTAGATACTAGTATCTTATCTAAGTCTTGCCGCCAAACATCAATGTTGACAGCATTGATGTGTTCCGGCATGAAGATAAGATAGCCAGTTCCCCATTGCGTTGGGGAATCTTGGTAAGCCCGCTTCCATCTTCGGCATCATCGTCACTTACCACCAGGTGAGATGATGCCAAGAGCTTAACAATTATGTATAAAAAAAAAAGTAGTAGATAGTTGTAAATTGTGTTTGCCGAATAAACTTCTTTCAATGTAGACAAGCAGCAACACTTTATAACGTCACAAATGAACTGTCAAATCAAATTAAGAGTTTTTTTTAATATTTAGATTCTCAAACTAATTTACACTTTGTTCGAAGAATAACCGTTATGTATGATGATGATACCCATGATGGGTATATCGCTTTCATTTTGGGTACTTTCCGACGGGATGTGAATGGACGGAACTATTTTACTAGTTTTTTTTTATTATAAATAATTTTTATTTGGCTTTTTTTGCAGAAATTTAGTTATGATAGTAACTAGCTTGACCAGACTTGATTTTAGTAAATCACCTATCACTAGAGATAGACACAAATTCTCCGTCGAATAGGTGCCATTTTCAACTTCGTTACGCTCGTCCTTACAAAAGATATGGTCTGCGATCCAGACGATCACATTATTAATACGGTGCTCCCGGCCTATACGAGCCAATATCTGGAATTGACGTTCAAAATATTATAGGCCAGCAGCCATGTGCTGTAGTGTGACGCGTTGTGATATGCTTTATCGTACATTTCTCTGTTTCTGAAGTGAAGCGTGAATTTGTGTGACATTTCCTCGTGTGGTAAAGCAGTTTGAGGTAGATTCTCTTCTGAGTAATAAGTAGAGCGAAAAATGTGATTCCGTAGATATGTTTTTACAGAGGTTTTATAAATATTGATTTTGTTTTATAATTTGTTATTCATAACGTGGAAATAATCGTGCTACCTATCTTGAATTTTAAGTATAATAAGCTTCTTATGTTTTCAATGAATACGTTTAGAAAAAGAAATATGGAAGAAAATTGGTTTATTTTTTAGTTAGGTGTCTATTTTAAGATAATACAAATAATTATAAAACACAAAAGAAACTAAAGCGGACCTCAGCTTCTGGACTGTAGCTTGACTGTAGCGGAGATTTTCATTATATTCAATTTCAAACTAAACATAAACCAAAATACAATATCCTGATCTTCATTTGCAGAAAGATTTGTCAGTTTCATATTAAATATGATATTATTTTCAAAAAAGTCTAGTCAAAAAATTTTAGGACTCAGGTCTGATCATGAGGATGATGATGACGGGTTAAATATTACATTTATTAAGTATTAAATATACATGGTTACAGGAAAAGTCAGTAGTAGGTTCAGTTTTGGTTAATCATTTTTATTAACTGACATGCCTTCTAACTAGTTAGGTACATCAAAAAAATGGACCCTAGAAGCACTAATCCCAAAAAAATCGATAAAAAAGCCAAAAAATTAAGGATTTTTTTAAAAATCTTTAAAGTTCAATATCTCCATAAAGATTAAGTTTAGGACACCATATCATAGAATCAAATCCATTAGAGATGACCTGAATAATAACGTCCTTTAATATTCAGTACGACTTTTCCTGTAACCCTGTATAATCT
Source organism: Coleophora deauratella (assembly GCA_958295455.1). Taxonomy (NCBI): domain Eukaryota; kingdom Metazoa; phylum Arthropoda; class Insecta; order Lepidoptera; family Coleophoridae; genus Coleophora; species Coleophora deauratella. Next base: position 11,058,769 of record OY282410.1, on the reverse strand, counting down.
ACATACGATCGAGTATAAAAATCAAATATAAATAAAATTAAAAAAAACGTAATTAAAAGTTAACGTAACCTGATAGCATTACATTGGAAGTTCATTAATGGAGACAATGACGAAAAGATACAAAAAAATTTCGAGTATTTAAAGTGTATTGAAATGTTACCGAAGGTAGGACCAAAAGATATAGACCAAAACGAAGAAGTATTAGATAGGGAAGATCATATAAAGTACTGAGAGCAGAAGAGAAATATAACTGAAATTTGTAACGACAGGATGTTTTCATTATTAACATCAGAGAGGATCTATAGGAAGAAAGATATGTAGAGTAACCCGAAAATTAGTTACATCGATCAAGTGAAGGCCAAAGTCAACATTGTAAGGTCTTATAAAAGTTATTTATAGCATATCCCCGATCCACTAACAAATTTTCGCCTATCGTATTGCGTATTAACTACTACGAACAAAACAAACTACCCGGACTCAGCCTGTGTTGTGACCCCACAATTCTGACGATTCTTAGAGCAAGGATTTCTATTTTTATTTTGAGGCAGTTTGAATTTTTTTTTTTTAAACCCACCTGGTTTGCTACCAACGTCTTATATAAATCTTGCCGCTAAACATTTATAATAATATTAATAATAATATCCGGGACAAATCGCACACGGTCATCTGGCCCCAAACTAGGATTCCCTGTATCTTGGGAACCAGAGACTGATATACATACACATATACATTTAAATACATACATATATAGATATAATACACCCAAACTCAGAGCAAACAATTCTGCTCATCACAGAAAAGTTTGCCCTGTGTGGGGATCGAACCCACGTCTCTCGGATCAGAGGTCAGGATCGCTAACCACTTAGCCACCGAGTCAGTCAGTTATGTTAACAGCATTGATGTATTCCATTGTAATGATCACTTCTCCATTGCATTGGGGAATCTTGGCATGCATCGCTTACCTTATCACTATGATAGATACCAAGGGCTAATGAAGGAGTTCCAAAATGAGGATGTACGGATTTCATAAAATGACAACTTCAAAAAGATAGAACTGGGGTCGGTCACTAGCCCCACAACCTCCACCAATCCGGACTTGGCCCCCGTGCATGGAGTATGGCCTACCTAACCTTTCCGATGTATGGGAAGAGACCCGTGCAACTGCAGTGGGGACGTAATGGGTTGTTTACAATATTAGTGCTGTCACAGAGTGCAGTAGTATCTATTCCCTATCCTTCTCTAAAGGCAAGTTCGATCCTTTGGTGTTGGAGTATCCAGAGGGTGACTGCATCTTAACCACTTCGAAGTTGAGCTCCTGCTTTCATTCATGACGCAGACTAAGTCTCCTTGAGAGTGCGAAGCCCCGAAATGTAGGGAAAGGCACGTCGTTCCGGAAATTCTGTAAACCCTGGATGAAATTTCACTATTTTGTTTTACAAGTATCTACGGATTGTGTATTATAGAGAATCACAAATATTTTAGATGCTCGACGTTTCTATAATTCCTTACTTTTCTATAGAACCTAATTATCGAACTCGTGTTACGATTTGAATATTGGCGCCATTTCCGAATGAACCATGGATTCACATTTTATAGAAATACCACATTTGAGTTACAGCGTTTAGGTAATTGTGAAAGTCACCACTTGGACCTATTTTTAGGTCGTTGGGCCGCAATGACTACCTGCCTAAATTTAGGTTGAGCCTTACGAGGCTATGCGAAAAATCATATAAATGTGTAAACTTTGGGATGGGTAATTTTTATCTGCCTAAATACCTAGAATAGGTGGAAATTTTAAAACACCTATAATTTCGAAATTTAATTCCATGTAAACTTCCCTACGAATACCACTACAAAAACAACATTACATTCCAGTTTAATTCATTACAAATTGGGTAGTGTTAATGTTTACCTGCACCGATATGCCGCATTTAATTTCCACTTATGGGAAAATTTAACCTGTATACCACGAGAAATGCTGCTCGAAACATTATAATTTGTATTTTGTTTAACACATCGAACCACAAATTGGATGTTATATAAAACACATTTTAAATAATTTATGTTTGCCACAATTTGGGAATAAATTTCACTCGTTTTTATCGTAACAAGCATTTATTCAGACCACTGTGCAGCTTAAACCTTGTAACAGCTCCAAAATGAAATTTATAATACGTTTTTAATACATATTTCATCTCTTTTGATTATTAACACATTATTGTTTTTGTTACAGGTATGGTATTGGAGTTGTGCATTTCAAAATAATTTTGAAGCTTATTACGTGAGTACCTATAGTGGAGATTAAAAATATAAAAGTGATTTCTGAAACCTCTAAGAAAATAAAAATTTGCTCTTAGCAAATACCATATCTTTGAGGAGCTTCAACAAAACAGAGTCAACGAAGCCACCTTTATCCACTCAGGCGCGGCCATTAAAAATCGTGTTATCGCTCAAGTGCGGACATGTCCAGTACGTGCACCGAGTACCTAACCGTATTCTTTCACATTTTTCTTGTGGTTGACGATAGGTAGACAAAATCTAATTACTCATTTAAGAAGACAAACAAAGAGGAGTATGGATCCTCCTCTAAGGATAAGTTAAAGAAAATTGCAATAGTTTTGCCATACACATCACACTTTTTATAATGGGCGTTTTCTGTTGCAATGCGACATTCCGCGCTCAACGGAAGTCCAGGGTTTGTACAGGAGTTATACAGTAGTAACCTATTTAAACGCAGATTTTATTCGGAGCTTCTCAACAATATGGCCAGTCATTTCATTATTTGAGCCATTTCTATGATCTCGCCAAGACATATACATTTTCTCTGTTTTACTCAAAAAATAGATACAAAACAAAATCCTCTTCATTCTTCCATTGCAAAAGTAGCGCAACAATTAACATTTTTATTTTGACATGAAACACCGCACTGTGAGCCAACAGGAAAAAAAACAAAAGAAAAAAGGCAACGGCATACAAAAATTGTATCCGCGTCACAATGCATTCCGTCCGTGTGCCGCGTCTACAATTGTTAAATTAAATTCAGGCTGGCATAGCTCGAATTTACCACGTATTTTGTCAAATTTCTAGCGGGAATTTTGGCTAGGTCTCCCCGATGTAGCGACACAGTGTGCAGCGCGGAGCGACAGGCTAAATTTCTGCATAATTGAAGTTCGTTTGCCCTCGCGGTATGTGTTAATTTTTGTAAATTTTGCCCCGACCGACCGACAGACTGACTGTGCTTTTTTGTTCTACATTTGGTGCAGCTCGTACCAGTGTGCTAGTGTTTTTCGCTGAGTGAAATTTAATAATTCAATGTAGGTTACTCTGTAGTGAGTAGATTTTTGTATTACATAGTTACTCATGATTTTTAAGTTAAAAATTAATGTGGACAAGACTTACTTGCAACTACGGGATAGTTTTATAGAGGCTGTTGTAAAAGTACTCCTGGTAACATTAACTTGGTTTTCTATTCATGAAACTAAACGTCATTGACGTCACAAAGAATCTACATGTTTTGGCACAGATATAATAGACAAGGTATTTGGTGACATAGGCTTTATTTTATCCCGTAAAAATATCGAATTTCCTCGGGAATCCCACTGGGAACCCCAAAAATATAGTAATACAACTTGACAAAACTATATATATAAGCTATATTGATATTCAACAACTACACTACTCAACAAATTTCAATAAAATTACATAGCCATAGTTTTATAGTATTATCTATCTTTGGTTTTATCCCGAAATACTAATTTCCGTGCTGGGAAGTTTATAATAGAAGTCTTTGGGTAGGAAGCCGTTCGCAGCTTACACCCTGTGCTACCTCAACGAAACCAAAGCCATAAAAACGATATTCACGCGGGCAGAGCCGTGGGCAAAAGCTAGTCAAACCAGCCATGTAACCTAAACACGTAACCGCCTCCGTAGCGTAGTGGCTTGTCCGCTCGCTTCACATCAGGAGGTCGCGGCTTCGATTCCCGGCGGGGTCCAACTTTGTAGGACTCGGTTTGGTTTGGACATTTTCTGAGCCCGCCTAGCTAGCTACCACAAGTCATGCCGCCAAATGTTAACAACATTGATGTGTTCCGGCATGAATATAAGATAGCCAGTTCCCCATTGCGTTTTTGGAATCTTGGTAAGCTCACTTCCATCTTCATCATCATAATCACTTACCATCAGGTGAGATGGTGCCAAGGGCTTTCCAATTGATGGTAAAAAGAAACATTACATTAAATGACTCGCAGCATAATCTGTATGTCGCTCAAAAGCAACAAGCCTCCAAAAATGGATACGTCACAGTTGACACAACCACAACAACTCCATAATCCCGCGTCCCGCGTATCCCGGGGTATTTTAAACAAAATCCCGGATTTTGGCCCGTTATGTTTGAATTTGAGTTGAGTTTCAAACGCTTGTTTGTATTTCAAATTTTGAATACGTCACTTGGATAGGCGGATGTTTTATCGTACAATGTTCAGTGTTCATAAATGGTTATGTTCTGTGGTTGTGCTTTTTAATAGGTTTAAGCAAAAGTTTGTCTGGAAGAGATTGATTATAGCTCATTATATACAGTTTAGTACATTTACATTTAGTTAGTTTAGTTTAGTACATTAGTACATTTCTTTCTATTTGTTACATAAAAATCTGTTTTCAGAACTGACCCCCAAGCCGGCTCGAACCTGGCTCAACAGATATCCCTGGTCATACAGCGCGGTAACGATGGGCACTTTTGGGCCTGGTACTAGTCGGGGGGGGGGGGGTTAATAATATTTAACCAACTATTTTCGATTTATTCAAAACTATTAGTTAATATAATGACTATACAGGATGTAAGGCACAGGTTTCCAAAAACTTTAAGGGCTTGCTCAGTAGACGAAACTGAACAACTTTCAACAAGATTTTTTTTCAGAAAACGAAAAAACATCCTTCTGGCTTCTCCATACAAACTGTCCAATCAAGTTTATAATTTCGTATGGAGAAGCCGATTTTTTTTCGTTTCCTGAAAAAAATTCTTGTGGAAAGTTATTTAGTTTCGTCTACTGAGCAAGCCCTTAAAGTTTTCGGAAACCTGTCCCTTACACCCAGTATATGACGGCGAGGGATGCTAAATGCCACACTAGGTAACCGCCGCATATCCCTCTAGACAGCATACTCAAGTTGTCAGACATGACAAGAAGAATCCATATTAAATTAACTAACTATACTTACTCGTATAAAAGATATGGGTTTTCAAATAAATAAATATTCCGTACAACGGTATAGAAACTTCAGAAAGCATTACTTACCGAGCCAAAGTGTGTCTGCCACTGATCTCGGTCTTTTTAAATACTCTCATAAACGGAATTATACGCTCTTTTTGAGTTTTCTGATTGACTTCGACACTTCAATACATATTTTTTGTATTCAGAGTCAAAAAAAATAAAAAAGTTAAATCCCCTTTCAGATCGAATTATTTCTGAACGTGTTGCCTGTTATTCAATTCGGAGCATATCGTGTTTCGCTCGAAGTTTATCCATAGGCAATTTAAAATACTATTCAGTCTGAATGGATATATGTATAACTTTATTTTCGAATAACGATTTATATTTAAAAAATGTTATGTAAATTTATTGAAAAATTAATCTGTTTTCTGAAAAAAGTTACAATATAAAATATTTCATATTTTTATTATTTTGACTACACAAAATGACGTGTATCCGCCATGTTGAATACATATTATGTGACGTCATCAAGTTGAATGTCACGATACAAGAGGTACTACAGATGGTAAAATCAGCTTAATAGTATAGGGTGCAAATGGTAACAAACTTACAATACGTATGTACGATCTAAAACTAAGTACTATAGTAACTATAAAGTCTGCAACTTTAGAAAATCTTATTGACAAAAATCAAAGAGTTATTTACGTAGCAATACACTGATTTATTGACATAATATGACTTTTAGAAGAAAAAGAACTAAAACGAACCCACCACGCTAAGAAAGCTTGTAACAAAATGAGACCTACTTAAACTGGTAGTGTTACCATTTAAATACGGTTAATTGTACAAGACAATAAGACTCCAGTTAATAACATTACATGTTTTGGTTGATCAATGCAAATAAATATCTCACCATACAATTATCTAACATAAGTAAATGCATCGTGTAATCTATACTCAATTTCTTTCGGTATTTACAGAAATGTAAACAATATTGATATGTATTTTTATTGACATCTGCATGTTAAAATTCTCAAATTAGTAGAATGTATTGCATGTTGCAGTCGAAAAATGTTTCAGGAAACATTTTTCGACTGTCGATCATATCCACACATTAAAACAAATATTAGAAAAATATAATGAGTATAACAAACAATATTACATTGGATTTATTGACTACAACAAAGCGTTTGATTGCTTAGAACATGAAGCAATATGGAATGCACTAGAAACACAAGGAGTGCCTTTGAAATATATAAGAATTATGAAGAATATATACTCTAATAGTACAGCTGAAATTAGATTAGAACAATCAGGCCCACAATTTCCAATAGAAAGAGGTGTAAGGCAGGGAGACCCCATCTCTCCTAAACTTTTTGCGGCTGTTTTGGAAATGATATTTAGAAAACTAAACTGGGATGACAAAGGCATTAACATTGATGGCGAAAGACTACATCACTTGCGATTCGCCGACGACCTCGTTATCTTTTCAGAATGCCCAAACTCACTACAGAATATGATCCAGGAACTGTCTACTGAAAGTGCAAAAGTTGGCCTTACTATGAACACGAAGAAAACGAAGGTGATGACTAATTCTGTTAAAGTTGACATATACGTGGAAGGAGAAATAATAGAATATGTACAAGAATATATATACCTAGGTCACCTCATATCACCGAAAGATTGCATGAACCTAGAAATTGAAAGAAGAGTAAGTAACGCATGGAAACGATTTTGGTCACTTAGTGTAATAATGAAAAATAAGAATATGACACTTATCCATAAAAGGAAAACTTTCAATACATGCATTCTTCCATGTATGACCTACGGATGCGAAACATGGTCCCTAACCAACAAGCAACTTGACAAACTTAAAGTCTGCCAAAACAGTATGGAAAGGAGTACCTTAGGAGTCAGGTTAAAGGACAGAATCAGACTGGACACGATTAAAAACAAGACTAAGTTCACGAAAGTGGATAAGGTAACTAAACATTTAAAATGGAAATGGACAGGAAAGATGATGAGAGACAAATCAGACAAATGGACAAAACGTACAACAGAATGGTACCCAAGGGATGGAAAGAGAAGTCGAGGAAGGCAGTTGAAGAGATGGGAAGACGAACTGAAGTCCATTGCGGGTCCACTGTGGACTAGAACTGCAAAAAACCAAAAGGAGTGGGCAGCTTTGGAGGAGGCCTTTGTCAAAAGACAAGCTTATCTGGTTACCAGTACCATAAAATTGTAAATTAAAATTGTAAACATATTTATATCAAAAATGTACTAGGTGTAAGGTTCTTTTAAGCAATAAAGGCTAATAATAATAAAATTGCATGTTTAATAGTGATGTTAAAGAAACTTAGTACCTACGTTTGCAAGAAGTATCAGAATTTTTACATGCTCATGATTAAATATCTAAAAAAATGGAGTATATCTCTCCTTTTGACTTAGATGAAGCTGGACTAAAACTAGCACTCAGAACGATAAGTTTCCGACGTCCTCATTATACTTCTGTCATCAGATATAATCATTGCGTTACTGTTATCAAAAACGAGTCCATTTAAATTCTTTGTTTCAATCCACTTTTTAAACCCTTCACCTTTATCTACAAAAACACCAAGGTCCGTGCAAATATACAAGTTATCATTAACATCTTCAACAATATGTCTCACAGCTAGTAACTTGCTTATAATTTCAACTTTAGCACCCATATTAGAATATTTGTAAAGACCAGTCTTATTAGCAATAAAAATGTCCTTGTGTGAACTAATGTAAAAGTGATCAATTTTAACATTTTCAAATTCTTTCACTATCACAAATTCTCCTTCTACCTCCATATGCAGTCGTTGATTTGGATAACTCACGTAAAAGAGACGTTTATGGTGAAACAGTCCCCATATATTCTTACCCTTTTCTTTATAAGGTAAAGCTAAATTGTAATGAAAATTATATTTATATATTCCATCACTACCACCTAGAAAAACATCACCTTTTTCTTTATCAATAGCTACAGAGAATCCACCAGGAACGTCAGGGATTATTTGGTGATCCAAATCATTTATATTCAGTAATGCTAACTGAAAATCACTGTCAAAATCGGTTTCTGTAGGAGTAAAGCTAAAAAATAGCGTATTGGAGGGTCTATGCATGTTTAGGTTGTAGGCTCTTCCTCTCTCCCATATGACATGAGTTTTATAAAACTGGTCACCGATAACGAAGCTATGGCAGTTTTTGGAGTATTTGTTCTTTTCAGCAGCAATGATCTTGGAGATTGTGATTATAATGAGTTTTATTGTGTACAGTTTTGTATTCATATTTGGTGTTTATCTGAAAATAAAAATAAATTAAACTTTATTTATTATTTGTAAAAAAATCGTAACTTATTATAATACTAGCTTCCGCCCGCGACTTCGTCTGCGTAGACTTCGAAATTAGGTTCAAAGAGAAAGAAAATGTTAAAGTGGCGCCATCTCATGACGAAGTGGGAATTTTGAGATTTAAGCATTCCTCCGGGAACCCTTAAGTTTCCCTGGATAAAAAGTATCCTATGTGTTAGCCGAATGCTTTATCTATCTACCTATCAAATTCGTTCAGTAGAAAGAAGAACAGACAAATAAACAAACATCCATGTCCAGGTTCTTACGCGATTTCCTTCACCTAAAGGTTGTCTGGAAGAGATCGCTCTTTAGCGATAAGACCGCCTACCTGTATAACTTTTTTTATTTTAATGTTGATGTTTTTATTTTCCTGTTTTGTTGTGCAATAAAGTGTTTTCATTCATTCATTCATTCATCCATGATTCGCAATTAGTGAGATGAGACATCGTCGATGTTAAGTACTGGGTTACGAGTATCTAGATGAAATTGATTTTAGAAATCGCAATAATTGATTTACTTTTTAACCGACTTCAAAAAAGGAGGAGGTTCTCAATTCGCCGGAATCTTTTTTTATGTATGTTCACCGATTACACGAAGACGCCTGAACCGATTTGGAAAATTCTTTTTTTGTTTAAAAGGGTATACTTCACAGGTGGTCCCATATAAATTTTATCGTAATCGATTTAGCGGTTTTTGAGAAAATCAACAAAAACATAGCAAAATTGGAGTTGTTGCGATTGAAGACGGTTGTTTTTAACGTATTCAGCGTGGTCAATTATTATTAACTGAAAATTGTTTGTTTGTTAACTCTTTATTGTACAATTATTTAATTCATTTGACGAAGATGGCGTAGTTCGGTATTTGGAATTCCGTTATTTGTATCATTGTTATTTTATATTTTACGGGACACAAATAAATATAATTTAAAAATGTTACATTTATTAATAGGAAGGCACACATAGGAGACCCTAATAATGAGATTCCTATAAAAATAAATCTTTTGGAATCGTGATGATTGGTGGGTAGATAGCTTGGCAGGCGAATTTCTAGTCTTAAACACAATCTCATGAAATCGGGCACAAAAGGAATCGAACCCGCGAAACCACTTACCTCCTGATGCGAAACCACTTACCACTACGCCACGGAGGTGGTTAACTGACATTCACACTACTCACAATTTGTAAGATGAAGAAATAATTACAAACTTCTTGGATATCATGTTTCTCCTTCGAAATACGACTTAACAATGAGAACAATCTTTGTTACTGTTTTGAGATAGTTATTCACAGTTAGTAAATATTGCATATTTAATTTGTATTGTAATTTATGTACAAACATTTATGCAACCATATTATTAATGTTTATAAATCTACACACTGAGGCACGGTATGCTGGAAGTCATACAAAAGGTAAGCTGATTTTTGTTCTCCTTTCCTTTAACTGGAATATTTCTACCGATAGTATGAAAAATTTTTGTTCTAAACTTTGCTAAAATCGCAATATATTTTCTAAGTGTCATATAAAATTGATCAGCTCGTCATCTAAATTGCTACACCTTTTTTACGGCATATATAAGTAATAAGGATGCCAAAGAGTCAGTAATATAAAAATTTATTGTTATATTAAATCATAAAGTGCAAAAAGTGCATTGCCGCGTTGAATATAATATTAAACTAAGGAGTTTATAACTCAAAAACGAACATGTGTTATCTACTTATAATTCATTTCGTTACACAGTTATAGTTACCACCAAAGAGGTTTGTTGTGTCCACTAATGGACGTCCATCCAAGTTAAAAACGCACTCGCTACACTTACATAAATACCCTGAATTTAGGATAGAACTTAAATTTCTGAATTCTGCTTCACCGGTTTATGGTGGTGCTGAAGTTTTATCAACTTAATTGTTACTACCTGTTTGTTTCAACCCATCTTCTTCCTCGCCTTCCTCCTAGATTTAGATTTCTTCGATTGTCTTTTCTGCATCAAAAACCTTCTCATTGCAGCCCTTCTTTTAGCTTCTTCTCTCCACTTGTGTTTTAATATTCCTTCATAGCACACATTATGATTTTTGCTTGGCAACAGTTTGTATATACCATCTATATCGGAGTATATTATGTGATCATGCTCATCAAATGTCAGACCAAAAACCTGATCTACGTCTGCCACTTTCTTTACTCTGATATAAGGTTTATCTTCAATGTATATTCCATCACTAGCACAAATGTAAAAGTCACCATAAGCATCTTCTGTTATCTGTCTTACTTTTAATTCATCGCTTAAAAATATAGGATCTCCTTTTCCTGGCTTAGGCACTTTGAACACCGCAGTTTTATTCACAAAATATATATCGTTACTTTTCGATATCATAAAATGATCTATCTCTATATCTCTTGCCTCTTTCACAGGGGTGAACGTATCAACTTCGAGAATATGTAGTTTTTGCGCGGGATATTGTATGTAATAGAAATTTCTTTTCACAAATATCCCCCATACGTTAACACCGTCTTCAGCGAAATATTCAGCTGACTTTGTGACGAAATTGTATTTGTATATACCGTCTTCGCCACCCATAAATATGTCGTCGTTGCCTGCGTCATAAGCTAAAGCGTAACCTCCCGGAATACCTTTTACATCAATACACTTTTTCTTTTCCACGTGACAAGCTTTGATACCAAAATTCACGTCACCATCCTCCGAGATTATGTTGTAACTAAAAAAAAGTATTCCAGAAAATTTGTGCATCACTAAATTGTACGGTTTACTAACGTTTTGAAATAAGATTTCTCTGTCGAAATATACATCGTTAAAAATTATGCCGTCGCAAATAATTTTTGGAGTTTTCTTCACGTCATTGAATATTCGTCTTTGAGAATTTGTTGTTATGAGTGATGTGGATAAAAGTAACAGTTTTAATGTTGTTTTATAGTTTTCCATTTAAATTCTCTTTTTTATGTGTTCAACTTATGTATTGTACAATATTCTGTAATCTTATGACTTTATTTGGCGTAAAGTCAGTTTTTTTAATATATTGTAACGTTGCCGATGTTGCGAAAAATAACACTACACAAAGAGAACGTCGGGCGAGACTGAATTATCGTTAAGGAATATAGTTTCATACATAAGAATATAAACACGATGATATCGTGAGACTGTTTATACACATTAGTAATATAAATAAATACGATAAAAATATAAATAACACGATGGTATGGTATAATAAATAAAACGTTGTATTTATTTTGCCAACTGTTATTATTTTCTTTATCTACAAACATGTTACTAATACGAGTTCTTGTGGACAAATACTTATTATTTTTGTAGTCAAAATATAAAGAGCTAGGCAAAGCCAGTCGTTATTTTGTTTCGAAATACCTAATACGATTATATCTCACTAATATTATAAATGCGAAAGTATGGATGTATGTTTGTTAGTTTTTTATTTGTTCCACTTTCACGCTGAAACTACAGAACAGATTTGGATGAAATTTGATAGGTAGATAGATAAAGCACTCAGCTAACACATAGGATACTTTTTATCCCGGAAAACTCAAGAGTACCCGGAGAAATGGCTAAAAACTGATTTTTTTACTTTGTCTCAGATGGCACTGCCTGGACGTTTTCTATCTCTCTGGACCCAATTCTGAAGTCCACGCAGATGAAGTTGCGGGCGGAAGCTAGTAATAAGTATATAAAATAGTATAAATCTGAAGCTAGTGCTTGTGGAGTTTCTTTTTCTTCTCGTTCTAGCCTCAGGGCTTAGACGGCGCTTGCCTGGATTTGCGCCTAACATCACCCGCGGTCACGTGAAAGGCATTTAGATTTATTACCTACGGGCGTGTGCAAAGAGACCTTCGTACAAGTTCATATCTAGCATTCAAATGTGCAGGTTTCCTCGCGATGTTTTCCTTCACCGTAAAGTAATCGCTATTTAATGTACGAAGTTTCTAAAAACTCATTGAAAAATTGAGCAGTGTTTCGTTTTTGGGCCTCTATTTATAACCGCCTCAGTCCTGAAGTATGGTTTCATTTGTAACACTGAAAAAAATTACTTTGACGTACTAAGGAGTTTTTATGTAATTAAAATATATATTTTGTTTGTCCTCTATTTAACACTTTTTTGCATCTAGTTCCAACAGATTGCAATATTTTTATTTAAAAGATCGCCAGGGAAAGCCTCACGGAAAATGTCCCCTATAGGGGACGCGAGGACTGAGGAGGATAAGAGCTAAATCACAACCATAGAGCCACAGTTTAGCGAACTTAGTATTAGGAAAAAAGTTTCTCTAAATTTCAGACCATTATTCGTTCTCAAAAAATGGAAATAGCAATAAAGTGGCGAGTTTTAAATTTAAATTAACAATAGCCTTAGTAGTAAACATAGATTAAATTAAATACGGGATAGGAGGAGCATCGTAGCGAGAAATAGCGTCTCGCTACCCATTACACGAAGTTTGCACATTCTCATAGGCCCCTTTAGTACAGGGTTTAGCCACGTGCATCTAGCAGGGGATGCGGGACCTAACTATTATAATATATAATATAATAATAATATCTGGGACAAATCACACACGGTCATCTGGCCCCAAACTAAGATTCCCTGTATTTTGGGATCCAGAGACTGATATACATACACATATACTTTTAAATACATACATTTATAGATATCATCCACCCAGACTCAGAGCAAACAATTCTGCTCATCACAGAAAATTTGCCCTGTGTGGGGATCGAACCCACGACTCTCGGATCAGAGGTCAGGATCGCTAACCATTTAGCCACCGAGTCAGTCAAACTAGATTATCTTTTAAAAAACTGTGCCAATCCCAACTCTACATATATATATATTTTTAATCCACTTCCTGATTACAGAAAAGGCTTATGCAACAAGGCCTTAATACTTTTTAACATATTGTTTTTCTACCCGGACAATTTTGAATGCAAGCGTTATTAAATCGCGTGAATCAATGATTCTGAGGCCGCAATCCAAAAGCCCTAATGAGCTATAAAAACAATTTCCTTTGAAGTCATTGAAAATGAAAATTAATATGAAAATATTTTATTCGAAGTAGGTAGCAGTGTACACTTCGAACATCATTCTTTTATCTACCTAATACGAGGTTCCTACCACTCGGAACTCGTATACCCACCGTTTCGGGAAGTGTTTGCGGAGTGAGAAGAAACGGCGGGCCCTAAAGAAACTCCCTCCAACACATTTTTTGAAAAAAGTCTTATATTCTATTACATCTTAATGCTAGATCAATAAATGAATTATACAATGTCATGTCTGTAAATAAAATTTAAAAAAATAAGAATAAAGAAAGAAAGGATTCAAAAGAGATAAAAGTAAAAAAATATTTGTAGCTAATGACTAACAATTAAAACTATAGTTTTCAGTCGCTAAAGCTTAATAAGTGTACTTTATATATTCACTTTGCGAGCCTTTCGCGTAATAAGCAGAAACCATTTCAAAGAGTTTCCAATCTCGTGAATTAGGTAACTAGGTGCGGTCCGAAATTGTGTTAAACAGAAAACATGTAGTTAACAACCGAGATGTACAAAGTATTTCGTATGACCGTGTGAAATGAGCTTTATTTTGTAGGGATGGGCTTGATTGGCGAGGCCCTAAAAATTTGACTTTTACTTTATTATTATCAGTGATCGGAATAGGTAGACTGTATTTACCTAAACTTCGAGGAACAGAGCGGAGACTTCCTTAGGGCAACATTTTTTTCGCGTCAATTGTCCCGGGTTTCAGGGAATCACATAAGTAGATTACGAATTAATGTTATTTGTAGTAAATAGCTTTCCGCCTGCGACTTCGACTGCGTGGAATTCGATTATGTTGCGTTTTCATAGAATAAAAATATTATTAATAACTCGTTTTCTAGGCGACGTGTCAAGATAAAAAATGCACCAGATTTTTGTATATTTACAGCGATACACTATAAAAACCGCATACAATTTCGCGCAGTAGATTTTGCCAAAGCCCGGGTTAGTTGTACCTACCGGAAAAAATCTTGTAAGGAAGTCTCCAAAGGACGTCTCTGTTCTCAGGCAAAGTTTAGATAAATATAGTATACCTATTCCGATCCCTGATTATTAAATATATACTAGAGGTATTATTTTTACTAGTACAGAAATCTGAACTTTACCCTTTCCTGATGAAAATGTTATGTTCCAAATATAGTATTAACCAAAAACTGGTTTTTGGTTAATACTATATTTGACGAACGAAACGAACAAATAATTATTCTTTATGTCAGAAAGACAAAAATATACCTTTGAAACTGCTGCCATACCTTCAAATAATTTCCATTTACATAAACGAAAAATACACTTGTGACACTGGGGTTGGCCACTAGCTCCACACCCTCCAGCAATCTCGGCATGGCTCCCGTATGTGGAGTATGGCCAAACCTTCTCGAGTTACGGGAAGAGACCCGTGCCCCTGCAGTGGGAACGATAAGGGTTACTAACGAATCCAAAAATAATATATTTCGCATCCCTACAACCCCAGTATTATCCTTTGAAATTAGTTGGCGCATAATTTTGGCGCAGCGCACCGTGCAGTGAGGCCAGCCGAGTACTCTAAGCATTTTTTGATTAAGTTTGCTTATGTGACCTCATACCCGAAGTCTAGCGAAGTTAAAATAATTTTCGTTTTCGAGATATTCAGTTTTATTTCAGTCTAGTTTTCTATGTACCTTTATGCATAAAGTTCTAACGAATAGAACACAAGTCACACCTCATACTTTGGAGGCCAACCACACACGGGGGCCAAGTTCGGATTGGTGGAGGTTGTGGAAATAGTAACCAAGCCGACTCCCACTTCATTCTTTGGGAAGGTAAGCCGTTCTTTACACACTGGGTCCAAGTCCGGATTGATGGAGGTTGTGAGAATAGCGGCCAAGCCGACCCCAGTGTCAGAAGTTTTCAAGCGGCCTGTAAGGCCATTGACGTTTCCACTCCAGCTGAAGCTTTACTACAGAGGCCATTAAATTTAACCTTCAATACCTTACCAGGTACTTAGACATAATTATCAAATTACGTAGAATAGTTTAGATTATTATTTACTTAAAAGCCTGATTGTATTTGCAAAAGGATTAACAATATTCATTTAAAAGATATCATTGAACAAAATTACATAAGTACCTAAAAATAAATAAGTTCAGATCAATCAAATTATTGACTAAAATTAAATTAATCCAAATTTATACTCACTTTGAGTTTGCTCAAAAATTTTCCTTTCCAAATTGAGGTCTTTTCAAGATAATTTATAAACTTAAATATTTGCATGAAATTTACCCTTCTCAGGGCAGAGGGGATGAGGGGATGGTAATCGAAAAATAATACTTTACAGTTTCAAGGGATGCTAACGACTGTTTAAACTTATAACTGGATGATTTACTGTTTTAGCAAGAATAGGGGCAACCCTATTATTGAAAGTGTTAAAGCAAATTGCAAATTGATAATTGTATTTTAACACTGCTTTAATACTTTCTTTGACACTCAGAACCGATAACTTATGGTCATCGGGCATCTTTAGGAGTGTTTTCAGTAGGCAATTTATACACCAAACGCCCTTCGAAGGTTTTATTACTTTGATTGTATAGTAGCTCTCAAAATTGCAGCTCGTAGAACAGATGGCCGTTGGGGCAGTAAAGTTCTCGAGTGGCGACCGCGCACCGAAAGACGTAATGTGGGCAGGCCTCCAGGTGCGCACAGGACCGGTCGGTGTGGAAATCCTTGGGGGAGGCCTTTGTCCAGCAGTGGACGTCTTTCCGCTGATAGTTGTAGGCTCCTTCTGAAATACCTGAGTTTTTATTTTATTTAATCGTAACTTATGAAACTTCCCCAAGGAACATATTATGTATACAAACTCAATTCGCAAAAAAAGATGTGTTTTTTATAGTCGAAATATTTAACTACTTTAATGTAAATAATTAATGATTTTCTTTCTTTCTGTTGCAAAGCGGGATCATAATAAATTAGTGTTAAAATAGAAATAAATCAGTTATCCATTATTTTATCAAACTTAACTTTCTTTGTTTAATTTGCTTTAATAAGAAACAAATTGTATAAGTTTTACCACACCGAACCGTAAACATTCTGTTGAAAAGATTTTCTACATTTATATCAGACAAGGCTCTACGGTCATAGAAGAATTTGCCTTAATACGAAAAACAGGAAAAACAAATAACTTTCGAGTATGTTTCAGAATTTTTTTATTAGGTATTTGCTTATAAACTGAAACCTACAAAATCAATCGGCAAAATAAGCAAAGGGAGCAATCCAAAATGATCTGTGTAACTCAATAACGAGGAAAACTGGATATTGAATGCAAACATTACAGAGGTTGGCAGAGCTCGGTTAGCGTGGGAATTTGATTCGATTTGCCTCATCACATACGTGCTGAGAAGGTATATGATCTGCTTGGTAGATATTATCGTTTTCTTATATGGTCTCCTTGGTAGAATATTATCATTTTTTTATCGATACCCTACGGGTTTTGTAGTCAAATCGTATGACGATTTGTAAGGCAATGTTCTGATATTATCTGTGGTCTGGGCAGACTCAAAGTATCTACTCATAACTAGCCCGTGCAATGTGCGTTATTCAGTCTATTTACTTTTAGTTCTTTTTTTTCCTTTAGCTATATTTTATAGTCCCAATGTGTTCTTGGCTATGTGAAATACATTATTTTATCAAGGCACTCAGGCATTCCATAGGTATTGACGACATTTCAATTTTTAATTGCACATTTCACTGAGAAAAAGCAATAATGCTGCCAGGCACTTCCGTGCCTCCAAAAAAAATTGATCTAGATATTTCTTGGGGAAATTACATTCTTTCTGTTATGGTTTCAACCGCTGTATGAAGATAAAGTGACTAAAGTAACTAATTAACAGTGATCGGAATAGGTAGACTGTATTTACCTAAACTTCGCCAGAGAACAGAGACGTCTTTCGGAGACTTCCTTACAACATTTTTTCCGGGACAACTGTCCCGGGCTTTGGCAAAATCTACTGCGCAAAATTTTATGCTGTTTTTACAGTATGTTGCTGTAAATATACTAAAAATCTGGTGCATTTATTATCTTGACACGTCGCCTAGAAACAGAGTTATTAATAATATTTTTATTTTATGAAAACGCAACATAATCGAATTCCACGCAGTCGAAGTCGCAGGCGGAAACCTATTTACTACAAATAACATTACTTAATTCGTAATCTACTTATGTGATGTCCGGAAACCCGGGACAATTGACGCGGAAAAAATGTTGTCGTAAGGAAGTCTCCGCTCTGTTCCTCGAAGTTTAGGTACATACAGTCTACCTATTCCGATCACTGCTAATTAATAATAAAAAAAGTTGTGAACTCGACTTGATGCAAAGTCTTCATACCCTACACAGACTAACGGAGGTCTAAATCAGTAGCATCAACTACTAGCATGAGCATTGCGAAATGCACTTCAACGCGATAGCGTCAACTTAGGTCACTGAGTGAACTTATAACATTGAATTTGTTACATTATGCATCGGAATAAAAAAAGGCCACGCTCCTCATCAATTATATTTTTAAGTTTTTTTTCACTGAATTTATTGTATTGTAATAGAAGAAAAATTTATGCGCATAGTTTTTCATTACCTATGCAATTTTCAATTTATAAAAAATCCGCAATGAGTATTGAAACGATCATAATAAAAAAAGCGGCCAAGTGCGAGTCGGACTCGCCCATGAATTCCGTAGCAACAAGTAACATAATATAAAAGTTCTTGTAGTTCGTTATAGGTAAATTGCGGTTTACGATTTATGACGTATTTAAAAAAAACTACTTACTAGATCTCGCTCAAACCAATTTTCGGTGGAAGTTTGCATGGTAACGTACATCATTATATATTTTTTTGTTTTATCATTATCTTATTTTAGTAGTTACAGGGGGGGCACACATTTTACCACTTTGGAAGTGTCTCTCGCGCAAACTATTCAGTTTAGAAAAAAATGATATTACTCGTACAAACCTCAATATCATTTTTGAAGACCAATTCATAGATACCCCACACGTATCTGGGTTTGATGAAAAAAAATTTTTGAGTTTCAGTTCTAAGTATGGGGAACCCCCAAAATTTATTGTTTTTTTTTTATTTTTGTGTGAAAATCTTAATGCGGTTCACAAAATACATCTACTTACCAAGTTTCAACAGTATAGTTCTTATATTTTCGGAGAAAAGTGGCTGTGACATACGGACAGACAGACAGACATGACGAATCTATAAGGGTTCCGTTTTTTGCCATTTGGCTACGGAACCCTAAAAATATGGCGTCATATGACGTGTTTAAAAAGAGATTCGATCGCGTCAAGCAGACGCTATAGGTCAAGATCAAGAAAACTTCGACTTTATGTCTGAAAATAAATTCCCACCCTGTACACAGATATATACGAACTTTTTTCATGAAATGCGTGTTATTTTATGCGGCGCCGGATTTTCCCTCTGTCCCGTTTTGACACGCCATAGATTAGCGTAAAAGCAGTGTGATGTAGGTTGTTAATTTGCATGCTGTGGTGATCTTTATGGATCGAATTTATCTTGTTCGTAATATGGAACTGCGAAAACATTTGAGTATCGAAATTTATTATTCGAACGTAAAAATTTGTTAATAGTAAGTACTAAACGATGTTTAAATATAACTGACTACATACACGGTCAAAACATGGATGGGTGTGACTTTTAGTGATATTTTATTTTGATCGTTTCTGTGCTTCGCAAAGTACCTACATAAAGCCGTTTTGGTGGCTATCATTAATGGCAATCGTTAAATCAAGTCGCAGGCTTCTAAGCGACTTCAAACTTCCGCCGGACTTGACTCCCGTGTATGGACTATGGAATATGGCCCAACTGTCCGGAGTTATGTACCTATGGGTTATTAAATCAACTGATTGGACCACTTTGTATGGAAACTTGTAATGTTTTTTGTCGCTGTAATAAAAGTTGTAAAACAAAAGTTGCCCAGTTTTTATTTGTAGAACAAAAGTCGCTTAGTTTTTGAATATAGCCACCCACTTTAAATTATTGCTACAACTTTTTGTTATATCCTTTATTTATACAGGGTGTTAAAAAAGTGCGTTAGAGATTTTAAGGGGTTACTCATATAAGTAACGGGAAAAAACGATTTTCTTTTTTTTTCAATTTCCCATACTATTATAAATCTGAATAGTAAATCAAGACTTTGTATGGAAAACTGAAAAAAATTATTGGAGATCGGATTTTTCCAATATTTTTTCTGGATTCTATACTTGATTCTGAGTAACCCCTTAAAATTTTAAACACTCTTTTTTTAACACACTGTATGTCACCATTTTATCGCATAATCCATTTTTCATGAAAAAACGCATATTTGAAAAATAATGAATGTGAAGTACTACATGTTTATCATAAAATAACTGATACTTTACCTCGGTTTAAATTTGTCGTATATGTAAAAAAATCCTCAGCCACGTTTTAATGAGCATTGAATTTATTTGTAAGAGATGTGTATCAAAATTCCAAAATATATTCTTGCTATACAAACAGAAAACCTTACTCAAACGCAAAGCTGTCAAATTATGTCCCTCCCCTGCATCAACGGTGTTCTAAATAAAAGAAAAAGTGATAGCGACGAAGCTTCGAGAAGCGTTTTTCTTTACATTGAAATTTAACCTCCTCAGTCCCTGAAGCATGATTTAGTTTGCAACACTGAAAAAAAATTACTTCGACGTACTAAGGGGTTTTTATATAAGTAAATTATATATTTTGTTTGTCCTCTATGTAACACTTTTTTGTATCTAGTTCTAATGCATTGCATAAATTTTTTATTTAAAAGATCGCCACGGAAAGCCCCACGGAAAATGTCCCCTATAGGGGACGTAAGGACCGAGAAGGTTAAGTTCTCTTGAAAAGAGTGTCTAAAAAACTAGGCTTTTTGCTACAAAAGTACGGAGATTAACGACTCTAGAAAAATAGGAATGCTCTTTAAAAAACATAAAAGATACATAGGTACGTATCGCATAGGTTTCTGTAGCGTGTACGTAGAAAAAAATTAATTTTTTTTTCTTAATAAAGTCTAATATTTTTGCGCCATCTATCGTGTTCATGCTTTACTTCAGAAATAAAGGCCAAAGATTGACGTTCCGTTACATGTAGAACTATAGTAAAAGTTTACGGTTTATGATCGTACAGTGGTACCAAAAAGTTTTTATATCCTATGCAAACTTAAGGTACGAACACACTACGCTGCAGCGGCACTAGGCGACGCGACGCGGCCAGTTATTTTGTATGAAACTGCAGTGTCGCGTCGCGCAGTTCCGCTGTGGTATAGCTGCTACGATTTCATACAAAGAATAGGTACTTGACCGCGCAGCGTCGCGTAGTGCCGCTGCCGCGTATTCTAACCTTTTCAATTTACGTTTCCACGTTTTGTTTTTGACCTTCAAAATTCAAAATCATTTATTTCTTTACGTAGGTACATTAAGCACTCTTATAAACGTCATATCATTTTTCTGGAGGAATATTCCAAATGTCACTATCATTAAAATAATCTAGTCTTATAGTATCCTCTTGAACAAATACAGCGTTTTATATGTTTCTTAAATTTACATTCTAGGTAGTTCACACACGTCATTCGGAATTTTGTTATAAAAGCGTACACACTGCCCCACAAATGATTTTTTCACCTTACTAAGTGTCGAGAAAGCTATGTCAAGATTATTTTTACTTCTCAAATTACGGTTATGTCTGTCACTATTTTTGAAGAACGAGTTTAGATTTTTACGAACGTACATGATATTTTCGTAAATAAACTGACCGGCAAATGTTAGAATATTTATTTCCCTAAATCTATCTCGAAGTGATTCTCGGGATCGTAGTTGGTATATAGCTCGGACTGCTCTTTTTTGTAGAATGAAAATGGTTTCAATGTCTGCTGCGTGTCCCCACAGTAAAATTCCATAAGACATTATACTGTGAAAGTAACTGAAATATACTAATCTGGCAGTTGTTACATGTCAATTGCCTTATTTTCTTGACGGCGGCGTAGGCAGCCGAGCTAAGCCTCCCCGCTAGAGTTGCAATATGTGGGCCCCACTGTAACGTGCTATCTATAGTTATGCCGAGAAAAACTGTACTAGGAACAAAATCTAATTCGTTACCATTTAATATTACTTTATTATGAGTCTGTTTAACATTTGGCAAAGAAAACTTGATGCATTTTGTTTTTTTCGCATTTAGATTATTCCCCTTTTTCTGCAGACTGTATCATATCGTAACCTCAAAATACATAAAATATTTCTTATTTCCCATTTTAGGACGAAGGTGCGGTCAGATGTCACAAGCTTTCGGCCACCTTACGGGCTTGTTTGCCGACATGGGTTGGTTACCCCTGGCTGAGGCAATAGCCCTTCATAAACAAGCATTTGCTCTGTTGATATAGGGACAATATTTTGGTAAATCGTGGAAGAAATTTTCTGATTCTCTGTTGACTGTGTATTTTAAAAAAGTAGTTACGTTTAGTAAAATAAGTTCAAAAACTAAAACCCGACTACGGAAATTTCTCTATACGACCACGGCTATAATCTGAACATCACTATATGTATAATATTTTCTTATTTCACACTTTTCAGACAGAGATTTTCCGTAGTCGGGTTTTAGATTTTTGACTTTTTTTCGTAACATTACAATTGGGGTCATCAATAAATTTATAAGCTATTATATCTGTCCATATGTCTTTGTCATTTACATAATCTAGTCTTTTGTAATAACCTTTAGAAAATAAAATGTCATACATGCGATTTGAATTGGTTCTCTCGTAAATTTGTTACATTTTCCGTTCATTTTTTACTCAAATATTTTGCGGCCTCTCCTGTACAGGGCAAAAACAAGTGACGTCATTCATTACCATTAATCTCCCGTCAGAGGGAAGAAATATTAAATTATAGTAAGTTGGAAAGTTTGGAAGGTTCTCTGATGTTCGAAACTGTCAAAACGTGTTTAAAGGTCGAACTATTGGAAAGGAAAGGGTTTGACGGGCTGGGGTCGCTATTTCGTGACCCTATCGCAATCCAAAGATATTCGCATACCCTTTTTTATAATTTATTTATTTATCACACAGAAAACAGACAAGGACAGGCATTAATAGCCTTTCGGCCCATTAGATCAGTTCCCCAAATTATCTAGTATGTTCAAAACTTTATTTTCCCAAAACATCCATTTCCTAAAATATCCAAATCCCATAACACCCGTTTCCCAGAACATACAAATTCACAAAATATCCGTCTTCTAAAACATCAGTTTCCCAAAACATTCGTTTTAATAGGAAATAAGAAAAAAGCAATAACATAGAAACGGTATAGCTTATTTCTATAAGAAATTACTTACAGCAGACCTTGGGCAGTAAAGGTTATAGAAAAATGGCAGCAAAGACATTTACAAAACAAAGATACCTATTACAATTTTGAAATGGTGACAAACAATACAAACTTATACCTAATTATCATTTTGAGGGTATACATTTAAAAAAGCTTGGGTGGATTCAAGTTCTTCCTTTGGCACGAATGGGCCGGCTCGACCGCAGTGATACCACGGTCTCACAGAAAACCGGCGTGAAGCAACGCTTGCGTTGTGTTTCGCCGAGTGAGTGAGGGTACCGGAGGCCCAACCTCCCACCCCCCTCCAGTTCCCTCCATCCCCCATCCTATTTCAAAGGTCGGCAACGCACTTGTGACTACTCTTGTGACTCATCAGGTGATCCGTCTGCTCGTTTGCCACCTATCACATTAAAAAAAAAACAGTTACTCGGACTTCCTTCCATAGGTTCAATTACTGGCAATTTCATTTGCATCGCATCTAAAAAGCTCACTAGCTTGGAATTTTATTCCCGCGGTCGTTGCTCAATGCAGTTCGAGTGGTTGATCACACGGGTCAACTGACTACAGACACGATCATATCCTGGATGGGTTTGATTGTGAGTGGCATCTATCTCAACCGTTTACGTGATTCGCAAGGCATATTTAGTCGGTGGGTCCCGCTGTGGCGCTGTGGCTGGAAACGCGCTGTGGCGAAAAAAAATCAATGTGGTACGCTGGAGCGAAAAGCCACTAGCCGGTATTTCCTCTTGCTGTC
Organism: Coleophora deauratella; assembly: GCA_958295455.1. Classification (NCBI taxonomy): domain Eukaryota; kingdom Metazoa; phylum Arthropoda; class Insecta; order Lepidoptera; family Coleophoridae; genus Coleophora; species Coleophora deauratella. The sequence continues at coordinate 11,035,036 of OY282410.1, read as the reverse complement.
ACTAGGAAGCAGTTGTTAGGCCATTTCACTTGGGGTCTGGTGTGGAGTATGGCCTAACCTTCCTTAAGTATGGGAAGGAACCGTGTGTCCTAGCAGTAGGGAGGATATGAGTTGTTTACAAAATATTATAAAAGCAAACGCATCGCTGAAAGCTGCAAAGGCTGCAAACCTTCGCACCTTGGGGCGATGTCTCAGACTAAATATAATATATCTATACTGGCACCTTCTACCGTTCCGTTCCGGTGGCGCACTGACCAGAAGTTCTTCTGCAAGGGCATTGATATTAGCGCATACAAGAGGACCGTCCAGGTTGGGCTACCCGGTCATCTGAGCGTGGCCCCCGTAATGGTGGCTGGCATGCGACGGTGTTCTGAGGTGGTAGCGGTTTGCTGCCTCAGGTTCCCGTTGTCGCCTACTAGTCACGTCCGGCGGTGGCCACACTGTAAAGACCTGTGATGGGCCAACATCGATGATCGACCGTTATGCGGCTAATATCTACCCAAGACACCAGTGGCCACGTAGATGCGATTAGGAGTGTAGGGCGTTCGCAGTCGGGATAGGAGAGGCAGGAGGTTGAACCGACAAGTATTCTAGCAACGAGCCAGCATATTAGGATGATAGATACTATACTTGGTGTGTAATAGATACGGGGGGGGGGGGGGAGATAGACTGCATTATTTTCAGTTGTCTTGAGAGGTGGTTCTTCATTTTCCTTTGATTCTGGTCTTGCCTCCGTGTCAGTCCAATATTCGCTTGTCCTATTGTGGTGTCTGATTGTGACTTACACTCTGTTATTTTCTTTTGTTAAGGTAACCGTGGTTTCCGGTTCTGGCTCTGACTCTGTGTCTGTCTCAATGGATTTGAATATTATGTCTTCGGCTGCGGTTTTCAGTATGTCCCTGTGGCCTGCTATATTTTCCCAGTATTCCACAGGCCTATTTGTATATTTGAATATATCCTGGGTCAGTGAGTCTTCCCATGTAAGGATAGGTCGACCGACTTTTCGTTTTTTCTCTTTATAGTCCCTGGCTGCGTGTAGGACGTGTGGTTTCTCGCGTCTTAGGATGTGGCCTAGGTACGAGATTCTTCTTACTTTGAGGATTTTTGTTATGGTTTTTCCTTCTAGTATATCTTTAATTTTTCTCGTTTTAGGGCTGTCTCTAGAGTTTGCTAGTATTTCCCTCAAGATGTGCCTCTCGTATCTCCGTAGGCGTGACCTATTTGCTTTGGTTAGGGAAGCTACGTTTAGGCCGTATGTCATCGTTGGACTTATGACCATTTTATACAGAAGGCGTGAGATTTTCCATTCTATTTTATTTTGTTTTATGAATGGCATAATTGCTTTAGTGTTTTTTATGGCTTTTTCACATCTTGTTTTGATGGAGGTTCGTCTGTCGTGTTTGGAAGTAATGTATGTGCCCAAATATTTGATTTCATTCACGGGCTTAATGAGAATGTCACCCATGAGCACTGGCTGATCCCTGTCGGTTAGGCTGGACAGCGGGTCCCTTATGACCAGCTTTGTTTTGCTTTCGTTTATTATTAAGCCAACCGTTTTGAGCAGATTTTTGAGTTTTATGACTATTCTGTTTAGGACGTCAATGTCTAACCCTACGATAATGAGATCGTCCGCGAATGAGAGAATGAGAGGTAGAGATATTCCGTGGTCTTGATCTAGCTTAACATCTATATCTTCTTCTTCTAATGTCCTTAGGACGTCGTCCATAAGAATGGTGAAGAGCCTGGGCGATAGTGGACAGCCTTGTTTGACTCCCTTGCCCTTAGATATCGTTTCTGTAGTTTGGCCGCACCATGATATAAACGTCTTTTCGTTCATACATGCCTCTACTATCCTGTTTGTTAGAGGGATATTAAGTCTCGTCGCCAGGATGTCTCTCATGGCTTCTAAGTTGACGGTGTCGAAGGCTTTTTCAAGGTCCAGCGCTGCTACGTATACTTTTATTCCTTCTTTCCAGTTGGTGTCTAGGACCCGCCTTATTGTGTAAATATGGTCGTCCGTGGATCTATTTTCGAGGAAAGCTGCTTGGTAGCTGCCTAAGCTGGTTTTTTCGTCTACTTTTTGCAGGAGATAGTTTGCGTATATTCTGTATCCTAAATTACATATTGATATTTTCCTAAAATCTCCCGTTTGTTTGGGGTAGGCCGTTTTCTTTATAGGGACCTGTTTGGTCAACCTCCATTCATCAGGGATTTTGTTGTTTTTCCACGCGTATTGCATTGACTTGACTACTTGGTCTATGAATTTATCTGGGGCCGCTTTATATAACTCCGGTACAATTTGGTCCGTTCCTGGCACTGAGCCGTTACGCATTTTGCAAATTATTTGTCTTATGGTTAAGTCATCTGGAGTGTCTTCGTTTGGTAGATGCCCGTAGGTTTGTTTTAGTTTGCGTACGGGAGGGCCTTCCATTTTTCGCAACTCTGTTACCCAGCTAGACATTGGAATGAAGTATTTGGATTGAGTTCTGAGTGTGTTTATTTTGTATTTTTTGAAGAACTTATATGTAATTTTCATACGTTTGGACTTGTGTTGGGCGCTTAAATTATTAAAAAAGAATTTGCATTCTTCCGCTCTGTCGTTTTCCAATAATTTGTTGAAGTCTGTGCGTAGCTGTTTGACTTTACGTTTAAGATGTTGGTTTTTGGGGTCGCGATTACTTAGGAAAAGGTGTTTTTTTAAAGAGGCTAATGCTAACCTTTGTTCACGGGTATTGGTGCGTGACTTAGACAGGGTTTCTTGGGCTGCTTCTTTTAAAATGTCATTTAGTACAGACCATGGTAGTGCCTTATTGGGATTGCTTTCTAAGTAGGGATCAGTCTTATAAGACTCCATCTTGTTTTCCATTTGACTGAGGTGGAATTCGAGTCTGCTGGTAACCGCTAGTTGGAATTTTCTATGCTTGTCCTCTACTTGTAAGGCTTCGTAGTCATAGGCTCTGTAGTCATAAGGCGGTGAATGGGTTGATTTTGGCTGCCGATTTGGAATATAAGTATGTGTTGCTTTAGTTTCGGTTGTTTTAGTGAAAGTAGATGTAGCTATTGAGCCCCAAACTATTTTGTGATCCGATATTTTTTTCCGACCCCATTCGCCCTTAATAGCCAGGAAGAAGACTTTATTTATGTTGCTGGTGATAATATGATCTATTTGTGAGGTTTTGGTCCCTGATTTCCAAGTTGTTTTGCAAGATTGTCGTCCCCAGGTAGAGTTGATGTTCAGATTGTGTTGTTGAATGAAACTTATTAATAGGTCCCCGTTCTCATTAGAATATTTATGATACAGATTTTTACCTATCATTTGTGGTGGGACTTTATTAGCATCATCCGATCCTATGTGTGCGTTGAAGTCGCCAAGCAAGATTAGATGGGTATTTTTGGGTTTTCTTTTAAGTAGTGTGCCGATTTTGGCTAGGCATGTAGAGGATGTCGATGGGATGTGGGTTGTTATTATTAGTAGATCTACAGGGTGCTCTATGTTGTTGAAATGTAATTTTATGAGAATTCCCAAGGCGTTGCTGTCGATTTTGTATATTTTTTCGATGGTGTGTGTTATGTGTTTGTTTATTAATATGGCTACTCCTCTTTTCTCAATGGGTCTCCTGCCACCAATTAGAATCCAATTGTAGTGTTTACTTTTGTACTCTCCGCTTGACAGGTGTGTTTCCTGGAGACCTGCTACCGTAATTTTGCGCTTTGAAAGTTCGGAGTCGATGCTGGATCTGTCGCGGGGTGAGGAACATCCTCGAACATTCCATGTTGCCACTTTGAGTTCGTCGCAGGGGGCCTGGCTTTTTAATGGTAATGGAGGTGACTGCCTTATGATCCTGTGTAATGTTGTGTCTGTTGCAATGTTGTTATGGTTCGCACTAGTTTGTGTGCTTTCAGGGGATCCCGATGATGTTATTATAGTCGAAATTGATTCTGTTTCGGTCGTTTTGGTAACGTTATGTGTTGTTTTTTGGGATCCCGAACAGTCTAGGTTCTTATTGCCGTGCGTAATACTATCATAATGGTGGTCTTTGTAGTGCAGGTAAATGGAGGTGGGTGATGTTTCATTTGTCGGCGAATAGACGAGGGACGTTTTGTGGCTTCCGTGTGCACATAGTACGTGGACGTTCACGAAATAGAATTCGCATGCCGCGATTAATATATCCTCGCCTCCCCAGAACCCATCCTGATATAGTAGTTTAACATATTCGTCTATAAGTTGTTCGTTCGGCTTGGAATTGTTATTCCAGTCAGTGATATTGTTGAGAACGGCGAGATGAATCCTTCCTTCGTTGCGATTATTTGAGACGTAGGTTGCTAGGTCCTTACGTACTTGCTTGTGGTTGAAAGTTAGGTACAAAACGTTATTTATTTGGTCGGCAAGGGCGTGAAAGAGGCAGTTGCCATCTTTCTGCATCTCTTTTATTTCCATAGTTAGCTGGGTGAAGCGCTTTGTACAAAACTTTCACTATTTTTTGAGTTCGTGGTAAAAATGTGTTGCGTGGTCGGTTGCGTTGTCTGTGGGGGTATTGTTCTAGAGCGGCCGTATTTTTTTTTTTTTTCCGAATTAGCCTGAGATTGTTTTTGTACTATGGTTATTTGTTAAGACTATTGTTGGCGATGTTTGTCGGGCTGCGTGTTATTGCTTGCAGATGTGAGGACGGCACAGTGGTGTCAAGTTTTAACGCTCGATATTTAAGGATAGAGTTTCGGGAACTTAGACACTTTAGCGATTTATGAGCGTTACCCTTTTTTTTTATATTATGCGAATGATGTTTTTTTTTTTTTTTTTTTTTTGAGGGCAAGCGTGACGTTTAAGTGTAATTTATGATTGGGTTTTGTAGAATGTGGCGAGAGATATTTGTTTGTCCTGGGGATAGAAACTTAGAAATTAATTTAGTGACTATGGGAAGTTCTAGATTAGTAACTGAATGAGTACTGGTGCTGTTCGGTGTGGAGGTACCTAGTTCAGAAATGAAAGTAAGCTATGACTAATTGTTGTTGATGCCAGCTGGCTTACTCCACCGGGCGCCTGCGTTAGTGAACACTTTCCGAAGGGCGTTTTAGTGAGGAGAGTTTGAGATACCTATATTTTATATTAATGAAATGAGATGTGATGTGTTTTTGTGGTTAATGTTGAGACGGAAAAGCGCTCGCCGTGATCGTAACGCAGCTATTACCACCGTTGTTTTCAGCGTTGTAGAAAGGTATATTGATGCGATTCGCCGACTAATTTGCTAAGGATGATAAGGAGCGATCTCACCAGGTTTTGTGTGTCGATATCGTCGTATCTGAGCTGCAGCTGGTCTAGGCTCTGCTCTGCGGCGCTGGAGAGCACCACTGCACGAACACTGTACACTGCACTTGTCTAAGGGCTTAGGACGTAAGGTGATCGATTAGGCTGCGATATTTAATACGTTTAAGTACTAAGGGTTCGCGACTTTAAAACGTTATCACACTTCTGAAAAAGATGTTTAATGGGGGAAATTAACGTTGGACTGTCGGACTATTGATGCGCTGGGCGCAAGTGCCCGCGATACAGCGATCCGAAGGGCAAAAAACAAAGGGAGAATTTGTATTGTATCGGGCGAGGTCTGCCGGGACGGAGCGCTCTTGAGCACGTCTATTCACGCCAGATGTCCGAACCAAACTCCTCTATCTATACTGGCACCTTCTACCAAAAAAAAAACTATTTTTACTGATGCTGAACTTTCCCGCCTTATGATAGACTTCTTTATGCTTCTGCTAAACTTTGTTTTGTCATTTAGCGAAATATCAGACTAAAAAAGTTTTTCGTTCTTTTTGGTCCGAAATCATTGAAAAATTTACAAAGAAGCCAGAGCCCTCAGTCTAAAAAAGTATTTATTTCATCAGGAACCAAAGAAACTTTATTTCGTCGTGATGCATAGAAAGCAGAGCAAAGAAGTAAAACGTTTTGTTTTTTAAATCTGAGAAGCAGACATATTTAACGTGCAAATCAATCAATATAAATTGTCAATTCAGTACCTACTTATGCGATATTTTGGAGCACTTACGTTTTGTGTGCAATCATCCACGTATTGTGCCTACATCAAAGGAATCTGGCGCGGTAGACCGCAAAAAATAATCCGCAAATAACCTTCGTTTCAAAGAATCCTACGGAACCTTTTAGCCGAATTACTGAAGGAAAACACGTAAGGGTTTATGCCGTTACGGTCCTTAGATCTTGTTCTTTGTTCCCTCTCGAGCCTAACGTATGCTGATTTGGGGCGCTGTTGCTGAACAGCTCCTCTCTATTCTATACGAACGCAATTTATAAATTTAATGTAACCCTAAAACATACTTTTTCATATTATTTGTTCTTCGACGTATACCACAAGTGCTTCTTTCTCCTCAGATATCTAATATCTTATTCCTTTTATATCAAAAATATTTATATTTAAAAATAGGCTATATTTACGACTCCTTGGTAAGTTTTATGCAATTGAAATTTTATTTTAAGTCTAATATAAAAGTGCTGAATTGGACACGTCTCTGTTTTTTTTTTATATGACAGGTGGCAATAATCAATAACGTCTCATCGCATTATGTCCTTTTCTAATCATTATGAGTTTCATGTGAATTTGTTCGTAAAAAAAGGACAGATTTTCATCAGGTTTTTGTTTTACTTTTAAGTTCTCCTTGGTTGATGCGTGCTTATTAGGAAGTGTGATATTACAATAACTTAATCAGACATTGAGAAAATGACTTTTTGAGAAAAGGACATTTCGAGAAAAGGACATTTCGAGAAAAGGACATTTTGAGAAAAGGACATTTCGTGAAAAGGACATTTCGAGAAAAGAACGTATCGAGAAAAGGACATTTTGAGAAAGGACATTTCGAGAAAAGGACATAATGCGTGAGACGTATTTTTGGACTGCTTTGAACATTCTAAGTATCCCCAAGTAGCGAAGGTTCGTCGTATAACGGTTGTATTAACGTTTACATAACACGAAAAGGGCGCAAATTATTCGATTTAAAATCGTGTAAAGGTCTTAATATGGTTGTATTAAAAACAAATTTAGTTGTGTAGACGTTTTGTTAATGTAATAAATACATCCAAGTATTATACGACTAAACTTTTGTATAAAATACTATAACATAATTCTTTGACATCCGAGATACCACTAGATAACCTTTTTAAAACCAAACGTTATTTAGTCTCGATATTATATGACAACTTTGCTAGTTGGGTCGGCAATCTGGTGGAACGTAGCGGAGTAAATCAACGTTGGCTTCATCCGCCATATGAATATTACGCGGGCAAGGCAGATGATTGGTCAGTCTTACAAAGCCTCCATAGATACCGGTCAATATTTCAAAGAGGCTATTGAATACACACAATGGGGTCTAGATTAATTCTCTGAGAGTCTCAAAATAAAGAAATTTGGCTGGTATAAAGTGTAGGCGAATTTAATATGAGTTATCTATGAATATAACGCATTCTTATTAGCCTTTCGCGTTTACGTGTTGCAGATACATTGCTTTTAGTGATGCTATAACCCTCTGTAGGATTCGCACAGTCGAAATAACATCTCCTCAAACATACTGCATTTGAAGCCACGAGACATCTGTTAATTTCAGAATCTGTCGACAGTAGAATCTTCCAAAAATGGAATCTGTGGAAAGTGAATTTGACATTTTTGGGTCATTTATCAAATCTACGATAGAATAAACCATTGCAAAATTCGAATGCTGAGGTATCATTTAAAGATTTTGGGAAAGTCAATATCCCATCGATTTAAAAAAACTCACAAACACATCAATGTTGTATGGATGTAGGAAAACAACATGACTGCATTTAAGCGCTTTACTTGTCGTGATATCGTGTCCAACGACCTTACAGTTTTTGGTACTAGAAATATTAAATGCTCTTTGGCGTTGCCTGATGTCAATGAGTTTGAGTTGCTAATAATAATCTCATTATTAAATAAAGTTTCTTTAGTCCGAGTCTCAAACCAAAAAGTCTTTATTTCATAAACAAACAGATTTAGACGTTAGTGTTGCCCCAAAAAATTTGTGTTAAGGAAGCTTGGTACTTTAAGTTCATTGTTTGGCCCTAGTATAATCAGCAACAAAATACAATAAAATATTTGCAAAACGTCAAACTAAAAAGTTCTAAGTTAAGTACCCGCAGTAAATAATAATAATACAGCGGGACAAATCACACACGGTCACCTGGCCCCAAACTAGGATTCCCTGTATCTTGGGAACCAGAGACTGATATACATACACATATACATTTAAATACATACATAAATAGATATAATACACCCAGACACAGAGCAAACAAATCTGCTCATCACAGAAATGTTTGCCCTGGGTGGGGATCGACTCTCGGATCAGTAGTCAGGATCGCTAACCACTGAGCCACCGAGTCAGTCATAAATGAGCTCCTATTACTTGGACCAAAGAGCAAGATTTTGCTGAGAGCTTCAGATCCAAGCGGATAGATGAGGTTGGAGAGCAGACAGGCGTATGTGAAGACTCAGCATTCAGCTTACGAGCTGAATAGGTTTTGTGAACACTGAACACGATAAATTGATTTTAAAATTAAAGTTTACAGTTTATTCAACTGACTTCAAAAAAAGGAGGAGGTTCTCAATTCGTCGGAATCTTTTTTTTATTTTTTTTATGTATATTCACCGATTACTCGAAGACGCCTGAACCGATTTCGAAAATTCTTTTTTTGTTTGAAAGGGTATACTTCACAGGTGGTCCCTTATAAATTTTATCGAAATCTATTCAGCGGTTTTTGAGAAAATCAGCAAAAACATAGCAAAATTGGAGTTGTTGCGATTGAAGTCGGTTGTTTTTAACGTATTCAGCGTGGTCAATTATATAGGGTGACTTTAAATTAGTTCTTGATACGAAAGGCCATGCATGTGCTCATGATAACAAACAACTTGCAAAAAAAATGTTGGGCTGTCCATACAAATCGAGCAACTGATCGGCAAAATTAATATGAGGAGTCCAAAATTTTTTTTGCGATTTGACTATGGGTTCCTTAGTGAAAGTTGTTTGTTATCATGAGCACATGCATGGCCTTTCGTATCAAGAACTAATTTAAAGTCACCCTATATAATATTTTAAGATTTTCATTTTTGTCTTCATTCGGCGTTATAATGCAAAACGTATTTTTAGGAGCAAATATCTTATTAAAATCATTCTTAATATTTTATGAATAATTATATTTCGAAAAGAGAATAAGATATTAATTTATTAAAGTTTTATTGGGTGAAAAAGGTGAATAGATAAAACTACCAAATACTAAATGTAGGCAAAATTACCAATTCAAAACTAATTGCAGTGTTGTTACAATGATAATTTAGGATGTAACCTATACGAGTATGACTATACAGGGTGTAACAAAATTGGTGTAGGACCCGTTAACTGGGGATTGTACTAGGAAGAAAAAAATATTGACGATTTAAAAGCATGTGTAAAGCATCTACTTAAATAAAAAACATTTTGAGTTTGAGTTTGATTCTGCTCATGGCACTGAACAACTTTTGTTCTACGACTTTGCTCAAATCACAAAAAAATTTTGGACTCTCCATACAAATTGATCATCTGTTTCGCCATTTTTGTATGGAGAGTCCAAAAAATTCTTTGCGATTTCAGCAAAGTCGTACAACAAAAGTTGTTCTGTACGATGAGTAGAATCCCCAGTTAACGGGTCCTACACCAATTTTGTTACATCCTGTAAAGATGGACGGTACGGTAAGAACACTACTTGTACGAAACAGAAGTAATAATTGACCACGCTGAATACGTTAAAAACAACCGACTTCAATCGCAACAACTCCAATTTTGATATGTTTTTGTTGATTTTCTCAAAAACCGCTAAATCGATTTCGATAAAATTTATATGGGACCACCTGTGAAGTATACCCTTTTAAACAAAAAAGAATTTTCCAAATCGGTTCAGGCGTCTTCGAGTAATCGGTGAACATACATAAAAAAAAACCGACGAATTGAGAACCACCTCCTTTTTTTTGAAGTCTGGCAAAAATACGTAACGGAAAAAAGATACAAGGTAGATCTATGAAAGCAAAGCTTGGATCGTCCACCATTGCATAATTATATAGTCTACCAACCTTGATCAAATTACCAGTAGATATTCGCGCTGACGTACGGGAAAGTTGTCTATATCAGTGTTTTTCAACCTGTGGGTCGCGACCCCCACGGGGACCGCGAAGCCTTTCTCAAGGGGTCACGGGTAAAAGAAAAAGTAGTGTTTGTAGGTCTTACACTGCAATAAAAAATTACGATTTTAGTGAAAAGGCTGAGCCTGTTTATTTTTGAACAATTTGTCAAAACACGATTCTATTTTGGAGACGATAACTTATAATTTTCTACTTGAAGAAAATTATAAACGTAGTATTTCAAATCACTGACATTTTGTATGTTTATGGGCCTAGGGGGGTCGCAAGAATTTTTTAACTTGTAAGGGGGTCGGGTAATGAAAAAGGTTGAAAAACACTGGTCTATATTATACCACCTAAATTTGAATCAGATTTATAAGAAAACTATCAATTATATTAATACGTGTTTTCATTTTTAGTATAATCTGGTTATACAACTTGAACGCAATATACTTTTTACAATAATTTTTCGTTTCACTTATAGAGAGAGACTCGAGAAATAGTCATAGCGCATTGTGAGTTGCAAGGCATAAGGTGATCTTGTCAGATAAGAAAAATAATGCTTATATTAGGTTTTATGAGGGTGGTACGATTTAATTGCCAGTACAATATAGCCAACTTTCCCCTATAATCTAGTATTTTAGCTTGACGCTGAATGCTGAAATCAGGGGATGTATCAGGCCTCACGTGCCGGCAGCCACGGCCGCATCGTTCATCAATGCTCTGCAGCTGTTGACCGCGGTACGTGCATCTTTGCGCTGTTTCATTTGACGCATATGACGTCACGGCTAATACATATGTCGCAGTAAGATAGTTAAAGCCGTGATATAGTTATATGCCTAGGGATATAAATACTCGTATATCATAGGGAATGCACGTAAGTTTCGAAAAACTCATTGATGCACTGGCCAGGATTTGAATCCGAGGACCTCTGGTTAGAAAGACGGAGTCACTAACCGAAGTACTACTTATAACATAGTTTCTTTGCTTTGTTGGTGAGATTTTTGTAATAAAAAACTTATTTTATTGGAGCGTTTTATTTAAAATGAGTGCCAGTTGTGCAAATTAAAGAAAATATACTTATATTACTAGATTAGTTTAGTAAGATAATTATATTACTAGATCGTGCCCGTATTATAGTTATGTCCCTAGTAAGATAGTTATGAACCACTTTCATATAACTAAATCCCGGTATATAGCTATTTCCCTAGGGATATAACTATATTACGGTTTTTACTATCTTACTGCGACACATACAGCCATTGTGTACCTGTACTCAACTAGCGAAATTTTTAACAGGTTGAAGTTATGTTTTAATATTATAAATAAAAATGGAAAAATTAATTTGCAGAATTGTCCAGGTTTTATTGTTGTCATAAATAGTAGATATTACATGAAAGCTGAATAGTTAACAGAAATATTAATTATTAAATTAAATTTATATTTATTTCACAGTTATTTTCTGAAATCTATTTTACATTTCAGATCAATTACTTACTTTCAAAAGGAGGAAAAGTTTCAGGGAGAGGTTTAGAAATTGTTCGTTTTTGTGATTTAAACGTTATTGCTCCTTTAAATTAAGAATTAAAATATTTTAGTTAAACTTAGCTAAGTTGAGTGTTGGCAATGCGTTTTATAAGTGCCGATGGACACGTGGTCAAACTCGATTCCTCGACCATGTCATCGGTCTAGCCCCAAGCGGAATGCGTATGCATCATGGGAGCATAGCGGTGCAAACAAAATGCAGCAAAGAATCGAAAGACTAAACAGATTAAAAAGCCTACTACATATCCAAAGAACTTGTATATCTGTGGGTACTACATATAAATTCCTTGTACATACCATACTAGACCAGTAAATGAAAAACTTGAGGTATATCAGTCTCCTTGCAATATTTTTCTCACGATGTATTCCAAAGAAAAGCATAGTAGGATATAATCATAAAGGTTTTTTTAAAATCTACTTATAAAAAAAAACATGAATATCCACGTTGAGTCTAGTAAACTCTTATATGTATTTTTAAATGGGGAAGAAAACTAACAAAGCTCGCTGATAGAGGCGCTGATATCGCTTGACTCATACTAACTGTCAAAACGTATAGAAAAAATTGTTTACGTGAACTAAACATAAGATTATTAAAAAAATGCCGCGTTGTGTGGCGATTGGTTGCAATAATAATGGAAATTTTATCATTAATTTCCTAAGATTCTCGGATGATGAAGACGTGGGAAAAGTTACGTTTTCAATTATGTACTTTTCAACTTTGCCTTTAATTGAGGAACAGTGCAAGTCGCATACATTTTCAATTTAACAATTTTACAGAAAAAAAAACGAATTTATAACACCTCGATAATAAAAAACGCGGAACTTATTGAAAGTTGTTATGAGTCAAGCGTCCGTAGCGCCATCTGCAAATAGCTTTGCGTTTTCTTCCCCATTTTAAAATTAAAATTCAATAGCAGTATTCAGATTCAAAAACACAATACTTAATATATTCTATAGGCCTCATTGCCTTTACTTTAATAAATGTATAAATAAAAAACGTTTCATTAATATGTGTAAAGTCATGTATATATCATGTTTGATATTTTTTTATGAAATGTTCAAAAATTTTTTTGTGATTTGAGCAAAGTCGTAGAACAAAAGTTGTACGATGAGTAGAATACCCAGTTAACAGGTCCTACATCAATTTTGTTACATCCTGTATAGGGTCCTTTTGAAATGCCTGAAAAAAATTAACAGTGGCTTCTACTCAAGAAACTAAACGACTTTCCCTAAGGAACTCATTCGCAAAAAAATTTTTGACCTTCCCATATAAAAATGGCGTATCAGTTAATCAATTAGTATGAGGAGTTCAAATTTTTTTACGAATTGAGTATAGGTTGGGGAAACTTGTTCCTTGTTCAGTTTCATGAGTAAAATCCGTGGTCAAAAATCAGGTATTTCATAACGACCGGATATAGTAACTTAGAGTAACATGAGATCATTGTGGACTCTGTCCTTCTTAAAATAAAAGAGAAGAAAAGACAGACAAAACAAATTATAATTTAATAAAAAATTAAACAAATGCTACAAATATAATAAATATCCTCCAATTACCTAAAGAGCGAACATTTCAAATCCCTCTTTTGACACCTCCAGTCAAATCTAATTTAATTATACTCGGTTCAAACAAGAGTTATAATGTCGGTATTGTTCCAATGAAGTTCGAGACAAAAGGTGATTCTTCCTTGCCATAGACAAAAGACTTTCAGAACGTAGATTCTAGGTTAATCACTTTTACTAGGCTTAAAGGGCGTTACACACTAGCGCTATACTGTGCTATTTCATCTTACGATATCTGCAGATAGTATAGCAAGCTATTACACACTGCGGCGATACGATAGTATATATTTCGACAACCCTGCGCGCCGCGCTATGCTCCCGCGTGAACAAGTAAACATCGCTCATATCAAGGTTATATCTACGCTATGGTTTCCGTATCGCACGGTGTCACGTGATATCTTACGATATAGCAGTATAGCATAGCGACCGTGTGTGATGGTCCATTGATTTATACGGCGAGCGATATTTGATCTTACGATAAAATAGCACAGTATAGCGCTAGTGTGTGACGCCTTTAAGTCTAAGGCTTTGTAGGTGCTAAAATACTGCTTTAGTCTTGATTAGTTATAAAGTTTACGATCAACATTGTTTCATTATAAATGAGTTGTATTGTTTGAAATTTATATCCTAAAACTAAAATATTATTTAGGTTTTCTTTGTTCAAACAAAAGGTTTGTTAGTAATGATAACTTAAACTTTACAAATACGGTATGATTCATTTTAGATTAGTTTATTTTACTTGTCGGAATAAGTTTTGTTGACGTAACCGTTTGTAAATAAAACTTTAATATGAATTCAAGCACTAATTACCTGTAACACAGAAGTTTTTACCTACATTGATCCGGAATCAAAAACTTCATATAAAAATTTATAGACTGACTCGGTGGCTAAGTGGTTAGCGCTCCTGACCACTGATCCGAGAGTCGTGGGTTCGATCCCCACACAGGGTAAACTTTTCTGTGATGAGCAGAATTGTTTGCTCTGAGTCTGGGTGTATTATATCTATATATATATATATATATATGTATGTATTTAAATGTATATGTGTACGTATATCAGTCTCTGGTTTCCATAGTACAGGGAATCCTATTTTGGAGCCAGATGACCGTGTGTGATTTGTCCCGGATATTATTATTATTATACACAAGAGTGTTTTAGTAAATTGTTTATTTAAATTATTCATATTTCAGAACATTCTTGAATCTTTCACTTTGTTTTAGTTTGTAACATGTGCGCTACCTATTTTTATACAGGGTGGGCCATTTATATCGGTCAGTATTAGATGGTATGGGCAAGTCTGAAACTACAAAACATACGAAGATCTGTTCTTAGGAACCATAATTCTATTTTAGTGACAAGAAAAACTGTATTTCAGACTGTCCATATTGACCGATCTATTTTAAATAGCCCAAAGAAAACTGGCAAGAAAACAAGAGAGGTAGGTATATAATAGGTACATATACAGGATATGTACCTATTATACAGGGTGTAACAGAAAGATGTGATAATACTTCAAGGTTGGCTTTTACCCATCAAACTGAACAACTTTTGTTTTACAACTTTGTTCAAATCGCAAATTTTTTTTTTTGACTTTTCATACAAATCGATCAGCTGGCGAACCACGTTTGTATGAAAAGTCCGAAAATTTCTTTGCGATTTCAACAAAGTTGTAGAACAAAAGTTGTTCAGTTTGATGGGTAAAAGCCTTGAAGTATTATCACACCTTTCTGTTACACCCTGTATACCTCTCTTGTTTTCTTTTCCGAGCTTTCTCAGTCCGGTGACTGTCAGAAAAAAATCGCTTTAACGAAGAGATCGTCCCGTCCCCATTGCGCCATACATTTTTAATTTAACTTTTTCTTGATTTTTTTTTCCTTTTTTGTGTGCCTAATGAAAACACATGTACGTACACACACTGTAAATTTTTCTAAACTATAGTATATTATTCGGTTTCTAATACATTCGTTTATTTCACGTTACTAATTCATAGTTATCCATGTCAAAACATAAAACAATATTTTTATTTGTTTATAAATTGTAATGTAACTAAAAATTTACCCTTTACTTGTGCTAAAATATAAGACATTGCTTCTTGCCAAATTTCATGATTCTAGGTCAACGGGAAGTACCATATAGGTTTTGATTCCCACGCGAGTGTCCAAATATGCGGCATAAACGGCCGTGTCTCTTGATTGCGTTGGCATAGAAATTATATTTTTTTCCTTTGAAGGTACAGAACCCTAAAAATGAATATTTTCCTTGTCCCCAGGTGTCAGACGACATCGGCTACGTGGTGTACTCTGCGCTTGGCAGCTTCTACATCCCGTCCTGTATCATGGTGTTCGTCTATATAAGGATATACTACGCGGCCAAGGCGAGAGCGAGACGAGGAATAAGGAAAAATCCGCGGCCTAGACCGGTAAGTACACCTTTTTAACCGAATTCAAAAAAGGAGGAGGTTCTCAAATCGTCGGAATCTTCACCGATTACTCGAAGACGCCTGAACCGATTTGGAAAATTCTTTTTTTGTTTAAAAGGGTATACTTCACAGGTGGTCCCATATAAATTTTATCGAAATCGATTCAGCGATTTTTGAGAAAATCAACAAAAACATAGCAAAATTGGAGTTGTTGTGATTGAAGTCGGTTGTTTTTAACGTATTTAGCGTGGTCAGTTATAAGAAGTAAACATGGTTGGTTGACAATCGTCTCCACTGCAGGGGCACGGGTCTCTTCCCATACCTCGGGAAGGCAAGGCCATACTCCACACGGGAACCAAGTCTGGATTGGTGCTATAGTGGCTAGGCTCAGTGTCAGAAGTTCAAGCCGATAAGGCTCCGATTTTTTTTTTATGGCACAGGTGGCAAACGAGCACACGGATCACCTGATGGTGGACCGCCGCCCATAGACACCTGCAACACCAGAGGAGTCACAAGTGCGTTGCCGGACATAGCTTAACGACTGGCATCTAGCGATAGCAACCGGCACCAACGCGACGGCTTAACATGACTTGCGAAGCACGGATATTTATTTATTACCCGACTACGGCGAAGCAAAAAGGAAAAATCCGTAGGGCAGGTTAGCCTACGACCACGGCTATCACCTCACATAACTATATAATATTTTTTTGTTTTAATTTATCTATTATGTGTCACGACGACACAGAATAGTTAGAAAACCCATACTATCAGTACAAAGAGATTGTACGTATATGATGAGGAAAATTTATTCACCATGCTTTGTCCAATTAAGATATACTTAGTTCACAGTATACAATGTAGTGGGACCACGAGAAACAAGTCTCCCTCGTGGAACCACCAGTTGGACAAAATAGTAGGTCCGCGAGAAAACAGGGCTTTTCAGAGATATTTTCTAATCTACGTATTAGAAAGGGAGGTTGGAGAATGTAAGTAACTCGGACGATTTGTATAGAATGTCCGAGTTATGCCTGCCCTGTATTCTACTCTCATGAGAAAGAATGCCGGTATATAGGTATGTCTGTCTAAACTGTGGAATGAATTGTCGCCTGCGATATTTCCGGACCGATACGATATTCAAACCTTCAAGAAAAGAGCGTACTCCCATATCAAAGGTCGGCAACGCACTTGTGACTCCTCTGGTGTTGCGAGTGTCTATGGGCTGCGGTAATCGCTTACCATCAGGTGATCCGTCTGCTCGTTTGCCACCTCTGCCATAAAAAAAAATGTTTTCCGTGTACTTTGCGGCCTTCTTTCTTATGAAGGCAGTAGTGTACCTTTTCCGCTTCCTCATATGGCAGTATGTGACTTTGACTGACTCGGTGGCTGTGGTTAGCGATCCTGACCTCTGATCCGAGAGTCGTGGGTTCGATCCCCACACAGGGCAAACTTTTCTGTGATGAGCAGAAAAGTTTGATGAGTCTGGGTGTATAATATCTATATATGTATGTTTTTTTAATGTATATAATCAGTCTCTGTTTCCCAAGATACAGGGAATCCTAGTTTGGGGTCAGATGACCGTGTGTGATTTGTCCCGGATATTATTATTATTATTTCTTGTTCCAGAATGAGCAACAGACGAGTTTCTCAAATCCGCGGGGCACACGGCCCATGCCCGCCACACCATCCATCCCCATGCCGCAGGGGAACGATAGCAATAACTCTGTCAGGTAACAAACACGTAGGGTATACCTGGGCGAATCGGATCACGGGGCGAATCAGATCACAATTAGAAATAAATAAATATTTTAAATACCGCGCTAGATTGACTATTGTCATAGCAACATTATACGTCGTATTGCTATGACAACAGTCAGTCTAGCCCGGATTTCTTAAGTATTTATTTTAGTATTTATTTTATTTTAGTATTTATTTATTTATTTATTAGGTCTACTCTATATATGAAAAACATTTTCTACAATATCTGTGGCAGGGATGTTGCGAATATCCGCATATGCATCCGCAATATTTAATGCGGATTTTTATGCGGATGCGGATTTAGGGCCGCATAGCTAATAATTGTAATATTTAGTATCAGGAATTTAATTTTGCACATAGTATAAGAATTAGATACAAAAAATATATGAATAAGATATTTTCATACAATTTTACTAACCACTATTATTTTCAAGTAAGTACCAAACTACATCATTTCACCAAAAGGCAGAAAAAAATACTTTTAATTAAATATAATGGTCCAGTTTTTAACTCTGATTACTGAGTATTTGATAATTTAATAAAAAAGTTAGGGATTAGTATCTTTTATTTTATTTATGCGCCATACAAATTTTCTTAAAAAATTCTTAAGATCCTCATCCGCATTCGCATCCGCGGATATGTGCCTTTAAAAATCCGCATCCGTATCCACGGATTTAAAAAAAATTGAACCGCAACATCTGTAATCTGTAGTCAGAATTAGAATGGCTTAATTTCAAGTAAGCTTTTACTTGGACTGCGGCGTTTAAGACGTTTCGCCTTTAAACGTCACACAAGGGACAAAGTGTGCTTAGGTATTCCAAGCAAAAACTATTAACCAAATTGCTCCGAAAGGAGAGTTAGTATAGGCTAACTTTTTCCGTGATAAATAGTGAGAGTTCACATTTTGGGAAGTGGCAGTAGTGGGAAGGGGTTGTATTAGGAATTAGACGTTGTTGGGAACCGGGCGACCGGGGTTGAGTGTTCACATTTTGGGAAGTGGTAGTTGTAGCAAGTGGCCGTTCCTTAGAAGTAGACGTCAAACTCTTAAAGGCAGCAGGTATAACATATTCAAAATATACACTAGAGTAATTATTGTATATAATTATTTTGTGTAATTAATAATGATCATGTAATCCGTTATTTCATAAATATGTGCGTAATATGACACATAGAACTGAGCAGAGCAATCCGGGAGTTGACTGCATGAAAAATAAATTACGAAATATTACTGGCTAAATAGCTCTTTAACTGCAATTGTTGAAAACCTTAATCACTTAAATTTACATAAAATTTTCAATTTTTAATTTATAAGAATTTCCTAATTAGTATGCAAACTACTACTTTGAACAATGACGTCATCGTACAAAATTTCAAACATTTTTAGAACAAAATGCCGTTTTTGACATTTGACAAAAAGTAACTCAAATGACTAGCAGTCAACTACCAGATTAGATAAAGCATAAATCTAAATCATTTCATTACTCAAAAAAAACACATTTTATTTCACATAAATTACAAAAGAGTTTCACTTAAAAACCTATATTTCACATACCCTCATCACATTCAACCCAGCAGTACGCCAACCCAAACATAACAGCAGCCCAGAATAAAACCTCCTTAAACAAAATTTATCACCGTTCCAGAGACAATCCGATATCCACAATCGAGGCTCAACAAGTGGCAATACCTACGGTGACCTGTGACCTGGCATCCGATATATCCACTAGTGAAGCCGGCGATACTATGCCACCGCCTATGGAGGAGAGAAAGGATACGCTGAAGGTAAGTATTGGTCGAAATTGAGATGAAAATAACGTAGTTAAAAACCCTGAAAATTTAAAAGAAAAAATTAACTCCAGTAGTAACAACTACAAGACAGGATAGATATAAAAAAATGACTTTTAGTAACGAGGTTTCTAAGATTTTTCCAATTTAAATTTTGGGAGCTAGCTTTTAAAAAAATACACCTTATATTCTTACTACAGAAAATGTACTGTGTTTGCGTGCACTAAAGATTATTTGAGGAGCCGGCGAACAAATGCGGACTTGTCCGATATACATTTTTTTTACAGGAGGGGTAAAAATTTGAAACAAACATTAGTCGAGTTCCAATCGGCACAACTAGTTGATCGGTTCAGTTGGTCGGAATGGAACGACTACAAAAAGAGTAGAGTCTAGAGTTTGGATTTTTAGTACATGCAAGCTTCAATAAAGTACAAACATGTATCCGTTTCATGTTTATCGAAAAACTGAATGGTTTTTTCTTTTTTTTTTAATGGACAAGTCGGGTTTGTTTTGTTGCGTGGACAAGTCGGGTTTGTTTTGTTGCGTGTACAAGTCCGCGTTTGTTCGCCGGCTCCTCATTTTATATCTTGTTATACTTACAGGTTGTTAAAAAAGTGCGTTTGAAATTTTAAGGGGTTACTCAGAATCAAGTATAGAAAACAGAAAAAATATTTAAAAAACCGATCTACGATTTTATTTTTTAGTTTTCCGTACTAAATCTGACTAGTGAATCAAGAATTCGTATGGAAAACTGAAAAAAGATATTTGTAGACGGATTTTTTCAATATTTTTCTTTTATTCTATACTTGTTCTGAGTAACCCCTTAAAATGTCAAACGTGCTTTTTCAACATCCTGCATAAGGTCTAACAAAATAAGCTGAAACTCTTTGAACTGTAGCTTCTGCTCAAGAAACAAGAAAACCTAATTCGCGGAAAAATTTACTAATAATACTCATACTTAGTTTGTCGATCGGCGGATTGAATAATTAAAAAAGTCAAAAGAAATCGGTAATTGGCTATGCGGTTATCGAGGAAAAGTTGTCAGGTTTTTTGAGTGGAAGCCCCAGTTTATACAGTTTACAGACCAGTCCTTCAAATCGGAGGACCGATGACCTAGTAAAGGTCGCGAAAAGCCGCTTGGTGCGGGCAACATAAGACCGGTCTGCGTGGATTTCCACATAAGGATTATTTCGTTGAACATAATGACAATGAAGATATTTCGGCAGATATGTTGATGATTGACAAATATACTAGTTCATGCTCTATTTTAATTTAAAATGTTCTCCATTGTCAAGCAGATAGTCACGTCGGCGCAAGTCCAGAGAAATCTACTGGCGACGTGTCCACTAAGAAATTCCACTTTGTCCGTAAACGGAGAGCTGGAGGCACGAGGGAGAGCACCCAGTGTTGCCATCGACACCGACATGGTCTCCGAGATGGAGCCCTCATCATCAGACTCCGGCGTCGTCAGCCGACACTGCGCAGTCGTCAAACCCCTAAAATTAAGAATATTCAAGAAAACCGAATCCAATCGGAGACCGGAAAAAACACCACCTAGCAAAGCAGAATTAGAACCTGCCTTACCAAAGCCACATAAGCCTAGAGATCCAGAGAGAGAGAAGAGAAGATTAGCTAGAAAGAAAGAGAAGAGAGCCACGTTAATATTAGGATTGATCATGGGTAGTTTTATAGCGTGCTGGTTGCCATTCTTCTTCCTTTATATTCTAAAAGCGGCATGTCCTCGCTGTGTCATACCGGATTACGCGTTCGCGATCGCGTTCTGGTTAGGCTATATGAACTCAGTGTTAAATCCAGTTATTTATACTATATTTAATAAGGATTTCCGTCGCGCGTTCAGGAGGATACTGTTCAAGTGATGTCTGGCTTACCTGTGCTGCTATAGGTGTGTCGCCAACCGCATTATGTTGGCTCAGAGGAGAGCAGCACCAGGTCTTTACAATGTACGTTAAATTCACTCAATTATTGTCATGTGTAACAGGCTTTGCAGGATCTGTAGTTTAGTATCAGTTTTGTGGACTTCCCTCGCTCAGTCATAATGTGCCGTCAGTCATTCATTTCAACCACTACACTGTCAGTAATACTGTCATCACTTGAAAATACTGTCAGTATTACTGACAGTGTTTGGTTCGCTTAAACTGATATCTTTGTGTTAATCTGGGGCCACATAAAGTTTAATGCCTTGAATTGTTGCGATTGTGATTACCTACTGATTGTCCTACATACTGGAAGACGTCAAAAAAATAAATTAAGTATGATATATTGTTCCCTAAATAGGTAAATAGCTCTTTTATTTAAATTACGTAAACTTTGCGCTAAGATTTTCATTACATGTTCGTTATTAGTATGCAAACTTCTAGGTATATTGTCATCTTTAACAGTTTCATAAATTTATAAAAAAAAATAAAAAAAAATTAATTAAAAATTTGAGTGCGTTTGACTACATCTCACCTGATGGAAAGTGACGATGTAGTCGAGGGTGGTACCCGCAAACTCAAATAATGCCTATTCACTCTCGCCTTGAAGACCCCAAAATTATAGGAATCGGGAAACACGGACGCAGGTAAAGAGTTCCGCTCCTTCGCAGTTCGCATAATAAAAGAGGAAGCATATCGCTTCGTGCGAATAGGTGGAATGTCAACTACAAAGGGATGAAAGGCCTCCCTGCGCCTAGTTGACCGAAGGTGGAATGGAGCTGGGGGAATTAGGTCATGAAGTTCTTGAGCACACTCTCCGAAATGAATTCGATAAAAAACCGATAAAAAGGCGACTTTGCGGCGACGCTCAAGGCTTTAGAGCTTATTTAAAACAAGCTCATCGTCACCTATAAGTCTCCCTGCGCGTCGGTGATATTTTTGTTAAAATAAAAAGTAAGTAACTCAAATTACTAGCATTCATCTTCCCAATTTACGGCATTAAACATGATTGTAACCCTCATCATAGAATGAAAACACCATGAACACAAAAATAGTAAAAACAGCTAAGACTCATCTTAATTGACAATATTCAAAAAATGCTTAAAGTTGGATTTTATGAAGTGACTTCTGGACAGCAATATGTTCTATATAAAAAAGGAATACCCTCTATTATGTAAATATGAAAAATACATGAAGGCGAACTGAATCACAAGGTAATTTAACATCAATATTTTTTTTGTCAAAGATAATAGTAAATTTATACAGGTGTAGAAACTTTTACAGAATATATTACTCATGAATCTGAACAACTTCTTCTGTAGAATCTATACTGAATTCGCAAAAAAATGAAATTTTCATACCAATCGATCAGCCAACCTGCCAATATTGTATGGAGAGATTTTTTTTTAAATACCGTATAGGAAAAGTTGTTCAGTTTCATAATTGGACCCCACCGTTTTCCGGGAGTGGTCTTTTCAACATTCTGTATATTATTATTTTTCAAAATTGTTAAGCAAATAAGCGTCTTAGAAAACGTCTCAAGTAGTTATTGTACTTGTGTAGATTTTGATTGTTTTTGTAGATTATTTTATTTTACGTAATTTTAAATGTAATCGTAGGATTTTTTCTTATGTTTTGCTTTTTGTATAAATACATACGAATGCGTTACTTCCCGATCACTTCATGTTATTAACATTGTAAACATATAATCAGTCAGTTAATAAAACTAGTGGACAAAAAAATCGACTTAAAATTTGTTGCATGACTTTTGAAAATATAACTCAATCTAGCAAAAAAAAAATAAACCAAAAGTTCAAAAACTGTGTGTTTACTGTTTATGATTTAAGTTTGGTGGTTTTCTAGTTTTTAGTCCACTGGTGTATATATTTTTCTGAACTTAGATTTGAATCCTTCGATAAATTACAATATGTACAAATAACAATAAAAAAAACCTTGACTGCAATTATTATTAGAAACCTTTAGTAAAAAAAAAACACTTTGACATGAAGTGATTAGTCGTTTTCATAAAGAATGGAATTGTAAACATAAAAAACTTTTTTTAGTATTTTAAATTAATGCGTAGCAGAACCATAGTACTTATATTAACTTACTACAATGTATTTGTATAAATTCAAAAGAAACTGCAAACACACTAACGGATTTGAAATGATTATAATATACATAGTTATATAAAACTAATATATAAAAATATCTTAAAATAATTACCTATACTAAAAAAGGAATTTCATAGCTTTAAATTCATAATAATGTAGGTAGTTATGTACCTATAGCTTATTCTAAACATGTAGCTGTAATATCTTATAGTTTCTGAAACATGCAAGGGAATTTCAAATTTAAAAGAAAAAATGAAGATATAAATTAGATTTTTTTTCATACCAAACTGAAAATATTTTTTTATTATTATAATTCTCTTGCAAAGTTACACATACGCTTAAGAGACGTACAAATAAACGTATTTTAGTTAAAGCTATATTTAATGTATAAATATTTGATAAATGTCATGTCAAATATTTCTTTTTTTTTGTCATTGAGTTAGCTTTTTCAAGATAACATACATCACTGCTTAAATGCCAACATAAATTACAACTACTAAAAACACATACAAACTAAATTTAAAAATTTAAATACACATACATTAAATTATTTTATCGTTCATTGTAAAGATTCGGTGTATGCTGCATATATTTTAAACGGTATATAGTATGAAAACATAAAGGGCGTCACACTCTATATACACTATACTATGCTATACTGTGCTATAAAATCCGCCACACTCATGGACGGCAATACTAGCTTGCTGCTTGTACTTCCACTCCGTCCATGAGTGGCGGATTTTATAGCACAGTATAGCGCTAGTGTGTGACGCCCTTAAATACAGTTGTATTGAGAGTCCAAAATTATTTTTAAGAATTCATTTTTCCTTGGGAAAAGTTGATCAGTTTCAAGACTGGAATCCACCCATTTTACACCCTGTATAAGGTTGACTTTTAGGTTATTTCATAAGTTTTTAATTAGTTTATGCATTTGTGACTCCTCTGGTGCCTATGGGCGGCGGTAATCGCTTACCAACAGGTGATCACACATTCCATAAAAAAAACATCAATAGCTATTGAAATTTCATTCAACTTTTAAATGAAAGATCAAATTATAATACAAAAAATATTAAAATCTTAATTTTAATATTAGCATTTTATTATATTTTATTATTTTCTTTATTTTATTATCTTAATTTTAGCACTTATGCTAAATCAAAATTTTAATTTACTTTTTTAATGCTTTATCCCGTTTTAAAATGTATGCAGCTGGCGGTAGTTTTAAATAAACTTGTGTAAAATGTACATTTAAAAAAGGACTGTGTCTGTGTGCCTATCAATCGAGCACTACACAATAATAAAATGCACTAATAAATAAAATTAAATAATATTAACTTTTAAATAAATCATCAAAGTACCCTTTGTTTTCTGAATTCGATTATTTAATTTTATTGTAATTTTTAAATAATTAAATTTTTAAGTAATTAGTTGATTAAGTGTAAATGTAAGAGTGTATAATTAGTTACATTTTATCGGTTACTATTGAGCGCTGGTCGCGGTTGTATTTTGATGTAAATAAATGTAAACTTACTTACCACATTAAGTAGAACTTAACTAAATTACGTTTCAAAAAGTTTATAGTATTAATAAATAAATAACTTAACCAAAAAGAACACCAAATAAAAAAAAACTGTAAATGTTCTAATCTTATGATACCTATTTAAAGTTTGTATGTTTAAAAAGTCTCATTTTCATTTCTGAACTTGTATATTTAACCTTTTCCGTGTTGTAAAGAAAAAAGTAACTTATGAAATACATTTTAATATTTTTAATATTTATTCTAATATCAACTGTGTATCTATTTACCTACGACTGAAAATAGCTTTTATAATATTATGTACATCCGACAAAATGTAAATCCTTTGAAAGTTAGATAAAATATTATTTAGCGGATCTATAAATATTAGTATAAATGACAACAACGACAACTTTATTCTAAATTGGTGTAATTTAGAATATATTAAGACAATTTTAAATAATGTAATTATCGTAATATTTAAGTAAAATAATAAATCTGCAACACCATTGCCGTATAATATTTAAATATTAAAATAAGTAATTTAGATATAGAATTTTAATATGTATTTATAATACATATTTTATGTACTGATAATAAGCAATAGCACTTGAAACAATTGATTTTTAATTTTAATTTTGTTTTGTCTCTGTAATGAAAAATTTTTCATAGTCTTCCAATGTGTATGTGATCTAATCAAATAATTATAATAATCTGTCACTTGTATTTTGTTACGTCACTATTGATATTATAAACATTTATTTGCACAGATGTCAAAATTTTGATTTTAAGTTTTTAATATAGAATGTAAGTAAGAAGAGTCCTCTTGTACCTAAAAAATACATTGATTTGTTATGCGAAGGAACAATTATATATAATTTATTATTATTATATGAAAATATATCTAGAACCCCACAATTATGCACTGAGCCCTTGCAAGTTGTGCTGGTTCTACATACAAAAATATGAAACAATATATAATATTAAAGGTCGGCATTACCCTTAAATTACGATACTTTTGGTTTTCTCTTAAAAAACATATTTATGATTCTTAATAAAATTCGTCCATGAAGAATAACGTAATAGAGTATACTTCATGGAATAGAGTTGACTACTAGTTATCCAAATTATTTTTATCGTATTTCAAAAAATATCATATTTTGTTATAATAAAAATATTTGAAATAGTAAACTATGTCGTCATAAGTATATCGTTTCCATACTGATAACGGAATTTTTATACATGATAAAATACATTTTTTGTAATGAAATTCCAAGCAGCAAAGCTTTCTGCTGTTTCAATAAAATATGACGTGTATTTAGTGAAAAATATTTCATTATTCTTTATACAGTCAACTACCCTATCTTTTATTTATTTTAATAAAGAAAAGTTGCTATTATTAATAATCATAATAATCCTATTTCAAAAATTTTGACTTATTTACTTGCATACCACACCACAGTCATTATATTTTTGGGTTAAATTTCAGCTCCTTGACAAACCATAGGTTCCAATTTTATTTAGAACCAAAAAGGTTTGTTATCCTTTTTTCAAGACGAGCTGAAAATAGAAAGGGATGCCTACCTTTAAGAAAAGAAAAGAATCAACCGATTCGATCAAATATTTAAAAAAAAACTTTCTTGTTCGTATTACTTTTGCCAGAAGCAAATGTGATATGAATGAATATTCTATGTATTTATATATAGTTAAAATCATTTCTAAGTAGCATCAAAAGTTTTTTACTTAAACATGGAGTAAAATTACTCTCTAGAAACTTAAACTGCGGCTTTAAAAAGGTAGTGAAAACTAAACAACTTTTTTGGAGATACCCATACTGAATTTTCGTTATTTTTTTTCGATTTTTTATTATATAAAATCATTGAGCTAATCAGCCAAATTTTTATGAGAAGCCGTATTTCTTTTTGAGAATTCAGTATCGGTTCATTGAGAAAAAGTTGTTCAGTAGAAGCCTCTATTTAAGTTTCTGGGACATTTTTTTACACTTTGTGAATTATTCACAAAAAAATTCCTAACCATGCAGGTTTTGTACAGACTTAGTGAATTGACATTTAAAAAAAATCATAACTGTTCTTATTTAGAAATAGTGAATAACCAATTTAGAAGTTCCAAAAAATTTATACCTATACATACATAATATGAAATTGTAATACAATTACTTATAGACGTGTCTATTCTATTACTACATACTCTATGTATAATAAAATTAGCAACTTGTTCAATAAAAATTGTTCTAAATTTAAAAATAATATTTATACTAATAGCTCTACTGTATCATATAGAATTTGTTAAAGATTTTAATTTTTAATTAAATATTATGTTTGTGTTTGTTTATATTGTTCTTTATAAATTAAATATTAAATTTTAACGTTTTAAGATTATACGATACTAATTATTCTTATCGACTCAAAATGTAAATTGAAACTATACGAAGTACCAATATACACAAATTTTAATCTTTAATATTATTTTTCATTTATTTCTTACCTGAAACCAAGAATTGTGTATAGTGAATTCAGGTAATTCCGAAAATGCAGATTTTTAAAAAAAGGTAAAGTAAATTGTATGGGATTAAGTAATTAAGCTGATTAAAATGGCCATCAAATGAATGTTGCCAGTGCAAAAGTATTGCCGCGTTTGGTAGAAATTACGCATTTTCCGAATTACCCGACATTCGGAATTACCCGAATGCACCCTACATGAATTTCTTTAGTTTAACTGCCTCCACGTTTAAACACAAATATTAACAACCCATATCGTCCCCACTACTGGGGCATGCGCCTCTTCCCATCCCTTCATCTCTCGAGGTCAGGCTATAGTCCACACACAGGGGCCAAGTCCGGATGGTGGAGGGTGTGGGGCTAGTGGCCAAGCCCAGCTCAGAATCAGAAGTTTTTAAACCCCCTTCAAGACCTTTGAAGCATCAGAAAACTGTCCTGTGAAGACTTTGGCCTCAAAATATAAAGTAATCTTTTCTAGCGAAATGCTAGAAAAAAATCTAAAAACATAATAAGCTGGTAAAAAAATATCATCTTAGGCATTTTTTTGAATTAAACATTTAACCCAAATTACGTATATTTTATGGAGAGTATTCATTAATATAAGACACACTTTAAAGAGTATAGCCGGGTTACGATATTAAAAGTGCCCCAATGTCGTTTCCATGATATTACTTTTCTACGTTATTACTAGAAAATACACAATTACAATATTTTTTAGAAACCGAGGTTAACCCTGGGGTTAAGTATGATAAACCACCCCTAAAAATTAAACATCTTGTTTTTTACCATTTATAAATATAATAAAAATTTGGAAAAATGTGTGATATAAATCTTATAAATAACTATACATTTTTTAAATTTCATTGAGATATCTCAAATAATTTTAAAGATAATGAATTTTTAAGTTAAGGGTTGCCACCCCCATTCTCCCTCATTATTGTGAGAAGGAGTTTGAAATCCCTGTTTTCTTGTGGACCCACTATTTTTTCCCACTGGTGGTTCCACGAGGGAGACTTGTTAAAAATGTTTTAAAAAAATGTAAAAATGTTTCTCTCAAAGAACAATAATTTACGAGGTAATAACCTGGAAACGAAGTTGGGGCACATTTAATATGGTAACCCGGCTATACTCTTTATTTTTTTTAGTTATCACACTTTTCTCAAGACACTGGGTGACAATTAATAAAAAAAGAGTTGTTGACTCCACCTGACGCTAAAGCTCTAAAAAACAATAACAGAAACAAGTTTTTCTCTCCAGAACTGTAATTTATTATTTAAAAAGTAGAGAGTACGATACGATACGATATTTAAAAAATGACTCCGACTCGGTGATCCGACGACCTAGTGAAGGTTGCGGGAAGCCGCTGGATGCGGGCAGCGCAGGACCGGTTGGTGTGGAATCCTTGGGGGCCTTTGTCCAGCAGTGGACGTCTTTCGGCTCATGATGATGATGATTTCAAAAAAGTCAAGTTAATAAGGTATTTTAGTACGAATTCTACAAAATAAACATTTTTAAAAAATTGGGACATTTTTTCATGTTAACTGTGTAGATATGGATTCTAGTTAAGTATAGTTTCATTAAGCTTACTCATTAAATCAATAAACTCCGTGACTCTTCTAATTTCAAGCTAATTTAAAGGTCAAAGTCTCAAACTCGAAAAGGGTACCTAAACTTAGGCCCTGTTAGAGCCTTCCGAAATAGGATGATGAGTTGTTTAAACATAAAATTAGGCTTAAATTTACTGAGTTACTAGAACTAAGTTGGTTTATCTTTACATAAAATGATGTTTGCTTCACAATAACTAAGCATCAGCATACTCCAGGCACTCACACAAATATAAGTCCGTCTACGATCTTTTAGCAGGTGGATGACATTGACAGGAAATCCTTGGACGCAAATCTGACATTTATTTCAAACAAATAGTGTCATTTTTCTAAATGGCGGCGTTAGCGCGCTTGTCCACTGCCGCCGTCACCGAACCGTCAACGAGAACGAGATATCGTCGCCGAAGTAGCGGTACATACATTACTAGGCTACGTGTCCACCGCACGGCCGTCACCCGAGCGAGTGCGGTGGACACGTAGCCTAGTACAGGTCGCGTCAATCTTTAAGATCGCTGAAGGGTACTGACTGGAGGAAGTGTGCGTTCACTTGGAATCCTCATGCTCGAATTTTGATATTCTGATTATTCCAATATTTATTGTCTAATAGTGCCCAAAGGAAAAAATGTGCTATCGTAGTTTCAAAGAAAATCGGGTTTTTCACTGAGGCTGCTAGCGGAATGTTTCGCTGGCAGCCTCATCTCTGGAACCAAGGAACTACTTTGAAATTCGAGCATGAGGATTCTAAGTGAACGCACACTTCCCCCACTCGGTACCCTTCAGCGATCTTAAAGATTGACGGGACCTGTAATGTATGTACCGCTACTTCGGCGACGATATCTCGTTTTCGTTGTCGGTTCGGTGACGGCGGAAGTGGACAAGCGCGCAAGATCTTGTTGGGCTGTAGTCCGAGTTATTTACTTACTACGACGTCCCTTTCTAACACGTAGAAGTGAGCGAGATGACTGAGTGACGACTGTTTGGACTGGTTACCGGATCATACCCTCTGAAAGCGACCTTATTCCCTTGGTTGCCTTCAGAGAGCGGCAGGGCCGGACATAAATGTTGAAGAACTGACAACCGCTGGACAAAGAGAGTTCTACAATGGAGACCGCGTTTGAGCAAATGCAGCGTGTGACGCCCCCCGACCAGCAAAATATTTTTTATTTATTTATTTAAGTAGCTGATGCTGTTCACATTATTTTAAATTGTCATTTTTTTCTACCTAATACAAAGTTTCCTACCACTTGTTTGTATGTATTACTATTTAATATACCACCCGTTTAGGTAAATATGTAGGTATTCGTTAACAACCCATATCGTCCCCACTGCAGGGGCACGGGTCTCTTCCCATACCTTGGGAAGGTTAGGCCATACTCCACACACGGGGGCCAAGTCCGGATTGGTGGAGGTTGTAGGGCTAGTGGCCAACCCCAGGGTTAGAGGTTTTCAAGCCGCCCATAAGGCCTCCGACATGGCTTAACGACTGCTATCTAATGTAGCAACCGGAACCAACGGTTTAACGTGCCTTGCGAAGCAAAGAAACGGTCGAGATAAATGCCACTAACAGTCCAACTCATCCAGGTTATGACGGTGTCTGTAGTCAGTTAACCTGCGTGATCGATGTGACCACGTAAGCCGCACTGAGCCACGACCGCTTCTTCTTTAATAACGTAGATATACAGGACGAAAATCAGGACACGTACAGAACAAATCAATCCCAGTCGAATACGAGAGCCTACTTCAGAGTTTAGGTTTCAACACTTCTGGGACTTGAGTACCTTAGTTTGAATGTTTGGTTAGTACCTACGCTTATATACACACAGAGACGGAACTAGGTTATCTTTAGAGACCGGCCCGTTTACAATAGTTAGGCATAGTCTAAAGCCTCAGGCTAGATTTAGCAATTAGGTATGTGTTTGATTCTATATAAGAAACTGTGTATTAATGTTAGGCCAGGAAAGTTTCCACGAATTTTTGAATGAATAATGAATAAAAACACTTTATTGCATACAATAAAACAGGAATAGTTATTTGTTCAACAAGTGAGCAAAGTAATTTTTTGCTACGAGTGCCGACTTTAAATCACGAACTAGCGAAGTAGTCTAGAATTGAATCACGAGCGTAGCGAGTGATTCTAATATAGACTACTGAGCACAGTGAGTGACTCAAAGGCACGAGACATAAAAATAACTTGTTCTCGTGTTAAACATACCACTTTCGACCAGCGAGAAAAGTTAAAACGTAGTTGATTAAATTCTCTTTAGAGACAATATAGTTTTTTATTATAATGTTTTTAATTTAGAGGTTGCATTCGGAAACTGCGCTGCTTGTAATTTTTATGAAAACCTAAGATGAAAACCAAACATGATATTTATAAGTAAGCGACATTCATGTTTACTAGTACATATTTATTTTAAATATTACGTTTTCAAATTTATAAACTTCATTAAATAACAGACAACATTTTGTGCCTATGAGTTAAATCGCTAGGCCAAAATGAGGTTCTGAACGAACTATCGCCCATATTTTTTTCAGAACCGCGCAAAAGGTGGTGTTCGAAATTCGTATCACTTTTTCTCACGCTCGCAGCAAAAAGCGTTTTTGCTTCGAGTTTTTAGGGAACAAGGGCACAGTTTTCGTATTGGAGAGGTGAAAAGGTTTTTTCTGGAGTAAGATAACAAAAGGCTGACGGCCCACCTGATGGAAAGGCATCGGCCACCTATGGGTATCTATAACCCCAAAAGGATTAACAGTGCATTGCCGATCTTGAGGGTTAAGATGGAACGGTAATTGCGCTGGCTATGTTTTTGTTTTTTATTTATTTCCAATAATATGAAAACTTACAAAATATTGTACATAACAACACCATTAAACCTAAGGGGATTGTGTTGGCGTTGGCAGTTGTCTGCATGCTACATTAATGAAGTGATTTTACATCAAAAATAAAAT
Organism: Coleophora deauratella; assembly: GCA_958295455.1. NCBI lineage: Eukaryota > Metazoa > Arthropoda > Insecta > Lepidoptera > Coleophoridae > Coleophora > Coleophora deauratella. The sequence goes on along the minus strand of OY282410.1, from coordinate 11,003,164 downwards.
AAAAATAAAGAATCACATCCACACTATTTTGATGAGCGACATTTTGTTAATGTTTACACATTTTTAGTTTTGTTTCTTACCTAGTATAATATATTGTGAGTACCTTATATCCAAAATAAGGCGAATATTTAAAACATTAATTACCTATGAAAGATAAGTATGAAAGTCTATCATAATAGCGAGCGAACAACCCGACGAGTGACTGAGTGAATGGCAGGTGGCCGCGAGCGACTCCTCAATGTTGCCCCTCGATGTTGCCCTCCTCGATGTTGCCCAAGCCGCCCTGACACAGCGCGCTACTAGCGGCAGGTATAGATCGAGCAGTGGTATCCACCCAGTCAACACCTTCCACTGGTGGACTTTCACTAGTAAAAAATAGGTTTGTATTTATTTTTATGTTGCAATGGAACAACGGGTCGATGTGATATTTTGCACAAATATAGTTGAGAGGTTGGGAAGTGACATAGAAAACTTTATGGCAGAAAAAACCTTATTTTTCTAAGGAAACAGAAAGACGTTTAGAGACTTTTTATGGTGAAACTAATTAACCGGTGTTATTGGGATTACACAAGACACATAAGCATACATACGCTAAGTACATACTTTGCTAAACTAAAGGCCGAGTTAGATAGGGAGAGAAGAAAAGATCTAGAACAAGAAGAATATCTAGATAGAACAGTTACATCCTATATTATGGACTGAGAAGTAAGTGTTAAAATTTCTGAACTAAACGTCTAAGATGATTTCTGACTCCACATAAATATCTGCGTCTTCAATAACAATAATAAACCAAATAATAACAATAATAACATTGGAACATTATTGTTGGAACATTATGGTACTGTAGTGATGGAATCTCTACAGCCGCGCATTGTGGTCTTTTCGGCGTTGGAGGGAGGGAGGGAGAGATGGCTCTCCACTCTCCACTTTGTCTGTGCCTGGCAATATTATTGAAGATTTGGGCCACGATAAGTTTTTCTATGAAGTGTTGTATGTATCGTTAGATTTTGTCTAGAAGTTATAGAATAGGATTCGGATTTGTTATGGATTGAAAGTTGTTCAGTGTTGGTAGGAATATAGTAGGTAGTAGGAATGTGTTCCATAGGGTGCGAAAAACTCCATATGCCCATAGAGTGCTGGAGGATAGCCGACTTGGTTATCTCACATCCGGAACATAGCGTAGATAATGATGATTTATAGGAGAGATTGTTAGTTAGGTGATGATTATAAAGTTTGTTGTAGGCTAGAAACACTTGGGTTAAGGCCATATGTTGCTGCCAAGGGTCTCAGATTTGTGACTTGTTCTAGTTCAGGGAATGATGGCTTCACTTTTATAAGGAGAGATAGGTATTAAGGTATATTTATTCCAGTGTGATGGCCCAACTATTTGGTATCCTTACAGATATGTCTAGTTGATGCCAGGACAGGCAAGGTGTAGGTTAGGAACTTGAAATCGATGGTGCTCTTAAATCGTTAATCGCATTTTTACTCTCTTTTAAAGCGTATTTTACTTGTGCTCATTAACAGTCTTATTCGCGATCTTTCCGTAAAAGTAATTTGTTTATGCCCCGGTCGATTGCAAAAACTCTTTCGGCGCAGTATTTTCGGAAAAAGTTCCTATTTATCATTTTGGCACTTATAATCTTTTTAAATTATTTGTTTTGGGAAGTTGCCTCGACAATACTTTCTGATTTTTGTTTTGACATTGTCATTGAATAATTTACGCGCGAAAATTGCAAAGTCAAAAGTATTTGAAAGAGCTTTCAGAAACTTCTTATCACTAATGTTTGTTGTATGATAACTTAGTAGGTTGGATAGGTTATTGCTTTTATTTTATATAACAATGTTTGATGTTTTAGTTTAGCCGAATGTTTTAGTTTTGCTGTGTATAATGAGTTAGAGTTAGGACTCTAGCTTGGTATTCTTAAGCTTGAGGCGCAGTGGGACTTTTTGTGGTTTTGTCACGCTCTGAAGCGTTTGGGACATTGAGTTGTTTTTCCGATTTCATCGTTGATATTTGTTGATAGCTGACACTTTAAAACTTTTTATTCATTTTCTAGTTTGACTTTCCCAAACACTAGGCTATTAGTAAAGTCCGACCTCCCTTCGACTTCCACCTCAGGTAGGGTGCGAGTTTAGGTTATTAGGTAGGAGTTTGATTGTAAGTTAGGTAAATCATTGAGAAAAACTTCACTTCACGGAGTTTTCCTCAATTGAGCGGTGGGTGGTTGTAGTGATGGAATCTCTACAGCCGCGCATTGTGGTCTTTTCGGCGTTGGAACGATTCTATTAAAAGTAATAAGGATTTGAATCGTTCGCTGTCTGATTTTGATGGCTTAGAACCGAAGATTCTCTAAGGGTTTGTCATGATGTGAACATCTGTGTAAATATTTTAATAAGTTTAATTGGAAATAAACCAAAATAATCTAAATTATATAAGTGTTTCCATTTGAGCATCATAGTACCAATCCAAGCTTTATTTATATAAATGAAACGTCAAAAATTATTGACGTTTTTTTAAAAGGGTAGAATAAAAATTTTCACGTTTAACTATACTTACAGTATGTAACAAAATTGGTGTAGGATCCGTTAACTGGGGATTCTACTCATCGTAAGTATAGTTAAACGTGACAATTTTTATTCTACCCTTTTAAAAACAAACGTCAATAATTTTTGGACTCTCCATACAAATTAATCTTCGGAACATCGGAGTATTTTATGTATGGAGAAACCAAATTTTTTTTAACTTTTATGTATCAAGTTGTAGAACGAATGTTTAGATAAATTAAATTTGTTTCCAAAAGCCCATTTAGATATAGCAAAACTATTTAAGCAAACTAACTTTAAGTGAGTACATACATTACGTAGTATATGTATTGTATTATATACTTATTATAGTCTGTACAGTTAGTTAACAGTGTTAACTATGTCTATGGTGACATACTGCTTTGTAGTTCAGTCAACGTTTAAACCAGTATTGCTTAAATCAACTATGGGTAAGCCGTTGCCGGTAGCCGTTGTCCCTAGACTTTGATGATTAAATATTTATTTATCCATAGTATATATAACATTCAAAATAGGAGTACATTTTTTTTCAGCCTTTGATTAGCTGAAACAGTAAGAATCTACGTCAAATTTCCTGTAAAAAAGAATGGGGTTTCTGTAAAGATGCTCTACAGCAACCCCAAATTCAAATAATTAGTACTCTTAAACTATTAAGGTAAATTTTTTTAAGTATGTACTAATTGAGTACATATTATGTACATTTGTTTTATGTATTTGGAAACAGTAAAACAGATGATGGGGTTGCTAGGGAGCACCCCGTGACTTGACACTATTTTAACGTTGTTCTATGTAAATTTTGACAGCTCGATTTATACAGTTTCAAAAATAGCTTAATTTGATTTGTTTACTGAAGGTCTGCACAAAATAGGTCGGCGGTCCGGATTCGAACCGCGGTCCGCCATTTGGTGACTCCTGCCCTACGCAATGGAGAACTGGTTCTCTTATCACTATCCTGGACCACAATTATCTCGAGAAATAGCTGTTAAAAAGTAGTTACTGATATTTTAATTTTGCATTTTCTACATAAAATAACGGGGTCAAAAAGAAATGTTGTCAATGATGTGACTGCGACGAGAACAGGACGTAAATTCATCCTCCCGTAAATCACTTCGGGGTAAGTAGTTCAATTTGTCGCTTTATCCTTTATTCTTCATACTACTGTAGCAAAAGTTAACCGAACTTACGTCCCGTGTGTCTCGTAGTAATGAGTCAACAAAGATCCCAGGGGAACTGCTACTAGGTACCTAATTGAAAATGCGATTTCAAATTTATGTTTATTTATTGGGCCATAAAGTTTGGTTCCCATAGGACGGCGGCACTACAAGTTCAGATTTAAGTGGTCTTTGTAGTAAATAAATAAGTTTTATAGTATCCTCCGAATGTTCTAAAAAAAAATGACTGTTTAAATTGCAAAATAGGTTCCTTCTCATACAAATACATTTCAATACTTCTGGGTTCAAAGGGCGTATACGCCATTTTGAACCGACTTCAAAAAAAGGAGGAGGTTTGTGATTTGTCCCAGATATTATTATTATTTTACGAAGTCAAATTCATCTACAATCCTTCTTCCCCTCCTCATAATATGCGTAGTATGCAAGAGCATGATTTTAAGCAAAATATGGCCCCCATTTTCTGCGCCCCATACGCAACACGCACAAAATGAAATGAAAGCAATACATCCTCGGTATTCGCCATCAATTACCCATGTTAGAGCGAGACGCAAAACCCGAAATACCAGATGCGACTTGAAATTATTGGCCTCTATACTTATTCTAAGTGACTAAATCCCTTTTTATAAATTTGTTTTTAAACTTGTTCGAAGGAAAGTTATGTAACCATTAATTGCCGGTTCGTTTTTTAAATCTACAGTTGGTTAGCTCGTGACATTATCTCACCTCATGGTAAGTGATGCAGATGCGATAGATGGAAGCAGGCTTAACAAGATTCCTCACATAATGGAGAACTACTATCTCATCTTCGTGCCACAACACAATGACATCAATGCTGTTAATATTGACGTTTGGCGACAAAACTTAGATAGCCAGATAGGCTCATAAAATGCCCTGCCACTAACCAAACTGAGTCTTACAAAGTATTTTTATAAATCTACGAGCCTCTTTCCAAAAAATTGATGACCTTATCAGGAAGATTTTAAAATAAGGCAGCCCCTTTTTTAAGCTAACTTTATGTAAAACATAATAATGAAAAGTACGCTAAAGACTCAGTCAGTTACTTAGAAGAAGTTTCAAAACCTAGAATTTGGCTTAGACAAAATGATTGATGGATCACCATGCTCTCCGATGATATTCAATTAAGTACTTTCCATTTGTTTTGAAAAGTTTTGCCAATAACAAAATTGAAGCTATTTCATAATGTCTTAGGTACTTAAAGAACTAATTTTAATTTTATACTTACACAAAGTAAACATTTTCGATACCATAACCGACATATTTTATTTACCATATCGACACCCCATCCGAATAAAGGAGTTATCAGGTTTTTAGTTCATATTTCCTTCTTTACAGAATTTATAATAATGCTATTCTAATGACTTGAAACGGTCATGGCTCAGTGCGACTTGCGTGGTCATGTCGATCACGCAGATTAACTGACTACAGCCACGGTCATAACCTGGATGGGTTTGACTGTTAGTGGCATTTATCTCGACCGTTTTCGTGCTTCGCAAGGCACGTTAAGCCGTTGGTACCGGCTGCTATCGCTAGATGGCAGTCGTTAAGCCATGTCGGAGGCCTTATAGGCGGCTTGAAAACTTCTGACACGGGGTTGGCCACTAGCCCCATAACTTCCATCAATCCGGACTTGGCCCCCGTATGTGGAGTATGGCCTAACCTTCCCGAGTTATGGGAAGAGACCCGTGCCTCTGCAGTGGGGACGTAATGGGTTGTTTACAAAAAAATAAACTTAAAAGCTATTTTTAATACACCTTTGTACATATCTCATTACAACACAAAATAATATCACATTTAGACCCATTTTTCGGTTTTTTGGCTCTCATGTAACGTAAAATTTTTCGATTACTTCTTTCTTTTGTACATATCTCATTACAGTACAAAATAATATCACATTTAGACCCATTTTTCGATATTTTGGCGCTCATGTAACGTAAAATTTTTCGATTACCTCTTTATTTTGTTATAATGTAAATTTCCAAAAATCTAAATAAAAGTTTAGTACCAGGACGTGATTACTTATGTATCTTTAAGTTCGTTTCTTCTTGCTCTTTTTTCATAATTCTACTATAAAATTTCTAATAACAGAAAATACGATTTGCCCTAACTTGGTTGTAGAAACTCAAGTTTCAATTTTTATCCATAAGTTACGAACAAAATCTGATTTAGAGCAAACAAAACGAAAAAGAATTAAACGACCAAGTGTCCTATTTAAACTATAAAAAACAAGTAGAAAGGAACTTTAAATTATAACTTTAATGGTATATATACAAAAATATAAGCATTACTTTTCAACCGACTTCAAAAAAAGGAGGAGGTTCTCAATTCATCGGAATCCTTTTTTTTTTTTTTTTTAATGTATGTTCACCGATTACTCGACGACGCCTGAACCGATTTGGAAAATTCTTTTTTTGTTTAAAAGGGTATACTTCACAGGTGGTCCCATATAAATTTTATCGAAATCGACTCAGCGGTTTTTGAGAAAATCAACAAAAACATAGCAAAATTGGAGTTGTTGCGGTTGAAGTCGGTTGTTTTTAACGTATTCAGCGTGGTCATCAGTATTAAGCAACATCAGTAGCAAAACATGTCATCATCATAGCCGAAAGACGTCCACTGCTGGACAAAGGCCTCCTCCAAGGATTTCCACACCGACCGGTCCTGCGCTGCCCGCATCCAGCGGCTTCCCGCAACCTCCACCAGGTCATCGGTCCACCGAGTGGGAGGCCTGCCTATACTGCGTTTTCCGGTACCCAAAACATGTACCGGAAAATAAAGCCTTTCTGATATCTAAACGGCCTATCTTTTATTGAATTCGCAGAATTATTCGCTGTATTTTCTTTATAATATGTGGAAGTTTTATTTGTAAACATTTCTTTATTTACAAAGACATATACTGAGAAATGCAGGGAGTGGCCATACTGTAGTACTAATGTGTATACTGTGACGGTACACAAAATATTCGTGTTACGTATTTATTTACCAAAAGTTGTGTTTTCTTTCATTTTGTTCGGGGTCGTTAGTGCGAGTCTTACTATACAGGGTGTAAGGGACAGGTTTCCGAAAACTTTAAGGGCTTGCTCAGTAGACGAAACTGAACAACTTTCCACAAGAAATTTTTTCAGGAAACGAAAAAAAAAAATCGGCTTCTCCATACAAAATTATAAATTTGATTGGACAGTTTGTATGGAGAAGCCGATTTTTTTTTTCGTTTCCTGAAAAAAATTCTTGTGGAAAGTTGTTCAGTTTCGTCTACTGAGCAAGCCCTTAAAGTTTTCGGAAACCTGTCCCTTACACCCTGTATACTTTTATACAATCACTTAGTAGTCTGTCTGTGCGTCTGCCTGGCATTGTTTTAGCCTAAATCTGAAATAAAAGTTAGAAGCTTGTTAAGATAGAGCAAAAAAGTCATAAAACACGTCTTTTTAACATCCCTTGATTTTTAGGGTTCCGTAGCCAAATGGCAAAAAACGGAACCCTTATAGATTCGTCATGTCTGTCTGTCTGTCTGTCTGTCTGTCCGTATGTCACAGCCACTTTTCTCCGAAAATATAAGAACTATACTGTTGAAACTTGGTAAGTAGATGTATTCTGTGAACCGCAGTAAGATTTTCACACATAAATAGAAAAGAAAAACAAGAAATTTTGGGGGTTCCCCATATTTAGAACTGAAACTCAAAAAAATTTTTTTCATGAAACCTATACATGTGGGGTATCTATGGATAGGTCTTCAAAAATGATATTAATATTTCTAATATCATTTTTTTCTAAACTGAATAGTTTGCGCGAGAGACACTTCCAAAGTGGTAAAATGTGCCCCCCCCCGTAACTTCTAAAAGAAGAGAACTAAAAAAATATATGATGTACATTACCATGCAAACTTCCACCGAAAATTGGTTTGAACGAGATCTAGTAAGTAGTTTCTTTTAATACGTCATAAATCGTAAACCGCAATTTACCTACAACGAACTACAAGAACTTTTATATTACGTTACTTGCTGCTACGGAACCCTTCATGGGCGAGTCCGACTCGCACTTGGCCGCTTTTTTTTAGATCTACTCGCGATTTCAATCTATTACATGTAGCAGTTCAAACGATACAGCCTTTAATTGTAGGACAGACAAACGGTATAGACTTAGTTCCTTTCGTAACCTTAAATCGCGGAACGAAATTCTAAAAGTCTACACAAAAGAATCTTAAACGACACAAAATAAATTATCCTTAAAAGAAAATATAAAGCGTCTAAGAATCTCAATTTCCTTGAACAAGTCCCAAACTCCTAGATAAAACACAAATGGACATTTTAAAAAAGATCTACTGAGGGAAATGTATTTTCACAATCACATTGTGCCCTGAATAGTACACGTTACATTTTAAAATTAAATACTATCTTTTACTTAGTTCAAGGATCTGTAGTGTTGTACCCACTCTCATCTTATCGATAACACGATATATTTGCTAATTATTAAAAAATGTACTCTACTTATGTAACAAAATAACTTTCCCTGAGATATCCATAGTTATTGACAACAAAAAATAATTTTCTATCAAACTGATCAGCTGATCGGCCAACTTAATGTGGGAAGTCAAAAAGTACGAGGAAGAGTATTTAATTGCTTAATAAATGTGGTACAATAAATACATAATTCAATAGGGTTTACCAATTTAGTCTTATAGGAAAAAACATGCAAATAGTTTTTTTTGCAATAAGATCGCTTGCATATATGATTTTTTTTTTCATATATATAATACTGTTATATATTTTCCTGAAGCAATAGTTTTAATTTAATATTTCATACAATAGTTTTAATTCTGATGCAATAGTTTTAATTTAATATTTCAGGCAAATCAGATTTTTTTATTATTTCTATCACAGAGTAAAATAATTTTTCATTTAATAAACCAAAAACCAAACAAGTGTTCTCTTACAATATATACTTTTTTTAAATTTAAAGACATGGCATGACCGTGGGAGAACGTTTATTCTTAAAAAGAGATGTTAAGGATCATGTGGCGCTGCTCTGAAAATTACACAAATGTTATTTACTATTTACTGTACAATAAATTCTGTACTTACATCGGTGCTTAATTATACATAGGTGTGATAAGCTACTGTAGCTATCGATGTACATAGATGTCGTTTTACATAATCTGTGCAGAAACGAACAATGCTGAATTTACACGCTGCAAATATTTATATTATGTATTTAACTAGCACGGGGATTGACCTTAACTCCAACCCATGTAAAAAAGAACCACCAAGACCTAAAATCAACCGACAATTACTGTAAAAAATTTAACTCGATTATTGTAACTAAAGTAACTATGTCGATATCGATAAGTATTGGAACATCAATCCCAGCACTAGAGGACCGCTGGGCGTCCTTATGGGAAATTAAACTAAACCAACAATGCATCTTTGTTCTTTTCTCCGTCCGCTTGAGTCCACGGTATCTACAGTACAGCAGCGCTATCTCTTTCACTCCAATGCCAACTGTTTACAAATAGAATGGAACAGAGAGTGGGAGCAAAAGAAACGTAATCTTCTTCAGTAAATAGTATGAAAATGCTGAAGCTTTTCATAGTTTCACTATTGTGCAATAAAGTGTTTTTATTCATTGTCACGTTCGTAGTGGAAAGGAGAAAGTCCACAATGAAAACCCAAAAACCAGATCAAAACCCAGAATCGAACAAACTGTGTGATTCCTTAGCATAAGGGGCTATACTGAGCTAACTCGCGCCGCCACCAGTGTTTTCTTAATTGCTGTTTTCACAGACAGAATTTAAAAAAGTGGTCGACAGAAACATTAATGTACCCCTGAGCAAATTTTAGAAAGGATCAATTTTTTTTGGGATTATCGTGTTAGTTACAGATAGCAAAAGTGCCAAAAGTGGCCGTTTTTAGCACTTTTGCTATCTGTAACTAACACGATTATCCTAGAAAATATGTAATACTTCCTAAAAATTGCTCAGGGGTACATTAATATTTCTGTCGACCACTTTTTTTTAAATTCTGTTTGTGAAACCAGCAATTAAGAAAACACTGGTGGCGGCGCGAGTTAGCTCAGTATAGCCCCTAACTATAATAATCCTGCATAAGTCGCAACCCCCAAATCAATGGGGAATCTGCTTGAGATTTTCACAACTTTAGTGCCAAAATCACTAATACAAAGAACAGTTGCCTGGAAGAGATATTTTTTTGTTCATATTTACCGTTGATAGTATAATCTACACCATTACAATTGATAACATGTGATTTTGATACTAAAGTTCAAAACGTCACGAGATCGTGTGTTCGATTTCCGGCGGGGTCCAACTTTATAGGACTCAGTTTGGTTGGTGGTAGGGCATTTTTTGAGCCCGCCTGGTTAGCTACCTCCATCATATCGAAGAGTTGCCGCCAAACATCTATGTTAACAGCATTTATGAGTTCCGGCATGAAGATAAGATAGCCAGTTCCCCATTGCGTTGGGGAATCTTGGTAAGCCCGCTTCCATCTTCAGCATCATCATCACTTACCAATTTACCATCAGGTGAGATGATGCCAAGGGCTTACCAATTTATACCCTCAAAAAGACATTGAAAACTTAAAACCTAGAAATGCTTTTCTGTCTAGGCCTATTAATGTATTTTAAAGGGTAACAAAGGTTATATCTATATAAATATAGATCTAACTATTCTCCTAACGCTAGCAGCTTACATTTACACAATAGAGGAAAGCCAACAAGTCCTTAATTCCGTTTTATTATAGCTATTATTCGTACCGGTTGCGCCTGCGACGTTTAGGCCACCCGCGGGCATTTTGTAACGGTCTGGAATACTCTAGATGAGGGTAAATGGCCTATTCGCGCGAAAGGGATTTGGTGGGCGAACGTGGAAAACTATTTTTGGTTTCGGGATATTTCTTGTTAGTATTTGCCTGGGTGTTTATTTTGTAGGTACTAGGCATTCAACTAAACTGTTGAACCTAAAGTAGGCGTTGTAAATCTTTTTGGACAATTGTTCAGTAAAAAAGTATAGGTTTATTACTCTTATTTATAGGTTGATAGAATCGAATCGAAATCGATCTAAAGGTTAATGGCAATGTTTAAAGTAATAATGGTGTTCATATATTGTTACTTGGTGATGATATTAGGTGCTTTCGTGATGAGTTTAAAAGGTTTAAAGAGAAATGTAATATAAAATATTAAAATTAAGTTATTAAAAACATTACCTACTGAAAGTATTACTGATTACTGCACATGTAGAAATTTAAAAGCGCTTGCTAAATGCGGGCTATCTGAATATTTTGACAGTATACAGCGATCTCGAAACTATGAAACATATTATTTAATCACAATTATTTCAGGAAAAAATACTTATTTTTATTTTTTTTACGCTAGAGTTTTCCCAGCGCATTCCGCGCTACCGCTTGCATTTTTGAAAATGTTTCGCATTATACAGGGTGTAACAAAATTGGTGTAGGACCCGTTAACTGGGAATTCTACTCATCGTACTGAACAACTTTTGTTCTACGACTTTGCTCAAATAACAAAAAAAATGTTGACTCTCCATACAAAAATGGTAAAACAGATGATCAATTTGTATTTGTATTTGCGATTTGAGCAAAGTCGTAGAACAAAAGTTGTTCAGTACGATGAGCAGAATCCCCAGTTAACGGGTCCTACACAAATTTTGTTACACCCTGTATTTCATGTCATGATATTTTAAAAAAAATCCTAAATTCAGAAATGTTTATGGTAAAATTCGAAATACCATTTATATTTAAAAAATAAAACAATATTACTAATCAATTTTCGATGCAAGGACAGGGCGCTTTACCTTTCTGCCCAGACAAATAGGCCTCTGTGGTTTCTGAAACCTTTAGGTACTTTGAGAGATGGAAACCTTTACTTTGAGCGATTGAGAAGAGATAATAATTAAACATCTGTTATATTCTAACCCCGACTATAAGAAAGGGACAACCAGGTTTTGTTCTAAATTCGATCAAATGGCCAAAGATATGCCATTACGATCCAACTGATTTAAAAAACGTAAGGGATAATGTACTTTACGTCAGTGACATAAAGAACATTATCCTTTACTTTTTATAAATCTGTTAAATCGTTATGGCATAACTATGGCTAAATTCAAGTTCTGGATACAAACTCGTACCACTAAAGGTGACGGTATCAAGAATGACCCAGTAATCGATACGAACAAACTTTATGCCAATAGATTACTCACAATGAACTTAATAACTCTACCGAAGTCGCAACCCCCAAATCAACGGGGAATCGTAGCTATAGGGCTGAGAAAGTATACAGAATCACTACATTTGTTTGAGATTTTCATAAACATTACCACTGGTGGTAAGACTTACATAAGACGGTGGTGCCTGGCTAGGTGGGCTCATAAAATGCTTGTAATTGTTTAGTGTGAGTATGTACAGAACATGCCACCAGTAATATCCTTTTAAGTTACTTGCTCAAGGGTTGACTGGAAGAGATCCCTTCCAAGGATAAGTCCGCCTTTGTACAAACTGATACTTTTAAAAGCAATATTGTTCTGTTTTATGTTTTTGTACAATAAAGAGATTACTAACAAACAAACAAAATGCCTTGCCTCAAACCAAACAGTCCTACAAAATGGGATCCCGCCATGAATCGTGTAGAGTAGAGTGTGCGTGCGCCGCCTGTCACCAATGTAGCTCTAAGTTAGTATTAATATCTATGTATCACCTTTTGCTGATTCATTATACGTTGTCCGTTACTTTGTCCACATCACATGGCGACCCTGCCAGTGCTGTATATATAAAGGTACTCTGTGGTGCTGTCTCGCTGGACAGCTGGGCAGTGGGGACCTTTGTGGTCTGTAATGGGTCTTTTTGAAAATTTTAAAAATATATACAATTCCAAAAAAATAACACGGGTCTAAAAAAAACAACAATATTCTTAACATATAAGGTTGACTGGAAGAGATCCTGTAATGGATAAGTCCGCCATTGCATATTACTCCTGTAAATATTTTTTTGTACATATTTTATTTTATCAATAAAGAGTTTACAAACAAACAAACATTCGCGAACAATGGATGAACACAGTTTGTGGTAATATCGGCAAAATTGACCTAAAGTAGCCGAAAATGAAGGAAAGTTAAGTGACGCTGGACCTGGAGTACTGCCGGGTGGCGCCGCCGGGAGTGTTTCAGACCTGGAGACGAGACGAGGCGAGTGGGTCTACGGCCAGGACCTGCTCCCTGCTCGAGTCATTGAGAGTATCAAAAAGTACAGCGTAAGTACAGTATCAATCGTAACAGCTACAATTTTGTTAGTTTATTTTTTTGTTTTTGTTGATTTTTTCATAAACCGCTGAATCAATTAAGATAAAATTTATACGGGACCACCTCTGAAATATCACCTACCAAACAAAAGAAGAATCATCAAATTCGATTCATAATTGGCGGAGTATAATCACGTAACTTACGTTCTTTTTTGAAGTCGGTTAAAAAGTTTTAGCAAAAGTTGTATCGATTTTGTTAAACAATTATTTCTTGTTATGTCTGTTTGTTTGAAAATTTATTGGATATAATAAAATTAGGATACCAAGTAATCTTCTTATCGTGTGGCACATATTTTGATCGATATATCCACAAGTTATAGACGGAGTTTGGCCTGGTGTATTAAGTAATGACAACATTATTTTACTATCGTGGCTCGGTGCGGCATGCGTACTTACGCAGTTTATACAATAGTCGTAACCTGGATGGATTTGACTATTTGTGGCATTTATCTCGAGCATTTCCATTATTGCCCATTGTAAGGCCCATAACATAGCTTAACTACGATATCACCATCTAGCTAATAAGATGGCAACAGTTAAGCTATATTAGAGGTCCTACATGCGGCTTGAAATCTTCTGACCCTAGGATTGGTTGGCCACTATCCGGATTTGGTCGCCACGCCGTGTATGGGGTAACAAAACCTTTCCGAGGTATGGGTAGAGATCCGTGCCAAAGCAGTAACGATATGGGTTATTAACTAACTTATAATATAAATGTACCTAAAATTAGGCCTAGAGAACAAATCATCATGAGCCGAAAGACGTCCACTGCTGGACAAAGGCCTCCCCCAAGGATTTCCACACCGACCGGTCTGCGCTGCACGCATCCAGCGGCTTCCTGAACAAATAATAATGAGTATGAAATTAGTCAAACTGTAGAAGAATTCAATAACTACTATATTTTTGTTTTATCAAAAGGTGGTATGACGGGCAGATCGCTTCTAGTTTTTATTTCGGCGTTGCTATCATCATAGCAAACTAGGTAACACTGGCAGCACCGTTTCTGGCGTTCGTCACCTGAAAACATTATAGGGTCCATATGGAATACCCCAAAAAAAATTAACCACGGCTTCTACTCGTGAAACTGAACAATTATCGAAAATGTAACTATACGTATGTAATTTCAATAAGATTGAATAGGGAAGAAAACGCAAAGCTATTTGCAGATGGCGCTACGGACGCTTGACTCATAACAACTTTCAATTAGTTCCGCGTTTTTTATTATCGAGGTGTTATAAATTCGTTTTTTTTTCTGTAAAATTGTTAAATGGAAAATGTATGCGAATTGGACTGTTCCTCAATTAAAGGCGAAGTTGAAAAGTGCCTACATAATTGAAAACTTAACTTTTCCCACGTCTTCTTCATCCGAGAATCGTTAGGAAATTAATGAATTAATTATTATTGCAACCAATCGCCGCACAACCCGGCATTTTTTTAATAATCTTATGTTTAGTTCACGTAAACATTTTTTTCCATACGTTTTGACAGTTAGTACGAGTCAAGCGATATCAAAGCCTCTATCGGCGAGCTTTGTCAGTTTTCTTCCCCATTGGTTCCGTAGATAAATTGTTCAGTTTCCAGAACAGAACCCACAGTTAAAATTTGGTTCGCGATTTCAATTTCACCTGTATATTTAATAATAATCATAATTTTCTGTATATATATTTTTTTTATTTCTGTTCTACTGGTGTGCAATATAGAATATTTATCTTATCTTATTATTATTTTTCTAGTCAGTCTTGCAGAAAGCCGCTGGATGTTTGTAGGAATCTTAGAATCGCGGTTGAATATTTTTTTTTGTGGTCACTTATTTTCATCTTTCGACTGAGATAATAATCAAAGAATAATATGCAGTTGCGCACTTGCCCCGCACGTCGCGTTTGGCTGGTTCCGCGGCGGAGTGGTTGGCGAAACAAAAACGGGACAAATACGCTGGCCTACTCCAGAACTATGATTTTGTCCCCTTTGCAGTAGAGACTTCAGGGGTGTGGTGCGCAGCGGCTAAGTGTTTTGTGCGCGACTTGGGTCGGCGCTTGAGGGAGCGTGGCGGGGACCCCCGCGCCGCGCCGGCTCTTTCCTGGTCCAACAGTTGTCACTGGCAATTCAACGCGGCAATGCGGCCAGCGTTATGGGCACCTTTGGACCGGGGTCGTGTCGGGGCGGGTTTGATTAGGTAGCCCAATTTTTGTGAATTATTATGATTATTTATTTATGTATTTCATATTTTGTATTTTTTTTAGAGTCTAGCTAATAATAAAGAAATCAAAGAAAGACATACATACCGTGTACACAAAGAGGTAAACAGGACAGGCAAGGACATAAGATTGATGGGAAACAGAACCATTGCGGTACACAGACGCACAAACACATTCAATGGAAACTAAGTGTTCATAAATAAATTTATGTTAAATTCCATTCTTATAAAAAATATGTGTATCTTGTTTGTAAACAAGTTATAAACCGACAACCTACGATTTATGTATGAACGAAGATCATAGACCATGATGTTTTTTTTTAAATCGAGTAAAAGCATTTTTTTTCCATTGGTTACAAAGTTATCTTCTTCGCTTGGGCCAAGGACCAAGTATTGAACAAAGAGTATCTGATCCATAGAGATCTCAATGTATCTACTAATCATTGCTTTTTGAAATCTTTATAATAGATTTTTCTGATTGTATGAAACATACGCAGCTATGTATGGTCCATACATTTTCATAAACGGTTTTTATATACCGAGTTACATCAGCCTAGTTGAATACTCGTAAGAGACAAAGATCTATAAGGCACCAAATGGCAAAAAAAAGAACAAGATAAGTACAATTTTCAATAAATGAGTCTGTCTTTGGTTCTTTTTCAAACAAAAAAGTTCTACAAAGGAGTTTTTATCGTACTTAATGAAGAATTGGACACGATCGTTTTGCTATAAATTTAAATATAATCTAATATTAGATAAATCTGAATAGCAAATTAAGAATTAGTATGGGAAATTTTAAAAATATAATCGTATTTTTTCAAAAAAAAATCCTTGATTCTGAGTAGCCCCTTTCAAACGCACTTTTTCACACTCTGTACTAAACCTTCTCTAGGTATTGGAAGAGACCCGTACCCCAGCAATGGGGACTCAATGAGTTGTTAATGTACCTACTTATCATAAGTTAGATCTTAAGTCTTAACAGTTGCGAAATTGCTAACTATCTAAGTACTAGCGCACCCTGAAATTCCCAAGCATTCAGGAAACTAATGCCTGGATAAGTAGATGTAATAGTTAGATAAATAGGGTACCTAATACCTATCTCAAAGTGCTCGAAGTAACGAAGCAGGCGAAGCAGTTTATGGTTATCAACTTTGTAGGTGTTGCCAAGTTTGAACGGGTACAGTCGGGGAGGAAAGTGTTCACCTGTAAAGGTACTTTTAAATAGGTATAAGTGAGCACTTTCCCGGAAACTTCAAAAAGTGTTCAACTCATTAAACTGAACAACTTTTCATTGAGTCCTATACTGAATTCGTATTTTTTTTTTCTTTTCATACAAATTGATCGGCCATTCAGCCAATTTTGTGTTGAGAGTCCAAAGTTTATAATATAATAATTTGTCTTGTCTTAGTTTAAAATGTGTCCTTTATATCCTTAGTGTATCTTTATGTATTAGGTACACATTGAAGCATAAAATAATCAGCTCCCTAAACAAATTCTATGCAAATTATAAAAAAAATTATCGAAAGTGCATAAGTGAGTGAGTGAGGTTGAGTGATATTGAAATTTGAATGAAAAAAAAATACTACGTTTTTTCTAAGTAATTTTAAATACTTTTCGAAATAGTAGACATTTTTAAAAAAGGTAATAAATAATTAAAGACAGTAAAATAAACACACTGTGCTCTTACATAAGTTTAAAAGATCGATGGGCCTATAATATGTTTCTAAATTGCCTAAAAATAAATATAAGTAATAAAAAATACGAAATAATGTAATAAATAAAACACCAACAATCCCGACAGTTTCAGCACAGGTACCTTCTTAGGTACCTGTGCTGAAATTGTCACAGGTACCTAAGAAGGTACCTGTGCTGAAACTGTCGGGATTGTTGGAGTTTCACGAGAAGAAGCCGTGGTTACTTTTTTATAGGCATTCTGGATCTGGAGCGGTCACAATGCTCCAACTGCTCGGGCGATTCACTTGATCAGTGACATGCACTTGCGGCTCGAGCATACCGACGTACTATATGACATTATACCTAAATTAATAAAAGACATTTACAGGTATTTAAACTGTTAGTTTTAGATAATTAATTAATGATGAATTTATAATTATTTTTCCATGTATATGTACATAATTCTATTTTATTTTTGTATATTTTTTTGCTGTGAAATTGATTTAATGATTTTAAGTTTTATTGATTGTAGTTTATGAAATGTTAGTGTCTTGGATTATTCTGTAAGCTGACAATAAATTGAAATTGAAATTGAAATCTGCCCGTGATACCACCTTTTGATAAACGTCTTCGTTTATTCGATTCACTTTCGCGCGCGCCTACACTTACCTGCAAATAATTCGGCAGTCAAGTTTGGGATGCCGACATCCGTTGACATCCACCGACATCCGCGAGCATCCACAGCATCCGTCGTCGGAGTTTGCCTGTGCGGCGGCGGTGTGTTTCAACACCTAAACAACAAGCTACGCAAACATAATTTTCGTTATCTCAAAATTGTAAGGATACTATAAAACCGTAGATTCAAATAGAATAATAATGACATTTAGATAATTTCTCCAGGAAAATGATATGACGTTTATTAAGAGTGCTTTAATGTTTCTACGACGCGACGTAAAAAAATAAATCGACGGTCCCAATGTACAATCCCATAAGTGGTAGTTAGGTGATTTTCAGTTTATGTTTGCGTGACATCTGGGACACTCTATACTTTCATTTGGTTTAAAAAACATTGGTTAAAATCATGTAAATTCAACCTAAATCTACACATGAAAATTCCCATAACTACAGAATTACGTTTAATGTCCGACGTATACTCGTAACAACAGTAGTGGTAGTTCAGTGATTATACGTTGGAAAGGTAACTTCACCCCCGCATATGTTTCCCACACGTATAGTTTCATAACTGCCAGATACGGATAGGATCCAATTTAAAAATTCGGCATAAAATGCAATAAGTACCATTTCAGTTATTTTTTGATAACACGATTCCGACGTAAATGTACGTATTTGACAAAAAATCGACTAAGGATAACTTTTTTTGAATAAATTGTTTATTTAAACTGTAAAATATATAATATTAAACGTATATGGAAAATTTCATTAGTTTATGAACAATATAACAAAAGTTACACACGTTTAAAACTTCAAACTGCTCTTCTGTAAAATTTGACTTTTGCATTTAGAGTATTGTACGTAGGGACCGTCGAAATGACTTTGATTTTTAATAAATTATTTTTTACCCTGCTATTATAGTCTAGTCTAAAAAACATGACTAAAAAAATGGTAGTAAAAATTGTGATAGGTCCTGTTATAATAACGATATACCCTTCAAATCGCCCGCCGACCCTTGGATACTTTCAGATAAGAAGAGGAAGTACGTATTAAAGCTACAACCGCAATATTTTTCGTGGATTCGAGCAAATAAACAAATTTTTATGATCACAAATATTAAAATGGTAAATAAATGTAAAAAAACCTGGTCAGTATCTCGGGTCATATAAAAGACATCAACGAGTGATCAGAACTCTTGGTTTTACTCTTTTATAAGTTACATCGAACGCGAATAATGAAAACCACATTCGAAACTACGTGACCTAAACAGTGATTTTGTTTAAAAACTTTAAAAAAATATATGTAATCAGAAAAAAAAGAGAAATAATCTAGTCTGTCTCATTTTATAGCGCAAGAAGTTCGTATATCTACGAATAACTCAGACTGAAAAAGTATGTATGAGCCAGGTTACATGTTCAGTCTGGCGTCAGTCTGGTCCATAAGTCTTGACTACATATAAATTCCTTGGTCTTGACTGACGCCAGAATGATGGATGATTTTCACGGTACACGTTTAATCTAGACTGACGGCAGACAGTGGGTTACACGATCATTCTCCCATCAGTCTCAGACCAGACTGACGCCAGAGTGACGCCAGTCTCTATGATATACGTCTTTAACAAAAAAAAAATTGTACGTAGATTTTTCCCATACAGCCTTGCTCTTCCATTAATTTTTTTTATTTTTTATTGGGTCTGATTATTTTTTATTTACAACTGGTAAACCCTTGTTGGCCTCATCTTGCCTGGTGGTAAATGAAGAAAATTTAAAAAAATAAAATATTATTACTATTATTTATTTCGTAGCTCGCTACTACCAGCTCTTCAGTAGCTCAAAACTAAACAAAAGTACATTTGACATTTGTACATTTTTTTTTCTGTAACCATTACCTTTCTGGACGATTGTCACAAATCGGCAGTAGCAAATAAAGATGGGTGTTATTTTATTTATTTATATTTAATCAATCTGATAAAATCTCAAGCACAAGCAAATAAACGATTTTTTGCCCTTCTTCAGTCATGATAATACACCCTTACTATTTCGAAAAATCCTTTATTAATGAGATAGAAATCTCTTCTTTCTTGAGACTTGAGAAAAAAGTCTTTATCCTAGGCATTTGGTTGTAGCGTTGTAGCTCAGACAGAAGTCTTTATTTTTGGGTTGTGGTAACAAATCATTGTCAAATTCAGAGTCTGTTTACATTTTCCAGTTTTCTTTGTTTTTTAATAAAATTTTTGTTTGGCACCGAATAAGAGAAAATAGGTACTCACCCCAAGTACTCACTTTATTTTTGTCTGTTCTGTTTATTAAATTTCGTAACTTATATGTTTACAACTGATTGAATAACTAATAAACAGATTGAATAACCAGGATTTATAAACATTAGCCGACGAGATACGTTCCTACAGTGTAATGTGTACATTTATCCATTTATACACCATATTGTATTTATTATTTCGATATCGTAATCCCGTGACGATGAAATTTTCATCGTAATATCTAATAAGATTAGATAAGTCCTCGTATGATGAAACGAGTGATTCAAAAGCAATTTGAGTAAAAGACAACGGTATCGAGCACAAAGAGACTAGAAAAGGAATTACTTATATTACAATTTATAAAGGAGGTAAATTCAAGATACTCTTGGCATAAACATATTTGTCTTAGGCAATTTAATAACCCATTTTTTTTTTTTTTTATGTGATAAGGAAGGCAAACGAGCAAGTGGGTCACCTGATGGTAAGTGATCACCACTGCCCATAGACACCTGCAACCCCAGAGGGGATTGCAGATGCGTTGCCAACCTAGAGGGCTAAGATGAAATGCCTCTTGTGCCTGTAATTTCCTCGGCTGTTTTACTCTCCACACCGGAACACAACAGTGCAAGCACTGCTGCTTAGCGGCAGGATTAGCGAGTAATATACCCAAAATACAGGAAAAGATCCATACACCAAAAGTGAGAACGCTATCTTTTGTTAACAAAATAAATAAATCATCAATATAAGATGGTCGTGAACAATGTGTAGGGCATTCATTAGTGAAAGAGGCCTCTCTATGAATTGAAATTCAGTTAGAGGTAGGAGGGTTTTTACTCTGATTTAGTGAAGATAGCAGAAAGCCGCTGGTGACGGAAAATTCAGTAGTGGAGAACTGGATATCCGACTTATGGTATGATGTACAAAATAATGAGTCATTCATAATATACACCAAATACTTATACTTTCGTATCTGACATTGTATTCTGGTTTTTGATTGGCAATTCAAACATATTTTTTTTTATCTATTGCTTTGTTTTGTTTCAGAGATCCACAGATTCGCAGCACATCAAATTTATGAAAGTGAGCTTAATTAATTCAAGAAAATAATAAAAAAATCTGAGCAAACTTTTAACTAGAATGTGCTGTCCATGTTTCTTCCCGTATGTAATATTCACAACAGTGACATGTTTGCCCCTTGTGTGTCCCAAAATAATAGAATGCTGTTGTGGAATTCCAGAAGACGATTACAAAGTCAAGTGCGAATGTGACAAAAAGTGACTAATCTAAACAATCTTATTTTTACTTTTGAAACTAATAAATAACGATTGTATGCAATGTACTGCAATAAATTTAGATTTTCAAAGGGCTTTTAACTTTGTTTGTCATCTATTATTATGTATAGTAAAGACAGAATACATATAAATACGAATGATAATAACTACATAACAGGCTATCCATGCTGTATCTATAACTGTTAGAAAAAATAATAAAAATCAAATCAACTATTATAATTTTGTGTGGCGTGCCACAGGGTAGGATATTGGGACCTCCGCTTCTCCGAATTTCAGATCATTACTTGAAGGACTGACAATGAGAAAAAGGTATAAGAGATGCGTCGTTACTGATTCAATAACTCCACTCATGAAACTGAACAACTTTACAACTTTGCTGAAATCACAAACTCATTTTTGTAGTTTTCATTTCTAGTTAATACAAACTTGGCTTACAAGCTTATTGTTTTGCATGAAGTCTCCAAAATGTTTTATTGCTGTTTCAGCAAAGCTGTAGAATAAAATGAAATTGTTCAGTTTCATGAGCATAGTGCATTTTTAGGCGTCTATTGTAGGTACATTTTTATATTTAATACAATAAAGATGTGACAGTCATATTAAAATTTATGACATCTTAATTAGATTTTAGTGAATATGAAGTGTTCTCTTCTAGTGTCATTTTTAATAAGTTTCTATTGAATGTGCAATGTCCAATCTTCAAAATAACAGCAGTCTAGTTACGCCTGCTATTATATATATGGACGGAATTTTAGCACCCTTTCCAGTCCGATAGCCTCATCAAACTAACAACTACTTAAAATAACTATGAAAGCCGAACAATATTCAACTAAAGTAGATACTACAACTATTGACGCTAAAGTGTTAAAAGTTAAGACTTAATAGAGTAGGTAAAAAACAGAAAGGATAAATTAAATGAGAATGGAAGAAAATTTATCCTCCTTTGTGAAAAATACCTTTTGTGTCAACCAGATAACACGGGTGTTTATAAAACATTGAGAACTCCCAAAAAATAATATATTTTCCTCGTCACATGTTTAGCTTTGTTAACAGAGATCTTATAAAAAGAAACGCCAGTAATGAGTTAGAAAACGTTGCAGCATTTTGGTAAATGGAATTGTAATTTCATCATCAAATCTCAGCCTTTTAAGGACTTCAAGAGCTGCCTAAATTGTTATTATAGCGTACGGGTGACTTGTCATCGTGAAATTTCATCGCTCTGCACACGTCCAAGGTCTGTATGGAGGTGTGCGCACGTGACAACGGGGTCACAGTCCATACGTTGATTAGGAAACGAAATTTTTACGCTGGTAAAGGTCAACTTAATTAACTCAGTTCTTTTTAAACGGTTCCTCTCTTCTTTTTCTTTTTTAATGTAAGACCTAAAAGGTTTTTTTTAATGGTCTCTTTTAATCATAATTTTCGTTATTTTGTCATTAGCGAAATCATGAAAACCAACACCTTTTATACAGTCATTCTATTAGATTTACCAATTGTATTAGTGGTACCTTTTTTATTTTTTTTAAACAACGAAACTAGCATTTTAGTCTAGCATAGGAAACTCTACGTTTAACAATCTCCATAAGCTGTCCGTGTGAACTGGCCTCCTTTCACATTCGTTTATAATAGTATGCAACTAAACTAACTATAACTTTGTTGTTTACCCGAATTATTGTAATAGCATGTAAGAATTTTATTTGAAAAAATGTGTTGGAGGGAGTTTCTTTAGGGTCCGACGTTTCTTCTCTCTCCGCAAACACTTCCCGAAACGTTGGGTATATACGAGTTCCGAGTGGTAGGAACTTCGTATTAGGTAGAAAAAATATGACGTTCGAAAAGTGTACAGAGATACATACTTCGAATAAATATTATTTCATTTCATTTCACTTCATTCCATAGCTGTTTTATGGTATCTGTAATTTTAACTTACTTAAAATTCGATTGAGTATAGGCATTTAACAGACAACTCATACATACGTCCACTCTTTTGAATAGCATAACTATACATAATCTCGAAACCACGAAACTCGTGAAGTATGTCAAATGAAGCGGAGCGAAGCGGAGGTACCGCATCTTCTATCGATTTTCTATAACACTCGGTAACTTCGTAACAATATATTGGTTAAGTTTCTTCGTTGATAACGTGTTAAACTTAAATAAGAACGCCTGATGAGTTCTGTTTGATGTTAACTGGTTTACGTCAGTCAGTCTTTATCTTTAGTTTGTTATAACTAGCATTGAAGACAGTCGCTATACAGGATAAGGAGTCTTTCTCTTCCATACGGGGTGGCGTAGACACTTGTCCCACTGCTGGCGAGAAAGCGATTAACTATCAACTATTTTCTCGCTCAAGAAACGTACAATAAGACGTATACTTCATTCCAATAAAAAAAAGCAAAAGGTAAACAAACATAGTATGCAGATGACATTGACATGTGTCAGTTCCATAGTAAGTTTGTTTACGTTTTGCTTTTTTTTGATTGGAATGAACCATAGATCCCGTTTGTACTAGGCAGAAAAAAAAAGACGATTTAAAATAATATGTGTACAGCATCTACTTATATGATAAACATTTTGATTGAATTTATTTTTTCCTTATAATATAAGCTAGGTATTAATCCTGAGAATCTTACGAATTAACCCTAATAGAGGTGGGTTTTTCGCAGAATACGTGCAAGTTGCAACTAAACGGCCCTGCTGAAAATCAGCGCTGCACTGTGTAACCACAGACTGTAGCATTTGCTGAGTCGGGGACCAATTTTTGGTACACACATGTAATACTTATGTTATATTTCTATGTATTTTTAATTGTATTGTTTTGTTATTATATTCCTAACATGTCTTTTTGTATGATGCCAGAAATAAAGAATTGTCTATGTCTAATCTGTCTGTAGAAAGCACTATAAAAAGTACAGTAGAAATAAGGATCAATTTAGCTAATTTTCATTCAACATCCCTTGCCTCACGAAGGAGCTCAGCCTAATAGTTCTTTCTTATCGAGTCCAGAGGCTTTCTGTAACATTAAGTACCAGATTATAAGCATGTCTAGCTGGGAGCTTTCGTTTAAATTCTCTTCGCCCCATTTAGTAGTTTCCCTCGAATTTACGTAACAATTAAATCAAGACGAAACCTTCGTCCAAGAAATACACGACAAAACAAAAAAGGTCCTGTAAAACTCCTGATAATGTCACATCCATCCCTTTTCACCCTTATCTAAAGATTATTTATTTGAGGAAAAAAATCGTCCCTTTTTAGCGAAGTTTGACGAAAAAGTTTTTGTTGAAAAGAGTTTTTATACGTTTTATTTTATCGCATGAAGCAATGGTTCGAATGAGAGTGACATTTCTTATTTAATAAAAGCTGTTTTAGTGTGAAATGAGACTGAGGTTTGAATTAATGGTTTGGTTTTAGTTTTATTCACGTTTAATTTACCTAAATAACTTAGTAGATAATATAAAATCCATTATTTTATTTTCATGTCGACTGCTTTAACGGTGAAGGAAAACATCGTGAGGAAATCTGCACATCTGGTTACTATATGCCACACGATAAGAAGAAAAGTACCTATTGGTTTAAAACTTCCTTTAGTTCTAACTCCAAAGTCATGGTTTTCCTTTCATTTAACTTACCATGTTTGTTAGAGAGATTTCATACTTACGAATGACCCTATTGATTAATGCCATAAAAGTACAGAACGTTATTTTTTCGGATTTTAGCCGGTTCGATTCGTGGGTGTGACAAGCGTTTTTAACCGACTTCAAAAAAAAAGGTTCTCAGTTTGACCTGTATGTATGTATGTATGTTTGTATGTATGTTTGTATGTATGTTTGTATGTATGTTTGTCCGCGATTATCTCGCGTTTGGCTGAACCGATTTTAATGCGGTTTTCAGAAAAAATAATTGTTTTTAGTAGAAGGTTTTAGTATTTTAACCGACTTCAAAAAAAGGAGGTTCTCAGTTTGACCCGTATGTTACCCGATTGAAATCGGTTTTTTGACGCTTTAAGCGTTGTCGATTATTATTTCATAAATCTTTGAATGTAGTTTTGCTTCTTTTTTAAAATAAAGGAATGTTTCCTTTGAGTAAAATATTCTATCTCCAGTATTGATAGACGGGGTTCCAACTTATAACCTTATTTGTAACTTCAGGGTTAACAATGTGTTGGTTGTAATTAAAACTCGGCTTGACTCCTTGGCGCTGCGTAGAGATGTAGCCTCGCTCTGCATTTTCTATCGCTTGTACAATGGGGAATGCTCCGAGGAATTGTTCGGATTGATCCCTGCCGCCTCTTTTCGCCATCGTTCTACGCGACAAATATTTCATCCCCATCACTTAGATGGTTGGCAGTCCACAACTGTGCGTTTCACTAGAAACTTTCTGCCTCGCACAACCGAACTGTGGAATGAATTGTCGCCTGCGGTATTTCCGGACCAATACGACATTCAAACCTTCAAGAAAAGAGCGTACTCCCATATTAAAGGCCGGCAACGCACTTGTGACTCCTCCGGTGTTGCGGGTGTCTATTGGCGGCGGTAATCGCTTACCATCAGTTGATCCGTCTGTTGGTTTGCCACCTCTGCCATAAAAGAAATATATATATATACTTGTAAAATTATACAAATAAACTAATTAATAACTAAATTACAATACAAATAAAAATCCACCACTTGTTCTTCCAAGCCTTGGGCTTCGTTAGTCAAAAAGTCCACCCTTAGACGTTTCCGACGCAAAGGTGCCCCTCACGCTTGCAGCGTTGCCACGCTGAATAGCGATGGACAACCTTTGCATCAAGAAAATAAAATAAAAATAAAAAATAATAAAGAGCATCTAACATATTTGTTCACGCAGCACAAAAGACGATTGTATACGTGGACCTCTCCTAATGGTAAGACAAGAAACCAGATAGACTACATCACTGTGCAAACTAGATGGAGATCCTCAATCACCAACGTCAAAACTTATCCCGGTGCAGATTGCGAACTGCTTGCTGCTCGTTTCAAGATACACATTAAGGCTTTAAGTAGTCTGAATAACCTTGCTGAAACGGAGATCGCTGAGAGTTTTGCAGACGTCAGTGCCATCTAGCGGCAACGGTCGGTACAGTTGAAATACTATAAAAACTGCAGAAGGGACAAGTGTTATTTATTAGTTATCCTACACAACTGCCTATTTTTGTTTGCACATCACTGCAACTGACGTCATCGTTACGTGCAAAGTGTTGAGTTTTATTTTTTATGACCAGTAGGCGTCAGGAACCAATACGAAGTATGTAAGTATGTAGAGCGTGCCTACAGCCAAATCGGATTCAACTTCTTTTGTCGGATTGCAGTATTTGATGTTATTAGATTTTTCTCAGTTGTGGGAGTGACATGGGGTACACTATTTTATTACTAGCTGTTGCCCGCGACAACAGAGAGAAAAATAATAAATCTACTCATCATAGAAATATTTGACCTGCACCGGGTGGGGATTGAACCCACGACTCTCGGATGTTGTCAGGGGCACAAACCACTGAGCCAACGAGTCCGTCAAGTTTATGTTTTTAGATTTTAGGACTAGGTGTGATATAAAAAATATTCTTCTAACTGTGTCTAACTAACTATGTCCCAAAACTAATGCGACGAAGGAGATCATTCAGGCTCCATACATTTTTTGGCCTTTTTTTTAAGTGCCGGTCAACCAAAAAAAAAATGTATTATTAGAACTTGCTATTTGGAGCAATAGTTAAAATGACACAAAAGTTGTAGGGTTTTTCTGAACAATGTTATATAAGATGGATGAATCGTCATTTTCATACATTTATTGATTCCTGAAAGCTCAGATATAACTAGAGTTTATCATCTGGTACAATTTACATTTTTCAACTTTTGTGTCATATTAACATTAATTATTGCTCCAAATAGTTCTAACAATTCGTACTTCTTTTTTGTTGGCCGGCACTTTCATAAAAGGCTCAAAATTAATGATCTCCTTTTGGCTGGTGATAGCTTTGATCAAGACCTATCAAAATAACGAAACATATGTTCTGCAAAAGTTTATAGTTTTCGAGGTATACCAGATTAATAAAAAAAAAAACACTACTATGTTTTTTAATTAATTTGTTTTTTGGACTCAAATATCGTTGATTAGTGTCTCCACTCGGATTCACTACTTTATTCTACAAAAATATTAAAGATGCCATCAGAAATACATCATCAATTAAAAAAAGCTTTAAAATATTCGATAACGAAACTTTATACATCTGCGACGTAAAAAAAAATACTGAATAATTTTTGTCTCACATTATAAGATAGAGCATAGTATGCTATAAAAATCCTTGTTTCATGCCCATTTTAGAAATGTATAATACTTGGATATTTTCCTTACAAACAATGAGTTAATTGCTATTTTTGACCTCAAGGTGCTGACTTATTATATTCGAGGTTTTCAAATAAAATTAATTAGATTGATTAAAAATAGAAAGGCGATCATATTATGTTTGTTCTAGAAGGTCACCGTGACTAACTACCTAAAATAAAAATAAAACTGGCCAAGTACGAGTCGCACTCGCACATGAAGGGTTCCGTACTATCGTACAAGAAACTCTAAAAAACACGTCTCTTGTATGAGGAGCCCCTTTAATTTTTTAATATTATTTTAAACTCTGTGTAGTGTTTAAACTCTGTAGCGATTCAAACTCTGTGAGCATTTCATTTAAATCGCAAGAGTGAAAGAGCAGCGGCGACACTGTGGGACAAAAGTACCTACCCTAATCGGAGACAACTGTACTATTAGATTTTTAATACACCCAAGCTGCTGATTTACAGACTGCCTGGCCGAAGTAGAGATGTTGTTTTGGAAGAAAGATAGAAAAGTGGCGGCAAAATTTATCTTTTTTAGGGTTCAAAGTTCAAAAGCCAACGGGACCCTATTATTAAGCCTCCACTTTCCGTCCGTCCGTTCGTCTGTATATCTGTCAGCGGGCTGTATCTCATGAACCGTAATAAGTAGAGAAATGAAATTTTACAGAGTGTGTATTTCTTTTGCCGCTATGACAATAAATATTAGGCTGTCCCATTCAAAATGACATCTAGTAATCTTATGATTTCCCAAAAATGTTTAGAGATTATTCTATATGATCGAATCACTAATTCGAGTGCTATCACCTACATCAAGCGTTTAAATTTTCTGCTTCGCAGTGGATCGCCAAAACTAAATATTTTGCTCTATGTTCTTCAGCAATCATGGTGATTGTGAACATTGACTTACCGTTGACAGACCTACCACAAATCCGTACTGATACTGGGAGTCATAACATTCCTTGCCAAGTTGACCTCTGTGACTCAATCATCCAACTTCATCAGTTTGATAGGTAATGTATTAGTAGCATTTGGTATATTTCCTTTCCTGAATATCCAGGTACTTCTAAACACATAATCAAACGCAAAACTACTCCCAGGTCTAGAAGGGATTAAGGGTCAATTGCTCTATGTTAATCAGCAATGATGGTTATTGTGAACATTGACCTGCAGTTAATAGAACTACTACAAACTAGAGAGCGAACATTCCCTGCTCAGTCGACTACAAGTATCTATGACTTGATTATCCTACTTCATTGTTTGATACATCACCTTGATACCACTATAGTTTTTATACTCGTATCGGCTGTATTCGCGAAGTTCTCAGTAATATCCTAATTGTTGATCAAGATCCTGAAAGAGTTAAATTGCGTACATAACGTTATACAGGGTGACTGGTAAATCAACGGACGCATTTAAGGAGGTGAATAAGAAGCTGATACACATTCCAAATATGTAAAAAAAACATGACCTTAATTTTCATCATTTAAAAAATAATTTTAAAGTTCACCTCTACATTTTACTAAATACTAAGTCACGTGTACGCGGCCTCGGGCAACGACCCCGAGTAGCGGCGGCGCGGACTCGCCACTGCGCAATACTGCGCATGCGCGTGAGCGACTGCTCCCGCGTCTCTGCCCTGCGCCGCGCCGCGCCGGCCCTAGTCAGTCGCCCGCGGGCCGTCGTAGGGGTGGCGTGCGTTCACGCGTCCCGTTCGTCCCGAACATTCTGGTTTTACTTACGTAGCTGTCGCGTGGATTTCGGTGCCTTGATAGTGAGTGATAATGGCTTATCAGTACTCTAATGAGGATACTGGGATATGGTGTGGTGCTATGTAATGTAAGCTAGTGTTGTTAGACGTGAATTAACGTCATATTGCAATGTATCACGAATTACATAAGTTGCCGTCATAGACTTCTTAGGAAACTTGGCCTTCCTCCAGTTCCTAACCCTGATTAAGGACGAGGAAGGCATTGTTCGTTATCCAGTGAACCCGCACAAAGCAATTTACTTCGATTATTACCCATGTGAAAGTACGCGGAATGCAGGAAGGCATTTCCAGGTATCCCAGTGGTTGGGGTAAAGTATCCTACATTAAGACGAACTCCATCCTTTCATTATCAGTGTGTTATCAGTCCAAGAGATTGGCCTTAGCGACCACGAGCAGCTCGGTGCACGCTGTGGGAAAGTGGTAAGTACCTAGGCATAGAGTTAGAAAACACAAGAATAGTTACGTTTTATAAAAAAATATGTAACTTGTGTTTTTTGAGTGTATGATTTTTTTGTTTTATATGTTTGAAAAGTTTGTAAATTATCCTATCATCTCCTTAAATACGTCCGTCGTTCAACCAGTCACCCTGTATACCTATTGAGATAAAATCGCTAATAACAACCCAAGAGTAGTTAATCTATGTTTTGAATGTCAACACTTCAAAAATATCAGTTCCTGTTGAAAATATAATGTTAAAACCAGGGATGGGACGTATAGTGTTTTGGCCGGATAACCGGATACCGAATATTCGGCTAAATTATCCTGCCGTCTAAAAATGTCTGCAAACGGATGGCAGCCTTAATTGCTATGACGTGACTATGCGCAGCAGCTGCGGGAGGCTGCGTGGCGCCCACGCTTTGCATTGATTCGGGCTTTCTTCGGGCTGACACCTAGCGAACGTGGACAGTTACTTTACTCGCTTGTTTTGTTTATGTATTCAATCAAACAATCACAACGTTTTTGATTGATATACTCTTTATTGTACACACACAAACAATATATAACAACAAAAGGCACAATATTAAAGTTACAGTGGTAAAATGTAGGCGATCTTATAGCTTATAGCGATTCCTTTTTTAAGTTACTGATAAAAATTTAATCGTGATAGTGGTCCTAATTTAATTTGTGTTTGTAAAAATGGCAAGTGTACAGAAAAAGTCGCCTTTATGGACGTATCAGCTTCCGTCCGCGACTCGCCTGCGTGGACTTTAAAATTGGATCCAGAGAGAAAAAAATGTTAAGGTGGCGCCATCTAGTGACGAAGGGTAATTTTTGAGTTTTTAAGCATTCCTCCAGGAACCCTTAAGTTTCCGGCACAAAAAGTATCATATGTGTTAGCTGAGTGCTTTATCTATCTGCCTGCCAAATTTCATCTACATCCATTCAGTAGTTGTGGTGTAAAAGCGGAACAAACAAATAAATAAACTAAAATACAAAATAAACTAAAATAAACAAACAAACAAAAACACAAACAAACATCCATAATTTCGCATTTATAATATTGGTGAGATGAGATGAGATTTCGTCGAAGAGGAACAATTTTCTAAGTGTAATTTATGTGAGGTGATTTCTCGAGGTATCACTGGGAAGAAGGCAGAAACGTCGGCGCTCAAAAAGCATAATTACTACCTCATTATTCTTCTTATCGTGTGGCACATTCAACCGTTCTTCCCACAAGATATAGACGGCGGTTGCCTAGTGTTGCACTTAGCATCACCCGCGGTTACGTGTAGGGCATTTAGATTTACACCTACGGGCGTGTGCAACGTGACTATCATACAAATCTAGAAATCAAATGTGCAGGTTTCCTCACGATGTTTTCCTTCACCGTTAAAGCAGTCTGTATGAAAATGCACGTAAGTTTCGAAAAACTTATTGATGCAGTGGCCAAGATTTGAACCCACAACCTCTGGTTAGGAGGACGGAGTCACTAGCCGCTGCGCCACCGACGCTTTTTTTCCTACTCTACTACTCTTTTTCTCCTACCTCATTAAAGAGTTCCATTGGACTAGACTAAAAATTGGTTTTGTGTTTTTTGATGTTCATTTACGAAATTGTAACTATCCGGCGGGGGCCGGATTATTGAGCTATTATCCGGTATCCGGCCTACTATTAAATACTGGCCGGATAGGCCGGATACCGAATAGTAACCGGATATCCGTCCCATCTCTAGTTAAAACCACTTCCTGAAAAGTTGTCGTTTTGCAATTATGCCCTTATTCGTAAGATACGACGATATGTTACGTTATTTTGTTAGGTCTTGCTCAAAGCTATCACCAGCCAAAATTTGTCGCATTAGTTTTAGGACAACCTGTATATTATTTTATTTATTTAGATTTCGGTCAGAGGGTACCCTCAGGGGTTCTGTGCAAATATCCAAAAATTATAAGATAATAAATAAATATCCAGGACAATTAACATACAATCATCCTGCGGTCATCTGGCTTCATACTAGGATTCTCTGTAATATGGGAACCAGAGACGAATAATATACATATGTAAATAGATACGTTTTTGGAATAAAAACATATATAAATATTATACATCCAGACACAGAGCAAACAAATCTATCGTTAAAGAAATGTTTGCTCTGGGCGGGAATCGAACCCGCAACCCGTGGATCAGTAGTCAGGATAGCGCTCCTGATCACTGAACCAAAAGTCATAACATCAGTACTCTTGTAATCGCCGTCCTGCTTTAACAGACTTAATATTTTTTCTTGTATTTAGGCATTTCTATTACATGAAACAAACAATCGTTGGTTCCTTTTACTTTGACGAGATAAAAAAAATATTTTTTCGTGAAAAAATATTTACATTTACTTTTCGCCCACTAATGCGTAGAAAATATCTTAACTAAGTTACTGATATTAAAAAAAGTATGCACAAGTGAGCTTAGTCTTCAAAAGCGAAGTGTTTTTGTCAAGGACGTCGCTCCGAAACAGACGCGCAGTCCACCCTCGATGAGATCGC
This sequence comes from Coleophora deauratella, assembly GCA_958295455.1. Lineage (NCBI taxonomy): Eukaryota > Metazoa > Arthropoda > Insecta > Lepidoptera > Coleophoridae > Coleophora > Coleophora deauratella. The sequence continues at coordinate 10,970,921 of OY282410.1, read as the reverse complement.
GACGCGGACTGCCGGCAGAGTCCGCGGGGGATTACAGGATGGTGGAGCAGGCAGGGTCGCGCGGATTTACTTCCATTTTGGAGAAATAAATACTTTTCACGAATAAATTACGCAGTAAAAATAAAATATTCAAGACAAACTGTTAATATTGTTAAGATGTTTATCATGTGTAAAAATTAACACGATATCTTGTGCCGTTTCCGAGAGAAAATAACATTTATGGCAAAATAGGTGTTCTTTAGGGATTTTTTTTCTGAGAGGCGGTTGTCAAAAATATAATTTTGATCAAGACAAAAGATTAATTAAACCCTTGTCTATTATTGTGTATTTTTTATTTATAGATTAGATTAACAGTTATTGAAACAATTTGCCTGAAATATCCAAGAATTTGGACATTTCACATATCTTAAAGGTGCGGAAGAAAAACGAGAAAGCTAATACCAAACTGAGCAGAGAAGAATTGGAGAGTTTCACATCAGCTCTCTCCACTAAACTTAATAACGCTGATTTCGACCCCTTCGAGGATGCCGAAACATCTTGGAACACTCTGAAATCTTGTATTCACACTGCCACTAAGTCTGTCCATAAAACGGAGGTCGTTAAACGTAAATCCTGGATTTCACCGGAAACCTGGGCTATTATTGAAAAGAAGCGTATCCTTAAGCAGAACACCAAGAGGAATACCAACAGCTACACAAGACGGTGAAACGATACTGCAGGCGTGATAAGAACATCCACACAAACAATGTTTGTCGCGAGATTGAGGAACATGTGAACACTGCCCATACTAAAGACCTATTCCACAAAGTCAAATTACTCACCGGAGACTTCAAGCCAAAGACCTGGATAGTTGACGATGAGAACGGCCAACCGATAAACGAAATCGATAAAGTCCTGGAACGCTGGAGAGTGTATACCGAACAGCTCTACAAGGAAGACACTCAGCCTTTGGTGCGCCGATGGGAAGGTCGCGAGAGAGAACCGGATATCCTTCTCAGTGAAGTTGAGCACGCAGTTCATAAGCTGAAAAACAATGCAGTGGGAGCGGATGGCATTCCTGCGAACCTGTTGAAGTCGCTCGGGTCCAAAGGCATCAAAGCACTCCACTACATTTGCCTTAAAGTGTGGAGAACTGGACAATGGCCAAAGGATTGGGTAGAATCAATTGTTGTCCCTCTACACAAAAAAGGCTCCACTCGCCAATGTAGTAACTATAGAACATTATCGATCATATCACACGCCAGTAAAATCATGTTGCGAATCATCAACGATCGTTTGTCTCACTATCTCGATAGGCAAATTCCGGCGGAGCAGGCTGGTTTTGTTGCTGGTCGCGGAACGCGCGAGCAAATCTTCAACATGCGCCAGATTATCGAGAAATGCCGCGAGTACAACAAGCCGGCAGTGCTATGTTTCATAGACTACTCCAAAGCCTTCGACTGCGTGAGATGGCAATCCATGCTTGATATTCTTGTCGATATGGGAGTTCCCACTCATCTAACTTATCTCATTCAGAACTTATACGCTGAGAGTAGTGCTAGAATTCGACTCGAAGATCAGATGTCGAATCCTTTCCGATCAGAACGCGGCGTTCGCCAGGGTTGTATTCTATCCCCCAAACTTTTTAACATCTACGGCGAACATATTATCCGAGCCGCTTTGGATACATGGGAAGGAGGTCTGTCGGTGGGAGGTAGGAAGATCAGTAACCTTAGATACGCCGACGATACAACCCTTGTCGCTACCAGCGAAGAGGAGATGGCCATTTTATTCAGCCGTATTGAGAACGAAAGTCTCAAACTTGGCTTGCGAATAAATAAAGCCAAGACCAAATTGATGACAGTTGACCGTGAACAAACTTTGACAAAATCTGCAGACCTGCAAGGATTAGATCGCGTCAATGGTCACATTTATCTTGGCTCCCTCATCACTGACGACGGAAACTGCGACAGGGAGATCATAAGGCGTATTCAGATAGCTAAGAGTGCCATGACTAAACTGGGAAAAGTCTGGAGAGACAGTGACATCACCAAGCGAACCAAAGTCAGATTGGTCTATGCGCTCGTGTTCCCAATTTTTCTCTACGGCTCCTAGACATGGACAATTAAATCTACCATGAAGTCGAGAATCGACGCATTCGAGATGTGGTGCTGGCGGAAAATGCTGCGAATTCCGTGGACAGCCTTCAGACGTAACGACTCTATTCTGGAAGAGCTAGAAATCACGACGCACCTATCAGATACTTGCCGCACCCGCATGCTCAAATTCCTTGGACACATCGCGCGGAGAGAACCAGAGTCCCTTGAAAAACATATTCTAATGGGCAAAGTGGAGGGGAAAAGAAAAAGAGGCCGAGCACCAGCTAGATGGTGTGACCAAACTAAAGATTTGCAACTCCAACTGCACGAAGCTCTTCACACCGCTGTGGACAGGGAGAAGTGACAGACTTGACCTCATGATGGTCACGATCCCCACTTCCTGGGGTTACGACTTAGAAGAAGAACATATTTGTATGAAGCCTGGTATACCTAAAGTCACCCATCCGGGCCCCACTATGGGAAACTAAAAAAAAAAAAATTTCGGAAAATTAATTAATCGGATTTAAATCAATACGTGAAAAATTATACTTGTACAGGTTACCGAAAAACATTTGGCACAGGGTGCTCAAACTGCTAAGGCCGGTCTTGGCAATAACGAAACACGAAGAACACCAATGAAGGTACAAGTCCGAGATCGGCTGCAGGCAGCAGACGACCGCGGAAGTGGGGGGCAGAGGGGGCCAAATGCCCCCCTAAAATAAACCAAGGGGGCCGCGCCTCTTCCAAAAAAAGCGTTTGTTTCAAAAAAGGTTGCCCCCCCCCCCCCCCCGTGATAGAGTACTATTTTTGCGCCACTTTGATTCAAAAAAAGTTTGCCCCCCCCCGTCGTGGAGTACTATGTTCGCGCCACTTTGTTTCAAAAAAGTTTGCACCACCCTCCCCCCCGTGCTGGACTACTTCCGCAGTCCCTGTCGGTAAGTAAACTAAAAACTCATACCGAATCCATACTATCTCAATTTAAGTCCATCAAAAATACAATCCAAAGAGAGATTAATTCAGCAATCACGAACCTAAAACAAGAAGTAAAATGTCAAACAGACGCACTAAGTATAGATCAGCAAAAAATAAATTTCGAGATAAACATTATGAAATCAAAAATTCAAAATTTAGGAAAAGAAATAACACAACTGGAATTAGAAATAAAGAGTACAGAAAAAAGCATCAGCCTCCCCGATTCGAAGCTTTACCACATACAAAACGATACAAGCAAAAAAATTTTCATATATGGTCTCGATGAATATAAATGGGAAACTGATTTAGACCTCCATTACCGAATAATTAATGTATTTCAAGACATACTGAACATAAACCTAACCGATTATGTAGAAGATGTATCACGAATTGGTAGAAACAGGAACAGAAGACCTGTGTTAGTTGAGCTACTAAGTAAAAAAATGACAAAGCACATACTCCAACAAAAATATTATTTTAAGAACACTGGCATACATATCTCAGAATGCTTGGACGAGAAGGCACTAGAAAAACGAAAACAATTAGTAGAAATACTACGTGAAGAGAAGAAAAAAGGAAACGACGCTGTTATCAGAAACAATAGGCTCTTCGTTAACAGCAAACCATAACCACTCCACACCAAAATATCCTGCAGCCCCCAGAGATGGGACACCAATCAAATGAGCGTAACGTAAACCATTCACCAGAGCCCATAAAGCCAAACGACAACAAACATGAAACCACTCAGTCAAATAATACCATAAACGAAAACAGACATTCCTTTCGCTAATTTCCGAATCATTTACCAAAACGTTCAGAGCATTAAAAATAAAATACATCTTTTAGAAGACTTATTGGAACACGAAAAATATGATGAAATTTGCCTATCAGAAACATGGATAGCAGAAGATCAACAACATCTGATCAACATCAACGGATACAGATTTACCGCGTCCTTCAACCGATGTTCACAGAGAGGCGGCGGTGTGTCAATATTGCTCCCGGAGGGAATGCAGTACACAGAAAGGGCAGTTTTTACTGACCTTTCAGTAGAGGGAATAATCGAGTGTTGTGCAATTGAAATTAAAAAATTAAATCTTGTTATTATTAATATTTATAGGGCAGATCGTAAGATTGATATTTTTTTGAATTTATTGAAAAATTAATGGAAAAAATCCACACATCTTGTCATGGGAAGCATATCGTCATAGGTGGCGACTTTAATATTAATAATGTAAAAGGATCCACTAACTACACAAAGCTAAAAAACCTAATGCTTGAATGCAACTTACACCAGATAGTTAACGAACCAACTCGCGAAACCCGCAACACCTCAACATGCATAGATCTCCTATTTACTAATTACAAAAATCATAAACTTTCTATTGTAGACCACGGTATGTCAGACCACAAGTGTTTAATCTATTCATTCGAAACTAAAAAACCAACCTTAATACATACGTAATTTTTACACTTATAAAAGAAAATTGAATTAATTAAAACAGATTTACAGACTTGTAATTGGAATAAATTGATACAACCACATTTTGACGTAAATTCTAACTATAATAACTTCGAAAGGAAAATAACGGAATTAATAAATAAATACATCCCTAAAACTTGTACAATTTTAAAATCGCACCGAAAAGCACATAAATTAACTAAAGGATTAAAAAAATCTAGCTGGCATAAAAGATTATTAAGAATACTCATAAATCATACAAATAATGAAATTCTTAAAACACATTTTAAACAATATCGTAAAGTTCTAAAGAAAAGTGTCAAGATCTATAAAAAACTTAACTACACACAATCGATTTTAAAATCTAATAATAAACCTAAGACTATGTGGAGAATTATAAATGACGTGAGCGGCAAGTCCAGAACCTATTTTCCGAAAAACATTCAATTGAAAACGACATTAAATAAAACGGAAAAATGCCCCGAACGGGTATCGAACCTATTCAACACATACTTTTTAGGGTTCCGTAGCCAAATGGCAAAAAACGGAACCCTTATCGATTCGTCATGTCTGTCTGTCTGTCTGTCTGTCTGTCTGTCTGTCTGTCCGTATGTCACAGCCACTTTTTTTCCGAAACTATAAGAACTATACTGTTGAAACTTGATAAGTAGATGTATTCTGTGAACCGCATTAAGATTTTCACAAAAAAATAGGAAAAAAATAAATAAATTTTGGGGGCTCCCCATACTTAGAACTGAAACTCAAAAAAAAATTTTTCATCAAACCCATACGTGTGGGGTATCTATGGATAGGTCTTCAAAAATGATATTGAGGTTTCTAATATCATTTTCTTCTAAACTGAATAGTTTGCGCGAGAGACACTTCGAAAGTGGTAAAATGTGTGTGTGTCCCCCCCCCCCCGTAACTTCTAAAATAAGAGAATGATAAAACTAAAAAAAATATATGATGTACATTACCATGCAAACTTCCACCGAAAATTGGTTTGAACGATATCTAGTAAGTAGTTTTTTTTTAATATTTCATAAATCGTAAACCGCAATTTACCTTTCATTCAAGTTACAACGAACTACAAGAACTTCTATATTATGTAATTTGCTGCTACGGAACCCTTCATGGGCGAGTCCAACTCGCACTTGGCCACTTTTTATCCGTAGGTGAATCATTAGCCGGAGCCACAGCGACAACAGCCGGCGACTCGAACGAGTCTGCGAACTTCCCCGCTGCCGCGGCCTCGGGGCGCCCCCCTGGGGGCCAATTCAGGGGGCCAATTCAGCTAACGAATTTCAAGCGAAATGGTTGCGTTTACGCTGCTGATACGCGCTAATACCGTCATTTCGTATTCAACTATGCAAAAAGTTCAACTTTTGTCAAACTAAAACTAAACCAAAACTAAACCTAAACTAAAACGTTTAGAGTGACATTTCACATTCTACTAAATCGGATCGCCGCTGTTTGCTTGTGTGATCGGTATTCACCTATGTTTGACAAGTCGTTTAGCACTGTCAAATGTCAGTTTTTGAAGTTAAAGTTGTAGTTTTGATGTGGTCGTCAAAAAGTTGCCCAAGTTCCAGGGTCATTGGGCTGCGCTTACATACAGATATGCCCAATATGCATCCAGACGTTTATCAATTTAGATATTTTGGTTTTACATGAAAAACATCATCAGTTTTACTGAGTATAGCTAATAGTATTTTATTTATTTTTTACAGATTATGTGATACAAACCCAGCTCCTTACTTTTTAGTAACCAAAACATGTTGCAAAACATCCACATCTGGTCTGATCTACTACTAAAATTTTATAGGAATATAAATAACACAGTCCTGTCAAGAATATATTAAACCAGTCATCCTTGTATGGTAAGTGACAAAAAATTATAATAAAGAGATCAATTTTGTTTTATTTTTTCCTTTGCAGGGTGACTGTAGCATACGTGAACTGAAAATGTTTTAACTGGTGACAAATACAAATTAATCAGGTCTAAGTCAAGTTTGTATAAAAAGTCAATTTAATTTTTGTGATATTAAGTACCAATATTGTATTACCATAAGTTATTCAGTTTCGTCAAGCTCTCTAGCTTCTTCATCAGTACAGTCACCATTTAAGAGTCATTACAGTATCTGTATTATAATGCTGTTTTATATTGTAACTATCTATGCCTTTAAACAACACAAGTTAGCCGTAGGAAGGCTAATTTGTAATATAATAAATAAATGGCAAGTTATTTATTTATTATATAAATGGCAAGTTATTTATATAAATAACTATAGTTTATGTATAGTTACTTACAATGCATTTTTAAGTTTATTGAATTGGTGGCTCAGTGGTTAGTGCTCCTGACTACTGATCCAATAATCGTAGGTTCAATCCCCACCCAGGGCAAACATTTATGTGATAAGCAGATTTGTTCGCTCTTTGTCTGGGTCTATTATATCTACCTATATATTCCCCATAATACAGGGAATCCTAGTTTGGGGCCAGATGACCGTGTGTGATTTGCCCCCAGACATTTATTTATTTATTGTTTCAGATAAGTATACCTATACAAAAAATCTAAAAACTGGATCCATGATGAAGGAAAGACAATGAAAAATCTAACAAGAAACATGTGAAGATATATGATGTCTGTGCTTCTTTAACATACGTTCACAATAAAGATCTCTCTATTGTTTATAGGATACTGTTTTTATTTCCATCCTTAGGTACTCCTTAGCCAACAAATAGGTGTGCCTCCCTTCGCAGTGAATTGGAAATGGTGAAAGGAATAATTCCCTGCCAACCTGTCTCTTAAATCTGTACAAAGCCAGCACTTGAAGGTCCTGCTGTCACCCTACTAGTGGAGCATAGCAGTGGGGACATGAATTCTAAAGGCACAGAAGGGACTAGAAAATATTTTTCCTCAGTTACTCTATCTTATAGAACAATGAAAATAAATCAATTCCACCCTTACTCGTTGTCAGGATAAAGTTCCTATGAAAAAAAAATGAACAAAAAGACAAGTTAAAACATTTTAATTTATTTTATTATAATGATAATAAAGCATATAAAAATTTTGTATTCTTACACACATTAAAAATATATCTACCTAATAATAACTAATTTATAAGATTCTAGATTTGATGGAATACATTGGCAACCTTGTCAGCTGTTTTCTTGATGTCATCCTTCCATCTGATTTATCTTTCTTTTTCTATCCTGAGGATACCACACAAATTGAATCTGAATTTTATTACTTTTCGTTTTTATTGAAGAAGTGTAATAAGTTTTGGCTTTTTAAATATGTATTCCTTTGATTCGCTTTCGTGCTTTACTTAATTTTCTTAATTTAGTAATTAATCTGAAAAAAATAAGAATAAGCTTTTATACACACCAACAAACAAAAAATAAATGCTTGATAATGATAAGTATTACATTTTTATAATACTAGTTTTAGCCTGCTTTATGACTATCTGAACCATGCCTTTTCCAGAGCAAAAAGCAGCTTATGTAAATTTCACCCAAATTAGGCCAAACAGGCTTTGGAAAATTTGTTCCAAAGCGGAACAAACAAACATACATACTTTCACATTTATAATATTGGTGAGATGAGACAAGAATAGTAGTACCTACATCATCATCAGCCAAAATATGTCCTTTAATAAACAGAAGCTGCTAAGGATTCCACGACACCTCCTCTCGCACTGTCCTCATCCAGCAGTTTCCTGCTATCTTCAACAGGACATCCATTACTTAGTTCTGGACCTTGATTCATTTCAGTCTCCCGGAGGACTTTATTGGAGAGTATCATATTAACGTAAATAGGTATTATGTCTAAGGCCTTTGTCCATCATGATGTCTAAATCATGATAATGATGATAAGTATTGTTCCCGAAACGTTGAGTGTACGGGTCCTGTGTGGTAGGGACTTTGTACAAGGTAGAAAAAAATATTGAAGATTTAAAAGCATGTGTAAAGCATCTACTTAAATAAAAAACATTTACAGTTTGAGTTCGATATGAACTTGCTTCACCTGTGCGCGGTTCCATATTAAGGTTTACAGCTGCTAACAGTAATTTCTTCAGCAAATATATTTTAGTTGCATCTTAGACAACAGTAACACTGGTCTCTTCCTTATTTGTAATAGGGCCTGCAATAAAAACCGATTAAATTATGAATCCTTTCTCGTGCATAATAAAGTATTTACTTTGTGTTATTATAAACAATGAGGGCCCATGCAGACGAGGGACTTTTGTCCGCAGAGTTAGAGATACAGTTAATATACTATCTAGTATCTTGAATCAAGATTCTAGACCATACATTCATCAGAGAAATATGTTGCCCTACTGTTGTTGCACTATAAGTTGTCGGTGCAGTTTATAAGGATCTATACTGATAGACAATAAAGTACCCCGCGGATAGTCCGTCGTCTGCGCAGGCCCTGATTGATCAGGCTATCCCTGGATTTCTAGTTGTTCAAATACATTTATGTCATTATCTATGTATAAAATGATCTTACACTTTTTAAGCCAGCAGTTTAAAGGTTTGTCCATGTCCATGTGCGTTTATCAGGTCATTACTAGACTCTGTTTAGAGCTGAAACCCACCAAAATAACATTCCTTGTGGCTTCTTGTCACCCCGACCGACTTTATCATCATTTCGTCTGGAGAACGTTTGATGTTACAATTATTTTACAGAGAATGTAAACACATCAGCTGCACAGTATTTTAAAAAGAACGTACGAATAACAACAGCTGTCTACAAAAAAATTATGAACTGATTTTTTACTGAAATCAATAATTTTATGTCGAGAAACGTCATTCGTTCGTCCATGTTTGTTTGAGCTCATTTATATTTTACTTTTTGATTATCTTATTGATGACAGAAAGAGACAACGCTTTATGAAAATTTTGTTTTCCGTCCCATTCTAAATACTATTAATGTCTTCTTGTTTGTGTCAAAAATCAATCATAGACAATCTTTAATCGATAACATGGTATCGATGTAAAAGCCCCTCTATTTACAACAGTAGAGCGTTTACGCAGTCGAAAAGAAAACGTTCAGTAAACGCTGCCGTTTAGTTGACGCCAAGTTACCGCTGTAACCATTATCATCTTTGCAGAATGCCAAAACGAGAAACAGTTTAATCATACTTCAACTGAACGTAAACCGCACTTTTTTGCAAATAGCTGAATTGTTCCCCTGGCCGTCCCCCGCTCGCAGCCACACTCAATACCTTGTATTTGCAGCCCGTCACTGAGCAAGAAATACTTAGGCTATTGAAGGAACTACCTAACAAAGTTAGCTGTGGCTTCGACGATATCCCCCCGATTTTAATAAAATCATGCGCTGAGGAACTAGCTTCTCCCCTATCTAAATTAATAAATCACTCCTTTGAACAAGAACTTTTTCCAGAAAAATTAAAAATAGCCAAGATTAGACCGATACTTAAAAAAGGCGGAAGTCCAGAAAACCCCGGGCATTATAGGCCGATTGCTCTATTACCATCCATTTCAAAAATATACGAGAAAGCAATGGCAAACCGACTGTACAATTTTTTAGAAAAATTTAAACTATTGTACGAAAATCAGTTCGGTTTTCGTAAAAACCGGTCTACAACATTAGCGGTGTATAAATTCGTTCAAGAATCGCTAAAAAATTTACAAAACAAATCATATACTGTCGCTCTTCTACTAGATATGTCCAAAGCATATGACAAAGTCACACATGAAAAACTTTTACAAAAGCTATACAATATAGGCATCAGGGGCAGAGCACATAACTGGTTTAAGTCGTACTTAAACAACAGACAGCAGTACGTCGAAATAGATTATTTCTGTGAAACAACAAAAATAATAAAACAAGTTTCATCCATCATGAAAACATCATGATACCCCAAGGGAGCGTGTTAGGATGTATTCTCTTTTTAATTTATATAAACGAGCTACCCACTACACTGGAACCCCTTAGTATTCTTTTTGCAGACGATATTTCGTTACTTTTTGAATGCCCTAACGAAAACTCCTTAGAGCACGTTTTAAAATGTTTTGAGACAGCTACAGCCTGGCTAAACGACCACAATTTGGAAATAAATACATCGAAGACAAAAATATTACAACTAAGACCTCATCAGAAAACCCCACTAGACCTAGGATATCTCACTAGCCGCCTTAACATCCAAGAAACAAATAAAGTTACACTGCTAGGACTGACACTAGATACTCACTTGAATTGGAAGGCACACATAGAAAAATTAAAAACTAAAATTTCCCAATTTACTTACGCTCTTGCAGTTTTAAAAAGAAATACAAACCTCGAGGCAGCCCTTTCAGCATATTACGCCTACGCCCACGCGTGGCTGCGATACGGCGTCATGTTGTGGGGACACAGTACGGATTCCAGCGACATATTTATCAAACAAAAGAGTGTGTAAGAATTCTATCAAATATAAACCCCCGGGTCAGCTGCAAAACCTATTTTACCAATTTAAAAATACTGACTTTACCATGTCTATATATTCTAGAAATAACCCTATTTGTAAAAAAATATCCCCAATTTTTTACCTTTAATAAAAGCGCAAGGCGAGGAATACATCTAGAATTACCAATAATAAAAACTACTTTGTTCAAAAATAGCCCATATTGTAAAGCAATTCTAATTTTTAACAAACTACCCGACAGATTAAAAAACGAAAACAGCATTAAAATATTTCAAAGAGAACTAAAGGCGTTGCTTATTGACAAATGCTATTATTCCCTAGACGAGTTTATAAATGACAAAAATCTAACAACATCTTAAGATTTGCTTTATCAATTATGACGTGATAATTATTTTAATGAATGCATGAGTTTTAGTTTGTCAATTAATTTTTTGTTATCGTATTTGTTATCATTATCATTATTATTATATAGTATCCCGATAAAATATCTTAGACCGATTAATTTTGACCGTTTATGTTTGCAATGCCCCAACAGGGCCATGTACTTAGACATAAGAACAATGAATATCTAAGTTCAATTTACATGTACATGCTGGCAAATAAACAAATAAATAAACAAATAAATAAAAATAAGTGTAGTCTGCTGCCTGCCGCGTGCGGTCTGCTGCCTGCAGCCGATCTCGGACTTGTACATTAAAACAAAATCAAAATAACATATTCAATAAATCAATGGCCTCTGCGTCTATACAGACGATTTAAGTACTGCCGCAGTGTCTTGCTTGGCGAAATTGTTTTCTAGTAAGTAGGTATCAGAATCAGTGGCGCTATAATTGACCACGCTGAATACGTTAAAAACAACCGACTTCAATCGCAACAACTCCAATTTTGCTATGTTTTTGTTGATTTTCTCAAAAACCGCTGAATCGATTTCGATAAAATTTATATGGGACCACCTGTGAAGTATACTCTTTTGAACAAAAAAAGAATTTTCCAAATCGGTTCCGGCGTCTTCGAGTAATCGGTGAACATACATAAAAAAAAAAACCGACGAATTGAGAACCTCCTCCTTTTTTTTGAAGTCGATTAAAAATTGCGCAGACTGTCCTGGCTCAGTATGAATGGAGCCGGATTGTACTTATGTCTACGTATACGATTATGTATACGATTGTACCTACGCATAAGTTAGATAGGTACCTAAGTTATACAGAGAAATCTTAAGATTTCTCATGCAAGCAAGCCAAAGATAAGCCAATAGGATAATATAAGGTGTTAAGAAATTAGTTGTCATTACTTAAACTGGGGCTTCTACTAGTGAAACTGAACAACTTTTCCCAAAGAACCCATAGTCAATTCACAATTTTTTTTTGTACTTTTCTAATAAGTCGGTCACCTGATCGGCTCACTTAGTATGGGAAGTCCTTTGTTTTTACGAATTCACTATGGGTTCCTTTGGAAAAGTTGTTCAGTTTCATGAGTAGAAGCCCCAGTTTAAGTAATGACAACTAATTTGTTACAGTAATACACATTTAATAAGGCTTGCCGATGTACCTGCGCAGTAGACAATATTTTAATTACGCGGGAAACTGATGGACCAATCAAGTAGCTTCATTGTCACCCGTCATTACACGTTCCGAAAATCTCTGCCGCTATTGGTTGATTGACTTCGCGCCTGATTCAATGAAATTGTCAGCTGTCAGAAAGCTGTCACTGTGCGTTGATTGTTTCGGGTGTTTCCGTCGATATTTTGTTCTTGTCTGCGCGAACGAAGATAACCGACGCGCCTTATTTTTTGTGTACTAATGTAACACCTTGTATAAGGCCGCAAAGTTTCTATACGGATGTCTATCTATAAGTATCTATAGGTACTTACTTATTTCTTATGAGACTTTTGACCTAAAGAAACCTAATGAAGACTTTTTAGTGTTGAGGATTACGAAAACAGCGCCGCCTGATAAATTTAATAAAAACAAATGTTTTTAAGGTTCCGTAGCCAAATGGCAAAAAACGGAACCCTTATGGATTCGTCATGTCTGTCTGTCTGTCTGTCTGTCTGTCCGTATGTCACAGCCACTTTTTTTCCGAAACTATAAGAACTATACTGTCGAACCTTGGTAAGTAGATGTATTTTGTGAACCGCATTAAGATTTTCACACAAAAATAGAAAAATAACAATAAATTTTGGGGGCTCCCCATACTTAGAACTGAAACTCAAAAAATTTTTTTTCATCAAACCCATACGTGTGGGGTATCTATGGATAGGTCTTCAAAAATGATATTGAGGTTTCTAATATCATTTTCTTCTAAACTGAATAGTTTGCGCGAGAGACACTTCCAAAGTTGTAAAATGTGTGTGTGTGTGTGTGTCCCCCGTAACTTCTAAAATAAGAAAATGATAAAACTAAAAAAAAAAATATGATGTACATTACCATGCAAACTTCCACCGAAAATTGGTTTGAACGATATCTAGAGTGCGCGCCAGTTAAGTCTGCGCGCGACGGGTGTCGCCACTCACTACACCTGACAACAACAACATGGCGGCCTGCGATTAGAATTATTCTAGTTCCGATTTTGGCCACGCGCAGACTTAACTGGCGCGCACTCTAGTAAGTAGTTTTTTTTAATACGTCATAAATCGTAAACCGCAATTTACCTTTCATTCAAGTTACAACGAACTACAAAAACTTTTATATTATGTTACGGGCGAGTCCGACTCGCACTTAGCCGCTTTTTTTAGAACCGTTGAAACCAAATGAATAGATGACCGCATCGTATACATATAAAGACTTTTTTAATCTGAGCCGTGAGCCGCATCATCTTTTTTGCTTTCTGGCAAAAAACTCTCATCCATACAATGCGTACTCGGATGTGTTTGAAACGGAGCCCCAAACCCCAAAATAATTTCCGAACGTACGTGAACTGTGAAGAACGGAACGGTGAAAAAAGAAACTGTCAAACAAACGTCAAACTTGTGAATTTCGTTTTCTGTTTTCTTGGACACGGATTTTTCATTTCCAATAAAAAATGCCAGCAGGACCTTCAGCGATGGATCCTTTGAGAGAAAAGGCGTTTCAGGACTACAGAAAGAAGCTTATGGAGCACAAGGAAGTGGAATCCAGGCTGAAAGACAGTGAGTTTTCTTCGTACACAACGACTACTTTTATGCCGAATCATCGCCTTGCATTTTCGTAAATTTCAATGTTTGTCATGTTTATTTGCTTTATAAATTAAGGAAATAACATAGGATTGGACAAAAATAATTAGTCTACTCCCCTGTGACCGTAACACAGATATTTTAAAGAAATTAGGTTAGCTCTCAGTAAAGGTGAAACTTCAAACCAGGCTTGGTCCAATTTCAAGATTTTAGAAATAAAATAATCGATCAATCATCACATAATTATTCATTGGTCTTGTGGCTGTCAAATATTTTGTACTGCATTAATCATTTTTGATACAATGACTTACTGTAATTAAATGAAATACCAGTCAGAGGATATTCTTATATACTTCCTGACATTCTCTATGGATCACGTCAATTTTGCTGGCTCTGCGCTTATGATAAATTCCTTGCTACCAAGAGCTTACATTAAAAATGAATTAATTGTTACTTTTCAGTGCGTGAACAACTGAAAGACCTCACAAAGCAGTATGACAAGAGTGAGAATGACCTCAAAGCTCTGCAGAGCGTCGGCCAGATTGTCGGTGAGGTGCTGAAGCAACTGACTGAGGAGAAATGTGAGCATTATCATCATTGATTTTGAAAATGTACTTTTAACATTTTTTTACATGGATTTAATACTATTCAAAGTTTTCTATGAAGTGCAAGTGAATTTATGTTATGCCTTTATTACTCGACCCTTAAAGTCTGGATTTTTAATCACCAATGCAAAAAATAGGGCTTTTATAAGTTTTTCAATGATAAAATAATGTGGTCATTCATTTCTTTTCTTTTGTTTCTTTCTTTCTTTCATTTGTGGACAGATGTATTTAATGTCATGTACAATTAATAAGAAAATAAGATTACAAAATGAAAGAATTCTATTAAATGCATAAATCCTCTGAAATTCTGGGAGTCAGGACAAATCTAATGACATTTTGCACACATTTAGCCCACACCAGGCCCACTGCTCGGCATGAATCTCTCAATATCTCAAGGACGTTTTACCGTTCCCTACACAACTATGTATGCTATCTATGCTTATGTATTTTGTCATATTCGTGCAATAAAGAGTTTACAAACAAACAAACAAACAAACTAGTATCAGTTAATCAACTATTTATTTTTTGCACACAGTCATAGTGAAGGCCACAAATGGCCCCCGCTACGTGGTTGGCTGCAGACGGCAACTGGACAAGAACAAGTTGAAGGGAGGCACCAGGGTTGCACTGGACATGACCACGTTGACTATCATGAGACATCTGCCCAGAGAGGTGAGGTATAATAATAACTGTGTCGTTTCATTAAAACTATAAAAAACATGATAAAACTGCCGCTCATGGATAAAACTGATGGCCATTGGGGCAAGACACTATTGGCTTAGGCATGCCTCCCACTCGGTGCACCGATGACCTGCAGAGGTCGCTTGAAGACGCTGGATGCGGACAGTGAAGGATCGGTCAGTGTTAAAATCCTTGGGGGAGGGCTTTGTCTAGCAGTGGAAGTCTTTTGGCAGATGATGATAATGATGAATGAAATTTGCAAGTCTACAATACAATTTAATTTTTTTCAATTTTTGTAAAGTATGGAATTTATTTCAAGTTTGAATTCTCATTTTATTATGGACGTTTCATAGAAAATAAAATATTATTTCTGCCAGATAAATCACATTAGGAAATTATATCTGATGGAAATGAAATGAAAATATTTTTTATTTGAAGTAGGTAGCAGTGTACACTTTCCGAACGTCATTCTTTTATCTACCTAATACGAGGTTCCTACCACTTGGAACTCGTATACCCACCGTTTTGGGAAGAGTTTACGGAGTGAGAAGAAACGGCGAGCCCTAAAGAAACTCACTCCAACACATTTAAAAAAAAAGTCTTATATTCTATTACATCTTAATGCTAGATCAATAAATGAAGTCATGTCTGTAAATAAAATATAAAAAAATAAGAATAAAGAAAGAAGAATAAAGAAAGAAAGGATTCAAAAGAGATAAAAGTAAAAATTATTTGTAGCTAATGACTAACAATTCCAAAAACCAATGACAAGAGCAGGCCATTTCACACGGACAGCACCCAATCACGAGTATAACGCGAGAGTCAGCCATCCCTCCCTCAACCCTATTTGAGGGAAGGGAATGACCTGGCTCCCGTTACGCCACCGGAGTCATAAAAATCTTACAATAAGGCTTTGATTGAAAGGAATAAGAGTTTGAATTCAGTACTTGCTTGCATTAGTTCAGTACTTACAGAACTGATAGTTATAATAAGAAAACCGTACCAAATTAATTAAAAAAATAATCAAAATATGTTGAACTGGGATGAATGGCTTGTCCCAAAGATTTCCACAGCTACCAGTCTTGTGTCCTCCTGTTCTGCGACCTTCACCAGTTTATCGGTCCACCGAGTACGTCTTCTGGTGCGCAGTCGCCTTCAAGGAGTTTCCTATTCTACTTTTTAATAAAACATATTCCTTACTTTACAGGTGGACCCACTAGTATACAACATGAGTCACGAGGACCCCGGTGACGTCACGTACTCTGCCATTGGAGGTCTGCAGGAGCAAATCCGACAGCTGAGAGAGGTGAGATACTGTTTTTAAGCTTTAAAATTTATTTTATTGGTCATTTTGGCCACTAAGCTCAAATACCCCTAAAGATATCGTATACAAGTGATCCTCTCGGGCTCTATTTAAGGATACCCAGTGGGGGCTATAGCACGAATGTAATAAAAATAGTGTCGACGTAGGGGCAGATAGGAATAGTTTTAGAAATACCTTTGTAGGAGCCTTTGGGAATAGTTTTAGAAATTTCTTTGTGGGGGCTTAAGGGAATAGTTTTATAAATTCCTTTGTGGGGGCCTATAGGAGTAGTTTTTAAAAATAAGTAACTAAATATTCTTTATTGCACACCAAACAAACAGAAATATTATGTTGTTCAATAGTGCTTTTCAAATTTTAATTTTTTTTTTACAATGCTTTTTTTTTTCAGGTTATAGAACTTCCTCTAATGAACCCAGAGCTATTCGTGCGTGTAGGCATTACCCCACCCAAAGGCTGTCTGCTATACGGCCCGCCCGGTACTGGGAAAACTCTGTTAGCTCGTGCCGTTGCCTCGCAGTTAGACGCCAACTTCTTGAAGGTAAGCGATAGTATTTTTTTGCTTAGATTCGTTTTGGTGTGTAAAAATCATTGAGACAGTTTCGTCTACTGGGCCGCGTTAGTTGTTCAGCGTAATTAATTATTATAGGACTCATTTTTTTTTTTTTTTTTTTTACCCTCAATTGGTAAGCCCTTGGCATCATCTCTCATTTCGTGATTTTTACGAATTAAAAATTAAAGATGAGATGGAGAAGAAAACAAATAGGGTTTTTTTAAAATTTCAGTGCAAGAGCAATTTTGTGAACTTCTGTTCATAATTTGTTTTTTTTTTTTTTATTCCAGGTGGTGTCGTCAGCTATAGTGGATAAGTACATTGGAGAGTCAGCCCGACTGATCCGGGAGATGTTCAACTATGCCCGTGACCACCAGCCTTGCATCATATTCATGGACGAAATTGATGCTATCGGTAACTTATCATAAATAATGTACCTATATATTTTTTACACATTTTTTAAAATTGGATTTCAATATTTATTTGATAACAATAAATTATAGGTAATAATAAATTATATATAATACTAATAAAAATTACAGATGGATTCTTTGTGCGAAAAGCTACCCGCTCTGCGGTCACCAGAAACCTCGACGAGGCGCGTTGACAGGTCTTTTGCTCGTCTAGTAAAAGAGCAACTTTTGCTTCAGGGCAAATTTTACTATTAGCTTTGGCCCCCTGCTTTTCCCATGTGGATATTGATCTTACGATTGTTTTTGGGAACATACCGGCGGGGAAGTGCTAACAACTCCTAACTTACATTTTTTACGAAAACGACTTATGAATGCAGTTCGATAGAGAATGAATTTGCGCGTCTACTGGTATATGAATTAAGTTGAAAGTCGCAAAATTGATGTAGCTAGGCGCTGAGGAAATATCTCCTATATTAAGGTCCATCACAACCCGATTAATTTTGGCTGGAAATATATTCTAAGTAAGTTTTATAAACTTTGTAAGATAGGAGTTGTTAGCACTTCCCCGTCGATACATTATTAACACGTGTTCACTGCAGGGGCACGGGTCTCTTCCCATAGCTCGGGAAGGGAAGGCCATACTCCACACACGGAGGCCAAGTCCGGTTTGGTGACCACACGAAAATGTTTTTATTGACCCTGACTATTGACATTCAATAATAACTGTTCTATGGAACCATGCAATTTACGTTAACCCAGTGTCTAATCTATCTACTTATCAAATTTCACCTAAATCCATTTAGTAGTTCAGTTGAAATAAACAAACTGCATTTATAACATGAAACACAACATAGAACTTTTTACTATGACCATAAAAATAACGATTAGTGAAATTTATCGTTTCTTTCACCACAGGTGGCCGCCGTTTCTCCGAAGGCACCAGCGCCGACCGTGAGATCCAACGTACCCTCATGGAACTCCTCAACCAGATGGACGGCTTCGACTCCCTGGGGCAGGTCAAGATCATCATGGCTACGAACAGGCCTGACACTTTGGATCCGGCTCTGTTGAGGCCGGGACGTCTGGACAGGAAGATTGAGATTCCACTGCCGAATGAGCAGGCTAGGTGAGATTTGTCGATAATTGTTGTGGCGATATCTAGAGTAGTTGTAAAAAACTAGTACTATGTTAGATGAGTTATGTCGATAATAATTGTGGCGACATCTACAGTAGTCGCCACAAACTAGTGCTGCATTAGATATGTAGATTATATTTGTGGCGACATCTACAGTAGTCACCACAAACTTTTATGTGTTAATAATTATGGCGATATTTGCAGTAGTTGCCACAAACTGTTACAACAGTAGATGGGATATGTCCATAATATGTTATGTTTATCTATCTATCTATAATACGATAATTGTGGCGACATCTACAGCAGTCGCCACAAAGTATTAATATATTCCTAGAACGCGCTATCGAAGTTTCCTCGGACATATGCTATATAACGTCCATTCCAACCAACTTCCAAACATCAACGGTTGGACCACGGCCAGTCCCCAGGCATACCACCTTGGCTGACGGAGGTACCTCCCTTTCTCCAAAGATTGGAGGGAACACACTGTCATATTGGTTAGAGGAAAAAAATATGTTGTAACGAAAATCCAAGCGGGTACTTTTTTCTGCAATTTTAAAAAAAAAGCTCTTTAGTAAAAAAAAAAACAACTAACGCAATAGCACCAAATTTGCTTTTTAACTGACTTCAAAAAGGAGTAGGTTCTCAATTTGACTCTTTTTATTTTTTGTATTCATCCTTACGTCCACCACGTTGTCAACAGATTGGAAATTTTGAAAATCCACGCAGCGCCCATCGCCAAACACGGCGAGATGGACTATGAAGCTGTGGTGAAACTCTCTGACACTTTCAACGGGGCTGATCTCCGGAACGTTTGTACTGAGGCCGGATTGTTCGCTATTAGAGCCGAGAGGGAATATATCATACAGGTGAGTGTAAAAGAGAGGACCGATTAGCTTTGTAAGGACCTTATTATGCAAGGTCCGACTGGGCATTCCATCTTTGCCCTCAAGTATTGGCAGGGCACTGATAAACCTTCTGGAGTTATACACTGTGGACTAAAAAATCGACTCAAGATTTGTTGCTCGACTTTTGAAAAAATAACTCAGTCTACAAAACTGCTAAACACTAAAAGCAAAAAACTAGAAAACCATCAAACTAAAATCATAAACAGTAAACACACAGTTTTTGAACTTTTGGTTTAGTTTTATTTTTAACCGACTTCAAAAAAAGGAGGAGGTTCTCAATTCGTCGGAATCTTTTTTTTTATGTATGTTCACCGATTACTCGAAGACGCCTAAACCGATTTGGAAAATTATTTTTTTGTTTAAAAGATTTATACTTCACAGGTGGTCCCATATAAATTTTATCGAAATCAATTCAGAGGTTTTTGAGACAATTAACAAAAACATAGCAAAATTGGAGTTGTTGCGATTGAAGTCGGTTGTTTTTAACGTATTCAGCGTGGTCAATTATGCTAGATTGAGTTAATTTTCCAAAAGTCATGCATGAAAATTTGATTCGATTTTTTTGCCCATGAGTATAGATGCTCATAGGCGGCGGATGCCACTTTCCATCAGGTTGGCCGTTAGCCTTTTGTCATTTTTCAGTTTGTGAACCGTTGGGCATGACATTTTTTCATCATTGCCAACACTCGATATTTCTAATTTGCTTTGCTATCTATTTCTTCTTTAGGTCCTGTAACACTTAGGGATGCATAGGTCCGAGACTGTTTTTTTCACTCGGATCTAGCTGTAGACTTCACATACTCCCATCGTGCTTTGCCTTTGGACAAAGACATTAGACAAAGAAATTTGACGAATAGAATACCATCCTACAAGACATTGCATCTTAGTCCTCTATAGGAGCACAAAATAGACACAGAAGGTCCGCTCAATACAAACCACTAAAATCGTAAGCTTATACATGCTTATAGAAATATATGGTCGTTCAAGGCAAGGTCACGATCGCACAGTACGTGATCTTGCCTACAACAACCGTATACGTCTATAAGCATGTATACGCTTAGGATTTTAGTGAGCGTATTGAGCGGACCTTCTGTATCTACAGGGTGTAACAGAAGTGTGTGACAATACTTCAAGGTTGGCTTTTACCCATCAAACTGAACAACTTTTGTTCTACAACTTTGTTGAAATCGCAAAAAATTTTTTGGACTTTTCATACAAACTTGGTTCGCCAGCTGATTGATTTGTATGAAAAGTCCAAAAAAAATTTTGCGATTTCAACAAAGTTGTAGAACAAAAGCTGTTCAGTTTGATGGGTAAAAGCCAACCTTGAAGTATTGTCACACACTTCTGTTACACCCTGTATATCTTTTGTGATAGGAGCGACAACTGATATGATAACCCTGATTCCTAAAGGTGGCAGTAGCCATTTTCCATTTGGTGGGCCGTCGGCTTTTTGCCACCTTATACATTATTTTATATTCTTTTTCACAGGAGGATCTCATGAAGGCTGTCCGCAAAGTGGCTGATAACAAGAAACTGGAAAGCAAGTTAGACTACAAACCCGTCTAAAAAAAGTAAATAGCATTTACTTAGAGATTGTGTATCGTAAAATATTAACTACTAAACTATTTGTATTTTAATTTCATCAATATATAAAATTTTCTTAAAAATATCCAGTATAGTTTTGTCTTTAATTTTTGGTCCTTCGAGCCGGATTTTTGTCTTGTCGTGTGGCATAATTTCTCGGGCAGTAAAGTTCTCGATTGGCGACCGCGCCGGAAGACGCAGTGTGGGCAGACCAGACTCGGTGGACCGACGAACTGGTGAAGGTTGCGGGAAGCCGCTGGATGCGAGCCGCACAGGACCGGTGTGGAAATCCTTGGCCTTTGTCCAGCAGTGGACGTCTTTCGGCTGATGATGATGGCATAATTGACTATGCTTTCACAATGATTGGCAACTGTTACCAGGCATAGCACTTAGCATCACCTGCGTTCATCTGTAGAGCAATTAAAGTGTACAACTGACACTACTGCTTAGATTGTTGGGGGCTATTTAGAATTTCGGGACCTCTATTAATAATAATCATTTATTTCGGACATTATCCATAATTTGTTAGTAACTTTGTACCATTAGAGGTGCTGTCTTCGTTCACCGTGATTTTTTAAAAAATTATAATAATAATAATATCTGGGACAAATCACACACGGTCATCTGGCCCCAAACTAGGATTCCCTGTATCTTGGGAACCAGAGACTGATATACATACACATATACTTTTAAATACATACATACATATATAGATATAATACACCCAGACTCAGAGCAAACAATTCTGCACATCACAGAAAAGTTTGCCCTGTGTGAGGATCGAACCCACGACTCTCAGATCAGAGGTCAGGATCGCTAACCACTTAGCCACCGAGTCAGTTTGATGAATGATGAAATTCAATTCAAGCCAATGTGAACCTCAATATGTGATTAAATAAAAGTATCTAATATTATGATTATAAACAATTTATTTGTCAATAGAGCTAACATTTCATAAATAACACTGTTTAAAAATATAAAAACTTTATAAGTATTCAAAATACTTAATGGCATCAGTCGAAATATAGCAAACGGTAGGAAACTGAACAACTTTCCCGAAGGAGCCCAGCAAAAATACTTCCCACACAAGTTCGGTATTTTCCACTAATAAAATTAAATACTTATTTAAATAGCATGCCTTCGCATCAAAATTGTACTCTCATTTTAAAAAAAATGCACCAGAGTTATCCATCTGCATACAAAATACTTTTTTACTTTGAGACCGCGTTATTTCTTTGATGTCACTACGGTCGCGCCCTCTAGTATCAGTTTAATTCAACTATGGAGTTACAATAGCATCCTCTTTTTGTTAAAAGCTAAGTTCTTGACAGTAGAGCAACAATTTAGCGTAAGCAACCTTTTCACGGTTGGTTGCCAGGACTTGTAACGAGCACACGTCTGCTGAGTTAATTTTTTAATTATTTCCGTTTTAGAGTAGTCTCAACGTTATTTTTGTGATGGGAAAATAGTTGTGATTCCAATTTATTGATAAGCGGTCACAAGAAGAGGATTAACTCGGGAGACAGCTCCGTTTTCCGAGTTCCAGCAGCAAACCAGCACGTGGAGCGTCTTTAAAGTGCCCATCACCCTTAGAGCCGCGTCTTTCACTTGACATTGGTGTTTCGCCATATTTTTTTTATTGAAGATTCTCCCATTTTCACTAGACATTGGCAAAATCACTCCTTTAATGAGATGTGGAATGCCAAATAGAAAAATAGAATAGAATAGCCTTGTCACTCAAAGCAATTCCTTCCAGACCATCCATCCAACTTTCCCTTCACTTTATAAAGCTAGGCAGCGTCCCATTCTTCCTAGCCTTAGCTACATTCTCATAATACCCAGAAAAGTCTACGTAACCTTTAATCTTGCTATCTCGATCAAATTGTTTTCCAGCCGGATAAATATCTGAACTCGATTCCACTGATCGATTGGTATCGATTAGAGAATTGGTCTCGTGCCCCGATGAGTATTCCGAATCGATTTCGTTTATCAACGTGTTCGATTTAGACTGGACGATGGGATTAAACCTTACGGAGGGATTCTTTGGTATGCTTATGTGGCTTTGGGGTTGGTCCGTCAAATTTGGTGTGGGAAAGTTGAAATTTCTTATTAGTAAGGACATGTGGGTATTCGGTTTGGGTGTAAGACTATTTTTGATGCAATAAGAAACGAATTCTTGCTCGATATCTTCTAGAACGGATTGACTGACTGTTTTCAAATCTGTAGTCTTTCGGAAGTTCTCTACAATTATTTGGGAGAGTTGTTTGTTGGTCTCTTCGTTGCTGCCGCGGGCTTCTTGGATGCGTTGGTATACACCAGCGCTGACTAAAACTAGGAACCTGTAAAATAAAAAACATAACATAAAAAGTCCAATATGGGTATCTTGTATCACTCGGGTATAACATGTTAACTTACAGTCCGACTACGATCTTTTGACAGATGGATGACATTGACAGGAGGGCGCTTTTGTCGCAAATCTGACATTTATTTCATACAAATAGTGTCATTTTTCAAGATGGCGGCGTTAGTTCCGGCTTTTCACCACAAGCCAAAAGATCGTAGTCGGACTGTAAGTCACGTAAGTCACGATCATATCATAAGTACTCATCAGAGGTTGGTTGCCGGGACTTGTACTGAGCGCACGTCTGCCGAGTTACTTTTTTAATTATTTCCGTTTTAGAGTAGTCTCAACGTTATTTTTGTGATGGGAAAATAGCTGTGAAACCAATTCAGTGATAAGCGGTCACAAGAAGAGGATTAACTCGGGAGACAGCTCCGTTTTCCGAGTTCCAGCAGCAATCCACCACGTGGAGCGTCTTTAAGTGCCCATCACCCTTAGGGCAGCGTCTTTCACTTGACATTCATTTCACATTCCGGTGCGCGGTCGCCACTCGAGAACTTTAATAGCCCAACGGCCATCTGTTCTACGAGCTATGTGCCCCGCCCACTGCCACTTCAGTTTAGCGATTCTATGACCTGTCGGTTACTTTAGTTCTGCGTATCTCCTCATTTCTGATTCGATCACACAGGGAAATTCCAAGCATAGTGTGCTCCATTGCCCTTTGGGTGACCTTGAGCCTTCTTATTCATCTTAGGCTCTTAGGCCATCATGAGTACTAACCTGGAGTAAACATCGAGCATGATCGGCCCATGGATCTCCGAAGTAGCTAGAACGGGCTCCGAGGCAGCTGCGGCCAAATTAGGGAATGCCTTGTACAGGCCTTTCACCAGGTAGTTGCCTAGGCATCGCGTACCGATCTGGTTGCCTAGGTATTGTGCTGTAAAAATATGTAATTGGTACAATCATCGTGTGAGATATGTCGCTCTCTTAATAAAACAATGACCGAATTCAAAATTTTGGCAAAATGAGTTTTGTTAAAAGAAAACTGACCTAAAAGAGCAAGTCACACAGTCTTATTTATTTATTTATTTTATTTTTATTTTTCACATTTTGGGAAATCTACAGCAGTCTTGGTGTCTCTCTTTAACACGTTACGTGCCACCTAAAACATTACTTAATGCCATACCATCTTGCTTATGAAGTATGCCGTTACGACGCATATTTGCGGGCAAGTTATGCTCCTGTCTGTATGCCGTTCGACGCACCTGCGCGTTTCCGCGTCTATGCAGCGTGCCGCGCGACGCACCTGCGCGTTTCCGCGTCTATGCAGCGTGCCGCGCGACGCACCTGCGCGTTTCCGCGTCTATGCAGCGTGCCGCGCGACGCACCTGCGCGTTTCCGCGTCTATGCAGCGTGCCGCGCGACGCACCTGCGCGTTTCCGCGTCTATGCAGCGTGCCGCGCGACGCACCTGCGCGTTTCCGCGTCTATGCAGCGTGCCGCGCGACGCACCTGCGCGTTTCCGCGTCTATGCAGCGTGCCGCGCGACGCACCTGCGCGTTTCCGCGTCTATGCAGCGTGCCGCGCGACGCACCTGCGCGTTTCCGCGTCTATGCAGCGTGCCGCGCGACGCACCTGCGCGTTTGTAACTAAAATCACATACACGCACATACGCGTCGGGCGGCATACTACCTAGTAGCCATACAAATGTATGAAACGCATATTTGCGTTGGAGGCATACACTTAAGGAGTTGTAAACGCACAGGTGCGCCCAATGGCAGTTAACGTGTTAAGGTCGGTTTTTAATCAAAACTCATTTTGCCAAATTTTGGATTCGGTCGCTGTTTAAGAGTGCGATGTATCCTAAAGGGCGTCACACACTGGCGTTATACTATAATATTATATTTTATCTTAAGATGTCACGGTTATCACGGCGATACCGAAATAATAGCGTACGATATGATCTTGATACGTATGAGCGATGTTTACTTGTTAACGACGCGCGGGGGTATGGTACCATGGGCGCCATCGATATAAGAGAACAATTAGATGTGGTTAATACTCCACGACGGCGTAGTCGCTGATAGTGGTTTGCTCCCCTATGTTGAGTAGCGCCGCCTTTTCGCGCACCATTCGCAATCTGACAAGCGACGAGTAAACATCCCGTGTTTAAATGAAAATATGTCGTACAGAGCAGTGAAATGTGCTAAAACAATAAAAAAATAAAGAACAAAACTAACAGCAACATTTCTTATCACTTTATTCTTGTTATTTTATGAATATTTTGTCATTTTATAGTGATGCTACGCTACTCGTCGCTAGATGTCGCTAGTAGATAACATTAATTAAATACATGCCTCCCTACTCGTCGCTAGATGTCGCTAGTAGATAACATTAAATAGATAAACCTTAAGCTTATCACACAACGGCGATATTTGTTTAAATAAATGCCTCCCTCTTCACCCCGCTTCAGCCCTCGCAAGACGAACACGCTGGTTCAGAAACAAACAGGGCGAGTAACCTTATCTAATGTTTCCCATATCGATGATGGGCGCCTACCTGTGTGATAGCTTGCTATACGTCTGTTAACAACCCATTACATCCCCACTGCAGGGGCACGGGTCTCTTCCCATACATGGGGAAGGTTAGGCCATACTCCACACACGGGGGCCAAGTCCGGATTGGTGGAGGTTGTGGGGCTAGTGGCCAACCCCAGTGTCAGAAGTTTTCAAGCCGCCTATAAGGCCTTCGACGTGGCTTAACGACTGCCATCTACCGATAGCAGCCGGCACCAACGGCTTAACGTGCCTTGCGAAGCACGGAAACGGTCGAGATAAATACCACTAACAGTCAAACCCATCCAGGTTATGACCGTGTCTGTAGTCAGTTAACCTGCGTGATCGACGCGACCACGCAAGCTGCACTGAGCGCTTGCTATATATCTGCAGATATTGTAACTTCGTAAGATAAAACACTATAGTATACCGACCGTGTGTAATGCCCTGAAAAGACAACAAATATTCCGTAACATTCTAGTATTGAATCTCACTCTACAAAACAATCACTTGCGAATCATAAAAACTTTTAAGTATATGCCGCCTTTTTTAATGCAGAATATGAAACCTTAGGTAAGGTTTTGATTCTATCATTTGAATAGACTTCTTATCTAAGTCTTGCCGCCAAACATCAATGTTAACAACATTGCGTTCCGGCATGAAGCTAAGATAACCTGTTCCCCATTGCGTTGGGGAATCTTGGTAAGCCCTCTTCCATCTTTGGCATTACCACCAGGTGAGACAATGTCCACCTATTATTATTATTATTATTACTGGATGGGACGCCTGCGGGGCACAGGCGGGTGTTCAAGTCGCCAGATGGACTCATTACACCCTATTCCCGGTGGTTCGTGAGCGTTACTTTGTCCCCGTTGACGTCCCCCCCAGAAACCTTGCACTCCTCCTGCAATACTCCGCTATGCGACCAGTGTCCAGGTCACATAGTTCTTCTTCATCGATGCTGTCGGTGCCAAACGTCTCCCACCTGAGCCTGCTGTATAATGCGCACTCCGCCAAGAAGTGTTGGCTGGTCTCCAACGCTCCGCAGTTATGGCAGGAGGGGTCGGTGGTACCGTCTATTAGGGACATATGTCGATTCAGTCGACAATGCCCAGTGATGATGCCTAAGACCGTTCCTAGATAGATGTCCACCTATTTGTACCAATTGTAAGGGCTAACCAATATAAGTGTACTAGTTTCAAAAACTGCAATGTCTACATGGAAAATATTTAGGAAATTATTGTTTTCTTACATAGTTGTGTTAAGAGGATAGCCGTGGTCGTATGCCAATTTATCCTTAGAGATAATTTATTTATTTAAGCCTCTATATTTCCTCAACTTATAAACATTGAAAAATAAGTAAAGAATTTGGTTAGGTTGTTAGTTAAAGTTTAATAAAAATAAATAATTGACCACGCTGAATACGTTAAAAACAACCGACTTCAATCGCAACAACTCCAATTTTGCTATGTTTTGTTGATTTTCTCAAAAACCGCTGAATCGATTTCGATAAAATTTATATGGGACCACCTGTGAAGTATACCCTTTCAAACAAAAAAAGAATTTTCGAAATCGGTTCAGGCGTCTTCGAGTAATCGGTGAACATACATATAAAAAAAAAAAAAAAAGATTCCGACGAATTGAGAACCTCCTCCTTTTTTTGAAGTCGGTCGAAAATAGGTGTTATTTATTACTTTGGTTAGTTTTTTTTTATTTATTTTCTAGGTTAAGGACCCCTTCTTGGGTATAGGCCTCCTCCAACTTCTTCCACTCATCTCTATTTTTTGCTAGACGTTGCCAATCGTTTCCCGCTGTTTTTCTTATGTCGTCACTCCATTTTTTCCTTGGACTGAAGTGGAAATGGGCAGGGCATATATCCAGATGCAGAGACGAAAGATGGACGGTAAAGGTGACTGGATGGAAGGGGCCCACAGGTAAAAGAAAAATAGGAAGACCAAGGAAAAGATGGAGTGACGACCTTAGGGATAAACAAATCCTGAATTACATACTTAGCGAGCACACGACCACGGCTGTCCTCTGAACATGTAGTAAGAAAAAAATATTTCCTAAATATTTTTCATTGTGGACATTGCGGTTTTTGAAATTACTAAGACTCAATCTCACTAATATTATAAATGCGAAAGTATGGATGTTTGTTTATTTGTTTGTTTGTTTGTTTGTTCCGCTTTCACGCCGAAACTACTGAACGGGTTTGGCTGAAATTTGGCAGGTAAATAGATAAAGCACTCGGCTAACACATATAATACTTTTATCGCGGAAAACTTAAGGGTTCCCGGAGTAATGCTTAAAAACTCGAAAATTTCCACTTCGTCGCTAGATGGAGCCACCTTAACATTTTCTTTCTCTCCGGATCCAAATCTAAATTCCACGCAGATAAAGTCGCGGGCAGAAGCTAGTTGTGGATAAATAAAACCTTTTAGTCTAGACCTAGGAATTTTAAATATTAAAAGTGTCAACAAAACATACCGTTCCTAAGTTTATTCGGATCCAATCCCAACTGAGCCAGCCTCAGCAATTCGTCCTCATTACTCAAGCTATGGTCAGCTGTCAACTGGATGACTCTAAGAACACAGTTCTCATCCGTCCTGCATAGCAGCGCTCGACAGGATCCAACGTTGGCTACGAAGAGCCTCCGGTTTGAGACCAGGGCTATGACTACTGAGGCGCCTCCTGAGAGATGTTGGTCGATCTCTTTGAGACGGGTTAAGATGTTTGTACGGTTTGGTGATATCTAGAATGAAAGAGTGAAGAATTTTTCATTATATACATATACAATGGTGTATCAATTCGGTGTTTACGATTAAACTTATTTGACAGGACTAAAATTAATTTAAGCATCCTATCTTTGTTTTTTCGATACAGAGAGAAAAAGACAAAACACTAAAATTAAGTTTAGTTCTGTCAAATAAGTTTAATCATGAAAACCGAATCAACGCCAGTGTGTATCAAAATAAACTAGAATACAAATCATTTATTTGAAATAAAAACAATAGGTGTTCATCCATCAATTTTAAAGAAAACAAAGTAAAGGAAAGCGCAAAAAATGTTTTTTTTTTTATAATTGCAATTAAAATGTCAACACATTTTTTAATTTCTGATTTTGCCATGTGTAAGATATTTCCTAAGAAAATTATCGGTACTACATCTTATTTGTTACACTTTCTACAACTCTCTTTCTCTACTCCACCAAGAATACTGGAAACGGTTTTTATGAAGTCAACAAATAAAGATTACCAGTTCTTTTTATGAAGTCAATGAATGAGGCATTACCTGATTTTCATTCAGAGTGTGCAGTTGATACTGCAAGCTGGTTCTCTCGGCTATCATGCCATCATAGTTCTCTATGTATGCCTTCTCCACAGAGACAAACGCATTTCTGAAACATTACGAACCAAACAATGTCATTTAACCTTTTTTAATTTCAAACTGGTATACAGTATTTTAACTTTAAACTTTTTATTATACTTATAACTAACAAAACTAACCAAATTCTTTCAATTAATGCTTTATAAGTTGAGGAAATAAAAAGGCTTAAATAAATAAATACAGTATTTTCCGAGTAAAGCATGCAGTTAAATCTGTTACTTTCTAGAATCTTTCACAAAAAAAAATATTGTCATCCATCTGACATAATAATTTTCCATAAACTTTTTTTAGGGTTCTTTATAAAAAAAAAATTGAAAATGGGTTCATTTCATGTCAAACGAGTATTTTTTGTTTCCTCCACAGAAAACACTAAACTTCTTTTGGAAAGGTTTGTTTACAAGATACGTTAAAATAAAAATTGATTACTTAATTTTGTTTTTGGGTTCATATTGATACTCAATAGATTATTAAAATGAAAGGTATTTATTTTGTTTTAAATAGCAGATGTGAAAAAATCTATTACGAATCTAATCAGGTTTCAGAGTGTTGATATTTTATTTTAGTGAATATTTTATCATATTTATGAATCAATTTATTGGTTTGAACATTTAGAGATTTGCTTGTCAGCTGTCGCGCAATCTGTACTAGCTCAAGAAGCCAATGTTCTTAGTACAGAATATATGTATAGGCAACAAAAGATTAACTATTTAATATGCAATGACAATGAATGATGAGTCGACCGTACAATTTAGTATAGTTCATCTTGCTTCGCATTTCCACGTCTCAATAAGGGCTACGTAGATTCCAGGGCCTGACCGATACAGAGTTACCCCACAGTCGACTACGTCTCCAGTCAGAGCACAGATAGATTTGCAGACCTGTCCGTCTGTGCCCGGGTGCCACCGTCCATGATATATCGTATTAGGGTGCCTGGCCGGTACAGTTTACCCTTCACATTGTTGGGCACCCGCTGGACGTGGGGGCTGTGCCCCCACGGGGTCCTCCACCTTCCCCAATAGACCCGCCTCGGTTGCTCCAACTCGTAATCGACCGTTTTACCTTTGCTAGCCAGTGTACTTCCGAGGTACACTCCTGGGCGCGCATAATAATGCCTTGCCCTACCAATTACAAGGCTCCAATATCCTCAGGTAACCAAGCTTGGACCCATTGCGGAAACCTAACCGTTATGTACTGGTTTCCTCACCATTTCATATCACATGGCTCCTAACGGTCTAGCAATTAATTAATCATGAGCACTCACCGATTTATGCTGTGGTGTCTTTCACTGGCCTCGGAGTCCTTTTTACCTCATCTCCTCGCCGTGTGCTCGTCGGTTGTCACGTTCAAGACGCGCGCCATTTTTCCAATTGTTTATGGCGACTCGCGCTGTGCGCGACACTCCCAACAACAAGAAGCGTTTATTGTAGCAGGGTGAGAAGATGGCGTGTCCACTCCAGGATCTTCTCTCTGGCGCGAACCGCAGCGTTCCTCCTACTCCGTACTTCTGTCTCACTTTATTTACAGGCTATATTTTCATCTGGTTCGGTTACCTCCACATCAACCGAGGGCTCAGTGTCAAGTTCTGGATTATTTATATGATCAGTGTTGTTACTATCAGGACCCACATCATGTAGAGAGACTGCTTCGTCAGGTGTCGCTTCCGTACGGATAAGTGCCTCACCATCTTGAACTTGAGGTTCAACTTGTCCAGATTCTGTATTTAGATCAAAATCAATACTCGAATTGTTAGATTTATCTCGTTGCTCTTTGTCTTGCCCTTTTGTTAGTGGACTATCATCGTTATTCACTTCTAAGGGATAGAGATGTCCAATAGATCGCGTGAATAAAGAGTCTCCAACCTTTACTTTTGCAACTCTGCATTCACCGTCTGCACCTTTTATTAATTCGACAATTTTCCCAACTTTCCAATTTTCCCGATTTTTTGAGTCTGACTTTATTTGAACAATATCACCCATTTGAGGATCACAATTTGACTTGACCCTAGGTTGTTTGGGTGTATGTTGAGACCTTTCTCTCAGAGCTGAAAGATATTGATAAATAAACATTTTCTTGAACTCTTCCAAGATTTTAGTTCCCTTCTTCCAGCCTTCGATCAAGTTAGTTTTTGCTGTTGTACCAGTGCAAGGTGTCTCTAATAGTGATGGTCTTGATGTCAGACATTTACCAATGCTTAGGAAATCAGCTGGTCGTAAGACATGTGAAACCTCTGTCCCAACTTGTGTCAGTGGCCTGGAGTTGACGACTGCCTCAATTTCCTTCATCACCGTGGCCAGTTTGCTGTCGTTCAGCAGGTGTTTTTCTAAGGTCCGTTTGAGGCAATGTTTGACTAGGGCCACTAAGCGCTCGTAGAAGCCACCATGCCATGGGGCTAGTTGGGGAATAAATTTCCACTCGATCTTCTTTTCGATGCAGTAAGGGTGTTCCATCACTTCAGATGTCAATTTGAAACAAGTGGCATTATCTGAGTACATCCTAATAGGTAGGCCTCTAGTAGCTGCATATCTCCTTATGGCCAGAAGACATTCTTCAGCAGACAGATCCTTCACAATTTCCAAATGAATGGCTCGCACAGTCAAGCAGGTAAATAAGGCCACCCATCTCTTTTCACTGCCAGTTGCTGAGCTTACAAACAGTGGCCCAAAATAATCTACACCAGTAAAAGAGAAAGGATCATAGTAATTAACTCTTTCTGCTGGCAAAGCTGGTGCAGTCGGTAGTTTGTAGGGGCCACCTCCATGTTTTATACATTGTGGACATTTCTTGATAACTTGCTGTACTTGAGACTTTCCATGTGGTATCCAGTACCGTTTTCTTATTAAACTCAAAGTATGAGATGCACCTACGTGGTAGTTAGTCTCATGAGTTTTCTTTATTATATTTTTTGTGAACTCACTATCTTTAGGCAACAATATTGGATATTTCATATTATAGTCCCATGTGGTATTGGCCATGCGACCACGACACCTCAGCAATCCATCGTCATCCAGAAAGAGATCCAAATTTTTTGACAAGTGTGTGTTTTTGCCTGCTAGTTCATTGGGGAAGTGTTGTTGCTGTACTTTCTTAATTTCTTGTGTAGTCTCATACTGTCGGTCCACTTGATCCTCCTGTATTTGCTGTTCAGGATCGTCAATTTCCATAGGAACATTATGAATGATATCCCGTTCCAAAAAGTCTTGTGGGTCTGTCTCCTGTTCTCCTGGAGTCCTATCCAGGGCCTCCCCAACCGAAAAGAGAGTCTGGTCTATTTCACCATGACGTTCCTTCGGCCAATTGGAATCATCGATTCTCAGGAACTCTGGGCCACAATACCAAAGATCTTTCTTCTGGTTCCATATATTAGGTCTTGTAGCAATGTCTGCAGGATTCAACTTTGTGGGAATGTAACGCATTTCTGTCTGCGGGTGGATGCGTTTGATTTCATTCACTCGGTTCGCTACAAATGGTGGAAGAAGCTTGTTTGATCTTATCCATCCAAGAACTACTAGACTGTCTGTCCACAGATACTCCTTTCGTATTGACAGGTCTAGATTTTCTTTTACATAATTGAGTAGCCTACTCCCAATTAAGAAACCCAATAGCTCTAGCCTTGGTATCCTTAAGTCGTCTCTGCTCTTGCACCTGGGAAATACGGGATTTAGCCATCACAAAGGAGACTGCTGTTTGTTGGTTTCCTTGGGTTTTCAGATACACTACTGCTGCATATGCGTTCTTTGATGCATCCGTAAAACAGTGTAGCTCGTGCTTCGTGTCCTTGTCTGGAAAACTTATTCCTATATACCTTGGGAGCTCTACGTCTGTCACATCCTTTAGACTTTCTAAGATGGATTTCATTGTTTGTGTTAAGTCATCCGGCAACATAGTGTCCCATTTGACTTTCTTTTCACATATATTTTGAAACAGAATCTTCAATGGCAGTATCAGTGGACATACAAACCCGCACGGGTCGTATACTCGAGCCAGAGTGCGAAGAACTTCTCGTTTTGTTTTTGCAGGAGCGTTGGGGTTGAAGTTATCTTCAGCTACCTTCAATTTCAGTGTGTCTTTATCTACATTCCATGTTAAACCAAGGACCTTGACATTTTTAGACTGGGACGCTTTATGTTCTTCAGGTACCTCACTCATGAATTGTTTGCTGTTAGATACCCAGTCTCTGATATTCATAGCCAGTTGCTCAAAAGTTGAACGCGTTGTCCGATACATTTCTCTTGCTTCCTGTAACGAGCTTGCCCCAGTTACGAGGTTGTCTACGTAACACTTTTCAGCTATTGATTTGAGCAAATTGTCATTTGATTGTGACATGTGGTATCTGATCGTGGCGTTAAGTAAAAACGGGCTTGATATAATGCCAAAGGGTACTCTAGTGAACCGCAGGTACACCAAGTTATCTCCTGATAGCTCCCCTTTTATATCTTTCATCCACAAAAATCTTGTAACATCACGGTCTTGTTCCTGAAGCCCGACTTGGAGGAAGGCTTTCTCCACATCTGCCACAATCCCTATCCTTTTAGTTCGGAACTGAAGTAAAAGAGCAGTCAAGTCTTCTAACATTGACGGTCCACTGTAAAGAGTTTCGTTGAGACTCTTCTGCCCTGTTATTTTAGCTGAAGCATCGTAGACTATTCTTCCCCGTTTTCCTTTTTGTTTGATTATATGATGAGGAAGATAATGAACAGGGTAACTAGTTGGTTCATGTACTTCTGGATTAATCTCTTCGATTATACCTAAATCCAGTTGTTCCTTCAAAATTGTGTTGTACTCGTTTAAGGATTCTTCATCTAATCTTCTGACCAGGCTCTTTAATCTTCCCAAAGC
The DNA here is from genome assembly GCA_958295455.1 of Coleophora deauratella. Classification (NCBI taxonomy): domain Eukaryota; kingdom Metazoa; phylum Arthropoda; class Insecta; order Lepidoptera; family Coleophoridae; genus Coleophora; species Coleophora deauratella. The sequence continues at coordinate 10,936,500 of OY282410.1, read as the reverse complement.
GAGACCGAAGTTTGACGGAAGTTCGGGTGGATAATAGATCCAGGGCCACTTGACTTCATAGCGTCCGTTCCTATATTTAACGGTTTCGTTGAAGTGACGCACCGCTTCTTCTTGTCGCGTAGCTTTGGGTGAATCCGTAATACCAATATTCTCTAGCGACCATAAGAACTTAACGTCGATACTTCTTAAAGGAAGATCCGGTTCGGTGAAATATGGGCAGCTAGGTGTGTGGCACTGGCAGTATGTTGTCACTGTTAAAAAACCAGCTGCTTCATCAGTCTTGGTCTTTCCCGACAACACAAATCCCAAGTCTGTGTCAAGTAGATATAAATCTGCAGAGATTTGAATCCTTCTATCCCTCAAGAAAGAGCAATAGAAGTCATTACCTACGAGAATGTCAATGCTTTCTCCAACAGTATCATCATCGGCTAGAAGATCAACGCTCTGATTGCATTTGACGACTGGTAATCTGTCAGTTATATGTGGTACAATATTAACTTGTAATCTTCTATTGATGCCTCGTTTTGTCTTGACAATAATATCTGTTGATGGGCTTAATTGTTCTCGTGGGTTCGATGCCCCAAATGTATAGATAAGGAGCCGATCCTCATTAGTAGTTGATAGTCCTAAGGTTTTTGCAAGTTTGGTCGTAATATAACTGCGTTGGCTCCCGCTGTCTAAGAGCAGTCTGGCACCAACAATGTTGCTACTGTTGGGATTCTTTATCCTTGCCACTGCTGTCTGTAAAAATGAGTTACCATTAGACATCTCGCTGGTAGTAATTATATCACAATGGTTAACAAAAGTCTCTTTACTGTTAGTTCCAGGGCAGAGGATTTGGAGATGATCACCCTTGCAGCGGAAACACGCAATTTTCTTTTTGCAATTTTCTGTTACGTGGTTTCGTCGAAGGCAGTGAAGACATCTTCCTTGCAGTTTTTCTTTCCTAGCCTCAACTCCTTTCACCTTCCTGCATTCTGCGCTGCTATGATTGTCCAGTTTACAAAATAAGCAGGGCAATCTGCGCCTTTTTGCTGGTGGTTCCTTTGTTTTAGAGATTTTTCTTTTTCTATTTCCAAATTTGCGAGATCCAACGAAACTTGTTCTTATCTGCAAGGCTTCTGTAGAGCTGCAGGGCTTGCTATCGGTTCTTGGGGCAGCTTCCGAGTATGTAGACCGTTCACTTGCCTGTACAACCTTTTTTAAGTTTGACCTCAGTGTGGAGACAGTCAGGTCTTCAGGGGAAAGCAAGTTTGCTTGGTAAAGCAACCTTGTGGGAAACTTGCCTGCAATCACCACCCTCAGATGGTTGCCCCTTATGTCTTCCCCTAAGGTCTCCAGTATGCGAAGATGCTTGTCGATACTATCTAATGTTCTCTGGCACTCTTCAGGATTATCCTCAGATTTTTTCAAATTATTTAGCGCATCGTAGTGAGCATCAATTAATTTGTCCTTAGAACCAAATCGTTCTTTTAAAATTTGGACTGCAATTGAATAATTTGCGTTTGTAGTAATTAATCCCTTGACAGTTTCCAGTGCCTTCCCTTCTAGCAGACTGACAAGATGAGAAAATTTTTCTACATCAGGCAAATTTTTTGACGCAACGTTTGCCTCAAACTTGTCCCAGAATTCATTCCAACTTAATATGTTGCCATCATATTTTAGCAAATCGAGTTTTGGAAGACGTGTGAGGCTGGAGTTATGTTGAGAGGTGAAGTTGGTCTTTTGATGAATTTCATTGACAGACTCTAATTTTATCAGCCATTCTTCCGCTTCTAATTGATCACTGATATAGCTGTCAAAGTTAGACACATCCGTTGTTATTTTTAAAAAATCTTTGAACTCTTTTTCAAATACATCTATAGTATGTTTTAACTTAATCCTCAGAATTGTCAAGTCTTCTTCCTTAATTGTTATTTTCTCTCCGTCATGGACAAATTTAGTTTGTACCTCCGAGACAGCTTCTAGTAATTTTTTATGCCTAATTTGTAGTATAGACTCCATTCTGAATATTATACCGTATTTTAATTTTTATTTTATTTTATTTTTTTTATGCTGAAACAACAATATTTGATCGCTACAGTAAAGATTCCATTTTTTTTTTTTCACATTTATCCAACTTTCAAAGTAACTTACCAGTGATACCTACTGTGTTTGAACTGAGAAGTTGGCTGTAAGGCGTCAAAAATATACCAGGTCCAAAAGCATCTCGCTACGCCGGCACTAAGCCTATAATCACTACGTACGCCGGTAACTGAAACGAGGAGATATATATCGATTTACAATAGAATCTACCCATACTAAATCAAGAGACGCCATCATATAAGTAACTTTTATTTTACATTGTTTTACCTGGATCAAACAATGTCGAATTCTTGAAGTAACCTTTCTTTCTTTGTAGTTAGGACACTCTTGGATACTCCAATTTACATAAATCGCTCCTGAAAAACCTTTTTTTTCACAAACTCGTGATAAACTCCACATTTTCTACAACAAAAATTTTTGGCGGTACCTAGGCATACCAAAGATATTTTTTTTTTTTTTTTTTTTTTTACCCCGAGATGGGGAAGGCAAAGGATCAGAGCCATACAGCCTGGTCTGTTGTAAATCTGCTGTTGTATTTAAAGGCTAAAAGCCATTTCTTCCGTATCTCTTCGTCTTTATAGGAAAATTCAATTGAGGCCAAAGCCATTTCTTTTGTATTTAAATTTTCCTATTCTTCAGCAAAATGATAGCACTTTTGATGAAGATTTCATGGACTTCTTGAGAGCACTCGAAACACAGTCTACACACTTTTATTTCATTATCCTACAAATTAGACACTTAAATGGCACTTTATTGAACAATACACTATCAATATTATGCATTAAAAACCACGATATCTATTTTTTCGGATAATAAAACAAAAATGACAAACTCTTGCCGCGAGTTCCCGCCAAAAAGTCGCATACCAAAGATACCAGAAGTTATCAATAGTGTTGCTTCCCAACAAGTCGAATGTCAAAAAAAAAAAAAAAAACCCCCAGTCTGTAAATCGATATTAATCCTCATTTTGAATCGACTTTTTTATATGCAACAAAGGATTTCTTTCGTAAAGAAAATAAATCAGGCCTGAATACTGATTGCTTAGATGCGCACCGTTTCATAGATACGCACTTCGGCAGCGGATCGGTGCAACCATCCAACCTACTGTCAGGCCGATAAAACAGTATACAGGTAATTTTCACAACGTAAAGCTGAATTATTTGAGCGAATTACCATACAATATTTTTATAAATATGATCAATCGTTTTTTGCCTCGTGACATGTTTGATGAAGGGGAGAAGGAGATATTTACGTGAATGCCAAACTTAAAATTATTGTGCTTTGTTCTTTGAGTGAACATAAAACACCCATCAATTATAAAATTATTTTTTACATTAATCAGGCAAAACAAATAACTGAAATTTAAAGAGCTACATACATCACCTTTTGAAATAAATTGTATACGTTCCTTTTTTTTTTGTTTTAAACAACTCTTCCCTATAAACAGTACAAGCGAGTAATAAATCGATTTCCATTGGATAATATGTACTTACCCATCGATAAAAATCGATGCACATGTACAGCACTATAACCATAGTGTGATGCTGTTTTTTTTTTATTATTATTATTATTATGGGACTTGGATACGTGTACGGGACGAATTACATATAAAGGTCCATCCGCACTACAGGTTTCACCCTCTCTGTCATATTTAATATGAGAAAGTGAGATGCACATGCGACGAAAAAACCGCGCGAAAAAACGCTAGGTTTTCCTTCTCCATCACATTTCATACGAGTAAATGAGATGTACGAGCGACAAAACTGTCGCACGGCAGCGCGATATTTCACATATTTGCAGACAAACAAAACAAAACAAGGACGCAAATTAACCCACAGAATAAATATAAAAAACACAAATGCAATAAACATATCAGAGGAAGATAAGCAAATGTGGGTATAAAATAAAACAACAACACATTTTTTTATGTTATTTTGTAAAATAAACTGGAACGTGGGCAGATAGATCGCTAGCCATGGAAGGGCAGGAAATTAATCCGGCGTCCCAAGACCAGCGAGATCCCAGCACCTCCACCAATTTTGTCGCGCAATCTGTACTAGCTCAAGAAGCCAATGTTCTTAGTACAGAATATATGTATAGGCAACAAAAGATTAACTATTTAATATGCAATGACAATGAATGATGAGTCGACCGTACAATTTAGTATAGTTCATCTTGCTTCGCATTTCCACGTCTCAATAAGGGCTACGTAGATTCCAGGGCCTGACCGATACAGAGTTACCCCACAGTCGACTACGTCTCCAGTCAGAGCACAGATAGATTTGCAGACCTGTCCGTCTGTGCCCGGGTGCCACCGTCCATGATATATCGTATTAGGGTGCCTGGCCGGTACAGTTTACCCTTCACATTGTTGGGCACCCGCTGGACGTGGGGGCTGTGCCCCCACGGGGTCCTCCACCTTCCCCAATAGACCCGCCTCGGTTGCTCCAACTCGTAATCGACCGTTTTACCTTTGCTAGCCAGTGTACTTCCGAGGTACACTCCTGGGCGCGCATAATAATGCCTTGCCCTACCAATTACAAGGCTCCAATATCCTCAGGTAACCAAGCTTGGACCCATTGCGGAAACCTAACCGTTATGTACTGGTTTCCTCACCATTTCATATCACATGGCTCCTAACGGTCTAGCAATTAATTAATCATGAGCACTCACCGATTTATGCTGTGGTGTCTTTCACTGGCCTCGGAGTCCTTTTTACCTCATCTCCTCGCCGTGTGCTCGTCGGTTGTCACGTTCAAGACGCGCGCCATTTTTCCAATTGTTTATGGCGACTCGCGCTGTGCGCGACATCAGCAAAGGGTCACACAGGACAAAGGCCTCCCCAAGGATTTCCACACCGACCGCAGGAGCCTGCCACTGCCTGCATCCAGAGGCTTCCCACAAACTTCACCAGGTCATCGTTCCACTGAGTCGAAGGCCAGCCTAAAGTGCGTTTTCTTTCACTGCCATTAAAATACATTTAATATCTAAGAACTTCTTGACTAACCTGAGTCGATCCCGGATCTCCTCATCGGTGCTGCTGGCAGATGGCGGCGGGAAGAGTATCTCGGCAGCCATTCGCTGCATGATGAACTTGGCTGCTTCCAACCCATTGTGTGGCTCAAACACTCCATACAGGCAACTGGTAGTAAAATAAATAACCTATATTAATATAATTCATAATTTGTTCAATAAGAAACATGCTAGGAAGAAACGACGATACCTACCTATCTAATAGTGATGATAAAAATGGTATTATTTATCAGGTAGAAAGTATATTTACTTTCGCAATAAGACAAAACAATAAAATATACCTACAATGGTAAGGAAGATACCGTGAATAGGATACTTATTATCGCAAGTCTGTGAATAATAATACATAGAGAAGAAAATCAACAGTATAATTACTGATCGGCATACAAAAATACTCACGAGTTATCCTCAGTTTCACAGGAAAAGCAAAGATAATCGTCATTAGAGTTCGAACCAGCATTTCCACCACCTAGACGAGAATAGTGCGAGGCGACACTCGTACTCTTGCATTTCGGCAGGTCATCGGTCCAGGGCCTGGCGATCATGCTGATGATGCTGACGGTTTTTACTAGTAGAAATTACTAGAAACCTTGAAAATCATGCAGATTTTGGAGATAAAACTCAGGTGCAAGTAAAGTTTATTTTCGTTCCTGTTTGACAGATGCGTTCGGAAAATACCGTGATATGTTCATTTTACTATAGAGTCTGGCAAATAAAAGCGGAACCTGGAATTTTATTAAAAGTTTTTACATGGCAACATAAAGAAGTTGTCAGAGGCTGTCACTTTTGAATGTTACTATGACTGTTATTCTTGTTGGCTGAATATTGATATTTATTATTTATTAAATTGTTGAGCGTAAGATTATTTGTAATGGCCATTCGTAAATGAGAGATTTTATCATTTATTTAAAATAATGATCAAAATCAGTTTAAGAAGTAGACTGTTTTTATGTTTATAGATAAACAAAATGTACAAGGAGTCAATAAAATTGTAAATTGTAATTTCAGCTAGTATAAATATATTATAATAAAGATTTATCACACAAGTATTAAATATATTTTTTCCTGCTATAAGTTGGTGATACCACATGAAGATTTTTTTAATTTTCCGAACTTTCTCAGGTTACGCTTTCGTTTGCCAGACTCTAATATTTTGTATCTGCTGTATGAATATTCTGTTTGACTTTTTATTGATTTAAATTGCTCAAGAAAGAGGAAAAAAGATTATGTTTTATCCTAGAAGAATAAAATATTAATATACCTGCCTGCCTTAGAGTGCCTGAGACTTCCTGAAAGGAAACACGAAACAACGAAGTTCAGAATAAGGTTGGGAGAGGTACAGGGGCATGCATGGTGCTAAATGAATGGCAGTCATGGCAGTGGTATATTAGGAATCAGGATTCCTGACAAACAATGTGACGGACGGAGCCGACGACGGACAATACCTTAAAACGACTGGTAGAAACTTAGACAAACAAAATTACCTTTAAAACTTTTACCCTGCTACACTATAAGTTTTTGAACGTACGAAATTGACACACTTCTTTGACATTTAATAAGGTTTCGTTCTAAAACATATCTGAAGACATTTGAAGAAAATATTAGTCTGTCCCTATCACCCTCATAGGACACAATAGGCTACTCGGATATCACCCAAGGAAACTCTCACATATTTATTTTGGAACGAAATCTATTTCTCTTTATTAGCTTTGCAGCACACCAAGACTGTTGACTCAAGTCATCGAGTAACTGACATATCTATCACTATGGAAAATGGGAATCGGTATCACTGGTTAATGATAATTTTATATGAACCCTCCCACACTGTTGCGGTTTTTAATTTCCAAAATAAAAATATCAGTAGATAACTGTTTTAGTTTAGTAAACTTGTATTGTACCTCAGTAGGGTTCTTCATAAAAGGACCTTGATAGGTACTGATGTTAAACTCCCAATTTAAATATACTGGCACAAAGCAAATATTGTGCATATCAATTGCTGAGGTCAAGGGATACTCAAGGTTTTAATTATCATTCAACTATAACTACCCATGTCATTAGATTTGTTATGCAAATGTACCACAATGGTCAAATCTATACAAAGTGTGAAATGATTCTTTTTAAATGTGAAATCAAACAGAAATTTACAGATTAAAGTTTTAATGTTATGCAAAAAACCTTCAATCTTTTACATTTTACAATTTTTATGTTTTTATTATACATTGTCAGCCCTTGATACCTAGAAGAGCTTCTGTGACTAAGTTTTATTTTAAATCTATATTTTGTTAATTCTTTTTTATTTAAAAAATGAGAAGCAAACTCGACCAGACCTGCATGAACAATATTTAGAAAATACCATTATTTTAAAAATATTCTAAAGGTGCGTAACCTTTATACACTATAAATATGTTCTATTTTATGTGCTGTTTTAAAAATACATGCGTTTACCGCAATAGATTTATTTTTTAGTATATGTTTTCACCAATCTCAACAATATAGGTCTACAACACTTAACTCCCAATTGTGAGAACGGACATTCTGAAACCCATTATGCAGTATATTACAGTACACAACTAATAGTTAATAGTGCATGGAGACAAAGCATATTTTTAAGATTGGATGTCTGTACAAAGGGTTTCCAAAGCCAAAATTTGAAATTATTAACTTAAAAACATGTCCCCGCACTATGAAACATTACAAAGACCATGAACTACTCAAAAACATATTTATTCAGGAACATGAAACGGAACAAAGCACAAAATAAAAACTATTTTTGAGACACACTTCAGGTGGCTTCGAAAACCCTCGCTTTTAAGTGGGTGAGCAAAAAATAGGAAAGGTAACACCACAAGAAAGTTTCTTAGTCAGTTTTTTTGTCGGCCGCTTTGGTTTCTGTGTCAGGTTTCTTTTCTTTTTCTTTTTCCTTTTCGGCGGGAACTTCCTTGGCCTCCTGTTTCGAAGCCTCGTCGAAGTTGCCGACGAGGTTAGGTACCTCGTCATCCTCGTCAAGGGTTTTTGGGGCTGCTACGCTTGAAGCTAACCTCTTCAGCTGGTTCAAACCCTCAGGCCCGAGCTGGCTAAGGATTCCTGGCAGCATTTCCGCGATCTGCTTGTTCTCCCCGTGACCAGTGATAGCAAAAGTGTTGGCCGCGAGCGAAGCCTGCGCCTTGGGGTTGTTGAAATGTATTACAGTACCATCATCCTTTATCATATTCACCTCCTCAATGCCAGGGATGGTGTTCACTGACAACTTTTTGAGGGACGACTGCAGTTTCTTGTCATCTGTAGCCGCTGTCGCGTGGACAACCTTCTTTTTACGTCTTGGTGTGCCCTTACCGCCAATGCGCACTTGTGATTGCAATTTCTTAAGTTTCTCGGTGTTCATTTTGTTACCTAACACGCGTTAATTACTGACGGAAATCCGAAGCACTATTTAGCAATGTTTATGTGTTGATTTTAGTCGCGATCACACGAGTTTTCCATGTAAATTGATCGCACGCACGTGTTTTTGAACACCGGCTAGTTACAAAGGGAAAATGGTGGACTTTGCAATGAGTTATTACGGATTTCCGCCTTTGACGTCGGCGGCAGCACCGTCGTATTTTGCCATTCCACGCAGAAATGTTTCATTGGTATGAATGATGATAATATGAGTTGACTCAGAAAGGAAAATTAAAAAATGAAAATGAACATGGTCATACCGAAATTCCAGTTTTTTGGATTATTCCTTCTTCTGTGGTTTTTTTCTCCAATATAAAAAGGTCTGCTCTCAAATTCGTGATTTTTTATAATGAATTGGAACGCTATCAGCTGCTTACATAGCCATCTAGTACGTATTTCTGGAACTTGTTGTATTAACCTTGACATTGATTGCCTTTTCAATAGTTCCTAACCCGAGCACAGATGGCGATAACTACAAAATAGTGTCATGTGGTATCAAGTCAGGTCCGAGGGAAACTGGCAGAGGGCGTTGATGGAAGTATTAAGAACGGTGTCACAACAAAATTATAGATGGCGCTATGAGCATGAAAATCTTTGGAAGCAAGTTTAGTGTCGTTGTTGGTCGTTGTGCATTAATTGGCCGTAGTTATGCCATAACGATCCAACTGACATAAAGTACATTGAAATTAATTAAATTTAAGTAATTTAATTAACTATTAATTTGATAAAATGTTCCTGTTAATGTTGTGCAATAGTGTTTTCATTCATTCATACATTATCCCTAACTTACTTTATGCCAGTTGGATCGTTATGGCATAACTACGGCAATAATCAATAACTATTATCACAGAGTTTTATCAATAATTTTGTCCTTCCTCAGTTAAAACTTACCAATATCTAATAGTTAAATAAAACCTATTATTTTTGGTACGGATAAATAGATTAAAAATAGTTTCATGAAAAGCACCTATAAATATTGGCTCTTTTTAGCGATTAAAAAAATCGCCTTGTATAGATTACAACCCAATACGTCCCCACTGCAGGGGCACGCGGCACGCCCATACCTAACTTGTGAACGGCTTAACTGGCCTTGCGAAGCACCGAAAAGGTCTAGACATACCCATCGGGATTATGTATGACCGCTCTATAGTCAGTTAACCTGCGAGATCGACGCGACGTTGGGTGTCTATGGGCGGCGGTAATCGCTTACCATCAGGTGATCCGTCTGCTCGTTTGCCACCTATCACATAAAAAAAATAAGGGATAAGTCCGCCATTGTATATTACTCCTGTTAAAGTTTTGTACATATTTTATTTTATAAATAAAGAGTTTACAAACAAACAAAAAAAACATATGGGAGAACACATATACAGGTTGTAATAGAAGTGTGTGACGATTTCAACAAAGTTGTAGAACAAAAGTTGTTCAGTTTGATGGGTAAAAGCCAACCTTGAAGTATTGTCACACACTTCTGTTACACCCTGTAGATGGCCGCCGAGTATACGGAAACTCCGTATACCTTCTTTGCGGCCTTTTTTCTTGTGAGGACAGTTTGTGGTTCATCCCTATCTGTCCAACCAGAGAAAAGGTGTCCAACCAAGTATTTTTCTTTACATAAAGTGAAAAAGGAGAGACTCTCGTCTACCGTAATCCGAAGAACACTCCAGTATTTCGGGCACGTGGTGCGAAGAGAGCCCACAAGTTTGGAAAGATCCATTCTTTTTAACCGACTGCAAAAAAAAGGAGGAGGTTCTCAATTCGTCGGAATCATTTTTTTTATGTATGTTCACCGATTACTCGAAAAAGCCTGAACCGATTTGGAAAATTCTTTTTTTGTTTAAAAGGGTATACTTCACAGGTGGTCCCATATAAATTTTATCGAAATCGATTCAGCGGTTTTTGAGAAAATCAACAAAAACATATCAAAATTGGAGTTGTTGCGATTGAAGTCGGTTGTTTTTAACGTATTCAGCGTGGTCAATTATTGGGAAAGTGGACGGGAGCAGACCACGGGGCTGCAGACCAGCTCGATGGGATGATCTCGTCACGAAGACGCTGAAGATGACGATCCACGAGGTATCGAATCTGGCGATGAATCGCGAGGCTTGGCGCAACAATATTCGGGAAAAGACAAATTGAAGGGGTCAAGATCCTCAGCATTGAGGGACCGACTAAGGAGGAGGAAAGTGAAAAGGGACACAGTCCTACTACTAGTCGGTCTAAATACAAATTAATTAGAACTGGATTTGATTTTTAATGTTCATAGCGTCCACTCTTACTATCTTTATGTGCATAAATGAATTATAAACTCTTTGGTGTTATGTACTTTGGTTCTCTATTTTTTAATATGTATAATCTCATCTTTTTACTAAAGAAAGAGATTATTATGTTTTTTATTCACGTTCTTACTTTATACATTTCACCAGTTATCCATGAATAAGAAGTAAAAAATATTTAGGTAAAACATAAATAGAACCCATCAACTGGCAAACTAATTCAAACTGTTTATCTACATTTACCAAATTGGTTATAAAATGGTGCTCTATTAACCTGTCGACAGCGCATCTTTCCCGCCATCTCTTACCGACATGACATCTATTAATATTTCTGAACGATTCTTGCGTCACGTTACTTTGCAGAGAAACGTTAAAGTTACGATTTCATAAAAACGTTTATCGATATGATCTGCATGCACTTAGGGTAAGTGTCGATAGATGTAAAGTCAGGAAGAAAAGCGATATACTTTCCTAATTAACTAAAAAATAAAAACAAAACTCTTTAAAATAAGTATAAGCGATACCATTCTACCAATCTAATTTTAAAAAGTATTCACAACTGTTTAAAATAAGTTAGTACTTATATTATTTGACACTCAGTGTATTAAGCCTAATCTCTCGTAGGTATATCGATATCGTTTCAGTGTCTCTCTCCCAGTGATTTCCATTTAGCGTGATTATGTACCTCACCAGTTTATCAGTTTACCTGGTGGGTCTAAGTCATCTCTAACACTTTTAATTATTAATTTAAAAAAATATATTTTAAAAGTTTATTATGCTGAATGCTAGATCAGTTATAAAAGTAAAGTTTAAAATTAAAATCTTAAAATCAAAATACATAGGGTGTAAGGGACAGGTTTCCAAAAACATTAAGGGCTTGCTCAGTACACAAAACTGAACAACTTTCCACAAGATTTTTTTTCAGGAAACGAAAAAAAAATCGGCTTCTCCATACAAAATTATAAACTTGATTGGACAGTTTGTATGGAGAGCCATTTTTTTCTTTTCCTGAAAAAAAAATTGTAGTGGAAAGTTGTTCAGTTTCGTCTACTGAGCAAGCCCTTAAAGTTTTCGGAAACCTGTCCCTTAGACCCTGTATAAAAATTGATGACTATATATTTTATTCTATTCTTCGATTAAAAAAAACGGAAACACTTTACCACTCGCCTGTCCATTTGCCGAATAATAAACTAATGCTTTACATTTGGGCCAAGTTGCGCGTTTACAACATTTTTAAACTCATTTGTTTCAGCAATTCGCTTCTATTTTGAAGATGAGTAACGATTTGATGAACTCCAGTGTATTTATGGGCCAAATACTCGTAAATATTATTCCAGTAAGTGTAAACAATAAATCAGTTTTGACTTTTCGTTTGTATGAGCAAGGTATTGCTTGGAATATTTGTAGATAGGTAGTTCTTTGCCTAATATTTTTGATAATGGAGTAGGATTGATTAATAGAAGTACCTATTTTGACAAGAGACAACATTTGGTTTGGTAGGTTATACTTCAGGGTGATCCCATGTAAATATCGAAATTGATTCAGCGCTCTTTGAAAAATCAACAAAAAAAGATTATTCCACAATACACCATAATAGCAAAATTGTAGGTAGTTGTTATTTTATATTTCTAACATAATAATATGTTAGATTAGAATATGTTAGGAATAATGTGTAAGAAATATAGATAGGCTCTTAATTATGCCCCCTTAAAACTATTTATTTGAACTGAACACGTTATGACCACGCTGAATACGTTAAAAACAACCGACTTCAATCGCAACAACTCCAGTTTTGCTATGTTGTTGTTGATTTTCTCAAAAACCGCTGAATCGATTTCGATAAAATTTATATGGAACCACCTGTGACGTATACCCTTTTAAACAAAAAAAGAATTTTTCAAATCGGTTCAGGCGTCTTCGAGTAATCGGTGAACATACATAAAAAAAAAGAAAAACAAAAGATTCCGACGAATTGAGAACCTCCTCCTTTTTTTGAAGTCGGTTAAAAAACAGCCAACTTAACTCGTAAAATGCAATGCATCATTTTTTTTTCGTCTGTTTAAATTGATATACAGTTTTATTAGGTCTATTCGTTTGAGAGCTACGAATCTACGACGCCAAGGAAGACACAAGGTCTTCAAATTTAAAAGACCCTCTCTTTTGTGGTTAAAAATACAATACTTTCAATTCGATTATGCAAAGAGGTTTTATGAACGTCTCAACTTTTTTCAGCTACCACAGCTATGAAATACAGAAATAGAACGCAGAGCACAAAAAACTGAAAACGTTCGTGTCGTGACAATCGTCGATTCCTTTTTTGAACATTCGTTCGTTTCCCGCGCTCCAATTAATCAGCTACGTTCCGTTTTGGTTTAGTTCTGTCATTTAAACAATTATTAGGTGACGTTATCAAACTGTCACATTAAAAAAAGTAACATCCTTCTTTGGAGCCAGAATAGACTTTACCTCATTTGTGTATTTTCAGACGAATGTTAAACAACTGCGTTAGATGTCTACTTTTATTAAGAAAAACTGGTTCAAAAATTGGATTTGGCTTTCATTTCTCTTTGCCTTTCCTATCGTATTTTCAAGAGAAAATGGCGAAACATTTATTATTATTATTTAGTAATAGGCGAGCAGTTAATAGCTGATATGCCTATATCTGTGTTGATGTTACATGATAGTCCATTTAAGTTCACTTTGAGGATACACTAAATTGGATTGTCTTTGCACCATTTGTCCAGTCTGTTTTTAAAACTTTTTACGGAGGGGGCATCAACCACGTCTTGAGGTAGCTTGTTCCATATTTTTACGATTCTGTTGTTTAGTGTGTGATGTCCCACATTAGTGTATGAGCGTGTATGGGCCAATCTCATACTGTTTGGGTGTCTAGCTCGACGGATGCTGCTGGTGTTAAAAATATGTGACAGTTCTTTGCAGTCATATTTGTTGGTCAGAATTTTGTAGATCTCGATGAGGTCTCCTCTGATACGGCGCGATTTCAGCGTCGTTAAGTTCAGTATTTTTAACCATTCTTCGTATGACTTTTTGCGAAGGCAATAGGGGATCTTAGTGACTTTTCTTTGCACACTCTCCAACAAATCCACATCTTTAGCAAAATAGGGGTTCAAAATTTGAAATCCGTATTCTATCAGTGGTCGGATGTATGTTTTATAAACTTTAAGCAATGTATCCGGAGTCAGATGCTGAAATGATCGCCTAATAGCATACAGAACGCTGTTTGCCTTCTTGACAATGGTATCAATATGTTTAGCCCATTTGAGATCAGATGATATCAAGACACCTAAATCTTTTTGTGAGTTAACCGCTTGTACTGTTGAGTTCCCAATGCTATATACTTCTCTGGGATTGTTTCGACCTAGATGCAAGACTGTGCATTTAGCAGGGTTTAGTCGTATGACCCAATTTTTTGTCTATTCCTGAATTCGTTCTAAGTCTTCTCTGAGTGTTCCTTGATTTAGTAGAGGATTTCCAAAGTATTTCACGTCATCAGCAAAGAGACAGGCTTCTGAGCGTATTACGGTACTCAAGTCGGCAACAAAGATACCAAAAAGGGTAGGTGCCAGTACTGACCCTTGTGGTACTCCACTGAGGACGTCCTTAGGTTGCGAATATACATTTCCGACTCTTACTTGAAAGGTTCTTCCATTTAAATAGTTTTGGATCCACTTTAGAAGTTTACCTCAGATACCAAGGTGTTCCAGCTTAACCAGGAGATGTTTATGTGGCACTTTATCAAAAGCACGCTCAAAGTCAAGATAGAAGATATCCAGGGGATTCTGACTATCAAGTTCTTCAGTCCATTTGTCGTAGCAAGAGAGAAGGTTGGTCACAGTCGAGCGTCGTTCCACGAAGCCATGCTGTTTATCCGGGATAATATTCTCATCAGCTAGGAAATTCTTTAATTTTTTACATACAATCTTCTCCATACATTTGCAAATGGTACTGGTTAAGCTGATTGGCCTTAGTTAGCTGGACCTAATTTATCACCCTTTTTGAAGACCGGTGTTACTATAGCATGCTTCCAGTCTTGTGGTACATCTCCTGAGGCATACGATTCATTCATAATATTGGCCAATACTGGTGCAATGCTTTCAGCACAGGATTTGAGCAGTATTCCAGGGATATTATCAGGTCCAGCAGCAGAGTTTACATTGAGGCTGTTAAGAATCTTGAACACATCGTACGGAGTAATGATGATGTCATCAATTGAGTTTTGGACTCTTGGTATACGTATGGAGACACTATCAATGTCGGGTTCCAAAGAGTATGCTTTTTCAAACTCACAAGCAAATACTTCTGCAATTTTTGATCCTTCTACTACAAGATTACCGATCTCATCACGGACCGCGGGCGGCAGCCCAACTTTGGAAGATATTGATCTTTTTTTTTCCAAGAATGCATAGATCACGAGAAAGTGAGAAGACAAATCATTTTAACTTTAATCTTCGCACTTCGCAAACCGTTAGATGATTTAGTTTTATTACCTCC